>OY757309.1:196495481-197695481 GCA_963583905.1 Stenurella melanura
ATTATAGTGCATACACCCAAAAAATTATACTTCATCTACAAACATTATTTGTTAATCAAAACCGATTACAATAGACAGTATTTGATTTTTAATTGTTGATTTTTCTAAACTTAGTTGGTTGTGATACAAGCAAAACAAAAAATACTTTATTGTTATAAAACGATAGTTGAAAAACATATCTTAAATCAAATACTCTATAAATTTTGTTCTCTTGAAAAACTATGAACGATACTTACTTAATATTTTTTTTAAATAATAAAAGCATAACTTTTTTACAAACGTAAAATTACTTTATCATCAAACAATAATTGAAAAAACCTATCTCAATAAATTTTTGTTCTGTCTTTATTATTATAATGCATACACTTAGACACACTTCTAACACTATTCGTATTTACCCAATACTGTGAATGTAAATACAAACGAATAATGAAATTTCGTCTTAATCAGAAACGAAAATTTAAAAACTGCAGTTATTTTTCTGCGACTTCTGAAAAAAGAATGTTTCTTCGTTAATAAAAAATCATATCTAGGTAGCTATTTCATGTAATTATATTACACAGACTACAGAAAATTTCTGTTCGATGTTCAAATTCAACTAAAATCTCCAAATTATTTACTAGGTGCCTTTATTGTCATTAACTGTTATAAAACCACATTGAGAATCAACCTACGATATTGTTTGGAAAATGCTACTTATGCTGTTGTGACTTTATTTTTCATACAGATATGAACTTTATTAATTCATAAAAAATGGTTTTGCGACCTTCATATTTCAACAAAAACAAATTTTTGTTCTCTGTTTTTATGTTTTACTCAAGATACTTAAAAATTATATTTCATTTACAAATATTATTTGTTAATCAAAATTCGATCAGTCAATTCAGATTCAACATTAAATGTTTTAATTAATGTTTTCCTAAGCTTGACTAGTTATAGTGCAAACAAAATTACTTTATTATGAAACGATAACTGAAAAAATCTATCTTAAATCAAATACAAGAAATTTTTGCTCATTTTTATTTTTATCACACTGCTATACTCAAAATTAAATTTCATTTACAATTATTATTTGTTAAACAAAATTCGATTACAAAAAGTTCAAACAGTACTTGGCTGTTTTAATCGATGGTTTTCTACGTTGACTAGTTACGGTGCAAACAAAAAATACTTTATTATGAAACAATAACTGAAAATATCTATCTCAAATCAAACACAATAAATTTGTGTTCCTTTTTTATTTTATTATTATACTTCTATGCGCAACAGTTATATTTCATTTACAAAATATTATTCGTTAATCAAACTCGATTACAAAAAATCTTCAAACACTATTTTCCTATCTTAAATCAAATACCCAAGAAATTTTTGTTCGTTTCTATTTTATCATACTGTAATACTCAAAAATTATATTTCATTTGCAAATAATATTTGTTAATCAAAATTCGATTATAAAAAAGTTCAAACTGTACTTGGCTTCTTAATTAATGTTTTTTTAAAGTTGACTAGTTATGGCGCAGACAAAAAATACTTTATCATGAAACTATAATTGGAAAAACTAATCCACAATAAATTTTTGTTAGTTCTTTTTAATTTTTATTAATATACTTCTACACTCATAAATTATATTTCATTTACAAATATTATTTGTTAACCAAATTCGATTACAAAAACTTCAAACAGCATTTGGATTTGGATTTTCTAAGTTTGATTGGGCATGATGCAAACAAAAAATTACTTTATCATGAAACAATAATTGAAAAATCTATCTCAAATCAAACACACAATACATGTTTGCGATCACAAAAAAAGTTCAATCAGTTCACATTTAACACTAAAACGTTTTCATTAATGGTTTCCTAAGCTTGTTTAGTTATCGTGCAAACAGAAATTACTTTATCATGAAACGATAACTGAAAAAAACCTATCTTAAATCAAATACACAAGAAATTTTTTTCGTTTTTTATTTTATCATACTGTTATTCTCAAAAATTATATTTCATTTGCATATATTATTTGTTAATCAAAATTCGATTATAAAAAGTTTAAACAGTACTTGGCTTTTTAATTAATGTGTTTCTAAGTTGACTAGTTATGGTGCAGACAAAAAATACTTTATCATGAAACTATAATTGAAAAACTAATCCACAATAAACTTTTGTTGGTTCTTTTTAATTTTTATTATTATACTTCTAAACTCAGAAATTACATTTCATTTACAAACATTATTTGTTAATCAAATTTGATTACAAAAAAGCTTCAAACAGTATTTGGATTTTTACATAATGATTTTCTAAGTTTGATTTAGCAGTTAGGTTGGTCACTGCCTGACCGGTTAGGGTAGGTAGAGTGGCCGCGCGGCCACTCTACCTACCCTAACCGGTCAGGCAGTGACCAACCTAACTGCTAAATCAAACTTAGAAAATCATTATGTAAAAATCCAAATACTGTTTGAAGCTTTTTTGTAATCAAATTTGATTAACAAATAATGTTTGTAAATGAAATGTAATTTCTGAGTTTAGAAGTATAATAATAAAAATTAAAAAGAACCAACAAAAGTTTATTGTGGATTAGTTTTTCAATTATAGTTTCATGATAAAGTATTTTTTGTCTGCACCATAACTAGTCAACTTAGAAACACATTAATTAAAAAGCCAAGTACTGTTTAAACTTTTTATAATCGAATTTTGATTAACAAATAATATATGCAAATGAAATATAATTTTTGAGAATAACAGTATGATAAAATAAAAAACGAAAAAAATTTCTTGTGTATTTGATTTAAGATAGGTTTTTTTCAGTTATCGTTTCATGATAAAGTAATTTCTGTTTGCACGATAACTAAACAAGCTTAGGAAACCATTAATGAAAACGTTTTAGTGTTAAATGTGAACTGATTGAACTTTTTTTGTGATCGCAAACATGTATTGTGTGTTTGATTTGAGATAGATTTTTCAATTATTGTTTCATGATAAAGTAATTTTTTGTTTGCATCATGCCCAATCAAACTTAGAAAATCCAAATCCAAATGCTGTTTGAAGTTTTTGTAATCGAATTTGGTTAACAAATAATATTTGTAAATGAAATATAATTTATGAGTGTAGAAGTATATTAATAAAAATTAAAAAGAACTAACAAAAATTTATTGTGGATTAGTTTTTCCAATTATAGTTTCATGATAAAGTATTTTTTGTCTGCGCCATAACTAGTCAACTTTAAAAAAACATTAATTAAGAAGCCAAGTACAGTTTGAACTTTTTTATAATCGAATTTTGATTAACAAATATTATTTGCAAATGAAATATAATTTTTGAGTATTACAGTATGATAAAATAGAAACGAACAAAAATTTCTTGGGTATTTGATTTAAGATAGGAAAATAGTGTTTGAAGATTTTTTGTAATCGAGTTTGATTAACGAATAATATTTGTAAATGAAATATAACTGTTGCGCATAGAAGTATAATAATAAAATAAAAAAGGAACACAAATTTATTGTGTTTGATTTGAGATAGATATTTTCAGTTATTGTTTCATAATAAAGTATTTTTTGTTTGCACCGTAACTAGTCAACGTAGAAAACCATCGATTAAAACAGCCAAGTACTGTTTGAACTTTTTGTAATCGAATTTTGTTTAACAAATAATAATTGTAAATGAAATTTAATTTTGAGTATAGCAGTGTGATAAAAATAAAAATGAGCAAAAATTTCTTGGGTATTTGATTTAAGATAGATTTTTTCAGTTATCGTTTCATAATAAAGTAATTTTGTTTGCACTATAACTAGTCAAGCTTAGGAAAACATTAATTAAAACATTTAATGTTGAATCTGAATTGACTGATCGAATTTTGATTAACAAATAATATTTGTAAATGAAATATAATTTTTAAGTATCTTGAGTAAAACATAAAAACAGAGAACAAAAATTTGTTTTTGTTGAAATATGAAGGTCGCAAAACCATTTTTTATGAATTAATAAAGTTCATATCTGTATGAAAAATAAAGTCACAACAGCATAAGTAGCATTTTCCAAACAATATCGTAGGTTGATTCTCAATGTGGTTTTATAACAGTTAATGACAATAAAGGCACCTAGTAAATAATTTGGAGATTTTAGTTGAATTTGAACATCGAACAGAAATTTTCTGTAGTCTGTGTAATATAATTACATGAAATAGCTACCTAGATATGATTTTTATTAACGAAGAAACATTCTTTTTTCAGAAGTCGCAGAAAAATAACTGCAGTTTTTAAAATTTTCGTTTCTGATTAAGACGAAATTTCATTATTCGTTTGTATTTACATTCACAGTATTGGGTAAATACGAATAGTGTTAGAAGTGTGTCTAAGTGTATGCATTATAATAATAAAGACAGAACAAAAATTTATTGAGATAGGTTTTTTCAATTATTGTTTGATGATAAAGTAATTTTACGTTTGTAAAAAAGTTATGCTTTTATTATTTAAAAAAAATATTAAGTAAGTATCGTTCATAGTTTTTCAAGAGAACAAAATTTATAGAGTATTTGATTTAAGATATGTTTTTCAACTATCGTTTTATAACAATAAAGTATTTTTTGTTTTGCTTGTATCACAACCAACTAAGTTTAGAGAAATCAACAATTAAAAATCAAATACTGTCTATTGTAATCGGTTTTGATTAACAAATAATGTTTGTAGATGAAGTATAATTTTTTGGGTGTATGCACTATAATAAGAATAAAAAAGAAAGTACAAACATTTATTGGGAGATTTTTTCAGTTATTGTTTTCTTGAGAAAGTAATTTTCTGCTTGCATCATAACTAATCAACTTAGAAAACCATTAAGTAAAAAAAGTCGAGTAGTGTTTTTTGTAATATTTACACATAGCCTACTAAAAGTTTCTACTATGAAGCCATTTTTATTAACCAATCTTGAATTTTACATCGTACCTAACTAAAAATAACAATTAATTAAATTTTGACCTGAATATATGAGTACTTTTATAACCCATTGAATACAGTTAAATTCTATTCATGAAACGGCAGTGACTTTGCATAGATTTTTTAAATTTTAGACCTTTGCGTGTTAGAAATAATCTCATTGATAAAACTTTTAGGTATAAAACTTAAAACTTTTAGATAAAGCTTTAAAATATTATCTTGATCGTTTCCCAATGTATTTTTTTTAGTGTGTTCGAATTTTGTTTTCATGAACAGATATTTTAAATATAATCTATCAGCAGTTAAATCTGAAATGTGTGTTGATTTACAATCGATTAACTGGAATTATGATAATTAAATAAATAAAATGTATACGACATGCAAAGAAGAAACAACATAATAAAGTTAGATGTGATTTTTCTTCCTGCATATTTGTTTTGATGTAGATAGTTAAAAAGTTTTTCAAAAATAAAGAACAAACTAAAGCTTAATAATTATTAAAACTCATTTTTTGGTCTTACGAATTGAAACATTTAATTTTTACATTCAATTATGTAGCAATGCTTAATTCATTACTATTGTTTTTTATTTATTTGAAATCGTTCTTAAAGAAAGTTCTACAAAAATGGTTCATTTTTATCTGTAATTAAACTAAGACTTAGTATATGTGTGTGTGTGTTTTATTTAAAAATATGTTTACAGCATGTCACTTTTACAATTTTAATTTTATGATTCTCTAATTTCACCTGTTGTGTTTTTGATATTTTGTGGTTTCATTATTTTACTTACCAAGTCAATAGTTGGGCGGCACATTGCAGGGCCCATGTGTTTTTATTTATTTTACAAAATAGATTGTTTAAAGTGATGTCGCGTCTTATGCATTTAAATGTAATAAAATGCTAATATATTCTAAATAAAATTTGGCGTTTGACCACACAGTGTTGGGACTATTTCTCTTATTTGCTATAATATAATAAACATATATTTTAAAAAAATATGTTTTATTTTTAGCGAATACATATTTGCACATATACATTATTATATACCGAGCTCCTAAAAATATCATTTCACAAAAGTTTGGCGACACCATCAAGAAGGCTGTTACACATTTGCCCTATAGTAATAAAGGAAGTAGATCTTACACGTTGATGGCTCTTCTTCTTCTTCTTCTTCATGAAAAGTATTCATTATACCGGTGCAAAATATTCTTTATATTCTGCTTGGAGCATAAATGGTTAGTGCCACCTATCTCAATGTGTGACATACAGCTAACCTCTGAATGCCTACTTCGTAAAAAGCCTATAGTAGGACACGTGAGATGCTTAATGTTTTATCAAGCCAACGTATTGAAATATTTCTGAAACTTTTTTCATACACCCACTAATTCCCCAAGTATATTTTATTTGAGAAGCTGGAGGACATGCTCTGTATATTCTCGTAAAAGTGTATGAGTTCTTTCAACTCTTCCAAGTTTTGCAGTGTTTCTCTAGCCTCATTTTTTAACTCTGGTATATAGCTCTACTTCTATGATCACTAGCGGTTGTTTTTAAATATTGTTTACTTTTTCTCGCACGCTGTACGCCATAACTCTTTTTTACTGTAGGCGTTTGAATACATATTTTACCACGTTTCTTTAAAATATTATACAAATATTTATGACAAATAATTATTCTTTCCTCATGAGAATATGAGTTCTTGTAGAATTCGCACTTCTTGGTTGAAGCAAATAGAGTTCAGATTAAGTACAGCAGCCAAACGTAGGCTTTCCAAAGCGCTTGATACAATTTCTATGTTAGAATTTAAATGATTATTATTATTTTTAGCTGTAATATTTACACCGTAGTGTTTAACATCAAAGCGGCCATTTCCTCTTATTTGCTATAATATAATAAACACACACGTAAATTCATAGATCATTTTCATTTCATTTCTTGAGAATACATAATTGCACACATACAAACAACTGGTTTGTTTCTAACATATGTGATATAAGTAAGCCTTAGGTATAGATTTACAAATAAAATTATTAAAGTTAAATAACAAGCCTGTATAGATACAGCTAACATTTTTATATTGCTTGTTTTTGTTTCTAAAAAGGTTTAAAATAAACTTATCCTTTAAAGTATCGCTGGCACCCTTCTCAATGATATCAGTCCCTATATCATTTAGGAATGTTTTAAATCTATGTACGTCCTGAAATGGCGATAAAGACTCTTGTTGTTGTAGACTATTATTTTAAAATGCACTCAAGAAACATATTTATTTTTTTCTTAAATCATAGAAGCAGTACCTATACATAAGTAATTTGCTTTTTAGAATTTAAGTGTATTCAACGTGTTAAAAGAAACTCATACTTTAATATATTCATGCTAAATTTTCACTGGTTATTATTTTTAGTAACGATGTCAAACGGGTCCACATTGGAAAGTTTTAATACATGTTTTTCAGTTTGGTATTGTAGAAAATGCTTTCATTAAAATATGTATTAGTTGTATAATAGAGCTCCTAACATGGGCAGGCCATTTTAGGTGTTAAAATTTGCCTGAGATTAATTCTTCGTTAATAAAAATACATATCTAGATCGCCATTTTTATTCGTAAAAAGTTAATACATTCATTTTCAAAGATGCATGTGAGTGATATTTAAAATATATAACAAGGATACACTCATATATTTCCTTTTCTCTTATTTACTATAATATAATAAACACATGTAACTTTAATAAAGCTGTAGGATCTTATGCGGTGAATCAAACCAGGTCAGGTGTTGAAATATTTCTGAAACTTTTTCCATACATCCACTAATCACCCACGTACATTTTATTTGAGAAACTGGAGAACATGCTCTGTATATCCTCGTAAAAGTGTATGAGTTCTTTCAACTCTTCCAAGTTTTTGCAGTGTTTCTCTAACCTCATTTTTAACTCTGGTATAGCTCTACTTTTATAATCACTAACGACCACTCTTAAATATGGTTTACTTTTTCTCGCACCCTGTACATCATGTCTCTTCTTTTTACTGTAGGCATTTAAATACGATCTATACATTACGTATTATTAACTAAGTTAAATATGTAGAAAACCAATCTAATAAAATCAGACACTACGTAATATTGCTTTTGCTTAAAATATACTTATGTAGCTGTATTTTAAAATATTTATAGATACTGTACGACTCTAAAACTGCACTGATTTTATACTTCTTAAGGATATAGAAATTTTTTTTACTTCCCACTTTTGTAGCATTATTTTTTTGTTAAAATATGTAGGAAATTAACCTAATAATGAGGTGATAAGACATAGTGCCATCATAATCACATATTAAGCACAACATGCAGAAAATTTACTGATAATGAGGTGATAAGACACAAAGACTTGCGTCATGACACATTTAGCATAGATAATTATCCTCCGGTGATTAACAAAAATTCGTTAGTAGTAATTTTACCATTCAGATATTCGCAGCATTTAGGTAAGGTTATATCATATTGTTCTTTGAGCTGCTCTAGATATGAATTAAATATGCTCTCATGTCAGCATCCAATGCTACATCGTGAAATTTTTAAATCTGTCGGACCCGCGTACGTTCTATACATCACATATTATTAATTAGTATTTAACAAACGCATGAAGTAAAATACAAAATATATTGTGTTTCATATATAAGTTAAAATATGTAGAAAATCATCCTGCAGTCTATGACATTCCGGTGACACACGGATCTTAATTGCATTGTAAGAAACTTTTTTCTTCCACTATTTAATATTATTTTTTTACCCAGGAAATTGATAATGACGTAATAAGATATTATTAAGATATGCGGGATGTTAAGAGGTGATAAGACACAAAGACGTGCGTCATGACACATTATTCATAGATAAGATAATTAACTTCCGGTAAAACCGGTTTTCAAAGCTGTCTCCACTTCTACTGGCGCCATTGCTAAAAGATCAAACGTTTTTCGCCGGCTGTCCTATCTTGTTAATTCTTTAAACTTGGCTTTGACGATGTATTATGGTGGCCTGAATGGGGAGGTGTAAATATAACTGGCCAGGTGCTAGCGTCTACACCCCGAGGTTAAACAAATAATCCCGCATGGGCATTAGTGCTGGTTGGCTGTTTTACCACCTTTCAACCTATTTATTCCGTGCTATAGTGCTGATTGCCAGGTGTATGGTAGGCATATGGGTAATATTCTTAGTCTGATCTGACAAAAATCCAAATGCAACAGTAGAAACAAATCTACATCACATGTGTGGTATGGTATCGTTGATAAATACTTTTTCAATCCCTCCTGGGACTTGTAGGGGTGGTTCAAATCAGTTTTTATCGTCATGATCCTAAAAACATACGTACTTTTCAAATTTTTAGAACCAGTGGAATTTCAACTCCCCGGGAGGGTTGTAAGGGGGTGCTAGGGAAAACTGGATAATTAAAACTTTTTTAATATTATATTCAGTTTCAGCGTCCCAAAATACATAGGGGAAGGGGGGGTCTACCCTCTGGTCCTAGACTTTTTTTATGTGTACCTGTGTTACCTCCCGACTCACCCTGTAAGCAGAGCTGGGTAAAGTACTCTGATAAAGTGCTTTGAGTAGTTCTTGAAGCACTTTTAGGGCTTCAAGCACTGTGCTTCAATTACTTTTAAGAGAGAGTACTTGGTATTTGACATTTGAATTATTACTTTTCACAAGTACTTGGGGCTTTAAAGCCCTTTCAGAGGGCTTCAATTACTTTCGAAAGCGCTTCAATTACTTTTAAAGAAATAATAATGGTATTAGTCGAGGAAACGAAGCATTTAACCCCAACATGAGACTCTGCCCCACCTGATTTTTATGTGAGACGGTGCAAAATGTTCCTATATTTAGTACAGAACAAAGTCAGGGTCATGGGAATTGGTGCTTTTTCGATTTCCGATTGTAAACTGGGACAGAAGTTCACTATTTCCGATCACAAACAATTTTTTTTAAGTTGAAAAGGAACCATTGGATTCTATATTTTGGACAGATCTAAGCATTTTTTGACTCTTGATATTTTTTACATAACCTCACTTTTCTCGAGATATAAGCGTTTGAAAATAATGTTTATTTAGGCTTTTTCTCAAAAAACTAGTATTTACGATTATTTCTGGGCGTTTATTATGCATTGAAACATGTCGACCCTATATTTTGGACAACTCTAAGCATTTTTTGACTCTTGACAATTTTTACCTAACCTCACCCTTCTCGAGATATAAGCGTTAAAAAATTAACGGTTAGGTAATAAATGTAAAGAGATAAAAAATGTTTAGAATTGTCAAAATTATAAAGTCCAATGTTCAAATTGATAACACTGCCCTCAAAAAAAAAGTTCAAATCCAGAAACCAATGCTATATCAAATAAAATCTAAAATGAAAAAAACCAAACGATAAAATACAATTCTGATGGCGGCATTGAATTCAGGAGGTCAAAATATATAAAGCTTGGTAGGTCTGGTTTCTGGGTCTGAACATTTTTTGCAGGGCTGTGTAATAAAAGACCAAAAATAATCGTAAATACTAGTTTTTTTGAAAAAAAAACTTAAATACACGTTCTTTCTTTTAATGCTTATATCTCGAGAAGAGTGAGGTTATGTAAAAAATGTCAAAAGACAAAAAAATGCTTAGATTTGTCTAAAATAAGAAGTCAACTTGGAAAAAAATTGTTGGTGACCGGAAATAGCACACTTTTGTCCCGGTTTACGAACGGAAATCGAAAAAGCACCAGTTCTCATGACTCTGACTTTGTTCTATACATCTTTAGGAACCTTTTGCACCTTCTCACATAAAAATCAGGTGGGGCGGAGTCTCATGTTGGGGTTTACTCCTTTTTCCTGCCTCATTTCCTCGACTAATATAACTGAGTTATTCATTTCCAAGAGTTACCTTTTAAATATAATCATTACGTTTTGCGAAATCATTGATAGAGTACAGTATCGATCCAGTCTACCGACAAAACTGTCCATAATCCAGTTTTGTCAAAGGAATGATTTGAACTACAAAGTACAGCATATCAAAAACGCAAATTTGACGGAAATAGTTTTTTTCATGTAATGTGTGTTTTCCCCAAACACTTTAAGAATTTATTTTGACGCCACACTATTACTATTAATATAGTATAGGTTTTACTTATTTAGTATTCTAAGTAATAAATACATAATTTTCTTTCAGCGCGTTTATTTTCCCTGAATTCTTCATGATCGTTATATAATATGTGAATAGTGTGGGTGGTAAAATAATATTGCCTTTGTTTTTAACCTCATATTACCGCTTATTCATAGATATTGTATTCCCCATTTCAATAAACGAGGCTTGGTACTTGGTACTTTACCTTTTCAAGTACTGTACTTGGTAATTGAAGCACTTTTGTAAATAAAAGTACTTGATACTTCATGTTTTAAAGCACTCTAGCTAAGTGTTTGGTGCTTGGTACTTGAAGCACTTTGTCAGAATACTTTACCCAGCTCTGCCTGTAAGTATACAAACATACATTTCTTACATTTCAGGAGGATTACTACGGGCAATTTACCTCTCTAACATTGACCTTGTGAGATTTGAATACAACTCGATCGTTTTGAAAAAATATCTGCAGAATCATAGTGTTTCAGGTAGGTAATTCAAAATTAATTACACAGGCACAAAAAAAGAAAAAATTGTGTTCTAATCTTTTGACCACACTACTTTTAGTCGGTATATTTAGACATCGGAAGGTACAAAAATTCACACCCAGCTGAAAGTTGGTAGGATTATTCAAAATACCATTATAAATGAACTCAAAAAAGTCTTTATCGATCCGATACCTGGAAAAAAAAAATTTACGCGGGGTCAAAGGTCACAAAAATGGGTTTTTCGCGATTTTCAGCAAAACGGTGAGTTTTATCATAAAATTAGCTCAGACGAAGATTGTAATTGTAATTATCTATGAAAAAATGTCTCAATTCTTTTTTTCTTAAGAGCCACCGTTTCTGAGATATGACAATTCAAAAAGTTGGAAGAGTTGTAATCGTCATAATATGTATAAATACGCCACGTATATACATCACTGAAGCTGTAATACAAGTAAAAATATTTTTCTATCGGTCAGAGTAACTTACATATACTTATACAATATTATAAATGTGTAAATGTCAGGTAAAAAGAAACCCAGTCCCTCATTTTATACGCCAATGTAACCTTGAGTGTATTCTTTTTCGGGTATATCACCAAGTTCAAGTGTGGCTTAGTTATCAGCTAGACCCAAAAGACTGGGGTTGGAAGTTGGTCGACAATACATTAGAACCGGTTCAGACTTTACTCCCACCTGTGCCAGAAAAACTGCTAAACACAATTTTTAGCAACTGTAAAAAGGGATGTAGTGCTAAATGTGGTTGCAAAAAAGTTGGACTGTTTTGTTCTCTAGCATGTACAAATTGTCAAGGTCGGTCGTGCTCCAATGTTGAATCAGCAACAGTAGAGGATTCGTTTGATAGCAACGAGGAGACATGCGATGCATCACTATTGAGGCAATTTACTTGCATCCAGAATGAAGAAGAAGAACAAGAAGAACAAGAAGAAGAGGAAGTATTAGAGAATTATGAATCAGACGAATAAACCCTATTTTTTTTAAATTTACACCGCTTTTATCATTTTCAACCCTTGCTAATATATTTTATTATCCAATAGTTTCAAATTAAACAGAATCACAACAGACCCGTGGAATAGGCCTACCGGGGAAACCACGTCAAAAAAAAGCGCTAAGTACACTACCTCAAAGGTGGCGTGGAAACGTGTGCATATTATGACGATTACAACTCTTCCAACTATTTGAATCATCATATCTCAGAAACGGTGGCTCTTAGGAAAAAAAGTATTGAAACATTTTTTATAGATAAGTAAATAATCTACAATTTTCGACTAAGCTAATTTTATGATGAAACTTACCGTTTTGCTGAAAATCGCGAAAAACCCATTTTTGTGACATTTGACCCCGCGTAAATTTTTTTCCAGGTATCGGATCGATGAGGACTTTTTTGAGTTCATTTATAATGGTGTCTTGAACAATTCTACCAACTTTCAGCTGGGTGTGAATTTTTGTACCTTCACTCCTATTTTTTGGTCTAAAATGACCGGATTATTTACCCTTACGTACTTTGAGCCGCTGAATCCAAATCTAGCATCAGAATTGAGCCTACAGCAACCATTTTTTTATGGTTAAGAAATAGTCCAGTGAGTCAAAAAGGAAAGTTTCTAGGAATTTGTACACAAAAAAAAATGCCCATCAATCGGGTAACTATATGTAAGCTATTTTTTACACTCAATGCCCATATTATAGTAAAATAACCACTTACAGGTTATAAAACTACCCTAAATGATAAAATCTTAGGTATTACGTTAAAAAATCATAAATAATTTTTATTTTGAGTAAATATTTTTGGACTTTTAATTTGATCACAATCTACCTGTAAAACTACCCCCAGAAAAAAATAAGTCACATGGAAATAAGTAAAAATAATGTTTAAACGTGAATTACAAAGCTTTAGATTGGGCTTTGTGTAACGATAATTTCATAAACTTTTTAATTATGACTGATTCGATCTCAGTTTTGACCGCCACTTCTAATCCATCAAAGCATGTGTACATTGTGTACTGAAACTCAATTATAGTAGAAATTATAGAGAAGCAAGTCAAGTTAAAATATCTTAATACAAATTTTATATTTATATGTAAAGGACACTCTGATATTAGAGGCAATAATAGACCGGGAGCCAGCGACAGATTTTCATGACCAAGTCCCTCTCAAGCGGTAATTAGTGGAATGCATCAAAGAATTGTATTATGAAGTCTCGTGAACGTCAGCTGCGGTTCCGTGGGTGGGATGAGCGGCGGTAGCCTCCCACTCACGGAGAAAAAAAAATTTAGTCATTTCCTCCTGACTAAAAATTTGTGAAACTATAGCTAATCCAATATCTTGTAGAGAAAAATATTCAGCTGACTGTAACATGGTGTATTATACGTCAGCTGGTCGCTTGAATATGAAAAAAAATACATTCAATGATTTCCTCTCAACTAAAAATTTACCCGATGATAGCTTATATGCTACTGTGAATGAATATAAATGTCAGCTGGCTGTACCTCGGTGGAAAGATCATCAGCTGATACCTTGAAAGTTAAGCAGGAGCATAATTAAGTAGGGAGTTCGTTTCTAAAGAAATATTGATGAATTTTTCTCCTGGTTGCCTTTCGATCGACGTCCAACAATTTTACGGTTTTGGTTGGTTTTTGGCACCGAAAATTTATGGCTAGTGGTATACTCTCTGCCAATTTTGTAAACACTGCGGCCACACACTCCTGTCATATTTGCCACTTTTTTTACAATTTCATCTTTGAGTAATATAGGATTTTCTTGAATCTCATACTTATACACGCTTAAAATCATTTCCTTGGTCTTTACGTCGAAATGAGACTTTTTCGACCTTTTTTAAGAGGAGACAAACAAATTTCTGTGGGCTCATCAGCTGTATCCGTGCTACTAGACATTTTTAGGTGTCTTTGATATATTTGATACACCGATGCCCGAGAGGCAAACACACTTATTTAATATACTCTGAAAGCATATAAATAAAAAACAATAATCATATCACAAGGGGCGATAGTTACAAAGATGCAATTTAAACAATGAAATGAAAAGTAAACAGATACAACAACGATGTACTTCCAACTGAGTCTGAGTACGCACCTGTACCAAAACCGCGATGAGTGTTATATGTTATCACCAGTTTATGGCCATTTGACCAATAGCGTTACAAAATCCAGCACGCGAGTAGGCGATCACAATAGAATACGTAGTCAGTCGTAGAGAGTGTTCAAGAAGAATTAGTATAATGACTGTTAAACACAAAATAAAAATGTCTAACGTAACACCTTATTGCGTCTTTTGTAAAAAACAAGTTCTCAATTAAAATCATTTTGTAAAGATCATTGAATGCATTTTTTTTTTCATGTTCAAGCGACCAGCTAACGTATAATACACCATGTCATAGTCAGCTGACTTTTTTTATCTTCAAGATATTGGATAAGCTTTAGTTTCACAAATTTTTAGTCAGGAGGAATTGACTAAAAATTTTTTTTCTCCGTGCGTGGGAGGCTACCGCCGCTTATCCCACCCACGAACCGCAGCTGACGTTCACGAGGCATTATGATACAACTGCCTGACGCGTCTCACTAATTATCGTTCGAGAAGAAATAATTGACCAAATTTTCACCTGACTCCCGGACTATAACGCAGTGGACAAACTAGCCTGCAAGTATTGATGGGGATTTAATCAATAGTTTACCTCATTCTGATGTAATCCCCGTGGTAAAAGAAAATATGAAAAAACAATGGGAAGAAGAGTGGACCAAAGTATGTAACAGCAAAATCAACAACAAGCTATCTAGTTCCCCTTTGGCCTGTAGAAGTCATCTTAACAGAAAGGTTAATATTAAATATATGAGATGCATATTTGGACATGGATCTGTCAACTCTCACCTATATAAAATGAAATTATCAGAGACACCCTTTTGTGATTGCAATGGATACCTGGATGACATAAACCACTGGATTTTTCAGTGCCACCACAACGCACGTGCAATCAGTTTATTAATGCATAAACTAGCATATAATCATATTAGGTATTAGGCCCAGCGACATTTTTTTTTATTTATGACCACACCGTTGAAACTTTTTGTATCTGTTATTTGGGTGGAGTCGGACAAATTTGGGACTTGGCACATTATGGTAGTGGGGCGTTTGTCTGTCAAGCTGTCACGAAGTTGTCAATTTTATGCAAAAAAAAAATTATAACCACATTGATAACTTAGTAGTTTTTATCATATAATTAGCAAAAAAAATTTGTCGGGCAAAAATAATGGGTCACTTGACGCGTCGGACACGCCAAAAACGTCAACTTTATGAAAAAAAAGTAATTTGTTACCACACGGCTGATTTTAACAGAATCTACCATAAAAAATTGTTGCAATAATGTGGTAACCTTGTCGGACAATTTTTATGGGGCATATGCGCAGTCGGATGCGCCAAAGTCGTCAACTTCCTGCAAAACTTTTATTTACAACCCTTTTTCCGACAAAAAAAGGAAGTTGTAAGTAATTATAATCTAAATCAAAATATCTAAGTGTCCCACAAAAATATTGGCGCAAATCGTCAGTCGGACAAAAAAAGTAAATTTTTATTGGTAATCGATATTCGCAAACTGTACAGGGTTTCTGCATCCCTTATTTTTATAACCATTTTTCCGACAAAAGTAGGAGGTTACAAGTAATTATTTTCTTAAATAAAAAATGTAATTGTCTGACAAAAATATTGGTGCAAACGTACAAAAAAATTAATTCTTATAGGCTATCGACGTTCTTAAACTATAAAGGTGAGTTAATGCTTATTATTTTATACATATGTTATGAAAAAATACATAAAATATTATTATTAAATAAATATCGTTCAGAAAATCAAATAATATTATTGAAATTATATACATAAATAATAATTAAATGATTTATTAATTAATCGTCATCATATTCAGATGCCGCATCCACGGAATCACTGTCTAAAGCCCAATTTTCTTCGTCTTCACTCTCATCGGGTGATCTACTTAGCTCCAACTCATCTTTATCATTATCAAAGGAACCTGTAAATGAAACATTTTATTAAAAAACGTAATGAAAACTTTTAAAAGATATTTAAATGAAACATTTTAACTAAAATGTTCTTAATGCAAGTAATTGTTTCGATTTTTTTAAATCAAAATAGTTTCATTTTAATCAATTGCAAAAAATATCTGTACAATACGAAATTTTAAAAGAAAAACCAGATTAATAGATTAAATTTTAATGTAATTATAAATATATTACCTGAATGAGTAGATATCTCTTGAAATGTGGGACATTTCTCGCCATCAAACCAGAAAAAGTCGTAGCTGCCATCGATATTTATCCACCCGCACTCTTCAACATCGAGTTCTGTTTGTCGCCTCAGATGAGCATTGCACCACAGTTACTAATGTAAATCGTTCGTTTTACGGGTTGTAATAGCTCTCTTTTTGTTGATGGCAGATGTGATGCATCGAACCCAGCTAAGCTTTTCTTCCAAATTTTTTCATTTTCATTTTTGTTTTTATATTTTTTTTAAAACAATTCGAATCTACCTTTATCGACGTCATTTTTGGTCTTTACTATATAATCAGCACACATAATCCTCGATAGATTTGAATACTTTATGCTCTATATCCAAATATTTCGGCTCCATTTGTAAAAGCTGCACAAAAGCATCTTGATATGATTTTTCTTTTCTTAAAATGTCGAATTGCCTTTTTTTTCCTTTTTTGTAAAATGCTGATTAAAATCATTACCGGTAAATATGTGGCAAATGGTTAGTGCCGTTGCTAATTTTTCACCTAATCCATGGTAAATTTTGTTCATATTCAAATACTCTGTTTTTTTGTTTGAACACATGTTTACCGTAATCTGAATATCGGCTTTTAAAAATTTCATATTTGCCCCATCATTTTTGTCGGACAACCGATCCTATATGCATTACACATGTAAATAAACAGTACAAAATCAAAATGACATCTATGGTTGTAAATAACAGTTTTGCAGGAAGTTGACGACTTTGGCGCATCCGACTGCGCATATGCCCCATAAAAATTGTCCGACAAGGTTACCACATTATTGCCACATTTTTTTATGGTAGATTCTGTTAAAATCAGCCGTGTGGTAATATGTTTTTTTTTTTCATAAACTTGACGTATTTGGCGTGTCCGACGCGTCAAGTGACCCATTATTTTTGTCCAACAAATTTTTTTTTGGCTAATTATATGATAAAAACTAGTGATTAAAATAAAATTACCAATGTGGTTATACATTTTTTCTTTGCATAAAATTGACAACTTCGTGACAGCTTGACAGACAAACGCCCCAATACCATAATGTGCCAAGTCCCAAATTTGTCCGACTCTACCCAAATAACAGATACAAAAAGTTTCAACGGTGTGGTCATAAATAAAAAAAAATGTCGCTGGGCCTAATACCTATATTCCATGACCACAATGCAACACATCTCTTTGTTACCTCATCGCCAGGAATGATCACCTAAGAACGATATTCTGTGAATTTTTAAAACTTACTGAACGTAAAATTTAATTAGTTTATTTTATTTAGTTTAGCTGTAGTTTCCTCATGTTACCAATTCTTTGTGGGTTAACCTGTCTACCGTTGCCTACCTTGCTGTAAGAAAAAAAAGTCGCCTTGGCGTGAAGTGTGTGTCCCAGTTTATTTTCCCTTGTTGTTTCAAGTACTGTCTGGTTTTGTGTTAGGTTAGGTAAAATAATAAACTAATCGTGGCTGCATGGGCTTAGCCCAAAGCCAAGGAACTGGTTAAACATTTTTTTTAAATGAATTATTTTTTCTTTGCTTATAATAAAATATGTTTCAAGTAAAAACAAAGTCCTGTGATTCTCAGCACATTCTGTATATTACTTAAGTACCTATATTTTAGGACACTTGATTACAAAAAGTGATAAAAAAATTAACCATTCTTAAGGAGGGATACAATCACCCCAATTAAATTAAATATATTGTTTGGGGGTTAAATAGGAGTAAACTGGGATAAATAGGACAAACTTGGAATTTGGCGTATATACTAGCAGCCAAGGCCTCAGATTTTTTTATAACATTTTTCAACCACTCCACCACCCCCACCCCATCATTAAAGAGGCTGATAAAATAAAATCGAGATATTCACTTGAAATTTGGTACATGCAGGTAGGTATTATAACGACATCTGGAACTAGATTATATTTTAAGACGATTACGTAGAAGGGGTGGGGGGTAAGTAGGGGTAAATAGGAGAAAGTAAGTAAAGTCGAGGCCTCAGATTTTTTTATAACATTTTTCAACCACTCCACCACCCCCACCCCATCATTAAAGAGGCTGATAAAATAAAATCGAGATATTCACTTGAAATTTGGTACATGCAGGTAGGTATTATAACGACATCTGGAACTAGATTATATTTTAAGACGATTACGTAGAAGGGGTGGGGGGTAAGTAGGGGTAAATAGGAGAAAGTAAGTAAAGTCGAGGCCTCAGATTTTTTATAATATTTTTCAACTTCCCACCACCTCTACTCCATTATTAAAGGGTTTGATAAATTGAAATTGAGATACTCACTTGAAATTTGGTACATGTACGTATTGTACTGACATCTCATTGTCATTATTCCGTTGAAGGGGGTGGGGGTGGGGGTAAATAGTGGAAACGAAAAGGCAAGCTAATAAGTCAAGAAACTTTATTTTTGGCGCATATACTAGAACCTTCTTTCTCAAATATTATATATTATTAAAATTCTATGACCAATTATTTCCACATACTAGAGTGCAAATATAGTCAAGTTTTCTTTTAAAGATGGGATGGATGGGAAATCTGGATGTGGAAGTAGTGATTTCTTAGGTAGCGGTTTCTTTGTTTAAACAAAAGCTTTCCACCACACGATTTAATCCAAAACTTTTGTTTACAACGGAGACGGTAGCACAGTCGTTTATCGTGTACAAATTGGAAACTGGTGTAGAGATGTTTCAAAACCTTATGAGCTTTGATCTTGGTATGCGCAGATACATAATTTCGGCGATCGTCTCAATTACACAAATTTCTAAAAACATCAGATTTATTGTTTGTACTTTATCCCGAGTTGTCGTGTTAGATCTCCGTTTCAATGGCCCTTTCTGATTTAGATTTAGAAACTAGGCGAATTTTGAGCGGAATTATTTATCTAATCCCAACAATGTAAATCATTCTATTAAATTTAGCTGGTAGATGAGTCAATGTTTTCAAAATGTACTTATGTGGAATAAACTCCGCCTTTTGCGCATCTCACGGCTCATAAAGTTTTGAAAATACTCTACCTAGCGAAGCGGGTTCAAACTCTGCTCACTGCAAAATAAATTTTACTAAAAAACTGTAGGGTATCGTTTCTCCTTACCTAGCACAAAATCATCCTGGATTCTCAAGGAGTTACGTCAGTGACTTGAGAGCGGTGAAGAAAGCACATTTAAATTCCAGTAAAAACATGATAGAATGTAAGACAGTTCCCTAGAAATTTCAGTACTCCTCTAGAAGTTAATTATAATGACTAATTAATTGCAATCAATAGCACTCCTATTTACTTCACACACTCATTGCACATTTTTTTTAGATTATCAACTAAATAGGACTTGGCTCTATTTGCAAAAAATGTGGTTCTATGAAGAAGGAACGCATTTACCAAAGCTGCTTTACAGTATTCCATATGTCTTACGTTGTAACGTTATGACATCATTATATGGCAATCATTTACGAAGGAGTTTTTTGTTTAAAGTAAGTCATGTTGTAGAGCTGGCTAATATTTTTCCTTATATTTTCCATCTCAGTGTGAGGAAAGATTAGAGAACTAACAAGATAGGACAGTCAGACGGAGAAGACGAAATAGACGAAGACAGTTGTGTACTCCAATTTAAAGGGACACGACATCCAGCGGAAACAGTTTCGGGATTTGTCGGTTACACATTAAACGAATTTGACCAAGCTTACTAAAAGATAGGTTAGCTCATTAAAATCGAGAACTGCTACGTCAAATGGAGACTTTTTTCCTCATTTTATAGATACCTGTCATATAAACATAAAAAAACTTCATGTGTCATATATTACAAAGCAACCTGTTTTTTTAGTTACCTTGGCTAGTGACAGTCAGCTGAGTTCGGCCGTTCTATCAGGACAGTGTTGTCCATTTTTCACTATTTGCCTCTCTCTCTCTAATGTTACCTTCTCCGTCTGATTGTTACATTGTGGCAACTGCGCGAATACTCCAATTTAAATGTCGAGATCAATGGCGCCATAGCTAAAAGATAATAGGTTTTCCGCCGGCTGTCCTATCTTGTTAATTCCCTAATCTTTGATGTGAGTATATAATATAAAAGACTATAGATATATAATATCAGGCTTTGGTCGTATTTCGCTAATTATTTCCACATCCACGTAGTGAAGTGGAAGTATAGTAATCGTAAATAAATTTCAAAATTTTTGTGGATATTGCTCTTTGAGTGATTGTTCTCATGCTCCAGGCTCCATTTGAAAACAAATGTTACAAACATAATTTTATTTTTAGAAACATTACCTTGCATTAATTTCAAGCTATCATATAGCATCGAAGTTGAAATGACATCCGATAGGGAAATATTTATTACATTTGTCATTAATTTTTTTTCTCAGTATGTATATTTAAAAATACCAGATAGAAAATAGTTAGATTTAAATTTAAAAAGTATGCTAATCTTCTTATTTTTTCTTAGTTTTAAATTTTGGAGACGACTGGAATTATTGAGTGAAAATTCACAGTAATAGCCTTATGATTCTACTTAGCTAGTCTTATAGTTTTTTTAACTATGCGTATTAAGAAAAAAAGTTGTGGCCAAAAATAATAAATGAATGAATGTCTCTTTCTAGGACATGGCCACCTTAAATAGAACTTTTCTAAACACCAGTATAACAAATTTATTTTTTTATTATTCATGAGGGACTGTTAGTCCATTAAAATGTTACATTGACCTTGCATTTTGGGTAGGACAAAATTTTGTCACAAAAAAAAATCTAAGACTCACCACATAACAAAATGATATGCAGTGTAGATACACTATATATTCAATCTATGGATATGTATATCCACAAGATGGAGAAAGTATATCTAATGTACATCTAATGGATGTGGAATTAACATTCCTAGCATATGCGTTTATCGCTGACTTCCATATCTATTTCATATCCAATGAATGTACATATATGCAATGTACATTCACTGGATATGAAACACACATCACATACACAATCGCATATTTTATGAATATGTATTACATATCTCTGAAGTAGTTTCCACGAACATCAAAACAGTTATTGAATATTGCACTCGACTTGTGTTGCCCCAGTCATGTTAGCATCATTGGAAGATGATTAAAATGAACAGTTTTAATCAACACGATTGGTGCAGCATGCATCGATTGAAAGTGTTCAAGTGTTTGATGTTCGTGGGAACTACTTCAGAGGTATCCATATAAGAGGTAATAAAACAGAGATAATTTACCAAGGAATGTATTTTATATAACTATTTTAAACACACACAAACTTTACAAAATAACCTAAATGATTACATAATATTTCAAATTTTCAATATTTACGTATACTTTTTTACCTTCCGGTAGTTTAACAAATTGCAAACATATGTATAATACTATAGTTACTCATGTAATACATGTGTTTATAACATTCTCAATCATCAGTAAGTTATATAATATGAACGTATGTAATTTTTATTCACTATATTTATAAAATACATACCCCATACGACTTGACATAACAGCAAATTTTTGGGCCTCTGTCACTTTACGCCATCTTAACTAAACACATCTGCCACAATCAGTTAAATACGAAACTTGCAAATTTTCTAACCCTAAAAGAGGATGTATTTACAAATCTAAAGAATTGCATTATAAATATACTCTCACATCATGGTAGGTTCATGCAAATGTAACAGCATAATATAGCAATAAGCAAATATAAAATCCAGAGAATGAGAAAGAGTTAACTTCCATCACACATAAACACTATGCACGCAACACTATAGGACTTAATGGCTGCCGGCTGTTGCGAACTATAATCCGTAAACAAATTATGCGTGGTGCGCCGAGGTACTATGCCATAAATTAGTAGCGCATGCGCATCAGATAATGAGATAAAATTCGTGTACGTGTATAATTTAATTATACCTTAATGGACATGTTATGTACCTATAAATCATTACGTATATACCTCCAGCAACATACACTGTATATGACACTGACGGATGTCAGTAGCTGAATATACATTTCATATAATATGTATATTTAACAATACATATTCAAATTCCAACATCTAATGCATATGCTATGGATGTACATATCCATGAGATGTTATGTGGGTCTTATTACAGGAATGGAAAAAATCAAATTAAAAAATTCCGGCACTGGAATTTAAAAAATATATATTAGCAATCTATCAACTGTGATAAGTGTATAGTGTCTAAAATTTAAACAAAATTCGATCGACAGTAAGCACGTTCTGGCCAAAATAAATTTAGACCAAAATTAGTTTATTACCCTGTATCTCAGAAATTAAGAGCGACAAGAAAATTTCAATAGCCGTTCCTCAATGCTCAAGTGGTCCTCTATCGCCCCTGGAAGTATGTACAGCTCCTCATGAAACATCCTGTATACAATGGCCAAAGTTTTTGTTAACTTTTAGCTGTTTCTTTAGATATAAAATCAACTATTTTAGTTATTCCCAATAAATTGGAGTGTCTACCATTCTTACCTGAATCTACATTTACGCGAACAGATAACTGTGACATCATCAGTCTTTGAACATATTCTCAGAAAATGTCACCATAAACATTGTACTATAATTTTTCTTATTTATAGCTTATTTAATTGGAGTACAGATATTAATTACCTTTTCTTACAGAACATAGAAGAAAGTTTGCTCAAACAAATATGTTCGAAATTAAAACTTGTAGTCTTTTTTCAAGACGACTACATCGTCAAATATGGTGATACGAACTCCTGCATGTACTTCATCCACAATGGAGATGTTTGCGCCGTTACGAAACATCACGATCTAACAGAAACCCAACACATCATATTGCATCCTAACGATGCATTTGGAGTGTCTCAAGGACTAAGACAAGGGTCATCACATCACTTTACGTACAGAGCAGCATCCAATGTGGCAGACATTCTAATTTTGTCGTTTGATTCTTGGTCCTATTTATTACCGTATTTTCCCCAAGACGAAAGACATATATTTACCAGAGTTAAAAGTGAATATACTACCTTATAAGTTTGATTTTGTTTATTCACTAAAATGTATTGTACTTTATATAAAATATATTATAAAATAGTATAATGTTTAAAAAATATATTATTGTACATTGTTTAAAGTTACTTCTTAGATTTTATCGAATTTACGGAAGAACGAGATTTTACAGAACAGCCACAATCAGGACCTTTTACGCTTCCATTTTTTGATTTGCCATAATTTTTTTCATCATCACATATGTTTTGCGATTTTTTTGATATGTCGCTGCAAGTTGATTTTAGCGAATGTTCTTTTGAAGGTTTGCAATCACATATGTTTTGCGATTTTTTTGATTTGTCGCTGCAAGTTGATTTTGTCGAATGTTCTTTTGCAGGTTCGCAATCACATATGTTTTGTACTCTCTTTGATTTGTCGCTGCAAGATGATCTTGCCGAATGTTCGTTTGCAGGTTCGCAATCACATGTGTTTTGCGATTTCTTTGATTTGTCGCTGCAAAATGATCTTGCCGAATGTTTTTTTGCAGGTTCGCAATCACATATGTTTAGCGATTTCTTTGATTTGTCGCTGCAAAATGATCTTGACGAATGTTCTTTTGCAGGTTCGCAATCACATATGTTTTGCGATTTCTTTGATTTGTCGCTGCAAATTGATCTTGCCGAATGTTCTTTTGCAGGTTCGCAATCACATATGTTTTGCGATTTCTTTGATTTGTCGCTGCAAAATGATCTTGCCGAATGTTTTTTTGCAAGTTCGCAATCACATATGTTTAGCGATTTCTTTGATTTGTCACTGCAAGACGATCTTGCCGAATGTTCTTTTGAAGGTTCGCCACCACCCTCGTCCTTTTTGGTACATATTATAACTGATTTTGATTCACTTTCGAAGTCATCTTCGACGACAGATTTGGCGTCTCCACCACTTTTACTACTTCGTGCCGTTGGCAAATCTCGAATATCTTCTTCCTTTGGTGATTTAGGAGATGCTACCACGGGTGCTTTCTCTTCAACATCCGCTGGTGGTTCTTCTTTCGGTGGACTTTGCGGGCATTCCCATACAAATACACCACCAGAAGCATCAGACGTTACAATAAATTTACCGTCTGAACTGAAACGTGTGCATGTTACAACAGCAGCGTGTCCAATGCCGATATGAGTGGTTATTCCTGAAATATATTAATATAGTTGTCTCCATTTGTTTAATGCACATAAATTAGGCCACTAAAATATCAAAGTCGGCACTATTACTGCTGACAAAAGTGCTACAGAGCCGTACTTAGATTGAACGAAATAATTATCAGAGATTTAAAAATCGTCTTTTCCGTGGAAACTTAATGATGTTTCTGGTAAATTAAAAAATCTTACTCTCTTTTGCGTCAAGACAGGAATATCTTATAAGTTGGTGGGCACATTGCCCGTTCTTCGCGATACTGACAGATAAATTCAAAGTACGGCTCTGTTTATCTGTTCCCTGGGCAAAGATTAGATAATTAACATGATAGTCAGACAGAGAACACGACATAGACGAAGATCGTTGTTAACTCCAAATTAAAGAAACACGACATCCAGCGGAAGCGGTTTCGGAATTTGTCAGGTACGCATTAAATAGATTTGATTAAGGTTGTTAAATGACAGATTGTCTCGTAAGAATCGGCAAATGCTACGTCACGTGCAGCCCTCGATCACAGCCGCGTGTTACTGTTTTTTCTTCATTTTATAAAATAACTTGTAGAAAAAAATGTTTTAAAATTAAATATTGGTTTACTTTCTCATCAATTAATAATATTATACTATACCTAATATATGAACGTAGAAATACTCGAGGATTCTTGTGACCTATGTTGCCAGACAACCTGTTTCTTTAAGTAATCTTGTGGTTTAACAATCAGCTGAGTTCGGTTGTTTTATTAGAACAGGGTTGTCGATTTTTCATAATTGGCCTCTCTCTCTCTAATCTTATCTTGCCGGTCTGATTGACACAATGTGGCAACTGCTCGATAACTCCAATATTAAAGTAGAGAGAGAAATCAAGTGTGTTTTGCCGGCTGGCCTAACTTGTTAATTCTCTAATCTTTACCCTGTGTATGACGTTCCAATTAGGAGTCACTCGTGTAACTATACCACAAGAGTTACAAAACTTAATTAGAAGAGGCGTGTTTCAGTTTATTTCTTAACTTAATCATGCCAGAGCATCTTTACATAAGAGTAATGATATTTTATCTATTATGTAATATATTATGTTTATTATTCAATAAAGTGTAGAAAAATATAGCATGCCCCAGTCTCCCCTTATATCAGCTCGGTTGGCAGCTTTGAGTTTCTTATGTGCCATATAAATATGGAGTGAAGTATACACGATATAAGAGAGGAACGTACCTTTAAGAAGACAATTAGAAATGGAAGGGCCGACTAATCGCATACTATTGGTCACTTCTTTCTTAGAATCGTGCGTAAATTTCTTAAATTGCAATGATAAATATTTTTTTCATCATTAATGGGGGATTTATAAATCTAAGGGCTGGCCAAACGCTTATTCGACACGCGTGTGCCCTTCAGTATCCACAAACAGAAGTACATTATGACGTAGTCATAAACTATGCAAAATAGACGAGTGCATATCTTGAGTGGGTAGACCATTTGTATTTGCTCTGCGTTAAAATTTCCTGCCCTTAAAATATTTTTGCAAAAACATAGTTATCTTCAGTATGACATAAAGTAATGATTAAAAACTTAATTGGATTACAGAACGCGATTAGTCGACCACAAAAAAATTTAATAGATTATAGACATTAAAGTTGACAAATATTGTACACGAGAATGGGCATATTTAAGTACCTATATAATATTTTAGTCATCGCATTTTTAACTTAAGATGATGCATCTTGGGATTTTTCGGTCACTTCAAATGATATTAGTTTTTGTTACGTATCGGTTTATTAAACATCGTCAAGGGAAATTATTATTATTATTAAATTTTTCTCCACTAGCATTTTAGGTCTACTTTGGTTGAATGTTTTGATGCAATTTTTATTTTTGTATATTAATAATAATAAGAGTAGGTATTTACTTAAGTAATAAAAGTTCTACATATAGAGTGAATCAGCAGGGCGTGGAAAAAAGCAAAATATCCAGAATGGCATATTTTAAAATTATTTTTAAATTTACAGAGTGTTTCACATAGTGGTGGTAAGCTAATACTTGGATTTTCTCAATAGAATTGCCAACATATTTTTATATATTTATGGTTGACTTTTAACGTTCTATCCAGGCATGAATCATTATTGGACGTTGCCACGTTATTTCACTTTTTCCGATAAAAAGGCATCTGCAGCGATCAAGAGTAAAATCTGGAAAAGACGTCATTTTCATAAATTTTACCGTCAGTTCACTTTTAATATCAGTAAACCATCATGCACTACTAGTGTCCAGCCTCTCAATGTCGAACCTAATTCTTCTCTCCACAATGATTTCAACTTTTACATTTTTAAACAGTCACAACTTAAGTTTTCAAATGGAACACCCTATATGTCTTTAGCTAAAAGATTTCAGCAATCAATTACCTACATGCCAACTCGTCATAGTGACTACTTTTTTTCGATAATTTTCTAAATATTCAAGTTGAAACAAATCAGTCACTATAGATATCAGCGTCTACGTATGAATTGCTGAAACGTTTTAAGTAAAAACATATACAGAGTGTTCCATTTGAGTTATGACTGTTTAAAAATATAAAAATTTTATTCGCCTTGTAGAATTAGGTGTTTTCACAAATTTTAAATTATCTTTGAGTGTGAAGATAATGCTTGAATATGGTTAAAAACACTTGAATTTTGACAATCAAACGAATAATGCCTTAAGATAAGCCATTCTAATTCTGAATTGAAATTTTACCTCCAAGAACACTAAATCATTTCATTATGCACTCGTGACGTCATCAGTTGCATTGTCAGTAAAAAGAACGTCATTGTGTATTATAGACACGTTATTTTACAAAATCTTACCATTCTATAATGAAAAGTAAATGGTGTTTTGTGCTAAGATGCGAAAATACATCCAAAAACGTACCTAGAAGAGTTTTAGTGACAGTATTAAAACACTTTTACAGCAGGTAAATTTCCACAAGTAGCTTTTACAAATCCCGTATTAGACATTGCTCATTTATTCACATGAGAATATAGCGAATAAAATGTTGCGTTTACATTAAACGCGATTTAAGCCACTAATAAAACCGATGACGTCACCGCCAATCATATTTGCATACTCTACTTATTAAAACTGTATGTTATTTATTTGTTGAAATTTTAATTAGATGGACGATAGAATGCTATTTAAATATCAAAAAGTGCTTTGGTATAACAAGCACTTCATTTTAATAATATCATAAAAGCAAATTTGAACATGGTGAAAACACCGAATTCGACTTTGAGAGGCTCGGAAACGAATACATGATGGATTGACTAATATTAAAGCGAAATGACGGCAAAATTTATGAAAATATGTTTTGTGCCGATTTTAATCTTGGTCGCTGCAGATGCATTTTTTATTAGAAAAAGTGGAATAACATGGCAACACTGCAATATAAGTCCAATAATGATATATATGCCTGGATTGAAAATTAAGAGGTACTATAAATAAATCAATATAATGTTACGTGTAAAATTTCAGTTCAGTTGGATCAATAACAGAGATAGTCGCATTTGATTAGAAACGCAACCGGTGAGCCGAGGTCGGGCAGAACGACGTCACAAAGCGGTTAAATCTGAGATATAGTCCATTAGACCTGCACGCCTGTGCTGACAAAAGTAATATTTAACGAAGTAGCTATTTACACGTTCGGAGTGTAAATTACTAGTTATTCGGCGTCAGAAACAATATTTACACGTCCGACTATGGTTTCATTGGTCGAAGCTAGTCGAAGCCATTTTCCTGTGTTAATGTCTTGTTTTAGTCAGTGAGTGTGGAACTTCAACCATAATTAGTTTTTGTAATAAGGTAAGGTTAAAAATAATTGTTGAGATAGTCCAATAATAGGGATGTTTTCTATTTTTTAATTGTAATAAAAAATGATAGTTCTAAGGCTACAGAAACACGTAAGAACCATTAAAACGCCTAAAAACTTTTTTTCTCGAAAATAAACTAAAAATAAAAACTCCGGAATTAACGAGGCTAGTAAACGATCCCTGCAGTGAGAGTAGCGCGCGTGATGTCACAATGCTCATAGCGGAACTCGTACACCAACGTGATATGGAATGTGTGTTTCAGCGCCACAAAATGTAAAAAGAAAGAAGCTTTGGTCCTTCTGTTACCCTAAACGTATTTATCAAAATCGGTCTCCGATTATACGATGTTTTCGCATCCCTATTTCCAACGTAGCGAAGCACATTTAATACGGAACACACTACAGTAGTAAGTACATTATACATAATGTACTACTTAAGGTTTGGTACTATATATTGTACTTATTACTTATTTATATAAAACAGTACTTAGTGTCTCGCTTTTACACCACTAGATTGAGGCTGATTGACTGCAGACTAATTCTCATTAGTGATGGCAACGATGTATCGATATAAAATAAATATCGACATTATCAATCCTAAACCATGAATATATTCATATCGTTTTTTTGTTGCAATATATTGGGTTGAAATATTGATATTTTTCTAAACATATCGAAAAGGAACAACTTGCATATTACCCCCCCCCCCTCCCTCCGCTCTTCGAAATTTTAATCGGGATAAATATTGTACTGTAAGGAATGCCACCCCCCCGCTCTCCGAAGTTATACCTTAAGCAATATTCATTAATTTTTGACATTAAATATTAATCTACAGAATATATCAATACATAGAAATATCGATAATATTTTGTCGATATATCGAATATATTGATCTGAGTCTTGTGATGGATCAAATGATTCATATATCGATATACAGTAGTGTCGCGATAATCCGATCCCGCGTTAATCCGGATGCTTCTATAATCCGGATTGCCTTAAGGCTTGTCCTCTTGAAGTACTCTGTAATCCGGATTTTACTTGATTCAGTAATCCGAATTCATTCAGGTGGCTCTTCTTTGAGCTTGTAAAGTATCTTAAGATCTAAATTTAAAACATGATAAAACAGCCAGTTCCTTAGAAAAATTCTGGAAAACGATTTTAAAACAAAAAATGAGAATGACTTAGAGGATGACCCCTAGGATTTGATCCCTTTAAGTGCTATGCAACAAAAGATACTAGCAGAAGAAATTAATGCGGATTCATCAATACTTCATAGCATTGGGAATGTTGACATAGATGCCGGTGAAGCTATTGATTGGATTGATAGTGATGACAAAATGACTGAACAAAAAAATTTAACTCATGTAAATGATAGTGCTGACTGATGATGATGTGATGGAAATTGCCACTCCGGTAGAATTAAAAACAAAGATGTTGTCAAAAGCTGACATGTTGCTTTACAGTGGGCTACAGAAAATAACATTCCTTTAAAAGATTATGATGCTGCAAAATCTCAAGGAAATTGCTTTTCAAAAACAACAGCACATGCACATAAGTCATCAGAGTAAATTCACTTTTTTCAGTCGGTGCCGAAAATTATAAAAGAGGGTACCACACAATTCTAACGAAGCCGATGAAATTAATGTAGAAGAAAGTGATGAAAATGTTAATTATGTATGTACATACATGTAGTTACATATTTTTAATATTTCGTTTTCATGATATAGGATCTCCTTTTTTATTTGTCTTATTTTTTAAATAAGTACAGCGCTTACTTTTGTTAAATACAGCCTTTTATTTATTTTTTTGCAATTTTAAAAGCTGAATTTAAAATGTTTTGATAATCCGGATTATTTGATAATCCGGATTAGCCTGGTTTTAATTGATCCGGATTATCGCGACACTACTGTATTACATTTTTTTGCCATCCCTAATTCTCGTATGAAACGTGCATGAAAGCCTAGCCACTATATTCGCGCGCGTTTAACTATGAGCAACATGACGTCACACCAGTCGAGGAGCGTTTCGCGCATTCAAAGGAATATTCGTATTTCTTTAGGGATTTTCCCATAGAACGGATTTGTTGATTTTTGTAAATCTTTGTGGATATTATTATAAGACTATTTTTAACCGTTTTCTGATGTTTAAATAAGATTTAATATTTTTGTGAACATCCCTATTATAAAGATTTCCATAACAAAAAATGTTATTTGAGATTTTCCTTCACTAACTGTTAGTGGAGGAATTATACATCACAAAACCACAAAAATCAGTTCTGGGGGTACCGCGCACACCCCCCCCCCCCCTCCCCAAAAGGAAGCCTTGTTTTACTGAACTCGTTAGGTAGATTGCTATAAAAAAGAAAGATTGACTAATTGCTTATAAAAAAGTTCTTTTGTAATTTTCTTATATATACCATGGTTTTCGAGAAAATCGATATTAAAAGAAATTGACGAATTTGTAATTTTTAACGCCCACGAATTTTCGTCTATTTGAAATTCTTTACGCGCGGCCTATAGAAAAAATTGAACTGCTCGAAAACCAAACATGCTAGGAAGTAAAATCAAAATGGGGCTATTGATATCTATTGATATATATTAGTATATAAAAATAACAATATAATATAGTTACCTCTTGATTTTTTCCACTTTTAACTATTCACAGGCCCATAAAAAATTACTGACTTTAATAGAAGTTATAAATCTTTTAGTTCAAGGTAGTACTTCAATGCAGAAAAAGTTTGGAATAAAAATATTCACATTTACAAATTTACCAGCATGTTGAAGTTAGTCAAATATTGAACATATTCTTTATAGGATTTTGCAAACAGCGGAAAGAAAAACTATCTATGAGAACTAAAGGAAAAACTGTATATAAAAATATTAATGAAATCTTTGCATTCTTTCGATAACCTGACTTCTGGTTATGCTAACAAGTAAAAAGTCAGGTTATCGAAAGAATGCAAAGATTTCATTAATATTTTTATGTATAGTTTTTCCTTTAGTTCTCATATATAGTTTTTCTTTCCGCTGTTTGCAAAATCCTATAAAGAATATGTTTCATTACTATAAGCAAACAAATAATAAATAATTCACTTTTATCCAAATATTGACCAAATTTGTATTGTTTCCTAAAAATTAAAAAAAGACCCAAACATTTTGAGTTTATATATCATATAACTATTGTTTGTAATCATTTAATAGTTAAAAAATTGAACTAAAAAAAATCATAAAAAACTGAATATGCAGCCTTTTTCGGATTTTTTTGGCTAATTTTAACATGCTGCTAAATTTGTAAATGTGAATATTTCTATTCCTAACTTTTCCTGCATTGAAGTACTACCTTGAACTAAATGAAAATAATGCATTTATAACTTATATTAAAGTCAGTTATTTTTTATGGGCCTGTGAATAGTTAGAAGCACAAAAAATCAAGAGATAACTATATTATATTGTTATTTTTATATACTAATAAATATCAATAGCCTTCAAAAATGGCAAAACAAGAGAGTGTTTTATATTCCCTTCAAAACCCATTTTGATTTTTCTTCCTAGCTTGTTTGGTTTTCGAGCAATTCAACTTTTTCTATAGGCTTCCCCCCAAAAATTGCAAATAAACGTAAATTCGAGCGCATTAAAAATGCAAATTTTGCAATTTTTGTCAATATAGATTTTTTTGAAAACCATGGCATATATAAGAAAATTACAAGAAGACTTTTTTTAGGCAATTAGTTAAGTTTTCTTTTTTATGATGAGCAATTTTTTTATATCTTCAACGGTTAACGAGTTATCGGTAAAATAAGGCTTTTTTCACATAAGGGTTGGTTTTTTGGGGGGATTGTGCGGTACCCCAGAACTGGTTTTTGTGATGTTTAATCCTCGCACTAATATTTACGGAAGGAAAGCCTCAGATAACATTTTTTGCGAGCTTCTGGTGTATTTTTTATTATACCGACTGGACTATGATTGCAGTATCGCAGTTAAATGAATAATTCCAGGCAATAATATTAGGTTAGGTTATTTGGGAGATCAAGATGAAAGTTGAAGATTAGTTTTCTTCCTTGTTCGATTTAGAACAGGCCATAAAATATTTAGAAGCAACAACTTTTACAAAGGACCCCCGCTCATTTCTTATGGGAAGTGGCCCCGGTGAAATTGACTTCAATTGATATATTATTATAATGTTGTTCCCCTCGACCTCCGGATCAAAAATTTTCATGGGCAAAAGGTCGGAAAATGGACAGTCTTCCAGATATCGGGGATGCAAAGGGGGTGCTCATTTCTTATGGGAAGTGGCCCCCACCCCGATGAAATTCGCTGGAATCGATATATGTTATTCCTTTCGAGCTTCTGATCAAAGGCTCTCATAGGTATAGTTTATCTCAGACTTATTCTCGGTATAAAAAATGTCGGCGCGGTAAAGAACAAAGATCCCGACATTTTTATACCGATAATAAGTTTGGGATTTATCCCAAACTTTATACTTTATACTTTAGTATACAAGATCGGAAAATGGACAGTTTTCCAGATATCAGGGGTACAGAGGGGGTGCCAATTTCTAATGGGAACTGGCCCCCGGTGAAATTCCCTGGAATCGACTTTGACCTACCTCAAAATTTTGCAAATAACACGTTCCAGTGCTCAAAATTACTTTTAAATATAATAACCTTGCACTAATATTTACATCCTTACATACGTTTACATACTCGACACCCCTATTCGCTCCCCGATCCCGTAAGGTTATAGGACTATCCGACATTTGCATATTATTTCATTACTCAGAAAAAAAATTGAAAATACGATAAATGAATGTCTTAAACATTCACCAAATAATGTTTTTGACGTCGGACGTGTAAATAATGTTTTTAGGTCGAACATGAACAACCTCATTTGCACGTCCGACGTGTAGTTAAGAGTTGGCACGTCGGACGTGCAAATATCCGCTGCCAATATTTAATTAGTTAATTCTTCAAGGTATCGATTTTAATTGTTGCTCTTTGGAAAGATGATATTCTACTCGGTACTGGAAATTTTTAAATTGAATCTTTAACAGCTTTGTTCCCTATCGTAATAAAAACATATTGAATTTTAAATAATCCGTCAAGTAGTTTAATTATTGTACATAATTATTTAACACCATTTTCGGGGATCATTTCTCTTTTGAATAAATAATGAAAAGTAAAATAAATTATTTTTTCGCCCAACTCGCTCTAATTCGAAAACACAACGATGGATTGGTATCAAATCTTTATCGTGTTAACTCTATGCAATTGTTTCAAAAATGTGGTAATTTGATAATAAATTTTAATGAGTGTAATTATTTTTTTTTTCTAAGACTACGTCGAATGAATGTGAAAATTTGTAGGAGTAAATATAATAAGCCGAAAACTTTTTTATCTGTCGGAATACATACCAAGTATATCTAGAACAAATAAAGAAAATTCTCAGTTTTCGAGCAAACCTTATGTAAAAAATGGACTAATGTTATAGGTACGCGTAGCACTTACTATTTAAAACAATTTGCAGGGTGTGCATTTTTGCTTTTATCAACGATTTTTGTTTCTGTTTGTATTTGTTTTCTTGTACTAGGTGTTTTTAATTAGTATTTAACTACACTGACTGAATTTTGAACGAACTTTAGATTTTATATCTATTAGCCTTCTTATAGTACGTTGTCACAATATCCTTGCCTTTTTATTTTCTGTTGGTAAACTAATCTATATTTTATTTGGCATTGTCGTGTTTGTATTGGTGCATTTAGGAACTACACAATACTTGCGTTTTTAATTTCTGTTAGCACAAAATCTTAATAATGGGGACTAATATTTATTACAATAAAATAAACGATTTCACTCTAAAGCGGTATTAAGGAATGAAGAATAAGAGTCGCATCATGCCTAGATAGACATTTGTTACTATACGTGTTCTCAGGACTATTTGATCTATGTGACGTCACAACTCGACTATCTGACTATCCCGGCGTTTTTGAAAGCACCGTCTTCAATCATTTTCTCACACAGAAAGATCGACAAAGACTGAATGTGCCGCTCCCTAGAGATTTTTTGTGTGCCACTCACACTATTTTGTCATACTTTCAACATTTGCACGTTGGCGACGGCGACAGTGATAATTAGTATAGTTTGTGTGCGCGCGACGTCAAAATTTAGTTATTTGTCAGTTTAGGAACATCAAACCCAAATTCCCAAGATGTTAAATGGAAACTAATTGAACTTTTCATTATATTAGTACTTTTGTGGACATTGTTTCATACAAAATGTCAAGTTTTGGCTGTGTTATTAATTGTGGAAGTGTGGCAATACGAAATGACACCAGTGTTTATTAAATTAATAACTCGATTTTTCAACTAAGAAAAGTTGAGGTTGGAACACGACAACTTTGTAAGCTTCGACGTTTGAATGTCTTGGACCTTATTCTTTTAATTACGCACTCCTTCCAAAAACCATGTAATTACAATATATATGTCTGAATGTTCGGAAATACATCGGCATCTGTGCTAAAGTCTTTATTTAATAAATAGAGATTTAAACTGATAGCACCAGCTTTTCTCCATATACCTATCTTGTACATCATAAGACAATTTCGTAAAATATAAACTCGTCTCCATCTTAACAAGAAAATTCGCCACATGAATTGGTTAAGGATAATTGCGGATGCTAAATAATCCAAAATTAAGTTTTAAAACATCACAAAATACCCAAAATATACAGTTAAAATAACGCGTTCGTTCAGCTGATCACAAATTGGCTGCCATTTTCGTCTATAGTAACATAGGAAATTAGTTTTAATAATGCACGTAGAATAGAAATCAATTTTGATAATTTTAGCGACTTTTCTATGTCACCTGACCTTCATTCTTTCTCGATAGCACTGTACAGAAAGGAGTAGTCAGAATTTTTTTTTTTTTTTATGCTTGCTACACTTATTAAGTTCTTTCAGAATATGTAATTTAAAAAATGTTAAACGGACCTATTTAATAGGTATATCGACAAACCAAATGAATATATTATAAAAACTGGTTCTTTAGCAAACTTACAGATACATACCGTTACCTTAATTGTAAAACCTTCTAATTCCTTATAATTCCAAGTGACACGTTTGAGTTGCAAGCTTTTTCACAAACATCTGTTACACACTTCTGAAGCAGATAACGCCAAAATCTCAATTTACTAAAAAAGTGGAATGAAGGTTTTAAAATTAAGAAACTTAAGTAAATTAGTATACTTTTACCTTCTTGATATTTCCACATTTTAACTATTTGATCGTTACCACCACTGACAAAACAGTCACCATCTGGGGATATATCCAAGGAATTAATGGTATCGGAAGGAGATCCGTCTAATTCCCTTACTAAACCACCGTCCAAGACTTCCCAATATGCTAATTTCCTATCTGATCCACCTATAAAAAAAATGTTTGTCAGAAAGTGTTTGTTATTTCTTCACTAGCACCATGCTAATGCTTAAGTCATTGATTGGGTCAGTCGTATCATATTCTCGACGAAATACTTTATTTTTACATGTACATCCTTATTTGTGTCATTTGTCAAGAAATATCCTCCAGCTGATCCTTTGATGCAAAAGTCACAGGCGGCGCAGGCGTAGAGGTTCCTTCCCAGTAACGTACTGAATAATTGTATTACATTGTAGACTGCTTGGACATTATTTAGAAGTGAATGCATATTTGTGACAGGGAGTTCCAAAAGGAAAAGTAGAAGAATAGAGGATCAGTATTTTTAATACACGAGATACGTCTGCACAGACTCGTATTTAACTTCACTTTGGTAAAACTTCCCCTTCTCCGCCGTCGATTTCGCCTTATATATATCCCAAAATTGCCTCTAGATCCATCCAGAGATTTCCAATTCCAGAACAATATAGAACTCTACAACCTCTACAAGTTTCCAGAATAAATGATGGCATGTATTCTTGGTTGCCTAACCATCGGTACTTAATCAATTTCAGCTATTACTATCATGGGCGTATCAGTCTCCAGTTTCAAGGGGATGTAATTCATAACAATACTATCACTGAGCTCAAAGCCGAAGTCAAATATTTCAATTAAGTTGCTTAAAAACGCCATTAAAAATGATTCGTATTTCTTCGCTATAAACAATAATTGTACCTAATAACTTTGTAAATTGTTCGTGTATCGATATTCGCGTAGCTGGCACTTTTATACGAATTTGAAAAAAAAAGTGAACTCCCTGCGACCTTCAGGACTCGAGATATATATTTTATTTTTTCAAAAAATTCCCGAGACCTTATTTTTTAACTTACAGCGCTGAGATTTGCAGGTATTGCACGAACGGATTTTTTTTTTTTAGTTACACCAGAAACCAAGATATAGACGACTTTGAAAACGCGAACGATTTTGAACGCGCAAGTCAACTTTTCAACGTAGAGAGACACCGCTGCTGCAGGCTCTCCCCCCACCCTGTCAGCGCACGCTGGCTCGACTAGCTGGTGCGAGCGCCTCACTTCAACATGAAATATGTTATCAAAAAGGACGGTGAAACAACTGCTTATATTTTTCTATCCAACGTTGAAGTATTCAAGTGCAGTACCTGCAAATCTCAGCGCTGTAAGTTAAAAAATAAGGTCTCGGGAATCTTTTGAAAAAAAAATTATTTCGCGCCCTGAAGGTTAGATGGTCATTTTTTTTAAATTCGTATTAAAATGCCAGCTACGCGAATATCCACTTTACATTTCGATACACCAATAATTGGCAGTTACTAAGTACTTTTGTTTATACCAAAGAAATATGCATCATTTTCAACGGTGTTTTTAAGCAATTTAGTTGAAATATTTGACTTCAGCTTTGAGCTCAGTGAGAGTACAACTCTTAAAGAGTAGAAAGCTATTTGCAAAATTGAAATCGGACCGCCTCATTTTGGGGAATTCAAATGTTACTAAGATCACTTTCTTAATAAACAATTGAATTTCTCGGAAACTATTCATCCGTCGGAATTCAAGTGAGGATCACTTCTTAAGCACATTATGATGCATATTTCCTAAGATTGTTGATACCATGAATTAATTATTGCAAAAGTTACTGCAAACTTAAAAGACGTCATTTTTCGATGTTTTCCTTTAATTTCCGAGAAATCTAACAATTGAATTTTCATTCAGTGGGCACCACTTTGTAGGTATTTTAAATGCCTACAACCATTGGTTGAAACTTTTCGATGAAAAAGTTACATTCCCAGATAAACGAGAAAAACCGACTTTTCACATCTTTTCGTACCTAAAACGTCCGCCATTTTGATTCTGCAACTTTGTTTTGGATGCACTGGTTTGAAAATTGATACTTCACATGTACTGAATATGGTCCTAGTGTTTCTTTTTCTAGTGGGAATTACATTTAGAATTGTTCCTACTTTGATTGGTCTATACCTAGAAAACCATGTTATATAAACCTCGCTTGTACTAACGTATTTTCCATTGTTTATCGAACACATGAGTTCCATTGATGTAAGTAAAACCTTAAAGAATTTAGAAGGAAATTTCTGTTGTTCTTTCCTTCTCCATCTCTACCACTACCTATTAATGGAGATGTACGATACTAATATACGATTCAAATGTATTGACCCCTCAGTTTAAGCGCGAATATCTCAGAAACGGAAGAGCAGAAAAAAATTGAAAAAATTATGTGTTCATTATGAGTCTATTCTAAATCAAACACTGAAATTTGAATAATGTACATTGAATGCTTTTGAAGTTCTGCTAAGTTATATTGAAAAATGTCCTACTTTTTAAGGAAATTTTGACCTACCAGTTTTAAATCCATTATATCTTGAAAAATATGCCTACTATCTAAATGTTATTTTAGACACCGCATTTTTTGTACGAGGAAATTTTTTCATCATTTTTTATTCTAAAATTCTGCAGTTATGCTCAAAATGTGACGTCATGTTTATTCGGTTATTTATCAATGTATTTTAAAAAATGTTTGTTAAGATAGTTAATTATATAAAATGTAAGCATTTTCAGAAAAAATAATTGGTTTATATCAAATATTAATTTAGTTATCAAGCGTAATAGATAATATTCATGCAAACTTGCAATGATATTTTCCTTTACGCTTGATAACTAAATTAATATTTGATATAAACCAATTATTTTTTCTGAAAATGCTTACATTTTATATAATTAACTATTTTAACAAAAAAAAAATTAAATACATTGATAATTAACCGAATAAACATGACGTGACGTTTTTCAGAATAACTGCAAAAATTTTAAAAGTAAAAATTATAAAAAAATTTCCTCGTACAAAAAATGCCGCGCTTTATCGGTGTCTAAAATATTATTTACATAGTAGGCATATTTTCCAAGATATAATGGATTTAAAACTGGTATGGTCAAAATTTCTTTAAAAAGTAGGACATTTTTCAATATAACTTAGCAGAACTTCAAAAGTATCCAATGTACATTATTCAAATTTCAGCGAATGATTACGAATGGACACATAATGAACGCATATTTTCTTCAATTTTTTCTGCTCCTCCGTTTCTAAGATATTCGCGATTAAAGTGAGGGGTCAATACATTTGAATCGTATATTAGTACCCACAGTAATAACTAAATAAATTCCCAAAATAAGACAATTCATTTTTTTTGGAAAAATTGTGCATTTATAAAAAAGTAAAGGAAGACCAACAAAAATTGGTACTTTCATTACTTTCATTACTTGTAGAAGACTATGTTTTCTAGATAACAGAGAGTCTACGTGCCTCCTTGATATTTGGTGAAATTTCATCTGTAGTTTGAACCCACTCATGCTAAATATCACCAAGAAAATAGCATTCCCATCTACCAAAATAGAACCCAGTTTATAAAAAATTACTCTTCGACATTCGGGCATTTGCGTTTAGAAATAAGTCACATTTCATACATACAAGATTTTCTTAATTGCACGTAAAATTTACAATTATTTATAAATTATTTCAGTATGTTTTAAAAATGTTCGAAAATTGTTCTCTAATCAAATCTACTGTATTAGTAAATCCAGCGAGATATCGAGGATTCGAAACTTCACTTGAAACCCCGGTGGTTTTAGGCGATGCAGATCATATCAATAAGACTGAGGACCGGTTTTTCAATGTCCAGTTAAAAGTGTCAGATATGTAGCTGCTAGTTACGCTTCGCTGGCAGTTATGTCTATGGTAGTATTTATCAACAGTAATTTAACTGCCAGCTACGTATTCATGAGTTGAATTATTTCTTAGCTATGTTGGCACTACTGATTCTACCTGAAGTTTCTCTCAATTGGCTTAATTCAAATTGCGCGCGTGTTTTAGTGACAGTTTATCTAATTTAACCTCAAAATTCATTGCGTTATCTAGCGTATTGATTGATGTTCTGTTCTTAATTTTGTGCGTTTGTGTATCAGCAATAATTGCAATAGAGAGCGTAAAAAGAAAAAAGCGCTAACTACACTTTAAGTGATTGGAGAAACAGAATTATTCCTGCAACTTCCTCTATCATCTCAACGATATGTAAAACAGTTTCTTTACGCAGTCGAAATCTTATTAAAAAATCTTTATCATAATTCTCAAAATTATTTTCTCGTTCCTTTATGGTATAGGGTCTCCTTTCATACTTTATAAATTGTATAATATCATCGTCATCATCACTCATATCCAGAATATTATTATTATTATTCATTATTGGCAATGCTATATTTAATATACATCACAAATTAGAAACAAACATATCAATCAATCACATTGGTTTTTAGGTTAGAATGTTTTAGAATTGTCCAAATGCGCATGTGCAAATCCATTAACAGAATAAATCCTTAACTGGCACTTTCAACTCTCTGCTAAATTTACTTTCAGATAGTGAGTTTAACCCTCTGGTAAATTTTACCTGCACATTGAAATACAGTTTATCTGTCAGATAAATTTTATCTGACAGTTAAGCCATTTAACTGGACATTGAAAAACCGGCCCTGACTCACTTAAACACCGTATATTTCGTTATGCCCTCCCAAATGTTGGATCGTAGAAGGAAAGAAGGAAGAAGGAAACTAGATAATACATGGTGGTCTACCAAAACGTTGTGAGTAATAAGAAGATTACCATTTCAGAAAACAATATTCCTATTTTGGTAGAAAGATATATAGCCAGCCATTTGGTTTTACCAGTAAAACATTTCTTTCATTATTATTATTCTTTGGTAACAGCTCAATGATTTCGAGGACATCCTCACTAACACAATATAAGCTTATATTTTTACCGCTAGAAGTCAACTGATCATAAATCAATACTATGAAAGATCTACATACCTGTGAGAATCTGGACTCCAGTGGGATGGTACTTCACGCACATAAACAAAGTGTTTGCAAAAAGAATTTGTCGACGGCACTGTTTCTCCAAGTCCCAAATAATGCAGGTGCCATCGGTACTTGCACTTGCAGCTTCATTATCAAATTTGTTGATGTCGATAGCAGAAACTGGTCCCTTGTGTTCCTTAAGGGTACACATCAGCTGCTGACGTTCAGGAGAAATTTCCCAAAGCCTGACTTGGCCCTCACATCCTCCGCTTACAATATTTCTGCCATGAGATGTGATTGCCAGTGCCGAGACCCCCTTATTATGGGCATTTAAGATGGCGAAGGCAAGACGGCCCGTCAAGGGTGTAAATGATCGAATAACTCCATCGCTCCAACCTGTCAGTATCGACTTGCCATCGTAGGCAAAAACTATACTGGAGCAATTAAAATTTGGAACGCGAATTCGCAGAAGTTCTTGCATGGTGCTCACCTTCCAGATTCGTATATCGTGTTTGCCTCCAGTGGCAAAAACCTCTGAAAATTTACTGAAACAAGGAATAAATTTTAAAATTGGAAAATGAGCGAAATACAATCTTTTTTTAAAGTATGTAAAAAAGTCTGGAAGAAACTATAAATTGTTGGTAAAACCAAAAGTTCACGCCCGCCAGTTGTTTTATCCAATAAGTATAATATACTTCATTGATCAAATTTTTAACATATGATTTTCTCGAGAACTGGTAATCTTGGAAAAAAATTAAAATAAAAAAAAGTAGGATGACTGCCCTGTATATCTTTCATTAAAAGTTGATACAGTTGATATCACCAGTCTTGTAGTTCACGTCATCATCTTTTAATTTCCGAATTAAATCGATTCAAGGTAACACAAAATGGCAAGCATGGGAGTACCATTTGAAAGGAGTCTTCAATAAAATAACAATTATTACTTCAGACAATATATTATAATCTAACATTCTCGCCAAGCGACAACGCCATTTCAGCGGTATTGCCTCCCTCAAGTCCTTAGTTTTATTTTCTTTCTGGGGTCCATATTTTGCCACAGTAGTATTTGGGGCGTCCTGCTCCTCACGAGTTTCCTTACAAATTCGTTGCGCCGTCCGCATACAAATACGCAATGCATTAGACGTACGCTGAAAGAAAATTTACTTTATAAACATCTGCCACATTTAATTTTGCGATTCACCCCATGGACTGCTTGCAAAGATAAAATGATTGAAGTACTCAACTAATTTCACCACCATGTTTCTGGCTACTGCATGCATTCTTTTGCCGGGCATTCTGGGATTAGTTTCTTTACAAACAGTAAAACTGAAGCACTCACAAACTATTTACACAACAATTTACATAATTACAGGAAACTTAAAATATCACAGTAAAAAAATACTACAAACTTATACAGGGTGTAATTAGTTTCATGTCACTAAAAAAACTGGTGGTAGGGAACGACAAGACAAGCAAAAAAACCTTATACAATATGGGGTCTAAAGCTCATAGTTTTGGAGAAAAAAAATAAACAAAAATTTCGCAAATTTTCAATAAAATTTTTTGAGAACTGCTGGAATATTGAGGTAGGTTTAGATCTAGATCTGATCTGAAGAAAACTATAACTCACCCTTGTGCAATATTTTAGTTGCTGTGGGTGTTTCGTTATGTACACACGTCCAACCCACCGTTCGTCGTTTTTGTTATTTTTTAATTTCGCGTCATTATGTATTTATAGTTAAGATTTATTTTATTGACTTACCGTTCAAGTTGTCAAATTCTTGATTACGTACAGACACAACTTACTTGTTCGTTCTTTTTGTATTCCTTTTTGGCTTTTGTATCAAGTTTTTATTTTATTTTTCTTTATTGACAACGTTAGTTGATAGTTTAGTGTTTAGTGTTGAACGAAGTGCGAATGTCCTTAATTCGACGTACCGAACTGTGTATTGATGCAGATGCAGAGATTTTGAATCATTTAGGTAGGTAGTAAGCTTTTAACACAGGACATTCATTTATGATACAAATGTTAATAAACCACATTTAAATTTTCTAAATTATAAACAATCCAATATTTTGTTCCAAATTAAAAAACACACATGTAAAGAAATGCTCTGTTTAAACCTCTATGGCCATTATTTGCTTGCAATTGTGCACGAAGAGAGAACGAATTATTTACCTCTTTATACTTGCCTCAGTTCAGTTGAGACGGCTCATCAAAAGCGGTCGATGATACGTAGACGACCGCGTGTACCGGCGAGCACTTTTTTGACAATTTAAAAGTTGTATAATTGCGAACTAGAAGTCCATTGACCAAGAAAAGCAGTGGTTCTCAATAGTTGTCTACCATAATATTAAAAATATTGACCTAGATCAGTTTTTTCAAAGTGCCCCTAGAGGGAAAAGTCATAAAGGTTTTTTGTTTGTCTAGTCGGTCCCCATTACTAGTTTTTTTAATGACATGAAACTGACTACACCCTGTATACATAACGAAATTAATTAGAAAATCTTCAAATTTGACAAATGCGTCAACTGCACGACTTTCTGTTATTTACATTGCAATGCGCTAGTGTTTGAGCTGACAGAAAAATCTCATTTGTTTGATAAGTACATAAATTGATGACGGGAACGGCAAGATTGGTGATTTCAATTAATGGTATCTTCCTTGACAATTGTGCTACCTATATGCCAAATATTTTTGCCATTTGTCACATTTCTTCATTATTTATTCTTTGTGTATTTTTCAGAGAAAGTCTGCCCATTTCTTCGTGGATAGTGGCATCAACTACCTATCAAATCTAACAGTTCTCAATCAAATAGGTTTACTTCCACATCCACGTAGTGGATAATCTATAGTAATCGTAAAAAAAGTTTCAAAAATATTTTTGTTGAATGCATTAAATGTCGAGATTTTAAATTTGAGCGAAAAAACTTCTCTCTGTCGGTCTGTTGGTCTATCTGTCTATAACTTTTTTTGTGCGCACGTTTTCTCAGCAACAGTTTAACAAGATACTTTTTAAGTGGCTCGTGGGCAATAAATAATAGCACAGTCAGTGTCAATATGAGGCTCATATGTTTACAAAGCAATATAGCTGTGTTGTGACCTAAAGTAATTGTATACAGTGGAAAGTTTTTAAATGGACAAAATCCACTCAATCCAAGAAAGAAAAGGAGAGGAAGTAAAATAAAACAGCCCTACAATACCCTGCAAAAAGACAGATAAGCTATAAATTAATTTATTTAATTTTATCTGATATTATTCTATTCTATCTTTCTATCTGATCTTTACCATCTTAATTTTTATCAGCTCGATTTATTGATTCAAAACATAATATTTTATTGTTAATTTGGAAGGCGGAAATTGAAACCGATTGTCTCAAAGAAACGATATACAGGGTGAGCAAACTATCCCTTCGGACCTATTTTCTCATAACGCGCAAACAAAATATTGTTACCGCGAGATAGGGCCCTTCCCAGCAACTCCACTGCAAATGGATATTTACCTGTAGAACGGTTAATAAATAAAAACAAAACAACAAAAATAAAAAATGAAAGCTGCCAGATTCAGAAACAGAAGAAACAGAAATCTTAGAAGACGAAAAATAAGGAGAGGACGATAGATGGAAGCTAAAAAGAAGCATGGAAACTGAAAAGAAGCATATCGCAAACACCTGAACGCCCCAACCGATGATGACAGATGGAAACTTAATAGAAGCATGGAAACTTAAAAGAGGCATCTCACAAACACGTACACTTTCCGTCCTATATTCCCACCCCACGCATTATGCCGCTCTCGCTGCTGACAACAAGCATGTCCAATGTCGAACCCAGCGTATGCAGCCGGTCCGGCGATGTATAGAACAGCCGAGATTTGGTTCCGGCACGCGGTTTGTCCGTCCGTTGGGCTTGTTCGACGGACGACCAAGCTGCGTGTTGGAACGAACCTCCATGGATGCCCGGAATCGGCAGCAATGCCCACTTTACGCTGGCAAATCATTCAATCAATCAATCAACGGTTTAAGGCATTGACTTAAAATTTGGTACACGTATGTATCCTAATGAGATCTGGAACTAGATCATATTTTGCGCTAATTCCGTTGAAGGGTTGGGGGTTAAATAGGGGTAAATAAGGAAAAACAAGTAAAACAAGCTAGTAAGAATACAGTAACTTGGGATTTGGTACATATACTAGAAGCCACGACCTCAATTTTTTTAATAATATTTTCAACCCCCTCACCACCCCCTCTCTATTATTAAAGGGTTTAATGAAATAAAATTGAGACTTCTCTTGAAATTTGGTACACGTATGCATTATGACGACATCTGGGACTAGATTATATTTTAAGATGATTCCGTTGAAGGGTTGGGGATTAAATATGGGTAAATAGGGGAAAATAAGTAAAGCAAACTGGTAAGAGTAGTGATGAAGACAGACAAGCGAGGGACATAAAAAGGAACTTATTTTGAATGAATATGTGTTGCTAACTTCTATCACAAATCACAATGTAAAACTAATTCTTAGTACAAAAGTATAAAAATTTGCTTCTTTGTCCCCTTAAATGCACCCCTTGGTGCTTGGAATTATTTTATTATTTTTTTTTGGAGTTATTTAACGGTCTAATATTAACATTTCAAAATTTTTTAATAATTTTTAATTTTCAGTCCCCTCAAGAACGACACATTTAATGTTTGTTTCTTTTTTTACTCTGTTTTGATATATTTGCGACTAAAATATAATATAATCATATTTGCAAAGTTTCAGAGATTAAGAAATATATTTATTTTTCGGCCCCTTAGTGCTTAGAATGTTTTCCATATTTTTCCAACTTTCTAACAACAATTTGAACACATTTAGAAATTTGTAGAATATTGGAATATTGTTCTAAAAGTTGCAAATGGCCCACTGTGCATCGCGCCTCTCAAACTTAAGTCAACCAGTTTAACAAGTTCCTTGCACTGAACTCTATAATGGAAAGATCGAGTTCAGTGATTTCTGCTTGATCATCAAAGCAAATTGGAACCTTTAAGACGAGTACTTTCGGCATTTCTTTTATTTCATAGATCGAAAGTGCAAATCTAAAATAATGGATTTGCAAGAAATCAAAATTTTATTCGCACGTTTAGTGTCTTAAAACCAATTACAAACCTCCACCGCGAAATGTGGGGGTGTGGCCAGACGTTACGTCACTATACGCATAAACCCAGCGATCTCAGTCGACTCGTTGTTTTTTTAGTTGTTATAACTATCGTGTTAATCTGCGCCCCTCTAAAATTGCGAATCTTATTTATGAAAGGCTTTTCGTGGGGACGGTATTTCGGGACGCGGCCAATGTCATTCGATTCAGGAGTTATTTCAACATTGTTTAGGAAAAATTCGGAGAGGTTCTTTTTAATGGTTCGTGAGTAATTAACGCGCAAAAATTGGCTATCTCTCTCGCCTCTCAAATTTAGGAACGGACAGTCCAGGGATGTAGATGATTTGGCGCAATGTTATCAAATGTTAAGAAATGATGATTTACCTTCGCTCCTGTGGGGCCAAATTTTCGATTTTGACTGCAATTTGTGATGTCAATTCATCGTCGACCTTCTCCTTGCCATAGAGACATAGAACGAGCTTTCAATCGCCGTATTTAGTTAGTTACGAACGTTTGAAAATTCCATGTTGGTTTAGGCGTTTTAGGTTAAATTTGGAAAGCCACTTTCCTTCGCTCCTATCGCGATGAATTTTTTATTTCTCCGGTACAATTTGGTATCGCCAGAAAGCGCCACTCATCCTGCTTTCACAGAGACATCGTGCGCCTTTCTACTCCGAGTATTTATTTAGTTATGAATTTTGAAAGTACTTAGTCGCGGTGTCACGGTAAATCTTCAAGTTCAAAGTTGTGTATAGTGACGTCACAAACAGGCGCTGTTTTTGCAACTATTACTAATTTCAACCCCTTATACCTCGAGAACGGAAAAAGTTAATAATATGATATTTTAATTGCATAATAAGAATATCGAGTACTATATAAAAACGTATAAAAACAATATCATAGAACAAGCCTATAATAGAAACATGTGAAGGTGGCGGAAGCAGCAAGATGGAGGAATCATTTTAATGCTAGAAATATGACCAAATGTGATACGTCGTATAAGTACTTGTATCACGTAATAACACAAATTTTGTTTAAACAATTTCAAAAGTACAAGATTAGCTTATGGTAATAAGTAATTCAAATCTTAGGTTTATACTTACTGTGGAAAAGCAACGGTGTAAATGGGTGACGTGTGGCAAGTAATTATTAGTTCAGCAAGAAAATCGTCCATACGGATACGGTAAATTTCCGAATTGACCGTTGCAGCTAGAATTGTGTTTTTTCCCTGTAGCTGAAGAGATGTCACTCCGCCATTGACGAAAGCGGATTTAAGAACTCTTAGTGCGGGTATGGATGGCATTTTGACACCAGCATTTATTACCTTCCCATCTGTTTCTTCCACTATTTCTACTTGACCATCGCCAGCGCCAACTATAAGCCATCCGTTAAACAAAAGCATTATTGAGCGTACGCCTGGAAAGTAAATAGCAAAGTTTAAAAACTCTTCAATTTATTTCTAGTTGTATTTATTTTACAACACATGTATTCATAATTCTATATTTAAAACCATACTAGTTGATGTGCCATGGCTTCTATTGTTTGGAAAAATCCGGTTTTACTGAAAACCGAACAGAACCGATTTTCGATTTGCGCCACACAATTTACGATGTGGATTAGCTAGAACCCTTCTTCTTTCCGTCGCGACGCCGTACGGTCCCACCGAAGGTGTATTTCGAAAAATATGAATTTTTTAAGATCAGACGTTTTCGAACTTTTTTCGCCTTCGAAGAGCCCGTGTTATTTTTGCGGTTTTCGCCTATATCTCGGAAACCGTTGGAGTTAATTCGAAAATAAAAAATCTCAAAGGACGAATTCATTTCGTGAGCGTTCGTCCGGTTCCATCGGCATGTTCCAGCGGCTCTTCGTTTCGGAGATATCGGCCGAACTACGCGGCGGTGTAAGGCAGGAAATTGGACATATTTCTCTTTAAACCTTCATAACTTCTAAACGGTGGCTCCTAGCACGGAATACTACGACTCCAACGAAATCATGTACAATTAAACGATCTAAAAGTCGTTCTCTTTATTTTCGTCCCGCTCCAAAAATAAGCGAGCCGCGAGCGGTCAAAGTGGAGGCCCATCCCGGCAGCGTATTTGGAATCACAGGACGCTATATAGGAGCATTGTATGTAGAGAAGACCTCTCATGAGTCCTTTTCTGAACGCGCGCTTACAGCATATTTGAAGGCATATATTACACGGCCATAGCGTCGGCAACTAGTTTAAGTAGGTAGTTTAATAATTTTGATTATCAAAAATTAAAAATAGATTATTATTAAATTACATATCCTGTAAAAAATGTCGGATAGAAAAGTATATAAAAGTATTCAACTTGAATACTTTTGAATGCTTTGGAGGTATAGAATAGAGTTTAATTTTATAGGTTATTAAATATTTGACATTACAAGTCAGTCAGTTTAGTCTTATAGGTTATATTATGTAGTGTTGACATTATTTAATTGTCATTAATTTGAAGGTGTCAGGTTTAGATATTTTAAATATAAATTTTGGAAAAAAGTGAGAATCGGGGTGATGGAATATTTTTAGTTTTGGGCAGGAGAGACATGAAATTTGAGAAGAGGTGAAGAAAAGTACATAATAATTAAAATAAGGAGAAAGTCCCGGAAAGTTTTTTCAAGTAGGACATATACTTAATGAAATGCGAAACAAAATAGATCAAGGACGACTTGTATCGATCAGGATTCATTAAAAGCAAATTCTATAAAATTAATATCCAAACTTTGATCAAACTGATTTTAGTTGAGACTTACACTTAATATAACCAGTTCCAAAAGAAAATTATATACAAAATGAATTAGATATTTCTAACGGTTTCCCCATGTGTGTATAGAATTGCATGTGATCATAGTAATGTTAAAGCAATAATGACATGGAACTTCGTTTATAGAAATACGAAGAAAAATCAGTGTGTGCCGCAAATTGACCATGATACTAACAGAATTAAGGATCCACCTGTTTACTTCACGGTTCTATTTACATTTCTTCCACATATACGATTCCCTCCGCTGAAGGTATGTTTCAGCATTATCACTCCTTCCTTATTTTTCCATACTATTGTAAATACACGTTTCATGAAATAATTACACATGAACACGTGTGTGTATTGTTGAAAATACATTTACCGGAGAATACATAATCAATTTTAGTTAGTTATTTTATATTTGAAAAGTTTAAGTCATTTTATTTTAATGTGACACTTCCGACATGCAAGTCAAAGAATTTAATTGTATAGGTTATTAAACATTTGACATTTCAACTCAGTCAGTTTCATTTTATAGGTTATATATGTAGTTAGTGTTGACATTTAACTTAGCCATTTTATATTTGAAGTTTAAGTCATTTTATTTTAATGTGATATTTACACTGTTAGTTCTGATAGGGAGTTTATTTTTATATGTTTTTAAATATTTGACACTTTAAGTCCGTCAGCTTAATTTTATAGGTTACATTAGGAGCGTTAAAAAAAAATCAGTAATTTCATCACATACACGGTGTGAACAATTTAGCGGAAATTGATTTAAATTAAATTTCCTTATTTGTCGTCCGATTGGGCCGAAATTCGGTACTCGGGGGTTATCGACGACGTTGATAACGAATTGCAAAATTCAAAATGGCAGGCGAATTTTGTCATTTATGGTCCCATCCCGCTCAAAATCGGTATGTGGAGTTTTCGACGTAGCTGATGACGAATCTGAAATCGAAATTAAAAAATTTAAAATGGCGGCATGAGCTGAAGGACAAATTTTGTCATTTATGGATCAAAAAACTGATAACTGAAAACTGAAAAACTGGAAACTACAAATTGACTGCGAAAGCAGTCAATATTGACTACGTAAGCAATCAAACCCCTCCGGTAGGAGCTAGGAAGCGTGCAGCGTTTTCTAGTTTCATGATATTGTTTGACGCTCTTAATAAATTTTATAGTATAGGAGGCTGTGACAAATGTTTATATGCCAACGAGACAATTACTATCTGTCACCGAGGTTTATTATACACATTTTAATTTCTGGTGGTTTCAAATTGAAATAAACAAATATGTTTGGTGGTGATGAAAATGGGATACAAGAAGCAGTCAATATTGTTTGTGCAGCGCCGTACCCTAAGAAATCCAAAAAAGGTATATGCAAACTTATGAAGCTTTTTTAAAATGGTGTGCCGACAAAAATGTTGCGGAAATTGGCGAAAATGTATTGTTGGCGTACTTTCTTGAAAGATCCGAAGTTTTATCTCAGGGAACACTATGGTCAGTGTATTCAATGCTGTAGATGACAATGTCAAATCACAATAATGAATATATTTCCCAATTTAAAAGACTAACTGCTTTTATTAAAAGGAAGAATGACGGATATGAGGCTAAAAAATCTAACATTTTTACCAAGGAACAAATTACAAAGTTTTTACTTAAAGCTCCAAATCAAAGTTACTTGGCAATGAAGAATGCTCAATTAATAATAATCCAATCTTCTTTTTCACATTAAAATTCATTTTTTAAATCTTTATTCACTATTCACTGTTATTACACTAAAAAAATATGATTGTAATATTAATTAAATGTGTACATTGTATTAATGAACATAATATACATTATATCAATAAACAAATTCATTTTCTATGAACCTTCATTCATTAATATTACGGAAATATTTTTTTCAGTGATTAACAGACCAATCTGGCAATTCTTCAGACGTTAATTTTAACTCTCGGCATTCGGCACGTACCAGATGACGAATCAGCTTTTCGGTATATTTCACATCAATAAAAATAAATCTACTGATAATGCTATAATGCAAAAATTCAAGAACCTGAAAAACAACAATCTAGAACACACAAAAAAAGGCCTGAAAAGAACTTTGATTTTGAAACCAGTGATGAAGACTGCGAACAAGAAGAACCATTAGGAAACGATTCTAGTGAATCTGGCGGCTATGAACAAATGGAAAAAAAATCTGAAGAAGAAGAAAATTCGGAAGAAGACTATAACGATGAGAAACAAGCTGAAAGTAAGCGCACTCTGTAATGATCAATGAACTAGTAACAACCTATATAGAGACTACACAGATTCCGAGCTATCTCCAGAGTTGCATCAATTATAAGTATTGATATATGTCGTCTTAAATCGCCTACTAAAATGTATAAAATTCTCAATGGGTTGCAGGCGACACAACAGTGTGTTGGAATGATACTTGTTCCGACACAATTTTTAGTTGTGGAATTTGTAGTTTCTGAGATAGTGTTAGAGAAAATCAGTTTCCTTTAATTCTTGATGAATCTGATAGTCGGGTGGATAGCCACAACAATCGTTCATTTTGTGATACTAACATGAAATTTGGCATGCTTACAAAATGTTTAGCACCAAATAGATTGTGATATAGTGCCAGTTTTGTTTTATTTTTTTTGGTCACAACCTTGAAAAAATAAAAAAATAAGTGATTTATTATAATACGAGCAAAAACTACTGTTATGATATGTGTGAAAGATTGAAGGTAATGTATATTATATCTGTTAGATATGTTAACAATAATATATCTTAAACATTATGTATATATTTATACAGGGTGCACAAACTCAAGTCGGCAATAATGCCAACTTGACTTTATTATTGAAGCTACGAGATCGGTTAAATTAGCGAACTATTAGTATTTTTCCGCTGATTAACGTTTTGACGACAGAAATGAAAGAAGGAAAAAATTGCTAGTCGATTAGGGTATAAATATAAAGGGTGTCCCATTAAAAAAAAACTAATTTTTTGAAATATATCGGAAAAGCGATATTTAATTGTTTTTCTGTTAATCAGCGGAATAAATACTACTACTACTACTAGTTTACTAATAAATGTAACCTCTTAGCTTCAATAATAAAGAAGTTAGCAATACCGACTTGAGTTTGTTCACCCTGTATATATGATTTTTTAGCGCATGAATAAATTAAAAATAATAATCAATACATAACCTCCAAAAGTTTCTAAAAGTTCTAATAATGTAAAAACGCTTAAAAATGACGTACACCTGTTCGGTAGGCTTTATGTCGCTTGCCAAAATAGGAACGGCGACTTAGAAACATTTTTCAGTCATGAAAACCAACTATATCCTCCGTCACTTTCTGACAATGGTTATATGAGACACGGTGTTAAGTCGGCCTTAGTTGCTTGCTTAACAGAAACTATATTGCCTACAACAGAATCACCAATATTTACTGCCTCGATTTTTGATGGTCCTGTCATCGTCCAAATGTTGAAAGTTTGCAAATGCCGTACCTTTCAAGAGTATTATAAAAATGTTTTTTCCCCTACATTCTTAGACAGCTTCAAAATACCCAAAGACTTGATATTGTTTGGGATGCATACAAACCGAAGTCTTAAACAACAGACCCGGCAAGCACGAGGATCTGGGACAAGATATGTTGTAACCCCTTCAACACCTATTCCGTCTCAGTGGCAAGCCTTCTTGAGGGAGGATAAAAATAAGGAAGAATTATTCTCATATATTAATTCAGAAATACTAACGACTGACACCGAAAAAGATATTATTGCAATTTCTGGAAACTTGGCGTATTCCACTGCTAACCGAAATCTAAAGTTAATTTCTCCCTGTTCCCATGAGGAGGCTGATGTTAGAATTTCACTTCATGCATTTCATGCCGTTCAGGAGGGTCACGAATCTGTAATGATCCGAACATTTGACACTGATGTTTTAGTGTTGGCAGTAGGGTTTTATCATGAAATAAAGTCTAAGTATTTAGGGTAGCATTTGGCATTGGCAAGAACTTTTCTTTCATACCTGCATATGAAATTGCCAAGGGGCTAGGACCACGAAAGTCAATATGTCTACCAATGTTTCATGCACTAACTGGATGCGACGCCACTTCCTCATTTCTTGGCAAAGGAAAAAAAACAGCTTGGGCAATATGGGCAAAATTTGATGATCTGCCACAGGCTTTGCTAGATATAAAAAACGAGTTTAGGGTGGATTCTAAAGCATTGAAATGTATCGAAAGATTTGTCATTCTGCTCTACGATAAAGCTACTCCTATCTGCGATATTAATGAGGCACGCAAATATCTTTTTACGAGAAAACAAAGGCCACTTCAGTCGGTCCCACCAACAAGAGAATCACTTGTGCAACACGTTAGAATAGCTGTCTTGCAAGGTGTCTTTCTTTGGAGACATAGTTTGATCTCAAGTCCGAATATTCCTGATCCTGAGCAATGGGGGTGGAAATTAAATGAAGGTGTTTATCAACCGCTATGGAGTACATCGCCAGAAGCTTTGGTAGCTTGTCAAGAACTTCTTTCTTGTAAATGTAAAATTACCTGCAGCCAAAAGTGTTCATGTGCTAGAGCGGAATTAAAGTGCACAATGTAGTGTTTATGTGATGGCGACTGTTATGGAATAGTATTTTAAATTAAAATTAATAATAACAGTTAATTTTGTTTACTAGTTTACTTGGCAGTAAAATTACACTTAGTACATGTATGCAGTCTATCTAGATGACCCATTTCCATACCAATAAATGAAAGTCTTAAAGATTTCGAGAACTCTGAGATATACAACATTGAAAAGTTATCTTTATGACAATAGCATTTTTTAGCATTATTTGTTCAGACAACAGCATTATTTGTTCAGACCTCGTCGTTACCTACAAATGCAAAAGGGGACACATAAAATTGACAATTACCTAAAATATCACTTAGAGTATGTTTCATAGTCATATATCTCAGAATTTTCGGAATGACTTTGGCTTTCGATAAATTGATGACTAAGATTTTGGAACACACTGTATATTTATTTATTTTTTTTATGTCTTCAAATTTTAGTTTTACTTACCGTTTGTTTTTGTAAACACTTTATAAAAAGGATAAAAGTTTATGTTATTAAAACTATTAAATAGACATTTCATGACTCAAGGTCACAACTGTCATTCTTGAAATTTTTTTGATTGGCACTATATCCCATTGTTTTTAGTACCTTCTGAACTGCCTGTCCACCAAATTTTATCTTAGTATCACAATCTGAACGATTCTTATGAATTATTGAATTTAGCAGGTCGACTATGAGTTTTATAAGCATTAAATTTTAGAACATTTTTCAAAACAATATGAACAGTAGTTTTCGGAATACCTGTTGCGGAAGAATTTTTTCTTGTAGAAGAAGAAGGATCATTTTGTGTGATTTTCAAATTTTCAATTGCATTATTAAGCCCATTTTCATTATTTGGAGTTCTTTTTTACGGTCAATACAACCCGAATTCCAAAAATTTCTATACCATTTTCTAATTGAATTTTTTGTTGGAGGTTCCTTGTTAAACATAGTTCTAAATCTTCTTTGTGTTGTTTTGTAAGATTTAGTAACAGCAAAAAAGATTATACACTTAGCTTTTTCACTTAAAGTAAACATTTTTCTTACAGCAACTCAAGTAACCGAGTTATCAATAAACTAATTTGACGTTTACAAGTGATGTTATCTTTTGTTTCCAGAGTCTACTACTACTTTGTGAATCATTATTTTTCTCGTAGCATTTCGATAAAACACAGTATTCACTTCAAAACCTTATAAAACCATCACTCTGTATAATTTCCATGACAAATATGGAATTTTTAGAAAAGGAAAATAATGGGGTTTCCAACTGTGAAAAAATATACAGGGTGTTCCATTTGAAATAACAAAGTTGTCCTATCCCCGAAAGTACGCTATGTCATTTCCGGTTAAACCGGACGTGAGCAAACAAGGCGATTATTCGGGGAAGAACTCATCAAAATTACAAGAATACTGGTGAAAACCACATTTCATTATCTTAACTAGTTCAAAAGTTATATAGGTTTAAAATATAATGGGACACCCCGTATCAATATGTTTTCGTTTAAAGATACTTGGATGGGTAACCTGGATGTGGAAGTAGTGATTTCTTAGTGAGCGCTTCTTTATATTGTACTACAGAAAATAACATAATATGAAGTAAAGTCTATCTAATGTAAACTGGAAAATCATAAAAAAAGACCGACAAAGGAATTGCACATAATCGCAGCAAAGTCATGAGTGTCGACCGAAAATTTTTAGAATCATTTTTAAATTTTGAAGTAAATGTTTTTTACTAAGTACTTTATATTGACAAGAATGATGTATTTATAAGAAATTGTTCATTTATTATAAATAATGTTACTTTAATGAATAACTCCATAGATGATTCAATACAAGTAAATAAATATCATTTAACCTACGTCTATGCTATCGGCAAACTTACGGACACATCGAGAGCAGGAAGGGCTTATAATGGTAAACCAAGTAAACAATTGACTACTTTCGTTTGATGTCGACTACTGCAAACACATATGGTTAACTATATTCATATACCGGTATCATTTTTTGTAATAATCAAGCATGGTTTCGGTGTTATTCTGCCGCAGCCAGGCTTTGTAATGATTTATCCTGGTAGCAACGCTTAGACTGAATTTGTCAATTGAAAATAGCAATACTATATATTAAATAAACATGAAAACAGTAACAATCACTTACCTGAATGATAGAGATCTACACTACCACGAGGAAGTTTTTTGTTTGATAAGCGGGCAAAGCAGCCAACGATACCAGGTGGCTTGATAGGATCCAAAACATCAGCATCGTGATGATAATTCAGTCTCACTTTAAGGATATCTCCAGTAGTTGTACCGCAGTATGTGTACTACAAATTTGGTACAATAAAATTAAAGATTTTGTACATTATAATCGTATTAAAAATTCGAGCGAATATTGCGAAAATGGAGCGTGGATTTAAATTTAGGAAAGAGGGGATGGTTAATTGACCTTGACTATCGCGACCTCTGTGAATATATTGTGGCAATAAGTCTTAAAAAGTTAATAATTTTCTAAATTGAAATTAAATTGATTCAAGCAATTAACTTTTTAATGTAAATAAAATAATTATACCAAGCTCTTGTTCTATATGATTTTCGCGTAAATTTTTTTCCTTCGAAGAGGTGAAAAAAGGTCAAAAATTCATACATCTCGGTTAGTTTTTACCCAAAATAGACAAGTACGGAAACGTAGAGAGGCCATGCTACTAAAATTTTTCGAAATTCTCAATTCTATTTCAAAATTCACATTTGAGAAGTTGAAATTCAAAGATAAAAACGTAGTGTTCACGGACATCAAAACACTCGAATACTATAGTTAACGAGCGTTTCGCTGATCGCATTGACATCATCTGGGGACGATTAAAGCTATAATAAAGTTAAGATTGTATGTTCCATTTGTACCAAACTAATGTAATGGTTCAAAGAATTCAATTAATCCCGTCATACCTAACTAAACTCTATCTAGGCTCGACGAATGGTGACCTATTAACCTATAGTGTGCTATTTGAGATAAGGTCTTTGCCATTAAATTCCTAATTAACCAAGCTATTCATCATATGGAACCCAGTTGAATCAAACGAAAGGTCCGAGATTTACGAGATTTATATTACTCAAAAAGAGTAAAATAACTCCCACAAAAAAAAGTTCTGATACAGAAAGGTGAAGTACTTTCTGGTACGTCTTTCGGTGTGCTAAAACGAATCTCAGTTCAGAACTGACCCATCACCCTTAGATTTCACCCCAGCACACCCTAGCACCCCCCCAAATGGTCATATTTTCACATCATATAAAAATTCAAAATAAATATCTCATTTTACGTTTTTCGGTGTGCTAAGAACGAATCTGAGGTCATAATTTACCCATCACCCTTAATTTCGCCCCAGCACCTCCCAGAACCCCCCCAAAGGGTAAAAATGTTAGTTTATATAAAAATCGAAAATAAATATCTTATTCTACGTTTTTCGGTGTGCTAAGAACGAATCTGTGGTCATAATTTACCCATGACAATTAGATTTCGCCCCAGCACCCCCTAGCACCCTCCCAAATGGTCAAATTTTTACATCACGATATAGAAATTCAAAATAAGTATCTCATTCTACGTTTTTCAATGTAATTTAATAGTTTTAATTTTGCTCTATCTCCCCACGAAATCTAAGGTCATGGGATTTACCCCAGATTCGCTCTTAGCACACCGAAAAACGTAGAATGAGATATTTATTTTCAATTTTTATATAAACATTTTCACCCTTTGGGGGGTTCTGGGGAGAAATCTAAGGGTGATGGGTAAATTATGACCTCAGATTCGTTCTTAGCACACCGAAAAAGGTAGAATGAGATATTTATTTTGAATTTTTATATGATGTGAAAATTTGACCATTTGGGGGGGGGGGGGTGCTAGGGTGTGCTGGGGTGAAATCTAAGGGTGATGGGTCAGTTCTGACCTGAGATTCGTTTTCAGCAGATCGGAAAACGTACCAGAAGATACATCACCTTTCTGTATCAGGACTTTTTTTGTGGGCCCGTGTACTTAAATGAACGGATACTGACTGAAAACGAGATTTTTTTGACGCCGCCAGAGGTAACGGAAGCTGCAAAAATCGCCTCATTAAACTTTTTTCCCGAAAATTCGAGAAAATTATATATGATGGTGTATGAATCTTTCTTAAATTGAAGAAATGAAATGAAAATGAATTAAATAAATATTAAATACTTATAGTCCAGTGTATGACAGTTTTTGGCCCCGATTTCCATCAAGAAGCATCAATTTGTTTGAAATTTGAACTCTAAGTAGGATATATCTTAAAAAGCAAACCCTACCATATGCGAATGTGTGCATTTCCCCTAGGGGTGGATACCACCCCAACTCGGGGGTGGGAATTTTAATATTGAAAATAATCAGAAATCGATAGCGGAACACATTCTAAGCAAACAATGTTCTATAGAGTTTTTTCGAAAAATGAGTACTTTTTGAGTTATTCGTGATTGAAAATTTCAAGTTTTCTTAAAAATAATCATGTTTTGAAACGGTTTTTCACGAATAACTCAAAAACTTTATATTTTATCAAAAAAAGCATAGGGACCAAAAACGTAGCTTATAAAAAAACAAAGAGATCGGTTTTTTTATTACTGTAGGCCCTATACAAACCGAGTTATAGCTTATTGAAGTTGGGCCTCATATATCGAACGAAAAATTTAAAAAAATCAACATTGTTTAACAGGACAACGGTCGATTTTACGGGCGAAATGCATTTTTTAAAGTTCTTAAAAAACCTTTAAAATGAGATGTTGCAGAACCCTCTAGCATAAAAACTAAGGGAGTTATGACGAGAATAAGGTCAATTTCTATTTTTTTTTTTTTTTCGTGGAAAGAAACAACAATGCTACCCTTGGCATTACTACCCTAATTGAAATTAAACGTAATCCATTTACGATTCGCTTTATTTAAGCGCTAGTAATGTGATCCAGAAGTTTGACCGGTTTAGATTGCTTAATCTTGAAAAAAAATATGGTTAAAGTAGAAAAAGCATTTGAAATTTAAAAAAAAATCGTCTTTCAAAATAACTAAAAAACTATCGAAGATAGGGAGAAATTGCTAGTGAACAAAAAGTTAGGATTTTTTTTACTGAAAATTTTGTTTTTCTTTTATTGTCGTAGCTTACACATTAACCGAGATATGGCATTTCAAAGTTCGCATTAGCGTGTGACCTACCGCTTTGCAGCCCTTTAAACGTTGCCTTTTCAAAAATAAAAGGCTTAAGAACTTTAAAACCTTTATGAACTAGTAGGTCATAAAATTTCCTACAAAATGTATTTTGATGAGCTTTCTAGCGTAAACATTAAGCGAGTTATTGTGCAACATGTTGCTGCCGAAGAGTTGGACTTTTTTGCAACTCAACTTGTAACGGATGTAATGGTGAAAACTGCCAGAATAGTGCTCCAATGATAGACCAAGAAGAGGAAGAAGAGAGTATCGATATTGATGACGATGAGCCTTAATTTTAATTCATTTTATTATATATTTTTATTTGTTTTTTTAATAATTTGTGTGTTGCATAAAATATTGTAAAATACATTTAATAAATGAAAACATTTACATTACATTACATTAAAATTTTCATACTTTTGCAAAATTTTTACACTTTTTTCCTCATGAGGAGTAGGTAGTTTTGAAGAGTTGAAAAGGTGCAATAAATAATTATTCAAATTGAACACAATAATAAGATACCAAATTAAGATAAATGACGTATTAAGGTAAACGATTTTTTCAATTTTTCCATAATAAGGGATGATGTTTAAGGATTGAAAAGTTGGGATGAAAAATATGTGAAGTATGACAAAGTCAATAAATTGACTTTTTTAAATTTTATAATTTTTAGTTTATAAGGGGTAAATAAATCAAACAGGGGTTAACAAATAAAAATTAGTATCCTAAAACATCAAATAATCTTGATTCAAACTCCATTCATGTTTATTAACTTATTAAATGCTTCAATTCATTATTTTATTAAGTTTTTGCAATAAGGGATAGTTTTCACCCCTAAGAATAATTTGCGCAAATCGGCATAAGGTAGAGAATGAAGTGGAGGGTAAGTAAAGCTTAATTCCAAAATTTCATGAAAATCCATGCTTGTTGATAGGATTCGGAGGTAATATCATATTTTTACCGTCGTACACTGGACTATAGCTCGGTCGGCAGCTAAACGCCAGACACCCGAGTATTATTAATAGTATTAATCGGCTATTTTGGTGCTTGCAATGTTTTTATAAGCGATTTCATTGTCTGTAAATTCCGAGGTACAATTGTGAATTTCGACTTAAACTTGTGACCAGATGTACAATTCTGATTTGTAAAAATAATATGAATAGGCCTTTCTTTCCTTTCGTAAACAACGGAAACACAACAGGAAAATTTAAAAAGGATCTCAACATTTTTCGGTAAAGTACTTGTTATTGACATATTTGGAAAAATTCTGTCCTCGTTCAGGAGAAAAGCTCATTAAATGAATATCAATATCAATGAAAATATATATGCAAAGTTGCATTGATAACCATTTATTTTTTCTTTGCATTGTAAAGAGGCTATTGGTACTGCTTTTCTTCTTCTTAGTCACAACGCCTTGGCAGACGTGTGTGATTTATGCATTTTACCGTAGTTGACTTCCTTTGCTGTATAGCGGGTTTGACAACACGCCGCCTGTCGCGGTTGCCGATTAAACCACTTCACCAGAGCTCTGTATACGCTTTACTATGCTAATAATAACTTTATTAGGCAATATAAAATTATTTATAAACTCACCTCATCCCTTTCATTAGTATCCATACAAAGTATGGTTCTTCTTAGTTTCATCATGGACACATCCACGGATTTTGCGTTTCTTGCATCTTTGTTAATTTTCCAAAGAGACAAGTGGTTGTCTCCAGCAGTTATGAAGCAAGCACCCCTTCTAGTCATCGCCTGCATGACTGTCGCCTCCCCTTGAACTCCCCTAGACACTTGGGCACCGCATAACACCTGACCTTTCTGCATATCCCATACGACAACGGATCCACAATCGCGGCCCCCTAAGGTGATGACGTAGTGATCGTCGTGTGAAAAAATCACATCCTCAACGCGTACTTTATGGTGTTCATATTGGGACAATAAGCGGAGCGTATTGAAGTCCCAAATTATTACTCTAGCCTAAAATATAATGTACGCTTAATCGGTTCAGAATTCGAAGAATAACACAAATAACATCAATTTTTTGTACGGACGATATTTACAGATTTAGAAATGAGCCAATCAAATGAAATATACAGGGTGTTTGGTAACGCGAGGCCGGCTCTGAATTGGGAGGTATAGGAAGTTACTTAGCATACCTATAGAGGGTGATTCGTGAGGAGAGGGTCGTACTTTACCAAAAGATAGAAAACATTAAGGTGATCTTAAATCCCGAAGCAATAATGGCTAAAGCGGCCCAGTTTTCGAAATACAGGGTGTTTTATATATTTTGGAAGAATATTCTTTTCGCCATATATCTGTAATGCGTAAGCGAATCCAATAAAATTTTGTATTTTGATTACAGTAGTCATTCACCATCTAATGCATGGGATATTAATAAAATATCAGGGCCGGACCCAGAATAAAAACATGTTTAAGTTATTCCTAGAAAAGAACACTCTGTATACTGTTTATAAAATATTTAACATTAAAATATTAATTTACACCTATAAAGATACAACATCCCATAAAAAAATCTTTTGGCACCATTTCATTGTTTAAATAAAAAAATTAAATTGTTGACGGTTCAATTTTTTTTTCTTTAAATGAGAAATTGAGAGAACAAAGTCACTCTAGGGATTAACTCCATATTATTCTTTTGTTCCCTATCTGCACTACCAGAAGGTAGTTCTTCAAACTCTGGTTTCAGCAAAATTTAATTCATTGCAAGAGTAATTAATAGTGCAATGCAGGTTTTCACGGCCGCTGTCCAATGAAGTAGTTTCTTCCGGGTTTTGCCGCGGTCGTCGAACTTGACTTGACGTTTCGCTGATCATGCTGTCAGCTTCTTCAGAAGGTTTCCAAAGACAGTCTTTGGAAACCTTCTGAAGAAGCTGACAGCATGATCAGCGAAACGTCAAGTCAAGTTCGACGACCGCGGCAAAACCCGGAAGAAACTACTTCATAAGAGTAATTAATTGTTACAATCATCTAGTCTTGCCATTACAGTTGTTTTAAAAGTTATGGCTACGTACTTTTTAATAATCCAGTAGGTACCTGTCAAAAATCAGTCATATTGTAATTAAGAAGTGTCACGTCACCACTGTTGCTTTTACTGGTTACAATATTGTCTTGTAATAATTCTAAATCATGCCGTTTACATACACGAGTAGAGAATACGCAAATATGGTTTTTGTCTATGGATATTGCAATGGCAATGCAAAAGCTGCTGAAAGGGAATTCAGACGCCGGTTTGGAAATCAACGTGTACCAGATTATAAAACATTTTATAGAGTGTTTAGACATCTTTCTGAAACTGGAACCGTTCCCTCAATCATGAAAATAGAACGTTCTGTTAGGCAGACCCGGCAAGAAAAAGATTTGATTTTAAATACGGTTGACCAGAACCCAAAAATCAGCACAAGACGAATTGGTCCACAATTAAATATTCTTCAAACCAGAGTTTGGAGAGCTATTAAAGGCGAACAAATGCATCCTTATCATATCCAAATTGTCCACCGATTGGTGCCAGGTGATGAAGTATTTCGGTTAACTTTTTGCCGCTGGGTTTTATCCCATAGAGTATTGTTTACCGATGAATCTCACTTTACTCGTGATGGTATAAATAATACTCGAAATTTTCATATTTGGAGTCACGAGAATCCCCGTGCAATAATCCAAAAGAATTCCCAACATAGATGTTCTGTAAATGTGTTGTGTAGGATGTTCAATAATAATCTCATAGGTCATCATATTTTTGAAGGTCACTTAAATGGTGACAATTATTTAGATTTTTTACAACATACCCTGCCAAATTTATTAAATAATGTAAACTCAAGAGGAATGTGGTTTCAACATGATGGGCCTACGCCGCATTTTTCGGTACGACTCAGAAACTATCTGAATGAACAATATCCAAATAGGTGGATTGGTCGGGGGGGTCCCGTTGCATGGCCTCCGAGATCACCAGATCTCACATCCCTTGACTATTTTTTGTGGGGCTATTTAAAAACTGAAGTATATAAAAAAATAATAAATACCAGAGAACACCTGACTGCAAAAATTGAGCATTTTTGCAATGAAATTAAAAACAATTTAGAGATTGTTAGAAAAAGCGTAAATGAAATGACAAATCGATTAAGAAAATGTATTGAATTTGGCGGTGGTCACTTTGAAAATAGACTGTGAATCAAAATAATTTAATTGGATTTAGTAAGTTTGACTGATTTCTTATGTTCTAGCTAAATTGTTAATTCTTTATTTATCGTTTTGTAAAGTTTATTAATTACACATTCATTACAAAATATTTCTTTTATTTCACCAGGTATTTGTGATGAATTTTTTTTCTCCCTGTTTGCACTACCTTTTGCTAGTGCAGATAGGGAACAAAAAAAATAATATGTAGTTAATCCCTAGAGTGACTTTTTTCTCTCAATTTCTCATTTAAAGAAAAAAAATTGAACCCTCAATAACTTAATTTTTTTATTTAAACAATGAAATGGTGCCAAAAGATTTTTTTATGAGATGTTGTATCTTTCTAGGTGTAAATTACTATTTTAATGTCAAATATTTTATAAACAGTATACAATGTTATTTTCTAGGAATAACTTAAAATTATTTTTATTCTGCGTCCAGCTCTGATAATATCCCAGGCATTAGATGGTGAATGACTACTGTAATCAAAATACAAAATTTATTGGATTCCGCTTACGCATTACAGATATATAATGAAAAGAATATTCTTCCAAAAAACGAAAACGGGGCCACTTTAGCCATTACTGTTTGGGGATTTAAGATCACCTCAATGTTTTCAATCTTTAGGTAAAGTACGACCCTCTCCTTGCGAATCGCACTGTATATGGCCCAACTGTGAGAAAGCAGATTAAACTAGTATCTACATGACCCTTCATACCGTAAGGGGTCATGTAGATACTAGTTTAATCTGCTTAGCCGTAGGGGACTATGTTGGACGCTAGTGTTATAATGAGAATGTCAAATATGAAATTGGACAAATTTATTTTAGGATTTGCTAGCATAACCAGAAATCAGGTTATCAAAAGAATGCAAAGATTTCATTAATATTCTTTTCATATAGTTTCTCTTTTAGTTCTCATATAGTTTTTTTCCGCTGTTTGCAAAATCCTATAAAGAATATGTATCATTACTATAAGCAAACAGATAATAAATAATTCACTTTTAAACATGCATGGAGTATATGGGCTCCAATACTAGTTAGCTAATAGGTGAAGATCTGTTGTTTTTTATCAGTCAAGGTCAAATATAAATATTTCATACTTATTCATGGATATTGCCTTGATTTTGCATGAAACATCGTTATGAATGGCTTTGTGCCTTTCTGATGAGCTCAGAATAAGGGCGAAAAACGTTTCAAAGGCTAAGCATTTCTAAGAAACTGAATGATAGATTTTATGAAAATGTAATCCAGCAGAATGAAAAAAATTTTAAGACAAGGAAGGTAAATAAATTTCATTTTACGCCTTTGTTCTCATTTTTAATTGAATCTTCATACCGTAGGGGGTCATGTAGATACTAGTTTAATCTGCTTAGCCGTAGGGGACTATGTTGGATGCTAGTGTTATAATGAAAATGTCAAATAAGAAATTGGACAAATTTATTTTAGGATTTTTGATTTGCTAGCATAACCAGAAATTAGGTTTTCGAAAGAATGCAAAAATTTCATTATTCTTTTCATATAGTTTTTCTTTTAGTTCTCATAGATAGTTTTTTTCCGCTGTTTGCAAAATCCTATAAAGAATATGTATCAGGTTTAGAATGTCATGAAACGACGTGATTTTAAATTTGAGCGAAAAAAATTTACTGCCTGTCTGTCGCGTCGGTCTGTCTGTCTGTAACTTTTTTTTTTGCCCGCACGGTTTCTCCTAAACGGTTTAAGATATTGACTTGAAATTTTGTACACGTATATATTATAACGAGATCTGGAACTGGCCTGTTTTTTGAAGATATCCGGTGAAGGGTTGGGGAGTAAATAGGGGTAAATAGGGGGAAATATTTAAAGCAAGCTGGTAAAGGTACAGAAACTTTAAATTTGATGTATGTACTACAAGCCAAGGCCCAAAATTTTTTTATAATATTTTTTAACCGATTATTAAAGGGGTTGATAAAATAAAATAGAGATATTCATTTGAAATTTAGTACACGTATGTATTATAACGACATCTGGAACTAGATTATATTTTGAGATGATTCCGTTGAATAGTTGGGGGTTATTTAGGGGTAAATAGAATATAAATAAAGCAAGTTGATAAGAGTACAGAAACTTGAATTTCGGTTATGTACTAGAAGCCAAGGCCTCAGATTTTTTTATAATATTTTTCAAACTACTCCATTATTAACAGGGTTGATAAAATAAAATTGAGATATTCGCATGAAATTTGGTACACGAATGTATTATAACGACATCTGGAACTAGATTATATTTTGAGATGATATGGGAAAATAAGTAGAGCAAGCTAGTAAGAGAACAGAAATTTGGGATTTGGTATATATACTAGAAGCGAGGGCCTCAGGTTTTTCTATAATATCTTCCTTCCCCCCACCACCACCCCACTCCCTTCTTAAAAGAGTTGATAAAATTAAATTTAGATTTTCACTTGAAATTTAGTACACGTATATATGATAACGATATCTGAAACTAGATAATTATAATTTGACATGATTGCGTTGAAGGAGTGGGGGGTAAGTAGGGGTAAATAGGGAAAAATAAGTAAAGCAAGCTAATAAGAGTACAAAAACTTGAAATTCGATGTATGTCCTAGAAGCCAAGGCCTCAGATTTTCTAATAATATTTTTCAACCCCCCACCACTCTTACTCCATTATTAAAGGGGTCGATCAAATTAAATTGAGACATTCACTTGAAATTTGGTAGACGTATGTATTATAACTACCTATATCTAGAACTAGATTACATTTTGAGATGATTTCTTTGAAGGATTGGGGGTTAAATAGGACTAAATAGGGGAAAATAAGTAAATCCAGCTGGCAAGAGTACAGAAATTTGGGATTTGGTGTATATACTAGAGACCAAGGCCTCAGATTTCTTTCTAATATTTTTCAAACCCCACCACCTCCGCTCCATTATTAATGGGATTGATAACATGAAATTGAGATATTCACTTGAAAGTTAGTATGTAAACTCAAATCCAAAATATAAGCATCATTTGCGGCTTCCTTTATTCTTTTTTTGTGTTCGTTTGCAAGCGTGAGGCGGCTCTCTTTGTGATGTAAGTCTTAAGGGATGCCGCTTTGAATGTTATATTTTGCACACAACTTTACACATATGTATTGTAATGACATCTGATTAAGACGATTCCATTGAAACGGTGGGAGGTGAATAGGAGAAAATAAGTAGGGTAAACTAGAAACTCCAACGTATTTGGTAAAAACCAACGCCTCAAACTTTTTATGACATCTGCCCCAAATATTATTAAAATTCTATGACCAATAATTTCCACATACTAGAGTGCAAATCTAGTCAAGATGTTTCCTTTAAAGTGACTTGGATGAAAAATCTGGATGTGGAAGTAGTGATTCCTTAGGTAGCGGCTTTTTACAGGTCCACTGTTATTTACTAGTTCAGAGAAGGAACAGATACTTGTAATAAATAAAGATTGTCCATGTGAAATGTTATTCTTTATTGTACAATAGAGTACTTTTATTATTGGTTTAAAATCCGTAAATAAAAGGAGGGATTTCTCAAAGTTAATTGCTCTTTAGAAGGGCCCCTTTCTCGGCTTTCGACACATGTTTTACATCCGGCAGGCTTAAACTAAACTGTATATTATTGTTATGAATTACACTCCCTTGGAACTGGAAATGATACCCCTATGCCTACTAATTGTGACTGTCAGAATGAAATGGACTTTTTCTGAAGAGAAGATTCTTGATTGTTTCTAGATGGATCTAGAGAGTCAAATTCGGAGTATATACGGCGCGATTACCAGCGCGGAAGGGGAAGTTTTATTAAGAAAGCAGTTTATAAAAGTGAACAAGTTGAAAAGTGAGGTTAAATAAGAAGTAAATAAAGTTTATTTTGAAGTATTGTATAGTCAGTAAATTGTTAAATAAAGTGTTAATAGTGTTTATCTCTTGTTGACATTATTTAGAACCCACGGATTCATACAAGGTGTTTTCCAAAATGGGAATAAATGTAACATTATATTATATTTATAACTATATGGATACAAACCAGTGAAATTAGACTTTTCTGATCTAACAAAATATATCCTTCATTTTTTTATTTTAAATTAATTTATTTTGGTGTTTTAAAGAAAATATTAAAATCGAGAACAAGATCACTATGGAATAAAAAATTATTCAAGGTTCACAAGAAACTGTTTTTTGCGAATATCGCGCTTTTTATGGCTCGGGGGCTAATTGAGGTTATTATGAAAATGAAAGATAATGAAATTCCGCACAAAAATGGTCTCTTCCATTTTTTATGTACAACGAATGGTTTAGGCAAAAATGTGCTTCAAAATTTCCGCGCAAGGCATAATATGCTCCATTTCATATAGTCCATGCATAGAATACGTGCTTGTTCTATGTATTGTACCTATTAGCTGATCAATATTTAAAATAAAATACATATATATGTTAACTATTATACAGTATGTCTCACTTTTCATGATTCCTATATCACAGCACTCTTACTTACAATGTGTTTTATAAAATTTGGGTGGAAGGTACACTTGATTTAAAAAAAAACTAGTACACTTTCTTTTAGCTATGTAAATCATTCGTTCTTTGATTGATATTAATAATCTTACAAATGTCACTTTGACGTTAATCAGTGGCGTCATTATTAGAAATGGTTCGACATCTAACAGATATTCAAAAATTTCGAATTGTTTCTAAAATTGAAGATGGTTGGTCCATAAGAAGACTTGCTGCTGAATACAATGTGAGTAAAACCACGATAATGAGTGTTAAAAAACAATGGGAAACCAACCAAACAGTATCCAGTAAAGTTGGTTCCGATAGGTCCAGAAAGAGCAATAATCAAGATGAAAATCTTATAAATTACTTAAGAGAAAACCCTTTTCAGACTGCAGTAAATGCACAAATGCAATTTCAGAGGCAAATTTCCCTGCTTCGGTACCTACTGCTTGCAGAAGAATAAAACTACAAAGCGACTTGAAGAGTTGTTCAGCGGCTAAAAAATACAAACTTTCAGAGGAAAAGAAGCAGGGTAGGATTATTTTTGCACTCAACTATATAATCAATGATGAAAACTTCTGGAGACAGGTCTTTTCTGACGAAAAGGTTTTTAAATCCTGTAACGATGGACATGTTCGCGTGTATAGGCCTCCTTCCACTAGATACGACGAAAAATATACTTTCGATCCACAAATATCAGGAAGGTTTTCAGTCAATGTCTGGGCATGGATGAGCCTAAATGGGTTAGGTGTGTGTTGGAACAGTGGTGGTCATCACAATTCCATTAAATATATTGAAATATTAGACAATATGCAATAGAGGTGTTTTCGGAAAATAATTTTATTTTCTAACAAGACAACTGCTCCATACATACGGCCCATCGTGTCAGGCAATGGTTTCTTAATAAAAACATAGAGTTGTTACCGTGGCCATCTAAAAGTCCGGATTTAAATCCAATTGAAAATGTTTGGGGACTAATGGTGAAACATATAAGAAAATTAAATAACCATCCAAACAATACCCAAGAATTTAAAAGGATAATTGAAGACGCTTAGGAGAACTTGTCGCAAGAAGTTGACCTTGCAAGAAATCTGATTTTATCCATGCCTGCAAGACTTTAGGCAGTTTTAGACGCTAATGGAGCAATGACAAAATATTAGTTAATTCTGTATTACGTAGTTGAAGTTCATTTACTTATTTTATTTTTTTATTGTATTTTTATGGTCAGTTTGCATTGTTTACATTTTTTTTAATCTCAAGTGGTATTTTTGTGTTCTTATTTTAAAAATAGAATTATTATTCAGTTAGTATTTTAATTACAACCATTAGTAGAATTATCCGTAACAAATATATTTTTTTTTAAACAATAATATGGCAGGCTTGAAAATGTGTTGAAAAAGTTATTTTCTAATTATTTTTAAAAATTCCATTTGAATAAAATAAAAAAGAAAGGTTTGATAAGTTTAAAAACACTAAGAAAACCGGTCTCCTCCAAAAAACCCAGGTCCGGGGTAAATCACTTCTTCTCCACGCCCCTCTAGACATGCCTGGCCAGCCCTATTTACAGACATATGCACACAACTAAACTATTAAGATTTTCGATTACAAGAGTTGTACCAGTTTTTAAATCAAGTGTACTTATCCTTCAAGAGATTGTATTACGGCAAAACATTTTAAAATCCATCAGTGTGAAGAAAAATGTACCTAATTTTCCAAAAAAAGATATTAGGCAAAGTTTTAACTGTATGAAAATTTCACATTCTTATTCGTTGTTAACAAAAACTCACTGAAACCGAATTTTAATAATCTAGTGTACTTGATGTTTACGTAATAGGAAAATATAAGGGAATTACGCGGAAATTTCAAAGCACATTTTTGCCTAAACCGTTCGTTGTATGTACATAAAAAATGGAAGAAATCATCTTCGTTCATAATAACCTCAATTAGACTCCGAGCCATAGAAAGCGCGATATTTGCAAAAAACCGTTTTTTGTGAACTTTGACTTTGACAAATTTTTTATGCCATAGTGATCTCGCTCTCGATTTTTAATATTTTCATGAAAACACCAGAATAAATCGATTAAAAGAAAAACATGAAGGATATATTTTGTTAGATCAGAAGCCAATTTTTTGTCTAAAGTGACTGGAGTAATACACTGGACATAGGTATTATCTAAAGACTCGAAAATAGACGCTATAACTAACCAATAATTTTTTGTAGGTATAACGTTGATAAGAGTTCTGATTCGCAGTGCGTTCGAAGTTTTGAAAATATGTAAAGTTGCTGGGAGCCCTAAATATGGGGACTGGGGCTATAGCCCCCCGCCCCCCAGCCCCCCTTAATCCAGGACTGCAAATGGAAGACTACTCTCGTAGAGAGAGAATAATAGGTCTCTGAATTTAATTCACTTTAAAAAAAAAGGATGGCGAGATTTTACAAGTATAACACATTAATGAGTAATAAACAATACTTACTCCAAATTTTATATTGACACAAAGCATTAATACGGAGGCAAGATTTCCATAAAATAAAAAAACATCAAATAGAAATTAAAAAATATACCTACTTAAATACTTATGAGAGACTGAACCCTCCTGCCTTGAGCATCATTAACCTTTGCAGTACGGGGACATCAAACAACATATAAAACAATATAATAAGAAAAACTATACAAATGAACATTAGCTCACCCCTGTCCTAGGGCACCCCTACGGTTAAACTGTGTAATATTAACATAACATGAAAAACAGAGATTTAAAAAAGTTCAAAATCGACATTAAAATAAATCGTAGCATTTTTCAAATAGGTGCATAGATGCCAAATATCATATAGATGCCAAAGCCCTCTTTTACCCCTCTTCAGTATCGGCATCGCTTTACCAACTATTCTGTATATTCTTTGCTTTCATATCAACGAAGAATACAATACCTAAATCAGATTACTTATATAGGATGTCCTGAATATTGCATAGGCTAAACTTTACCAAGTGAACTTAGAGAATTTAATCGTATTGTCCGTTACTTTGTGACTGTACATTATAACAAATTGAAACAATGCATTAAGCAAATCCCTATATTTTGGAAACGCAGGAGTGTGACCACGGTTTAGTACCTTCACTACATCTCACTTTCGATTTTTGATTTATTATTTAAAACAACAAAATAAAGCGGTTAAAACAGGAAAAAGAAGTTGGGATTTTCTTAGAACAGAAAACCCCAATTTCCTTGATTATGTTCTCTCAGTGAACTCTATACTACTACTAGAGTAGTATTATTATGAGAAGATGCTTGGGGCGGAGCCAACGTGCGCGAATATTTGTACCAGTGACAGCATCATCTGGGGTAGAAGGATATATAATAATTGTAATCAAATTTTCGAGGTCGAGGAGCTGTGTAATGCAGTAGATTAAAACCTCGTCACACTCTGGTGTTTACGATGAAGACATTTTTCACTGAACATACGGTTATATCTTTTAATTCAATCAGAAACGGCGAACACAACAAGTATACTGCAGCACAGACCCTGTGACTGCAGGTTGACGGTGCCACTGGATTCGAGGTCAAATATGACGTAAATCGCTCTCATTGGCTTAGATCAATGGATGCACACAAACTCGTTTCTGCGCATCATTTTTTGCAAGCATCTTCCCATAATAATACTACTCTACTCTAGTATAGAGTTCACTGTGTTCTCTAAGCGTCTGAGCCTTGCGACACTTGTGACAGCACAACTGCGGTTACGCGACCGTTTCCAACCGCGCAGACTTAATAAGTACCTATAGTAGATCTCAGATTAGAATGCAGTTGTTTACGTTTTGAACGGAGCACAGTTTATACAGGCACATGGGAATTCCCAAATAAGTGGAACCCCATCAAGGCCGTGTCAAGGCCATTGGTACACAAAATAAAAATTAACGGTTTAAATTCACTTTCATTTGGCATTTGGCTATCTTATAAATACATAGAATTTTTTAATTTAAATTACATACAATTACATGGCATTAAGAATGAAATAAGAAACCTGTTATGATTTACTAGTTTCCCTGGTACAGGCAATGAATGCAAAATGTTGTAAAAACCTCGCAAAAATTAATAAAAGAATCATCTCTGGGATTTAAGTAGATAATAACCTGTAGAATGGAATGATGCATTCTTTGCACTTCCAAGTTCCGGAAAAAAATTTTAAAAATGGAAAATTGATTTTCGGTTTTTTTGCGCTAACGGCTAAAATAATGAAAATACAGAAAACAGTTTTCAACAAAATTTGTAGCTCGTCTCTTTCTCTGCAAAATAGGTCTTTACCAATTTTTGTCTTACTGAAGCCGTTTAGGAGATAAATCCAGTTTTCCACTTATAGTTTTGAGCCGCTTCGAAATGGACGGAAATGAGAATTCTCTGGGAGTTTCGTACGACCGGACATATCGATCGATAATTATTATTATTCAGAGCCGCAAAAAAAAATTAAAGCAACCTAAAATGTAGAGAAAAGTCTCAGCTTTAATGTGGAACTAATCACAAAATTCATACAAATTTTTATCATAGAGAAAAAAGTGTTAGAAGATGGCTTAGTAAAATTTATACAGTTGATTTATTCACATCTTAGAATTTTATGCATCCTGCCTATTTCTCCCGTAACAATGGGTGCTTTTTCACCGCATGGATTCGATTCCACGCACTTTAATCTATATTTCGTAAAAATTTCATTGAAGAATGTTAAGAAACAAATAAGTTGTATATGTTTGACTGCATAATTGTGCATTTTCTGAACGTGTATAAACAATGTAGACAAATTCAAAAAGTACTGCGCGCATTTAAAAAACTCCAACGTCATTCGAAAGAATATGTTTTATTGTACTTATAATCCAAAAATAAAGACTGTGTTCTTATTGTTACTTAAGATATAGCGAATTGAACTCCAAAATTTGGAGGTGATTGATCGATGAGAAATATACCCTCTACTTTGATCGCAATGCATATTTTTCCAACAAAAGTAATTGCAATAAAATGTTAATTGGATTAATATATCATTGTATAAGAATATATAAGCAAAATGAATTATCATTATAACGACTCCCGGCAAAGATATGAATAAATCTGTGGATCAACTGTACAAAATTCACTAAGCCATCTTCTGACACTTTCTGTCCTTGATAAAAAAATTTATGAATTTTGTGATTAGTTCCACATTTAAGCTGAGACTTTCCTCTACATTTTGTATTATTTTCATTTTTTTTAGGGGCTCTGAATAGTAAGATGAGATGAGCCGGTCGTACGAAACTCCTGGAGAATTCTCATTTTTCGCGCATTTCGAAGCGGCTTAAAACTGTAAGTGGAAAACTCGATTTATCTTCTAAACGGCTTAAGTAAGACAAAAATTTGTAAAGACTTTTTTTGTAGAGAAAAGGATGAGCTACAACTTTTGTTGGGAACTTCTTTCTCTATTTCGAAAATCAAATAGTTTTTCCAAATTTTTTTGAATTTTCCCGGAACTTGGAAGTGCAAAGAATGCATCATCATCTCATTCTCCAGGTTATTACCTACTTAAATCCCAGAGATGATACTTTTATTAATTTTTGTTACCCTAAATTGTTAATTTGCCTGTACTATGGGTAAATTTGTCTTGCAAATGTACCAGTCAGACACAAGGACACACGTTTCCTATCTTTGCGCTCATTCTAATCTGAGATCTACTATACGTAATTATTTTGTACATGAACACAGCGTCGCAAATCCTAATTTTTGGCATATAGTTACTATAGATACTCATCAAGCTCATTCAGAAGATAAAAAGATGGTAAACGTGTGTTATTTGTGATGATGTTATGGACAGTTTGATACAAACATTTCATTCTTACCTTAAAGCCAATGTGATTAATTTGTCCGCTTGCTATGTATTTACCAGATCGCGACACTGCTATGGAGGAAATAATATTTGTGTGACCCACAAGAAAATATTGCTGCTTTGTACTCCACTCAAGTATAGCAACTTTGTTTCCAATAGGATAAACAATGTGTTTTCCATCTGGATGAACAACTAAACCATTTATTGTACTACCTGCAAAAAGATTGTTTAATAATTGTAAGTAGTTTTTACCTGAAATATCTTACCGTCGAATCCAATAATTGCATTAACCTTAAGTACACCGACATTTCCTTCTAACTCTGGTTCACTCATTTTATTAACACAAATTTGTTTAACTTAAATTAAAATCGACAAAACTTTGTGTCAAAAGTTTTCAAAACGTTCTTTGGCGTCTTTTGTTACCATAGCAACAAGTTAGTTTAGAACCACAGATTATGAAAGAAGTAGAATTGATAGAAAAGTAACGGCAAATATTAGAGAATTTCTCTATGCCATCATATATCAAATTTCAGCTAGGCGCTCAGAATTAATATTTCTTTCTTAAGCTGAAGCATAGACAGCACGATTGTGTATTAAAGGTATAACATGGTGTTGAGTTCTGTGGCATATAAGTGTATGAGTTTTGTATACCGGTCAAGATGTTTTGGGTCAAAACCTCATAACACAGAAACCAACGTGCAATTACTTATGACACATTGGTATCAACTACCAGCTAGATACATTATTAATCATGTTCCTTACAGCATGGCAGACAATAATGAAAGTGATATGAGAAATTTTAAAGGGACAAAAGGAGTGCTATGCCTCCTTCTTGTTTATGCCTCCTGAAAAATTATATATATGGTCCGCAATTTTCTTGCTTTGTATGACGCTATCCCTATTCAAGATTCAAGTAAGCATTCCAGTTTGGTTTTAACTTCTAATGTTTTAAGTTCGATGGCTGAGACTGCTAGCTCTGATCTACAAGTTTTTCTTACAGCAGTTACAGCGGTGATTGCCCGTGGTGTATGATTAAACATGTATGAACCTTAGAGTAGAGATGGGCGGTCCGAGAAGACCCGTTCCAAGTGAACGAATCCGAAGGTGGAACGGGTCGGATCGAATCCACGATGTCGATCCAACCGGGTCCACGGTCCGGTCCATTAATCTGTTATGGTATGTAAGTCCTGGTACTGTTCTGAGCGGAGCTCCTGAACTCCTGACCCTGGACTCTGACTGACTGCTTGGATAGTTTTTATGAAGTTTGAGTTGACTGTCGTCGCTCCATAAATAGTAAATACCCCACTTGCACACTTAATACTTAGGTGCCTGTGCCGTGACACAGAGCCGTGATTTCAAGATTTTATTTACTATTTGTCCAAACCCATTCGTATTACTGCAAAATTATTTTATTATAATATGACTTATCGAGGTAGTATAATATACAATAATTAATAATAAGACTATTCAGTGAGTCACAATCACATTACACAGTCACACATCACGATGAGGAAATTTTGAAGTGGATCCAATCGAACGAATCCAGTTGAACGGGTCCACAAGCGGAACGTATCCAAACGGACCGAATCCACTAAAGGAGCCGGACCGCCCATCTCTACCTTAGAGCAAAGATTAAAGAATTAACAAGATAGGACAGCCGGCGAAAAACCTTTTATCTTTTAGTAATGGCGCCATTGACCTCGACATTTATATTGGAGTTATCGCGCAGTTGCCACAATGTGACAATCAGACGGAGAAGTTAACATTAGAAAGAGAGAGGGGCCAATAGTGAAAAATCGACAATACTGATGTCCAAATAGAACCACCGAAGACCGAACTCAGCTAATAGTCAGAACCCAAGGTCACTAAAGAAACAGGTTGCTTCGTAACATATATCACATGAAGTATTCCTTTGTTCATATGTTAGGTGTCTAGTTAGGATAGAATTATTCATTGACAGAATAATTTTGAAACCTTTTTTCTATAAAATGAAAAAAAAAAAACAGCCACACGCTGCTGTCATCGTGGTCTACACGTGACGTAGCACTTGCCGATTCCAATGAGTTAACCTGTCTTTTAGTAAGCTTGGTCAAATTCATGTAATGCGTACCCGACAAATCCCGAAACCGTTTCCGCTGAATGTCGTGTCCCTTTAATTTAGAGTTATCAACTGTCTTCGTCTATTTCGTCTTTTCCGTCTGACTGTCCTTGTTAATTCTCTTGTCTTTGCTTAGAGTATGAAAACATAGCTGCTTTCGTTCAGCAGAGTGATTCGAAATCATAATAAACAGGATTTCAATGAACAGTAGTCATATTATACAAAATTGCATGGTAGTGACAGAGACAACACATGAAACAGGTTCCTTATGATTACGAATCACTCTGCGGAACGAAAGCAGCTATTATAACGGTGACACACAAAAATATTCATTGTCCATAAATTTACAATGTAATGCACTTATGGCGACACAATTTTATAGCTAGTGTAATAGTGTAGTGCACAAATTACCATCATGCGCGTTACACGTGACAACAAAAAACTACACTTAATTACACTAGAGCACACTGTACAAAGCATTTTTGAACAGACCTGGGTGAGAACTGTCAAGAGTGTCAAGCGTCAGTTATTACATTTAAAATAACGTAAATATTGAATGAATTTAATTATTTCCTTATTTTATGTAGTTGCAAAGGTAGTTGTGTGCTTGAAAAGCAAGAAGACAAAAACGGTTTAAAATAATTTTAGTGTAATCACTTAATTATTAATTAAGGAGCAACAAGATGATGACAGAAATTGCAAAGGTAACGTGGAGTCGGTTTATAGAAACTTAATTTGATTATGTTTTTGTATCAACTTCATTATTTTTAGCAAGCAGGAAAATCTTTCGACTATCTTATCGAAGAAAATAGAAGAAAAACGTTTAAAAAATGGGTATTTACCGACAAAGATACGTGTAATGCTGATAAGGTGGGTATATTATATTTACTTTGTTTTGATTATATTAGGTAGATCTCTAACTCTGTAGAAATTATACCGTAGTAAGTAACTGAACTAGCATAATGATTTCTCATTAGTCAACATTAGATTTTCCTGGGATATTTAAATTTTGTGGAATTTTTCTGAAAATATGCAAACTCCTGACAATATTAGAAAACGAGTATCGGAGGGAGCAAATAAAATTATAAATATACTTGAATAACTTCAGTTTAAAAGGACAGCACAGCAAAGAAGCAGTATTGAGACAAGAGTGTTTCAAATTTTGCTGGGCATGATGCAACTGTTTTATTTTTCATGGGCAACAAGCTCCTTATGCTAAAATTAACTTGCCCCTGGAAACAGTGCGATTCCAATTTAAAGACACGAAGTCATGAAAGGCGTTGCTAAAAGATCAAAGGTAATTTGCCATCATGGTTATTTTATGTCCATCATATTATCGGCTCTCGGCGCAGTGCTAAGGTGTTTGGCTTGTGACCACGGAATCCCGGGTTCGAATGTGTTTAACGAGATGGTAGCAGTGGGCTAGACCTCTGTTGGGTGGCACAACATGTCCAATCGCTGTTACCTCACCTGAGTTCGAGTCTCAGCTGCAGTAAATGGCAATATCGCAGGGAATGGTTGTTGTGTTGGTGTCTATATGTACGGGTCTTGATTGAGTGGTGGAATAGCAAGAGCTAAATTCTGCCAGGACGTTAATATAAGTAAAATAAATAAATATTGGGACAACGTGATGACACTACGTTTTATACTTTAGGCCCGCGTACACACCAGTGGGAGAATGTTTTATATGGTTGTTGCATAAGCAATACCATAGTGGGCCATCGAGAGAAAATCGGGACCTGGAGGTAGTAACATACTGGCCCCCCTCCGATCTTTCCAATTAAAAAAAAGGTCTCCTTTAACTTAAGGAGGACCGAATTGAGTTCTTTCTGATTTTCCATTTAAAATACTTTTGAGATGTAGGCCCGAGCTTGCCTTCATAGGATCTTTCCACAGTTGATTAGATGATGAACCAGTAAAATAGGTTTGCAATCAAAATTTGCATATGCATATTCAGCTTTTCCCAGATTTCGGAAATTCTGGTGCGAGATCCAATGTCGTGTGGTATTTATCCACTTGTTGAACATTCTACTGAAAATTGTAGAATGTGGCATTTGAGAATACATAGTTTTAGAGTCGTGTGAATTTTGGTAGACATTATCTTAAAGTAATATATGACTTTTGCTAATAAAGATTCGAGAATAGACATCCTGACCTTCATTGGTCCTTGAGATAATTGACAAAACATGCGCCTGGCAAGTCCGTTCTTTAAACTCTCTCAAAATATATTTTAACTAGGCTAATGGAACAAAGAGGATCTGTTAGATCATTAGTTGGTCTATATTACATATTTTTAAACAAAATTTGAAACAATTTTTATCCATTTGAAAAATGAAAGTAAAAATTTGAGAATTAGTTTTTCTATGGTTAGAGCAGGTGTACAATCACCAAAAAAATACATAGTATTGCTAATTCCACTTATATTACTGTTAATTGTTTCATTAAAGACAAATGAGTGCAACATTTAAAAAAAAATGAAGTCTGTTTATGATCGCCTTTATCTTATTTAATGCAATTTTATCATAAACACATGCATAATAAGTAGTAAAATTATGTTAAGAGAAGTGGTTACAATACTTAAAAAATACTTTTAAATTAATATTATAAAAGTTTGTATATTTGATATTTGAATCATCGTCACTATCTTCATTGACTACTACAGAATAAAATCATTTACCGCACTATATATCTCTGTGCTCTATACATCAGTACTGCTTTTGAAATTTGAAGCAGCTGTATTATGTAGAAAAAGTTGTCTGGCTATTTATTTAAATACAGTTTTAATTTTTTAAATGTTTTATTTGGTGTTTGCATAAAAGTAGAGAAAAAATTACAATTAAATATGTTGGTTGTTAACTGCGGGAAGCAGATATTTCCGGGAACGGGTAGTTTTTTCTGAGAACATACCGCGGTCATAGAGGCAACTCACCTAGTCGAAACGAGCGCTGCAGTGAAAGGGTTAATAAAATTGGATGCAACACCTTAAAAAGAATAAGTCCATTTATGATTGGTCATAAGTATCTACTATACATAAAATGGACTTAATATTTTTGCATCCAATTTCGGTAAGCCTTTTACTGCAGCACTAGTCTTGACTAGCTAGGCTGCCTGTACGGCTGTGGTAAGCGCTCTCAGAAAAATCTGCTTCCCCCAGTTAACAAACATTAATTGTTTTTTTAATTGTTATTTTTGTATTGCAAACACTAAAACATTAAAAAAAAGTAATAAAAACTGTATTTCAATAAATAAACAGACATTTTTGTATAGTTGTTCTCCGTTATTAGTGCACGTTTCACACATTCTGGCCAATCAGTGACTTGCAGTTTTTTAAACCTGTACATTTTTATATTTTCAGATAGACATTTCTTTATCAATTACAATGGTATAGGGTTTGGGGAGTGTGCGACTTATGTTTTTAAAATATTAAATAAAATGCTGCTTTTCCCGGAAAAAAATTATATTTCTCATATTCATGATTATATCCCAGATATAATATAAGCAATATTTGAAAATCAGAAGAGGAAAACTGAAGGAAATCTATTCCTTAATATAGACAACATATTTAAGGAAGAAACAAATGTTGTCTTTAACTACACTGTCAATTATTTTTTCTGCAAACGTCTGAAACACATGACATTTCTTCAAATTTAGATGGCTGTGCGTTGCCATTAGCAGCGGGAGCTGCATTACAAAAGAGATCGAAACTGAAAAAAAAGAATTCATAGAATTTTATTAATTCGTTTAAGATGAAAGAAGCGTTTTAGAGAAAAACGCCAAGAGCCATAAGTTGCTTATTTTTGTTCAAAGAACACGCCTGCCGGTTTTCAAAATTTCTTAGACAAAAATAATTTCGACCAAGAATTTCCCTAGATTTTAATTTTTTTTCTACTTCAGAAAGATCCCAAAATATTCAGGCATATTCTTTAGGTAAAAATAATCAATTTATGCCCCCCAACTTTTTCTTCAAAGCGCTTCCTTTTCCTGTAAAAATATTACAAAAAAATAATTTTATTTGTTTGTTATTTTTTTCCGGAAGAAGGAAGCACTTTGAAAAAAAAAAACCAAGAAACAGAAGATGCTTATTTTTCTCCAAAAAATGAGCCTGAATATTTTCAGAATTTTTATGAAACATTTAAGCAGACCTTCGCAGATGTTCAGTTTCAATCGCCTCTAAATAAAAAAATCGAATTCGGTCGGATTGATGGTCAAAGAGAATTTTAACAAGGAGAACATTTTCCCCAAGTTTCAGATATTTATTACTCTTTATTTTATTATTTTATTTAATATTTAAAAAATCACAAGTTGCACACCCATCAAACCTTATATCATTACAATTATTGAGAAAGCGTCTATTTGAAAATGTAAAAATATACCGGCTCATCCATTTAAGAAACTGCCAGTGACGTCATTTCTCGAAAAAAATTAAATGTTATGTCAGCTGACAAATTTCATTTCTTTTTATTTGAGCTGTTGTCATGATAATTCAAACAAATATGTTGTGAAACATCCGCCATTTAACCCCCCCCCCCTCTCTCTTTCTCTCTTTCTTGGAACATGTAAAAATCGTTTGCAAATTCCACCTTCTGTTATATACTTTTTAAAAACTCTGTTAATTAGATAAACACGAGAGGTTGGATAAAAGTGAATTATTATTTGTTTGCTTATAATTGTAATGAAACATACTTATTCGTTGTAGGATTTTGCAAACAGCAGAAAAACTATCTATGAAAACTAAAAAGAAAAACTATCTGTAAAAATATGTTTCATTACCAAGAATCGGGAATTTTATCTCGGTAACGTAAAAGTCAGGGTTGGCTCTGCCGGCACGGAAAGATTTTTATGAGTATGAAAAAATTTATCTTACTTTTTTTAGGAAATTCCGTAATACCTAAAGTTAATATGGTCAGTTTATTATAAACACTCACTCGAAGAGGAGGTATTGGGGGATGTAACATTGAACTAAAACACACATGTATTTTTTACTGCCTTAAAGTAACAGACATGTAATTTTTCACGACCTATAACGAATATAAAAGTATATTATTAATATTTTTTCTAAATAAAATAATTAAGCAACAGCCTAAAGCAATCCAGAAGAAATAAAATAATTCAACAACAGCCTAAAGAAATTATATATCAAAAATTCCAAAAAAGTGCCAAAAAACCAAAAACGACTATTTAAAAATTTGACCATGTTTGGACAAATTGCTGCATATCATATTCTTAATTAGCGACCCAAAAAACATGAAATTCGGCTATAAAATTACGGTGATCTACAATATAGGGTAGTCACTATTTTGTTAATTTTTTTTTTTAATGTTCCAATATTAGGTCAGGTAAGTTCATCAGAAGAATAGATATTTAAATTGTAGCAATTGGAGAGTAAACTAGAATCATTCACGAGTATTTAAAAAAGTATATTCAAATTCGTCAAGAACTGTACGTCAAATGGACTTTTGTCCAAAAAGTCTGGTAAATTTCTCACTGTGCAGCACCTGAACATTGTTATATTTGCCACTAAACACTTTTTAAAGAATTGTCTAAAAAGTGAATTGTCTATAGTTTTGACCACGGTATGTTACATCCCACCATTACTTCCAGTAGACAGTATAAGTAAAGCTACTAGCACTAATATGCTTTTGTGAGGAAATATGTCCATTAACATTTGTTTTAGATGTCTAAGAAATTGTTTTGTTGCAACTACTACAATAAAGATCTGTTCCATCAAATTGCAGTTCTGGGAAATCGCGAATCCACAAGTCTATTGCAGCCTGAGAAGCACTAGACATTATTCAGGGTGTCTACTAAATCTTAATCTTAAAATTCCCTGACATTTCCAGATTTTTCAGGTAATATTTTATGTAAATTCCAGGTTTTTAACTTCCTACATTCGAACAAATATGAAAGTAATATGTATTCACCTCAAAAAAATTACAAATAGTCTATGACACAATAAGTAAAAATTGCATTTTTTTAAGCGTTTATTTTCTAGAACCCAATTACAAACTGAATTGTTTCTATACAGATTATCATTGTTTCTTATTCTTTAAAGTCTCTCTTTTTTAAATTGATCAGAATCGACAATAAAAAAATTTATAGAAACAGTGAAATAACACAAATAAAAAATCTATCTATTCATATGGTTCAGATAATCTTCATTTTCCAGACAATTCTAACAAATTTAATAGTTTGTACTAATAATTCCAGGTTATATTGCTTATTTTAGTAAATTCCCTGTTATTTCCAGGTTTCCCCTGACTAAAATAAGTTCTCTGACAATCCCAGGTTTTTCAGATTAGTAGACACCCTGATTTTTCTATACCACCGACTCTGTATAATTTCACACTAGGGTATGTAGATACATAGGGCTAGATATATACTACGATTTGCAAAACGGCAATCTGAGATGGTCTACCCTTTCTCTCTATTAAATGTTGACGTAAATGCCAATAATTGCTACAGGGTAGGTAAAAAGCGATTTTGAAATGTTTCAGAATTCCGGTAGCGTCGTATAATTAAAGGAGATAAAATCGCGTAAGTAAAAAACGTATCTCCGTACACTGGGATTTAATGTTGATACTCGGTCAGGGTCGATGCGTTTAACACTGAAAATATAAAAAATCAACTACGTTTTTAGGTAATTGTCAGTACGTTTCACAAATGTAGTAGATTTCCGATAAAGTAGGTTATACGTATTAACATTTTAAAATAAAACTCACTTTATCGCGTGATGCACGCGGTATATGGCAATTTTATGCCATTAATCATTAACTTTGTTATTTATGATTTAATATTATATAAAAATAGTTTATTGGAAAAAATGTTTTATGTTGCCAGCAGTTAATTGGGTTTTCATATTTAATGGGCCTGTTCGGCATTTTTTTTTTTTATTTCATAAATCGAAAGTGCAAGCATAAATTAATGGATCTGCAAAAATCAGAATCTTATTCGCACGTTTAGTATCTTAAAAACTATTACAAATCACCATCTCGCGAAAATGGGGCGTGGCCAGGCGCTACGTCACTATACGCATAGAATCGGCGATCTCAATAGACTTGATGCTCCTTACTTGTTATAATTATAAGTGTTTTCGAAGTATTGTTTGTTTTGCTTACTACTTGACAGTAGGGGAGTACAATTTGGTGAAATGTCAAAAAAATTACAATTTGCTCTCGCTCCTGCCGGGACGAATTTTCGATTTTCATCCTGCAATTTACGATTAGAATTCATCGCCGACCTTCTCCTTTCCATAGACACATAGAACGAACTTCCACTCAACGTATTTACCTACTTAGTTACCAGCGTTTAAAAATTCCATGTTTTTCGACTTCTCAGATTAAATTTGAAAGGTCCCAGAAAGCCATTTTTCTTACGTCACTTGCGTATAGTGACGTCATAAATGAGCGCTCGGTTTTTGCAACTATTACTAATTTCAACTCCTTATATCTCGAGAACGGAAAAAGTTAATAATACGAAATTTTAAGTGTATAATGAGAATATTGAGTACTATATAAAAAGAGTATCATGGAATAAGCCCATTACTATGAAAATAAACAAAATAAACACGCCACACATTAAACAGAACAGGAAAGTGTGTTTGATTCAAAATTGTCTTTTTATTTGCTAGATATGTTTTACATGTTTTTGTAAGAACTATTACCGTTTTTAAGTTAAATTTATTACAAAATACAATAATGGCAATAATAAACATTTCACCACTTCGTCGTTTTTCTGATTGTTTCAGTAAATGTTTGCAATATATTATGTTTATATGAGAGCTGTCTCTGGCACCGAGATAAAATTCCCGATCTCTGTTCATTACAATTATAAGCAAATAAATAATAATTTACTTTTAAACATGCATAGAGTATATAGACTCCAATACTAGGTGAAGATCTGTTGTTTTTATCAGTCAGTGTCAAATATAATGTCCAATTACTTCATAATCATGGAAATTGCCTTGGTTTTTGCATGAAACATCTTATGAGTGGCTTTATGTCTTTCTGAGGCGTTTCAGAGGCTAAACACTTCCAAGAAACAGAATGATAGATAACTTTTTGAAAATATAATCCATTAAAATGATTTTTTTTTAAGACAAGGTAGGTAAATAAACTCAGTTTAGGCCTTTGTTCTCATTTTTAACTGAATCTTCATGACCGTAGATGTTTATGTAGATACTAGTTTAATCTGCATGGCCATAGGGGACTATATGGATACTAATGTTACAATAGACAAATTCAAATACTTTTATAAATAGTTTTTTCTGCTGCAAAATCCTATAAGGAATATGTTTCATTACAAGAGAATGAATAATACATTCAGTATAGCTATTTCCAGTCAATTTTCTTTTTCAAAATATTCATGTTTTATGAACCCTCCTTACTTCGTCATTCATTTTCACACATATTCGGTACCCCTTCCAAACGAACATACCTTTTGAATGGCCGTAAAAAACTTAAAAGTAGTAGAAGATAACACGGTGCTCCAAGTTCTGCTCCACTGATATTATTTCTACAATGACAAATTAGGCATTGGGAATTGTTTCATACATCCTACATTTTGCTTCTGTATTACAAAAACGCTTTTGTTTTAGATGGCAGAAGCTGGATTTATTTTTACAGGAAATAGAAACGAGCCAGATTCCGTTAAATGTTTCCTATGCCACAAATCTCTGGATGGTTGGGATTCTACAGATGATCCTTGGCAAGAGCATCTAAAACACGCTCCAAAATGTTCCTTTGCAAAATTACAAAAACCCCAAGACTGTCTAACAATAAATCAGCTTCTTGATATACAAAAGGAGATGAGTGAGAGGTTAATTAAATCTTACTATGACAAAAAAGTTGATGATTTGGAAAAAGAATTTGAGAGATACGAACAGGGAATACTGTCAGAATTAGAACAAATTATTAATAAATAATACATGTTTTTTATGATTATGTATTAATTTTTGTATGTGTTTTAATTTTACAATTTTTATACAAATTTGTACAATTTCTATATAATAAATTTTTAATAATAATAATTAAAGTGTTTTATTGGTAATGCCAAAAAAATCAAGGTCCTTCTGCCTGTTACAATTATTTAAATTAATTTATACAGTGCGTCTACGGATGGACTTAACTCTATACTTATAAAAATAATGTATTTCAGATTTTCGACCAGTCATTCTTCATAATTTCATTTGTTTCTTATGTAAATACGATGCACATTGGGAAATTTCTATTTTGTTGTACAGGGAACGCAAAAAATATAAAAATGTAGATTTTCAGAAATAAAAATTTTTTAAATCGAACTTTTTGAAGCATTAAAATTAAAGAGCGTAAAAGGAGTAATGGAGAAGACAAATACGTTTTTTCATGGGAGATATTATTACAAAGATATTTGATATTAAAAATTAATTCAATTTTTTCCCATATCGATTATTTATAATAATAATAATCTTTATTCAGATAGGAAAATCTTAATATAAAACAAATATATACTCAATACACACAATAAATTAAACAAATAAAATATACACATACATATTTCTAAACACACCATAAACAATAAAGAACAATAAAAATTTGTTGATTTATATGTGAGATGCAATCAGACAGAATTCACCCATGTGAAGCTAGTATCCATCGTTAAATTTTACAACATTCACTTTTTGCAGCATAAATATTGTACAGAAAGGACCCCGCAGTTTTTTATAGTAAAAATGTGTTTCAGTCGATTGTTCTGAAACTTGGGGAAAATGTTCTCCTGAGCTCCCTGATTAAAATTCTCTTTGACCGCCATTTTTTTTTATCTAGATGAGGCGATTGAAACTGTGAACATCTGCGAAGGTCTGTATAAATGTTCCATAAAAATTCTGAAAATATTCGGCTCATTTTTTAGAGAAAAATAAGCATCTTTTGTCTCTTGGTGTTTTTTTATTTTTCAAAGTGCTTCCATATAGGCCTATAGTTTAGCAACCTCCAATTTATCCCCACTCTTAAACAAAGGTTTAATTACCGCAATCTTAAATACGGACAGACATATATTCCGGTTTGAAATGATTTATTAATTAAATATGTAAGCAGTAAAGGGATTTTAGTAGCAATATGTCTAAGGGTTTCTGATCTTATGTTATCTAAACCAAGAGCCTTTTTATTTTTTAATGATAGAATTTCCTTTATTACTTCATTATTATCAGTGTCAACGAGAAAGATCAAGTTAGGTACATATTCCATTTCAGATTGGTTTACATTCTTTTCACCATTATCAATTTTTTTAGCCAAGTTTTTACCGACTTCCGTAAAGTAGGTACAAAAAGTATCCCTGCCGAAAATTCCAAATCAAAACATTTACAAACCAATATAAAGATCCATGCGAACGTAAGAGGTTCCATGAGTTGCTTAAGTTTCTATAAGGGTCTGGTAAAGATTCTCATAACACGTATATGTGAATCTAAGAGTTTCTATTGTGATTAGGTTTAATGGGATATTTCAAATAGAAAAGTATATTGTTTTATCAATGTATTTACAATTAAAGGCCCCTTCGACAGAACGAATCAGTTATTTCTTAAAGAAATCTTACGAGTCTTTATAAATTTTTGTTCCTAAAGGGAAGTATACGTGGCAATAAGGTAATCCATTTCATTGTATTATATTGCCTAATGGGGATTAATAAGTAATAGTGGTTAAAAGTACCAATCCGGCATACCTGAATTTGTATGTATTGAAACTTATAAGCTATTCCAGAAAAATATTGATCAGCTTTGATGTGGTGTCTCACAAAGAAAAGGTATTGTTTTATATTTGTATTTCCAATTAAAAGTCACTTCTTTAGAATCAATCGGTTATTTCTAAAAATATCTTATAAGTCTCTATAAAAATTTATTGCTAAGGAAAGTATATCAGTGGTAATAAGGTAATCCATTTCATTGTATTATATTACCCAATGAGGATTAATAAGTAATAGTGGTTAAAAGTATCAATCAGGCATACCTGAATTTGTATGTAATGGAACTTATAAGCTATTCCAGAAAAATATTGATCAGCTTTGATGTGGTGTCTCACATAGAAAAGGTATTGTTTTATATTTGTATTTCCAATTAAAAGTCACTTCTTTAGAATCAATCGGTTATTTCTAAAAATATCTTATAAGTCCCTATAAAAATGTATTGCTAACCCACTAAACATGAAAACATTACCGAAATAAAACAGTAATGTATCATCGTTACTTTGTAACATTATTTAATAGATAATTTTAATGTTTATATAACAAGTATGTTATAGATTATGTCCCAGTCAGCAATATTACAGAGTTATATTATTGAAGACACAACATTTAAGCAATATCCTCTCAACATATCTACATTAATGTTTTAATGTTATATTTTAAATACTACATTATGACTACATTTTTTAAATGTAACAAAATAAACGTTTTAATTTGATTACTACGAATATTTCGGTAATATTAAAAGAAACATAATTTAATTATGAAAATTATATTTAAATAATGTTCTTTTGATGTACTGTTTGTTAACATTTATACAATTTTATATTTTATAAATATTTACAGGGTGATCTTTAAATAATAGCTACAAGATTCTTTAATGATGTTTCTCCTCTATGTTCTTACTTTTGGTTTGGAGATGACTGAATGACATTTACACAACTCTAAAATTGAATGGATAAAAAATGGAAATATAGGCTCATCTTTAAAAATCTAATAGCTCAAAATGCAAGGAATATAATATGCTACTGTACAGTATAGTCGCCATTACATTTCTTGCACTTTGTGGTGTTCGATTTTTAAATGTGATCTTATATTTTCACTTTTCATCCCTCCAATTTTAGAATTGTGTAAATGTCATTCAATCATTTCCAAACAAAAAGTGAAACAGCAGAAGAAACGTATTATGTGAAAGAACCTTGTACCTATCATTTAAAGACCACCCTGTAACTAAATATAAAATATAAAATTATATCATAGAATCATAAAACTTAATTTGAGAATTTATAAAACATAATCACAATTAATATATTGTTCACTAATTATTAATAACAAAGCACCAAATACAACTTTTGTGCCTTTCAGTGTTGTTTAGAATAGGCGAATTAAAAAAATTAGTTGATTACTTGAAATCCAGAATTACTTAATATATTTATAGTTATATTTGGAATTTTAAAATCAAATAAAGTGCGACAACTAAACACAATTATCTAGAGGTTTTGGTATTGAAAATAAAATAAAAATTTGAAAATGCACAATTATGTGTAATTGTGCGTTTATACATAGTGTATTACCTGTTCTGAACCAGCTTATGAATAAAACCAGCAGAAATTTATAAATGTTTATTATTCAAACCCGGTTAAATTATTAGTACGGATGATATAATATTCACCACACAATATTTTTTCTGATGGAGTTTATCATAATCAATTTGATTTGTATTATGTATTTTGTAATAATGTGCATTATTTAATATAGAAAAAATAAACATTGATTTATAAATTGTGTGAAAATAGCATAAAATATTTTATGTAGACATTCTTTGCTTTGAAAATCGTAGACACTCGAAATTTCGAAACATTCTTTGGTGGTATTCGGGAAGCAACTCTAAACCGCATCTGAAATTAAAACAGAGCAAATTGTTAAAATTATTGATAGTACATGGAACATTCTAAATTCGGTGTCATGGGAAACAGGAAGTTTAGAAACGAACGCTCGTTTGGGGGGGGGGGGGGGGGTTCCATAAATGTTACAAGGGAGAAGGGGGTGCTTTTTGCAAACATGTTTTTTTGGATAGTCTCTTAAATGTAAAATTTATCACAACACAACCTATTAGTTTGACATATACTTATTAACAAATTGAATATTTAAAATTAAACCATGCAATAATAATACTGAACTAAGTATAGGTATATATAGGTATATTAAATAAATGTGAAATATCAATCTTGAAATCAAAAAACTTTTATTAAATTTGTTTTAGTAAATATTAATAGTCAATTTGTCAGTTGATCCGAACTAATTACTATACGCAGGAGCAATGAAGCAAAAAAAAAAACTACAGCGAAGCACATATTTTCACCTTTGTAGTCATAAATCTCAAAATATTAATAGAGAAAAAAATGCTTAAATAAAAATTGCTTCCTACAATATTGGTAATAATTAATTTCAGGGTAGAACTAATGGGAAAGCAGAAAATCAAGAAAAAATTATTTTGACTGACAATTTTCCAATATAAAAACTTATTAAAATGATTGTTCCATGTATATATAGATATATATAAAACCAAAATTTATATTTTTAAACATTAAATACCCTAGTTTCACTTACCGATTCTCCATGTTATTATCTGTTTTTAGTTCTTTTACTAGCAGAAATTCATCGAATTATGTCGTCTTTCAACAAGTCCTTTTCAGTACCCAGATAGCACAAGATATTCTAAGAATAATCTGAAAATCTTCCCAAAAAATATTATTCGATTAATTATAAAAAATATCTTTAAATTATACTCCGAATAACCAAATAATTTATTATTATTTTTAGAATATCTTCTAATAAATAACATTAGAATAATTGAAATACATAAGTATGGAATATATTTTGAATATATTTTATGAATAATTGCAAAACTTATCTTTGGATTATTATTTTAAAAATACTTCATAAAATAATATGATAAAAATATTTTAATAAGAGAAGTATAGAATATGTTTGAAATATATTTTATAAATAATTTAGTAGGTTAACTTTTGACTATTAATTAGACTACTAGTGTAGTAGTGTACTAGTGAAATCGTAGGTTTATATGGCGTGCTTCGTGCTTGTTTTATTTCATTGTTCGTTATGTTTGTGATTATGTGCAATCAAAAAAACAATTAAAGAAGGTAAGTGAATCGATAAATTTTTTGTCTATTTAAATATATATGTATCTTAGATATGGACAAATCATTTTTGTCACGCCATCAACATCAATTAACCTAACCTAACTTTATAAAAGCTATATTTTAGCTGGTTTTAAAATGAATATTTGTTTCCGTTATTATAGGAAGAAAATAGGTATTAAACATCACTTCTTTACACAACAATCCTTTTTTTAAATATGTGTCTGTTAAAGTAGTCTTATATGGTAGGCAGTATTATATGCAACTGAAAATAAGCAGTACGCTTCCGATTGATCTTTGGCTAAACTTATTACTAGGTCAGTGTCACTTTTAATGTTTACATATTTTAGGTACGTAATTTATTCTTCGCTTACGCATTATTATTTAAAAAAACCAAGAAATACAAAGAATGACCTACTAATCAGTTTGGACGTTATCTGTCCCGTGCTGGAATCTTAAATTCAGATGCGTATATTGTTCTGTTTTTAAAAATTGGCTTGTGGTTTATAAAGTACCATTAGCACATGTCTATAAATGAAAGTTATAGTAAAATAGTAAACAATTCTGTTTTTTTATTAACAGGTGAACAATCTGGCGAGATTGGGTGGTGGAACGTATTGAGGGTGGAGAAGATTTTTGACAAAACTTATCTCAGGGAATGTTTTAATATTATTTACTTTACATGGGCATAGAGACTGGAGAAAACCTTTGGAGATTCTATTTTATGCAATGTGATTATTGGTAAGGCTACAGTTTTATATATGCACATATTTTTTTCTGTTCTATTTAGTGTGAATGTGTGCGAGGCATTATGAAACAAAAGTTGACATATCCAATTTCTCCATACTACACTGCTTAATTGTCTAATGCTATAAAATGTATGGGTATATGGTATATGTTCAATTTCAGATGCAGTTTAAAAAAATAATATTGAGGTCACTTCAAAACAAATTGAAGTTTATGGCTAACTAAAGAAAAGAAAGAAAAACCAGAACCGCTAGTAAGTAGTAGCCTTTGCATTCTTCAAATAAGCTAGCAGCGACCTACATGGACTGAAGTGTATATTTATTATATCATTCTTCTTCCAACGACTGAATTTACTATTTAAGTTTTGTTCCGTTATTGGAATTTTAGAAAATGTTGCAAGAGTAAATATTTAACAAATAAATCTTTAACCCAATTATTAGGAGTGTCTTATTTTGCTTTTATGTAATCTATATATTCCTTATCTAAAATATTTATAAACTGCCTGAAATGTAATTATTGTATTTTTTAAAGAATAAGTTAAAAATGTCTGTATTTGAACATTCTGTATAACAAATTATTTCAAAATGAAAATATTTGTAGTTACTCTTGTAGGTCATTTCCTAGAAAGAAACATGCGATAGGGAAATCTTTATTATTTTTGGCCATAAACTTTTTACTTAGCACGTGTATTTTAAAAACTATTAGACTACCCAAGTTGAACCATAACAAGACTATTACTATGAATTTTCACTCAATAATTTCAGTTTGCAAAATAGTTAGATTTAAATTTAAAGATTAGGTATGAAGTAATCTTCCTATTTCGTAGTTTTTAATCTAGCAATTTTGGAAACGAATGGAATTATTGAGTGGAAACTCTAGAAATAGTCTTGTTATGGTTTTACTTAGGTAGTCTTATAGTTTTTTAAATGTACGTGCTAAGGAAAAAAGTAATGGTCAAAAATATTACATATTATTCTGAATTAATATAAAGATAACCTGAAAATATGATCCAAGATTAAACATAAAAATATCCTAAGAATAATTTAGTATTATGCACATATAGTTTGGGGTTAGTATAAAGATAACTTGAAAATATAATCTATGATTAACCATAAAAATATATTCTCAAACTATTCTAGATTCTCCAGAGAATACTGTGCGAATTATTCCGAAATTATTCTAAAGAGACCTATAGTTGTACCGTTTGTTACTTCTAGGAATATCCTTAAAAGATAATTATTATTTTCGTGTTATTCTAAGAATAATGAAATATTCTGTAGGAATATCTTAGGAATAACATAAGTTTATGTTTTTGCTATCTGGGTAGTTTCACCACTTGCATTTACTGCTTCTAAGCGATCCGCTGCATCGTAGCTTATTTAATTGCCAAGATCAAGTAAGAGTTGGAATTTATATAAGAGTTGCTTGATCTAAATTAATTGCTTCCTAAAATAGTGATTTAAAACATTAGTTCATTAATTTCAAATATACATAAAAACACATTTTTACATTTTCAATAAGTGTGAACCGTTAGCTAGGTAAGTAAGTACCAAATTATTTTTCATCTCTTCTCAATGTAATTTGTCAATGTGAGCTTGATTTTTAAGGAAACCGAACTTTCGAAAAATTGTTAAATATTAGGTACCTACTGAAACTTAATTACAAAGTAGCCCTGTGCAGCACAGTACATCTTTAGGATGATGGCAACAGTTTTGTAGCAGAATATATGAAATTATAGGTATTTTCTTAAATCTAATATTAATAAGTGCACTGGGTTTATCGGAAATTCCCACTTGTGAAAAGAAGAATCGCATTCGTTGCATAAATAAATAACTATCAAGTAGGTACGTGTACAATAAACATTTATTTACTTACCCTTTTTCGGACGTATTGAACACTAACGTGACACTAACCAAAAATAATCTTTGACTAAACTATTATATAAAGTCGTCTTCGCGAACAGGACAATAATCAATTTGTTAATGACGAAATCAGGACAGCTTACTATTTTGTTTTCGGACATATTGAACACTATTAACTATTAGGAATTATAATGCTATCAGAGAGTCATTCTCTCTGATGCTATCTTTGCAAACAAATTCGAGGCAAAATGGCGTGTGACTGACTAAGTGACTATTCTCCTTTTCTTCTTGTTTAGCCGTCTCGGTCCTCGGATGCGGCCGTTACGTTCGGTCTGGAATAGCCAATAAATAGCATTTAGGAGTATCACGTGACTATAGATGAATGTTGGTTTAATAACATTTATAATTATAACCTATAAATGTAACTTTAATTTAACAACAATGTTAATGACAAGTGTTTTTAATATAATTTTATAAATATTACATAATAACATTATGGAGCTGTTATAGAATAATATTGCATTATGTTACATTCCAATAATATTATCAGAGTGTTTATGAACAATATGGCATATATGTTATATTTTAAACACATAAATAATATTGATTTCTTGTAACATAGCTGTTTTAATAAATAATGTTTTTTGGACATATTAAAATAAAATTATAATTACATAAAAACAATATTACAAAAAAACATTGACAAAGTAACTTTAAAAAAATGTTTTTTAATATTTTAGTTATGTTTCATGTTTAGTGGGAAGGAAAGTATATCAGTGGTAATAAGGTAATCCATTTCATTGTATTATATTACCCAATGGGGATTAATAAGTAATAGTGGTTAAAAGTATCAATCAGGCATACCTGAATTTGTATGTAATGGAACTTATAAGCTATTCCAGAAAAATATTGATCAGCTTTGATGTGGTGTCTCACATAGAAAAGGTATTGTTTTATATTTGTATTTCCAATTAAAAGTCACTTCTTTAGAATCAATCATCGGTTATTTCTAAAAATATCTTATAAGTCCCTATAAAAATTTATTGCTAAGGAAAGTATATCAGTGGTAATAAGGTAATCCATTTCATTGTATTATATTACCCAATGGGGATTAATAAGTAATAGTGGTTAAAAGTATCAATCAGGCATACCTGAATTTGTATGTAATGGAACTTATAAGCTATTCCAGAAAAATATTGATCAGCTTTGATGTGGTGTCTCACATAGAAAAGGTATTGTTTTATATTTGTATTTCCAATTAAAAGTCACTTCTTTAGAATCAATCGGTTAATTCTAAAAATATCTTATAAGTCGCTATAAAATTTTATTTCTAAGGAAAGTATATCGGTGGTAATAAGGTAATCCATTTTGCTGCATAATATTATCTAATGCAGACGAATAAGTAATACTTCCTATAAGTTTCGTTCACTTTGCATGTGGTATAACTTAAATTGTATGTAACAGAGCTCACAAGTAATTCCAGATAAATATTGATATAGATTTGATGTGGTGTCTCAATTAGAAAAGATTTTGTTTCGTATATGTATTTGCAATTAAAAGCCAATTTTTATAGTTTTATAAATGTATTTACCCCCTTCAATAGAATGAATCAGTTATTTCTTAAAGAAATCTTACGTCTTTATAACTTTTTGTTCCTAAAAGGAAGTATAAGTGGTAATAAGGTAATCCATTTCATTGTATTATATTACCTAATGGGGATTAATAAGTAATAGTGGTTAAAAGTATCGATCCGGCACACCTAAAATTTGTAGGTAATGGAACTTATAAGCTGTTCCAGAAAAATATTGATCAGCTTTGATGCATGTGGTGTCTCACATAGAAAAGGTATTGTTTTATATTTGTATTTCCAATTGAAAGTCCCTTCTTTAGAATCAATCTGTTATTTCTAAAAATATCCCAGACAGCACGCCATGTCTTAAAGACATCTTTTTTATGTGCATATTATGTCTGAACGTCTGAAGACCTTAAAGAGACATCTTAAAGACACCTTTTTAGGATTTTCTAAAGACTTCTCAAATGGATGTCTTTAAGACGTCTCTTTAAGGTCTTCGGACCTGAATTTCAAAATTAAACTTAACTATAGTCTGTTTTTAAACCAGGAGGAGCGTTTTAAATTTAACGCGCTAAATCATACATCTGTGATTGGACAGGCCGACGCCAGTTTCACACAAGGCAATAGTCGTAAACTTTGACATATTATAAAAATTTTAATTTCCTGTCATAAATTATTTGGTTATAATTACTATTTTATCGTTTGCACATTATATATCAGTTTTTAATGCCTTTTATATAAATCTGAAGGCTAAAGTGGCTAATTATTTGGTGCCTTTATAGTGGGTAAGTTGTATGAAGGCTATATAAAATATGTAGAGGTCAAATAGAGGTCGATGCTTTATATATTGTAATAAAACACACACAAAAACACTGAGTCGTGTATTGTTGGTTGCCCAAAACGCCAAAAAGGTTTTAGTGTATTTTCTAGTTACTTTTATGGTGTAAATGGAACTTTCATATTTACTCCTCCTGGTTTAAAAACAGACTATAAGTACTGCTTACATAAAATTGTGGAATGTATTAAATATCTATATTTATATTTATTTTACAAAATTTTTGGGAATGCAAATTTTAAATTAAAGATAAAGAATAATCATCATTAAATATTACAGTTTATAGACAAAAACAATTTAGTTAAATTATTAAATTTGATTTAAACGCCGTGCATCTTTCTTTCTTGTGTTTGTCGTTTATCTTTGTTTAGCGAAAGATAAACAAGGACAATGGATTATCGTGTGCGTGCCATACATAGCCGTTACGTGTACTCTAGTCGAGACCTGACGTCGCTCTGTCCTTGTCTATATCTTTACCTTTTGCTGTTAAAAAGAGGCGTATTTAGTGCAATACGGTTCGGTCGTCAGTCCTTAAATAAAAAGCTGAAGTTAATTAGCATGCTTTAAAATATGTCTATCAAAGAATTAAACTTTTAATATAATTCTACGAAATATAGCGCATTCTATTATAGTGTAAATCTATTATTAGGCAATCCAACGACCTGTCATTTGTCAAACATAATTCAATATGGCCGCACACAATGTTGATGTTAAAGTACTTCGTTTTGTGTTATTTTTTACGTGTTCATAGTTGTTTTTATAGTTTTGTGAGACTGATTTGTGTTATTACAAGCATAATGCCTAAGAGTTGCATTGTAGTTAGTTGTGGGAATCGAGCCGACAGGGTTCAAGTAGGTTTTTACTGTATACCCTGCGATTTCCAACCACAGGTTTTCAATGAATAAAAACGAATTATCCAGGTGTAGGGCCCTATGGATAGCTGCAATAAAGCGAGATGATCTCACATCAGAATCAAAACTCAAGTACCAGAGAGTCTGTAGCAAACATTTTATAAGAGGTAAGTGAATTAATACATCGCGCCTCCATCGAAAACTTGACCATTATTTTTTCAATGGCCTTTTATGAAACATAGTTTCTACTTCCGCGCTAACGTGTACCTTGTCTGTTCTTTTCAGGAAAACCTGCTTCTTTACTGAATGAAAACCATCCTCACTGGGTTCCCTCACAGAATATGGGGCATATGTGCCCCAAAGGTCTAAAGTGGCCAAATGATGTTGAAAGAAAAGAGAAACGGGACAAGAAGAGCAAGTTGTATGGTGGCTTCACGTATTGCTGGTGAAAAATTTTTCAAATTTTAATTTTGGTATGTGATTTTTCCGTGTTCTTCTCATTAAACACCTCTTGCTTTGTGTGTGATTCTAGTTTATTTCAATCACATCACGTTGTGAACAAGGTTATATCTAACTTTTGACCTACAATATAGTGACCATTTTATTACTTCACAGCTTTAAAATGAAAAGGACAGAATTAAATAAATATTATGTGCGGGCTGAGAGCGTAGTGTAGGGAATGACTGAAATCCTTCTGAAGAACCTGACCATGATCAGTGAAACGTCAAATTCGACAACTACAGCAACACCTGGAAGATACCACTTTCAAGTATGTTTAATTAATATACTAACTTTAACCTTTTACAAAAGAAATTATTTTTGCAAATTGATTTTCTTATTAAAAACATTCCTACTCACTTAACACTCCAACCTCAAAAAAAGAAGAATAATCATAACTTTTTTACGTGTTTGTAGGTCCATTTTTGCAGTATTTTATGTTTTCATGCAAAAATGGTGTACTTACATGATATGCAAAATATTCATTAGTAGTTTTCTGTACCAAAATTGAAATTATTTACTAAACGATAACATAAACTTTTCTTTTAATTTAATAACTTAGTGATTTTGTTTTTAAAATTGAAATGAATATAAATAATCAAATTAAAAATAGCATAATTTTAATATTTTTTTAATAAGTAACCATAAACATACTCTTGTGAGGAAAAAATTCTTTCCGCAAGTAGGAACAACAAATCAAAATAAGTTAAGTACGTTATAGCCATGGTAATCTGGTGTGACATTTTTAACAATTTTAATACCCATATTCTATTTATAAACTTGTAATAAAATATAACCTAACTGCTCGAATTTCCATGGCTATAACCGTACCTTAGGAAATATATTTGTAATATGATATAAGTCAACATAAAATATTTTTGTTTAGATTCAGTAGCAGCAGCAGGACTTGAAGTCTGTAAAAGATACTGAACGAGCAATTCAATTATGGTTAAGAAGAGCATCGGACCGACGAGCAAATATTATGAAAAAATTTTAAGTCATTTTGTATGTATTAATATTTGTATTTTCCGAAGTTTGTTCCATGTTTTCTTTATAGAATGTTGAACATTTTTTTTATATAAAACTATATTTTGTCCGGTCTAAAGGTAAATTGTTTTTGTTCCTCGTATGGTAATTATGCTCTTGATCATGACTGTTAAACAGTCCGTAGTTATTTTTAATAAAAATTTTAGCCTCAAGGATGTATAAACTAATTGCAGTAAGTATTTTTTTCTCAATAAAAATGTTCTTGCAACTATCCCTTTGTTTTAAATAAAATATATTTCGCAGGCACTTTTTCTGTAATATCGGAATTCTTTCTACATGTCTGGAATTTCCCCAGAAAATAATCCATTAACTGATTGTGGATATACCATTCACGTCAATAAAGTGAAGTAAACATTTTTTTTTTTCTATTATATACAGGCAGCAACACGATGGTTTTGAGTTATGTAGGCTGGGGAAAAATCGAAAAAAAAAACTAGTAGACTGTTTGGAGTTTTTGGTAAGCTTTAGTATATGTATTCGAAATACTGGAAATGCCATGGTCAGAAAAATCTCATTGGCGGTTCACAAGGCCGGGAAATTTCGAAAAAAAAAGAAAAAAAGTAAGCAAACTATACCAAACTTGGAGCAGATTATTTCTTTCAACATGTATTTTGTTGGAAACATTTGGTCAGAAATGAAGGGTTAGCCACTTTTTAGTAATTTGACCCTGTTTTTAAAATTGTGTTGTCAAATTACTAAGAAATGGCTTACCCTCCATTTCTGACGGTATTTTTCCGACAAAATACATGTTGAAAGAAATAATATGTGCCAGGTTCAGTACGGTTTGCATCCAATATATTTTTTTCAAAATTCCCGCCCCCGCGAACCGCCAATGAAATTTTTTGACCATAGCGTTTCCTGTATCTGGAATATGTATAATAAGGCTTACCAGAAACAAATTAAATCTTTACCTGCAAATGAGAATGTGAACTAAGGTCTTACCTATCTGGTATCCTCTATAGTTAATTGTAAATTTCTGATCCCTATACCGACTTCAGACTGATAGTGAACAATAAAAATGGATATGTAAAATCCACATAAATACTCGTATCTTTATGTGACTGGATTAATTGTGTATTACTGATTCATATTAATTCAATTCATATAGAAAACAATTGAAAAATTAACGCATATTCCTCATAGAAACCAATACTTTTTTTATTTTCAAAAAAGTATACAAACTTATAGCCTGGCAACCCGGTATATGTTATAGTTAATTGTTTATTGCTGATACACTAACAGAGTTCTGGCAGATAGAAAACGTTGAATATAGGTAAGTAAAATTCAATTCAATACTGTTGAATTGCATATTTGTATGTTACTACATAAACTGTTAGGAAGCTGTTGTGTACTTCCAACAATTCAATAGTAAACTGCTGTTTCACAAACCAACTTCAAACTTATATAATTTTTTTTATAAGTCTCTATGTGGAATTTTCAGCAGGGATAAGACATTTTTTTCTGATCTGTTAGTATAGATCTATCAGGCGCTTATATTTTCAATATCTCTTGCTTTTTTTATTGAATCATATGTGTTATCTTTTTTATGGATTTCCATAAATTTGATGATACATTTTTATTTTCATTTATGATTTTTTGGTGGTAGGTAAATTTAGCCTTTTTTATTCGTGTAATTTATTTCTAAATTTTTTAAACTCGCTTTTATTTTTTGTATTAGGATTAGTTTTCATTTTTTTATATAGTTTGTCTTTTTTATTAATGGAATCAGTTAGGCCTGCTTATTCAATTTTTCCATTTGTGAGAATTGTTTTTAATTTTTTTATTTTTTGTACAATCCTGGATGTATCGATTTAGTTTATTAATAAATATTTGTGTGGCCACATTTACATCATTTTTTGAGTATACATCATTCCGTTTTTCCTCATTTAATTTATTAGCATATTTTTATCTAAAAATGTTTTATATTTTACCTTTTTATTATCAAACCATTCTTTCAACGCTTGTTTAAAAAAGATACAAAAGAAATAAAAACCGAAAGCAAAAAGATTTTTAGCATTATTTCATGTCTGAAGGGTCTAACCTGTGAATATAGGCAACTATATCGCTGTGTTTAATTGACATCGTATCTCTACTTATACGATACCAGCAGAGCGAAGGTAAATCAGTAAAGATTAAAGATTTAAATATAGATGTGTGATTATACAAGCAGTTCTGTTGAAGTTTGCTTTCTTCTCTAATCTTAAAATCAGTTTTTGAATCATTTTAATTATGGTTTTTGCCACAGAGCATAAAACTTATAAAACCGAGGCCCATTTTCGAACTGGTGTGCTCATTAATGGAATTTAGGAATACAGTTGGGCCCGTTATTTTCAATTTCATTGTAAATGCTGAGCGGCACAGAAACAACATTTTCTCTGTCTGTTTCTATCTACATATAGTATGGTCCCAAGACGGCCAAAACTTCAAGTATATCCCCTTTAATGTTGACAAAAATTATTGATTTTACAAGAGATCTGTTTATACATAATTGTCACTCCGGAAGAAAAGTAACATCTCAAAATATGTATGTTTTGGGCGTTTTGGCTTCTTTGCACAGAAAGTTCACAAATGCGATAGAGATATCCCTAAGAAAAGATCATAAATAAAATGCTTCAATTTCACCACCAACGCACACATGCATCGTTCCCCCCATCACGATAGTGATGTCGATCTCGAATAATTTCATAAGTTTAGTCGAGTCATGTGTCTGAACCGAATGCACTACAATAGATTTGCTTTAATAGCAGTGGTATAAAAAAAACCAATAGTTAGATATAACTAGAATAAGCTGTAATGAGATATCATTACAGCTTATTCAGCAAAGCTGCAAAACTATGATTTTTGAGTGACTTTTCTTCCGAGTGACGAATATGCTTTTCGTCGAAATAAATATTTGTTACTTTTCTCAGTACAATATGTAGATTCCATCAACAACCATAACAATTGTGCCTTCTACAAAATGTTATTTGTTGCACTTCTTGTATGTTTCTCCATGAAATATTTCCGATTCAACTCAAAAATACCAGAACAAATTTTGACGTGTGGTTTAGTAGCCACATGAATCAATTTTCCGACAACTCTTTTCTTTATCATAAAAAGAACTGATAGGGCTAAATATGAAAAACAGGTAAGTTTGACAAGCAGTATGGGAAGACATGTATGTTGTTATTGATATGGCTTTTCAAAAATTAAAAATAATTCTAAATTTTTTTGGATATGAATGTGAACTATTATGCGTAAATTTGTTTATTGGACTTTTTATAGATTTTCAATTGATTTTATAGGAATATGAATGATAATGTTGGTATTCATTTGGAACAAAAAAGCTTTTAAAATGTAAAAATAGAATATATAATAAATATAAGAAGACAAATAAAGATTATTTTCATAAGCAATATAAAGAGTTAAGATCACAATCCAAATCTCAAATTAATAATGACTACATGAAATTTGTTCACTCATCACAATCCCATTCTGTCCAATATTAAAGCATTTTGGAAATATGTAAATAGTAAGTCTAGGAAGAATACTTTACCCAATCAACTGAACTTTAATGGTAGTAGCTCTTCTGATCCTAAAATTATTTGTGATATATTTGCCGATTATTTCGAGTCTATTTACGTCAGATATGATAAGGATGTAGTGATTTCTAACATTGGTATATATATAATACTCCAGTCATATTAAATAATATATGTATTGACTGATTTGATCTTTGACAAATTATCATCTTTAAATTCCGATACTAATCCAGGGCCCGATGGTATAGCTTCGTATTTCTTAAAAATGTGCAGTTCAACCTTGTCTTTACCTCTGTCTCACCTTTTTAAACTTTCAATAGAGACAGGTGAGTGTCCCAATATTTGGAAAGTATCCTACAGTACACCTATATTCAGAAATCAGGTCCAAAGTCTGATATTGAAAACTACCGATGCGTTACATCGTGTTTTGTTATTCCGAAAGTACTGGAATCCATAGTAGCTGATAATATCTTTAATTCATATAAAAATGTCATCATGTCTTATCAGCACGGTTTTTAAAGAGATCGTAGTATGCAGACAAATCTTTTCCTATACACATCATTCGTACTTGATTAAGTCAATCAAAATATTCTTCTTCGAAAACTCTCATTATATGGTATTAATGGCACTTTATAAATACCATATAAAATCATACCTAATGAACAGAACTCAAATTGTAAAAATAGGGCAAAACAAATCAAATATCAGTGTGACTTCCGGAGTTCCGCAAGGAGGTCATCTTTCTCCGGTTTTATTTTCACGTCCTATTAATAACATGTAATATAATTTTAGTTTTAAGAAAATTCTACTTTGCGCCGATGATTTAAAGTTATTTGCAGTTGTTAATACATACCATAAGTGATGCTGAACGGTTGCAGTGTGATATTGACAGCTTTTGTGATTGGAATTTAAAAAATTGTCTTGAAATCAATATAAATAAATGTAAAATAATAACATTTTCTAAGAAGAAAAGTAATGAAACATATTCTTATAGGATTTTGCAAACAGCAGAAAAATAACTATCTATAACTAAAATCAAAACTATGTGTTACTAAGTTAAGCTATTGTCATTATTTGAATTCTTGTAAATTTCTGGACATGTAACAAACATAAATTGTAAAATTGTTGTCACCGTTACGCAATAAAATTCGATTCTATTCTATGTGTAAAAATATTAATGAAATCTTTGCATTCTTTCGATAACCTGAATTCTGGTTATGCTAGCAAATTAAAATCCTAAAATAAGAAATTAGACAAATTCATTTTAGGATTTTAATTTGCTAGCATAACCAGAATTCAGGTTATCGAAAGAATGCAAAGATTTCATTAATATTTTTACACATAGTTTTGATTTTAGTTATAGATAGTTATTTTTCTGCTGTTTGCAAAATCCTATAAAGAATATGTTTCAATACAGTTATAAGCAAACAAATAATAATTCATTTTTAAAGAAAAGTAATACCTATTTTGTTTGATTATTCTGTAAATACAAAAAAACTTGTAGTAAAACAAAAATAATTTAAAGCAAATAGTATGCAACCCGTTTGACACCATCTATATAGGAGGTTGCCTATGGCGGCGGCGCTATGCTTATAATTCACATTTGGGAATAACCTAGGTAGGAAATATGTAGGTATTGCAAAAAGTGCCTTCCACTCTTTTTTAGTATTGAAAATACTACTGAGCGCATGTATTGCGAGCGACAGATCTGTCTAGGCAGCTGCACCGGCCTTGTAGTAGAGTAACAAGCTGCCTCTATTGTGTCATTCCGTTTGCAATGTGTTGCTAAAAGCTACAGCCTACTTTAAACGATGCCCCATCAAAAGCGAAGAAGATTTGACTTGGCCGTGGAAAAATCGCCCTGTACAGGGGGTTGCAGGGGACGATTTTCCGAAAAAGTCAAAAAAATGTTTGTTGTATATTTGAAATTTACAGCATGTCAGCTTTGTTTTCACGCAATATTATGTACATATCTTAATACTTAATATTTTTTTCTAATTATTCAATATTGTCTACGCTATGCTTTCTTATGGAGCGCCTTAATGAATTAACGCTTGCCCTGAAACGTAATCAATTCACAAATCCTTTAACTCATCATAACTCGAAGCGTGTTAATTTTTCAAAAAATACCCCTGAAGTAAACGTTGTACGCTTGCTATCGAGAATTTAGTTGGTTTTTTCAAATTTATTGTATCGATAGAAGTACTTAGATCGGCCTACTTTGCTCTATGCCATTCTAGACTGTCATATGCCATTCTTGCATGGGGGCATTCTACAGGAAAACGAAGACTTTTTGGTTTGCAGAGGAAGGCAGTCCGAATTGTAGGTGAGGCTGGGTACTGCGAATTTGCGAAAACACTAAAGTTTTGTATACACACGTAAAAATTTTAACTTTCCCTAGTATCTATGCACCACAATGTGCATTAAATGTTCATAACCATCTAAATAATTTCCGTACACATGCTGATTCCCATGATTACAACACATGAAATAGATACAATCTATACTCGAATTACACTAAATTATCTCGAGGCCAAACTGGCACCTCCTATCATGGTGTTAAGCTTTACAATGAAATCCCGAACTATGTAAAATCACTTTCCCCAACAAATTTCAAAAACAAAATAAAAGTTTCTCCTAAAGACTGCCTATTTCTCAGTGGATGAAATAATTAGAGATTTAAAAAATATGTAGGCCTTTTGGCATTTTAAATTCAGGTTTACCTAAGTAGTTGAAAATCTTTATTTGTGTGTAAGTTAGTCACTCATCTACTATATGTATACATATATCGATATACAATGTTTGTCCTTTTAAATCCATGATTTAATATATTCCCTGTTTGTGATCTATTTTTATAAATTGTTTGACTTATGCATGTATTCTATACTTTTAGTATTAATAAAATTTCTATTCTATTCTATATAATATGATTTACCGTTTGATTTGTGGGAATTTTTTTGTGGACCGTTGTCGTATCTCGCCAACCTGACCACGGACATGCAAGGAAGGTTCATAATTACCGAACGCCCCTGCTATACTCGTTCTTATGCTATTGAGCACGCATACAGTCGATTTTCGTCCGATAACTGTTTAATCGCTGCCTTCTGAGACCGTTTTCTTTTTAATTCCTTCTCTCAACGGTTGTACCTATATTATAGAGATATATTATCGAAGGTATTTAACATATAATTATTCAGTTTTTCGTAGTATGATTAATAAAAATAATATTTATAAAAAATGAAATACAGAAAATAATAATAATAAAAGTACTTCATTGAGTAAAAACCCAAATGGCCATTGTCCGAAGTCCTTCAGCCTCTTTTTAACAATAATATAATAAATTTTGTAATAAAAAGTATGGATAACAGACAGCAAAATTTACAGAAAATAATTTGGTGTAATTTAGCAGTCATATCAACAGGACGATCCTATAGGACTTCGACCTAGAGCAGTATAGTTGCATCTGGTATTTTCAATATGCTTAAGATGCTTGAGAAAGATGCGAAATCTGTGAATTTTTGTGAGTTTTTCCCAGGTTGACTCCCTGGAGAGAGGGACTTTCTTAGGGATCATTGTCTAGTCAAGTCTGCTAGTTATATAAAGTGAACCTTTCTGGTTCTAAGTAATTTTAATTATATTGTTGAATATAGTTTTTATTATTGTGCCTGGTTATTTTTGTAGGTAGGTATATTGTCTAATAAATGTAATCATTTTTGTACTTTACGGTTTATTTAAACGTTTTAATATTTTTGTAGCTAGTGACTAATACAGTTATTAAAAGAACTGGGAACTTTAAATCAGCTAACCCCTGCCCCGAGACATTTTCTATTGTATCACCACAAACTTCTGAGAATAGTTTCTATTTGTGATCTGGGCATTACTTTGGATGCCAGGTTCAGGTATCACTTACATATTGAGAATGTTTTAAAGCGAGCAAACCATCTGTGTGGTTTTATTAAACGACAATACAGGGACTTCACTATTACTCGTATCTTAAATATATTTAATTCACTTGTTAGATCAATATTAGAATATCGCTGTACTATCTGTGAACCATACTATCAATCTAACATTGACAGAGTAATACATATTTTTAGCTTAAACTCGATAAATAAGAAATATGTACATGTTTTTCCAGAAATTTTAGAACTGTAAAAGAGCCTTACGGGCACCCTTGCTCCCATCCCTTTGTTGTTTTATTAAGAGTTTAAATAGTTCTAAAACTATTCAATTGATTAGATGATGATTTCTTAAAAACAAGAAGATAATATTTCAATAATTACACGCTTATGGAAATCTGGGATCCATTAAATACTCCAATATTTTATATGTTATAGTTCTGATCGTTCTAAACAAAAGTTTCAATGGACACTAACTCCTAAGTCATCACCACTGAGATATTGGAGGTCGAAGTCATTAAAACTTTAAATCACACAATGAGAAAAAGATTTTTTGGCAACAAAAATTAGGCACTAATGATTTTTTTTAAACACATAAGGGATTCGCCTATAAGACCTACCTGTCACATATATGATTTCATTTTCATCTTGGGAAGTAAACTGGAGTAAAATGGAATGATTATATTCAAAATAGCAATTACATACATGTACGCCCTAATGTCCACAAAGAATAAGATATAAAGTAAGATAATTAAGAGGTAGAAAAAAGGGTTAAATGGGACTGTTTTCCTGTGGAAATAGTAATCAATGGCTTATTATTGTAAATTGTTTTTTAAATGAATGAGTACCTAATGTGGAAATTAGAATTTTTACGAAAAAAATCGAGGATGAAAAAACAAAAATGTATCAAATTCTTTAATTATAGAAATAATAAAAATTAATACTTCTTATTCTATTTACATAACAAATATTATTGCATATTATCATTCTGGAAAATGAAAAATAAATTATTTTTTTACAGTTATTACGCTTACACATTTTAAATATTCCATTTTTATTATCGAATATAATGAGTAAAAATGTAAGCTAATACTATTGTCATGAAGGAAACTGAAGTAATGACAGCTCCACCATCTCCAATTCCTGGACAGTAAATAGTTGACTTGTCGCCAAGGTTTCCGTTATCAGCTTTATTATTGTCTGATCTTCCACTTCCACTGTTACATAACTCTTGTCTACAGGATCTATAGTAAGCTCTGTGAGTTTCATCCTCGATAACATCGTTTATATATGTGGGAATATCGACACAACCTCTCGTCATTGAAGCCAACTTTCCTCTCGGATCCTTTAAAGAATATTAGAGTTATAGTGCAATTTGTTAATGAGCTAAGGTTTGTATGAAAAATCATTAAATGGAATTGTTTCATACAAAATTCATATTGTTATGCATTACACCCCCCAGAAAGTAGAGACTGTTACGCCCATGACTACTACTAGCTGAAATTAAGTAGAAATGGTTAGGCAACCAGTAATACACCAGTGTTCAGACTTCCCGAAGCTGAAAAATCCCCTGAATTTTCTAGGTTTTTCCATAACCAAAAATATTAATTTCTGTGTATTTTTTAGTGAAGTAATTCTTTATTTGACAAAAAATAATTCCTTGAATTGAATTGAATCAGTGAAAATTCTTAAGAACTCTATGGTTTTCCATATCGAGACACAGAATTCCCTGATATTTTACACAATTCACAAAATTCCCTGATATTTCCAAGTTTAAAAAAAAATGGAATGGACTTTTTATTTTAGATACGGATGCCGGCAATTCTTCGGTTGGTTGTGTGCTGTCCCAAATCCAGTACGAAGAGGAAAGAGTAATCGAGTATTTCAGCAAGGTGCTCTCCAAACCAGAACGAAACTATTGTGTAACCAGGAAAGAGTTATTGGCCATGGTCAAATGAATGGACTATATTCATAAGTATCTCTATGGACTACATATCAAAATCCGGACTGACCATGCTGCGTTGAAATGGCTGTTGTAGTTGAAAACCCCGGAAGGTCAACTGGCTCGTATGCAGCAGTACGACTTCAAAATCGAACATCGGCCTGGAAGCCATGTGGAGAAACAGCAGGGCATGGGAGTAGTCAACACTATTAAAATAGACGTTCCAGATGATTGAAGTGGATGTGTTTTTCGTGAAATTCAATTCGATATTTTTAATCGAATTCTATTCTGCCAACGTGAAAACTTGTTTGCATATGTCCTGAAGATTGCAAAAATTCCTTTGGCAGAGTCTTGGTGGAGGCGTTAGTCGCCAAGGTCAAATTTTCAAAAATTGCAAAAATTGGGTGATTGTCCAAATTGTATTCGCAACAGTTAGTTTTTTATTTGAATATGGAGATAATTTGTTAAAAAACTCGAAAAAACGTTTGTCCTACAAAATGGATGGTCCGAAACGTCCCCCCACTCCCAACGCGTCCAAATACCGGTCATAAAAATTATTACTAACCAGCTGATTTTTTTACTGTTACTTAGTAAATGTTTGTATAATTAAATGACCACATTGTTCTCCAAATTAAATGGTATAATTTCCCAGTCCTACGCTGGGAAATTGTTAGTTTTACGGTAACAATTTTCTCATTACTAACAACCTAATATTGTTTTTTTCTTTTGGGAATAAATTGTGGAATACGATTTTACTACTGTCCTATAAAGAAAGGGGTACCTATATATTGATAACAAATTACAAAACATAATTTTTCTTTTCTTTAATTCAAATAATTAATAACTTTCTTGTTTATTGATCAATTTTGTTAATAATAGTGTTTTTCCTCTAGCTTACACTAACTTACTGTCCTAATTTCAATACAATCGGACTTTTCGTTCTTGAGTTATCGTGCTTACAAGAAACATGCAATGCTAAGCGTTTGATACAGCAAGAAAAGCAGAGAACGCGCCAAAGGTTTAACTTACTATAACTTTTCTTACACTGAAGTTAGAGACACAATTTTTTAACTAAAAACGAATGTTATTTGTTGAAATTTAAAAAAAGTCTGTGACAAAATTTCGCCAAATAACAATTGTTCCTCGATGACTCAAAATATCACTACACAAAAACGACAACGTCTGATAAACTTGTAATTAACTTCAAGATGGAATACAATGGAAAACAATTTGACAGCATCAGTGTTATAGCCAGATACTAAAAATCATTTAAAAAAAAAAATAGTTCGATAACTTTTTTAATAACGAAGATGTGACTTGAGAAGTATACAAAAATGTGTATTTTCGATTTAGGGGGTGCTCGCAATTCCGAATATTAACGCGACCTCAAAAGTCAAATGTGGCGGGTGATTTTCTATGGGAAACCATTGTCAGTTTTCGTAGGTCCTCGAGTGGTATAGGCCACTACAAATTTGTCACAAATGCGATAAGATTATGGACCAAGCTTTGGCGGCTTCCAATTATCTGGCAGTTAGGCAAAGCCGTCACCCGCTAATATAAACTAACATTCTTATACTATTTGCAGATATCTTTTTATTTAGGATAAAAAGAGTATCCTATAGAATGTGTAACAATTATATAAAAAGTGCAGTAAATCGGTGAAGAGTATGATGATTAGCATGTTTTAAATAATTTTTGTCAGACTAGCGATACATTCCCATTTTCCTGTAGGACACTGTTTTATTTGCGAGTATGCACTAACCTATGATGTGTTATCTTTGTCCTACAGTTAGTAATGAGAAAAGTGGTACCGTGCAACTGACATTTCCGAGCGCATTTAATTATACAAACATTTACTAAGCAAGAGTAAAAAGAGTTGGTTAATAATAATTTTTCATGATCTCATTATTTGGATCCGTTGGGAGTGGGGGATGTGTCGGTCAAACCATCCATTTTGTAGGACAAACGTGTCTTTTTCGAGTTTTTTAACAAATTATCTCAAGATTTAACTAAAAAACGAACTGTTAGGAATAAAATTTGAACAATCACTCAATCGACATGTTTTACGTCTACGAGTTTTATTAGAATCGAGAATTTTCACAGAGAGAAGTTGGGCGTCTGGGTAAAACGAAACTACTCACGAAGATTCAGCCTGTTAGTAATCGTTAATAAAAAACAGCCACAGTACACTGTGACATAAGTGAATATCTGCCTATTGACTTGATTATTGTTAGCTTTAAAAACTAATAGATAATAAATCAATAATATATTTCTCAATACATTGCTCTTTTGGTTCCAAAATGGACAGAAATAAAAATATACACATTTTGTACACCAACCTTATAGTCGACTCTAACAATAATACAGTATTTCTTATCACAATCTGTAATTCCTCCGCCTACTACTCCAGCTGGATCATCTAAACATGTTGTGTCTGCATCGTCTTCCGTGACCGAACAGGTATAGCATTTTAAACCTGAATAAAATGTTAACTATAAGAATGAGTTTAAAATAATCAACACAAAACAGCTAATAAAAATTACTGAAATTACACTCCAGAAAATGTATCTCCTTGAAATATTTTCTTATGCGAATGAATGACTTACCTGCAGATTTATGAATTGTGAACAAAATAAATAGAAATATGATTTTTTTCTTCATATTGCAGTCTTTTCAATTTTTGTTTTGTCTTTTCTAAAATTTACTGTGACTAATTTGCGAGATTTATCAATTTCCTTCACAACATTTGATAAGAATGATAAGAAACACTATTCAATTGTTTTTAAATAGAGATAAATTTAATCAACTATAGATAATCAACAGATGTTTAAGATTTTTTCCAGTCTAAAAATATAGATTTACTAGAACTGGAAAGGTTATCCACATTGATCCCAGTAGTTATATATTTTCATGAGTTTGGTAAATATTTTCTGATCTAGTTTCAAGGGGAAGTGTACATTGTGACATTGGGGCTAAACCTGTTACATAAAGAGAAATTAAGTAAAACTGAGTTTTACATATTGTAATGATTTACTTACAGAAACGATCTACGGTATTCAGTTTTGCAATAGTTCTTTTATTTTTTATTTTTCAGTAATTTCTTGAATACAAAAGACACATCGTTGGAACATCTAAGTGCCTCGTTCTCCCATTATTAATGGCTTTTTTTTAAAAACCTGTAACGTGTCTTTAGTAAAACTGGGGTTTTTGCAAAAAGTTTTGAATCTGTACTAAGAATATAAGTCGTGTAATTTTTTGAGAGCAGCAACTTGTTTAATCCATGTCAGCATGGATTTTAAAATAGTAAACCTACCTCTTCAGCAATCAACACCCTCACTGAGACAATCGTGGACAGGTTTAAATATCGACAATGTACACATGTGTTAGTGTTTTGATTAAAATAGCATAACTCAAATGGTATCTCACTGAAAAATGTAAATATGTTTTGTTATAAAAATAACTTCGAATGCTAATTGTCCATCATGGAGTACTGTAGGGCTCAGTATTAGGTCCTCAGGGTGTCTACTCAATCTTAATCTTTTTTTCCCATACTTTTCCAAGTTTTCCAGGTAACATTTTATCTATATTCCAGGTTTTTAACTTCCTACACTCGAACAAATATGAAAGTGTGTATTCACCTCAAACAAATTATGAATACATCCTATACACAATAAGTAAAAATTCTTGCATTTTTTTACTAAAACATTTATTTTCGAGAACCCAATTATAAGATGAATTAAATAATTCAATTTGTAGAAAGATTATCATTGTTCTTCAGTCTTTAAAGAACTCTCACTTTTTTAAATTAATCAGAATAAAAAAAAATATATTATAGAAATAGTGAAATAGTACAAGAATCCACCTATTGATATATTTTCAACGTAAACTATAATTAGTTATGCAGAACCAGTGCCGCAACTAAGGTAGATAGATAGATACATTTATTTGTTCATTTTTAATACAATACCCCACTGGGTGCAGAACATGTCAAAACATTAAGCGAAAACAACAGAGAAAAAGAAAAGAAAAAGAATATAGCTAATGTTAATGTAAAAATAACATATAATAAAATTGAAACACTAACAACAATAGTATTAAAATTAATTTTAAAATAAATATGCTTAATTTGGATAAAAAATGTCTTTGGTTAGAAGTAATAAAATGTAAGTAAAATGGTAAAGCTAGAAATAAGATTTGGGAACAGCCTAGTTTGAGAGTATAGAAGTAAGTATTTTTATTAGTGTATTGAAACATCAGTGAAATATTTGTCTATCGTATAATAAGCCTTTTTTTAATAATATCTTTTTGAGTCCCAATTTTAATGTCTTTGTAGTTAGATTTTTTATGTTATCAGGCAATTTGTTAAAAATGTTAGTTATAGAATACTTAACATTTTTTGTATATATGAGAAGTTTTTTCTATTTGTATAGCGCCCGTGGCAGGGGCCGCTCTTGTTATGCACTAGTTGCGGCTCTGATTTTTTTTAAGATTCTGTCTAATCGTTTATTGAACTGATTATCGCTTCTGTTTCTTACGTCAGTTCATTTTTTTCTTGTTCAAATCTTGTGCAGAGACTTTTTCTATGCAAAGATTTTTTTCGTTTTCATCTTCATATTTTCTATTTCTCAAGGCCTCTTTCTACTTACTATTAGAGTTTCTTACATAACCAATGACAGATCTATTATGTTAAATTGCTGCATACCACCAATATTTATGACGGCACTGATCGCGGTCACACTATTTAGACTACCAGATACAACCAACTCTGGAACTAAGAACTAGTAATAAGTTAATAATAACTGGAGAAGTGCACTCGCGTTTTCATATACCTGTATAAAATTTGTATCGAAAAGTATTCATAATTTTCATTAGCGAGACATTTCTAACAGATTTAATAGTTTGTATTAATAATTATCTGAAAGTAAAAATTCCAGGTTATACTGCTTAATTTAGTAAATTCCCTGTTATCTCCAGGTTTTTCCTGACTAAAATAAATTCCCTGATAATCTCTGATTTTCCAGGTTTTCCAGATTAGTAGACACCCTGGGTCCTGTACTTTGTATAATTTATGTCAATGGCTTACCAAATAGTGATACTAACGTGAACCTTATACTTTTTGCTGATGACATTATGGAGGTATAACAAACTTGCTAGATTCTATTCTATTAAAATGAAATCTGCAAACACACAATTGAATATAGATTTTGTATGCAGCAAATACCCTTGGAATAAATGATAACAAACGCAGCAGCTTAGGACCTATAAACATTAGCACAGAGGAAAAACAGCAGTAAAATTTGTAGGTATTCATTTGGATCCTATGCTGACATGAGAAACATAAGTAGACAATGTCTCAAAAAAAATCTCAAAAAGCATTTACTGATCTAATATGGAATCTGGTGAACTATGGGTCAGGAAATTATAATAGCAGCATACTATGGATTTATTCATTCCAGCTCAATTCTAAACAGAGGGCACTCAACTCACACAACTAAAATATACAGAGAAGTTGAGTTAGAATTATCACCAAATTGAAACAGTGAGATTGCTGTAGACAGACGTTGATAAAACTAAATATTATACTTATTTTAAATTAAACTACCATGCATTTTAATATAGAAATGTTTACTACTCATGAATATTTGTCAGATTTTCTAAGATACCTTGATAGATACTCTATACTGAAACACAACACTAATAAGTTCAAAGTTTTTCTTAACCACCTTTCATTTTATATTAAAGTTTAAAAAAGGAACTTCTGTGGAAAAACAAAAAAAACATATTTCTATCCACATGGTTTTCTATAAATCTAAATATTGATTTGATTGATTGATTTGCCACCGTAAGGTGCTGCCGATTCCGGGCAACCAGCCTGGAGGTTCGTTCCAACACCCAGCCCAGTCGCCTGCCGAATGGCTAGATGTAGTCGCCCACAATTACATCCTTCACTCGCTGTGACATATTCATGCCACAACCTGACAACCCCACCCAATCACCCAACAGACTACCAAACCGCGTGTCTGACCAAATCTTGGATGTTTCATATACCGCCGGACCGGCTGCATATGCCGGATTGGACATGGGACATGCTTGTTGTCAGCAGCGAGAGCCACATGACGCATGGGGTAGGAATCAGAGCTGGGTAGTATCCGAATACTTTTGTATTCGGATACAGTATTGCAATACTCTTGGTGTATCAGAAGCCTACATTCGGATACTTAAAGAAAAATGTGTTTGTTATCCGTATCTGAAAGGTAATCTGGAAAGTATCCGTATTCGAATACTTTCTTGTGTCCTCGGATACTTTTATATCCCCCCTCTCCCCCCATTACAGTAAGCACTTTGTTCGTGACGCATCAAGAATAGACATGAAGAAAGATGACCACTTGCTGTTCATTCTTGTGCATTATTGGTAGTGGGAATCTGGAGTAAATCGCAAATCAAGAATAGCATGTTTTAGATTTAGAGTGTTTAGAGTATTCACAAGTAAGTGGCAAATGACCACCCATTTCCTACACGTCTTAATATTTTTCGTCATTGCATTTTCGATACTTTTTACGTATTTAAAGATAAACAAACAAATGACCACATGCTTAATGATTACCCACTGTTGAAGAAACTGTCTATCAAGAACAGCACATGGTTGCCGTCCTCGGCACCTGTTGAGAGGTTGTTTTCTTTTGCCTCCATGATTAATGCACCTAGAGGCATCGCTCTTACCGAAAATATGTATTGTTACATTGTTCTTCATTATATCTTAAGGTTAAAGGAGCTTATCTACAGATTAGTGATACATGAAGTTGACCATTCCAAGAATCAAAAATACAATTATTGGTGTATCCAAAGCCTGTATTCGGATAGTTAAAGAAAAATGTATTTCTTATATCCGTATCCGAAAGGCAATCTGGACAGTATCCGTATTCGAATACTTTCTTGTTTCCTCGGATGCTTTTATGCTTTCAGTACCTTAGAGTTAAAGTTCTTATCTCCAGATTAGTGATAAATGAAATTGACCATTCCAAGAACCTTAAATTTCATAGTGGTAAATCGTCGTATTGTTACCAACTATATAATCTTTTACCACTATGAAATTTAATGTTCTTGGCGTATTTTGGAAAAAGTATTATTTCCATTTATCACTAAACTGGAGATACACTTCTTTACCTCTAAGATGCAGATAGAAGTATCTGTATCCATTATCCTAAAAATGTATTCAAATACATGTGTTTATAATACATTTATAAATAGGACATTTGTATTTTAGTATCCATTATCTGTACGACATATATAGTACCCGTATCCGTTATTCAAATACTTTCATCGAGTATCCGTACCTAGCTCGTAGGAATATGGATGGAAAGTGTAGGTGTTTGTGAGATGCTTCTTGTAAGTTTCCATGTTTCTTCTGTTTCTGGATCTAACAGTAGCTCCTGCCCGCTTGCGTCCATAGGTATATGGTTTCATGCTCCCCGAAAACTGTGTTTTTAGCTTGCCACAATGAGCTTTTATTTATATCAACCATTTCATAGGTAAATATCCATTTATGGTGGAAGTGCAGGGAAGGCCTCTGTCTTGCAGTAAAAAGAGCTTTTTTTCAGCGGGTTATGAGAAAAAGGCCGAGTGAATACTTTGTACACCCTGTAAATTGGTTTGTTTTTGAAGTAATCAGTTTTAGTGTCCATTTTCCAATTCCGGGTATTTTCTATTTCAGTACCTATATTTAATATCTTTTCATTTTCAATTTAAATAAAGAAATATACTACATTAATAAACTAAACTACCAGTTAAACAAAAGTTATCTGTTCCATCCACAGCTGGCTGTCTATGCTGCCTTATAAACACATGTTTCTTATTATATCATCCACTTGAAAAAAGGAGACCCAGGTATAGATTTTACAACCAGGCACTGTAGTTTTCTCAAGTTGTTTATACACTTTTGTGATGATTCAACTAATATAATTTAAACAAATATCAGCTATATGAGATAGCCAAACTCGTGCTAATTTCTATCAATGAATGTAGAATTATTCACACTTGAATTCAACACAATTTCATACGATTTGTTACCGTTTTAACCGCCTTTATTTCGAAATTTTGTGGGAGCTACCAAATACGAGTCAGGAACCCAACTCGACCCACTTTGAACCACTTCCATAAATCTAAACATTGTAAATGAAATATTAATAGTTTTATTTTAACAGTGTGACTAGAACTCTCTTAATCACGCTTAATTTGCAAAAAAAATCCTTTACTATAAGCAATCAAAATTTTATTTAAGAAATCCAATATCTTGATTAGGTTTAATATGGCTTAAAGTTTCACTTAAGGCAGCATCTAATCTCTGAGCAACTTTAAGACCTAATTTCAAACATTCCAACAGAGTAGATGAATGCAAGGAACCTGTTCCGGTCTGTAAAACAGCACTAAATTTATCTCCAGAGACTGCCACAACTACAGAACCCACAGAGCACTGCTCTTCTGCAACATTTGGATCCACAATGCACTGTTCGCCAATTTTGCACACCGTAACCTGCAACAAATAAACTTGTCTTTAATATCAGAAGAGAAAATTGTTTAATAAAGACATAATAGAGAGCATTTGGAATTTTACTGAGTGTTCATAGTTTCAAAGTATACAGTAAGTATTTTTTTCTAAATTTTCATGTGAAAGACGATTTCTTTTGAAAGTAAATAATCACTGCAATGTCGAAAACGATCTTTCACATTCCACAGAACTGGGGGAAGCATATCCAAAGATATAGGCACCTGAGTAAGGAAGGCATCTGGTTCTGTCACAATTTTTTGCTAATGGCAAATATGACTACCAAGTCTGGATTCCTAAAACAGCAACCCACTTTTTTTTATATAACCTCATCAGTTGCAAGCGGAATTCATTAATTGTTTTTTGAACAGTAATTACTTTGTTAAATGTTTCTTCCAAGGACAAATTTGGACATTGAAGGTTTTCTATAATCCTTGTAATTATTTTAAAATGTTCGAATATAAATTTTAAATCATTTTTAATATTTGGAATATTCATTAAATATTTGCATGCTTAATCGCAGTAGCATCTTCATTTAAGGTGTCTAACAACTTCCTTTAGTGAGTTTGAAGTTAAGGGCGCCATGTTCGCAAAAGAGAACAACCTCGACAATGTCATAGAAAAGGGTAGTCGTTAACCATCCGTTAAGTGGTGGTACCTAGCGGGTAGCGGACGAATCATTTACTATAGATGTTTATTCGTGAAAATTCAATAAAGAATCCTATAAACTAATCCAGTTGTAAACATTACTTCGCTTGAGCAATCCAAATAACAAGTGTTCCAAATCGAAATAATGTAAACAACAAAAACATCTATCTACCTGCTTTTAACCGCATGCCGATCCCCTCTCCCCCCTTCCATATCGAAACCCTTGGGTCGAAATATATTTCTCATTATTTTACTGGATTTTAATTTATAGGTCAAAGGTACATTTGAATGTTATTCTGGATCCAGAAGAGCTTTCATGTGAAATATTGGCATTTATAATTATTATATTATTACATATATCTATTATATTACAATTTATTTATAATATCTACTGTAATAAGACTCGAACAAAAATGTACAGGGTGGACCGTCTAAAGGGAATAGATAATGAAAAAAAAATTTTTTCGCTCAAATTTAAAATTTCCACGTTTCATGTCATTGTAAAAAAAGAGAAACTGACAATTTTCCACTACTATACTTCCACTCCACTACGTGCATGTACAACTAAAAATGTGACAGATGGCAATAATATTTGGCATATAGTTAACAGAATTGTCACCTTTTATTTAATATTGAATTTTTGCTGTCGGATGAGTACTCTGTATATTTTCTTGGCCAAAACTTATCAGGTTTCCTTTGTAATAATAGTGATACCTACATTCCGATTATTATTCTCATATGTCGTTTCGTAGTTAATAATTTTTTAGAACGACCGCCCTGTATAAATAAAGTTTTTTTTTCTTAAAAAATCCCCTTGGAAATCATTAAAAAATTTTAAAATGTAAAAAAATATATACTGAAAGAAACCCCAAAGTATTTCAAACATATTCATTGGACTACGGTTTAGAGCAATTATTTGTATGAAATCTAATAAGATGGCGATGGTCAAGAGAGGGACATTCCATACATAAATATTTATTATTTTTGGCAATAACTTTTTTACTTGGTAACGTATATTTAAAAAAGAACTATAATATTACCTAAGTATAAAAATAACCAGTTGAGTGAATGAAAAGTCATAATAATATTCTTATGTTTTTTTTTTAAATATACGTAGTACGAAAGAATGTTATGGCCAAAAACGATTTCCCCATCCCATGTCCCTTTATTTGGCCACCTATTGAGAAGCCAGTATATATTTTGTTCAAATTTGGTGAAAATGGGTTTTTGATGGTAGTGAATACAAATCTAAAATAAGAATTTCTATAAAAAAGTCGATAATATTTTTTCTTCAAATTTTCCTTAAAGTAACGCCACACTGTAATGAGCGATATCAAAGTACACTACTTCAATGCAATCACATTTTCAGTACGTACCGCCTAAATTTGAAATAAATCCCGCTCCTAATTCGTGAAATATATACTCATGAAAAGCGGATGACAGTGTAATTTTTTCAAACATCTCTATTGAAAACTCCCTAAAAAAATATCGGTCGCCTCTATGGGATAGTACTAAGATAGAAACTCTTTCAAGCCACTTAAATTTTTACAAACTAATATCCCACATAACATCTCATGGATATGTACATCCATAGCATATGCATTAGGTGTTGGAATTCGAATATGTATTGTTAAATATACATATGATATGAAATGTATATTCAGCTAATGATATGCATCAGCGTCATATACAGTGTATATTGCTGGAGGTATATACATAATGATTTATACATAACATGTCCATTAAGGTATAATTAAATTATACGCGTACACGAATTTTATGTCATTATCTGATGTGCATGCGCTACTAATTTATGGCATACTACGTCAGAGCACCAGGCATCATTTGTTTACGAATTGTAGTTCGCAATAGCCGGCGCCAGCAGCCATTAAGCGATTAAGCCCTGTAGTATTGTGTGCATAGTGTTTATGTGTGATGAAAGTTAACTCTTTCTCATTCTCTGGATTTTATATTTGCTTATTGCTATATTATGCTGTTACATTTGCATGAAGCTCCCATGATGTAAGAGTATATTTATTATAATGCAATTCTTTAGATTCGTAAATACATACTCTTTTAGGGTTAGAAAATTTACAAGTTCCATATTTAACTGATTGTGGCAGGTGTGTGTTTAGTAAAGATGGCGGAAAGTGACAGAGGCCTAATAATTTGCTGTTATGTCATATTGGGTATGTATTTTATAAATATAGTGAATAAAAATTACATAAGTTCATATTATATAACTTACTGATGGTTGAGAATGTTTTAAACATATATGTAGGACATGAGTAACTATAGTAGGTATAGTCTGTACGATGAATGTTTGCGCGAGTATGAAATTAGGTAGGACATATGTGCGGTTGCTGAACGCATTGAAACGAGCAAATATTTAGTTACGTATGTCTTCTAACCGCTCGAGCATGCTAAGACAGCCGAACGATAAATTCAAGTGGAATTAAAAAGAGACGTCGATATGAACAGTTGTCGTAGTGAAGTGCTGTCAACGGCTATAATATTTGTCATTTTAGATCAGTGGCGGTCTTGCGTTTTTGATGAAAATACATTTTTAAGCTTCATTGTTATAACCATAATTAGTGGTAAATAATATATCTGTTATTATTCTACAAAATTAATTGTCATTTCATGAGTATTTACGAAAAGAATATGGCTTCTAATTTGTCGGATGCTGACTGAGAGTAAAAACAAATTTCTCATTTTTTCTATGCACGTCACTGCTGAAGAGAAGCAATGACCTTCAACAGATTACTTCATACAGATCTTGTTTATGACGCACACGCAAAGATTCATCGTACAAACTATATTATACATATGTTTAAAATTTGTTACGCTACCGGAAGGTAAAGAAGTATACGTCAATATTGAAAATTTTAAATATTGTGTAATATTAGGTTATTTTGTAAAGTTTGTGTATGTTTAAAATAGTTATATAAAATATATTTCTTATTAAGCTATATGTGTTTTATTACCTCTTATATGGATACTATTGGATACCTCTAAAGTAGTTCCCACGAACATCAAAACACTCGAACACTTTCATTCGATGCGTGCTGCTCCAATCGTGTTGGTATCATCGGGATCATTAAAACTTTTCGTTTTAATCATCTGCCGATGATGCCAACATGACTGGGGCAACACGCGTCGGGTGCAGTATTCAATAAGCGTTTTGATGTCCGTGGAAACTACTTCAGAGATATGTAATGTATATTCATAAAATATACGATTATGTATATGATGTGTGTTTCATATCCAGTGAATGTACAATGCATATGTTTATGTGCATTCACTGGATATAAAATAGATATGGAAGTCGGCGACAAACGTATCTGCTGGGAATGTTAAATCCACATCCATTAGATGTACATTAGATATACTATCTCCATCTTGTGGATATACATATCCATAGATTGAAGTTACAATGTATGTACACTGCATATCATTTTGTTATGTGGGATGTTCATAGCCTGTACAATAGATAAAGATAAACGCAAAAAATCAGTAACATTGACATTTGACCATAAATTCAAGGTAAAAAATTAAGATAATAAAATGAAGACATAACACATCTTAGTACTTCATTTAAGGTGGCCATTCCCTAGAAAGCGACATCCGATAGGGATGTATCTTTTATTTTTGCTCATAACTTTTATATCTTAGTACATATATTTTAAAAAACTATAAGAGTACCTAAGTAAAACTATAACAAGACTATTACTATGAATATTCACTCAATAATTTCAGTGGTTTGCAAAATAGCTAGATTCAAAACTACGAAATAGGGAGATTGACATAATTCTTAAATTTAAATCTAGCTATTTTGCAAACCGCGGAAATTATTGAGTGAAAATTCATAGTAACAGTCTTGTTATGGTTCTACTTAGGTGCTCTTATAATTTTAATAAATATACGTACTAAGAAAAAAAAGTTATGGCCAAAAATAATAAATATTTCCCTATTGGAGGTCTCTTTCTAGGGAATGGCCACCTTAAGCTTAATTTAAGTATGTTTCAAACAACCTGCACAAAATGGCTACGGGAAGACACAATACAAGTTACTACACTATATAGTATTTGTAAATTTATTTGAATAATAAATATTATGAAAATTTCATAAATTATATAATGTAAACAAGGTGCACATACTTTAATGGGGAAGATGCTTAAATTTTAAAAATGGTTTAATTATTTTGCCATAATAGTATTATACCACCTTATAAACTTTTTAAATTTTATCCAATTTGAACAAAATTTCTAAATAATAAACTGAAAAAACTTAAAAAAAAATTAAATGAAAATTGTTTAGAACTACCTACACAAAATGATTAAATCCAAAGTTTCATGAAATTTAAGATATTGATTGTAGAATTTTCAGAATACACAAAAAGCAAAAATAAATTTACAAACTACTTCTCAATTACTTGACAGTTCAGGTTACATTAGTAAAATTTACGAATAAAAGATGCTTAATATGCTTTTTTCATTTTTTTAGTACATATAGTCATAAGTAGATCCTAACATGTTGTATCTTTGAGTAAAATTTGATTCAAATCGGGAAAAATTAAGTTAAGTTTTACACTATAATAAAAAAAAGTCACAAAAGAGGATTCTTAAATATATGAAATTTGAATTTTTATGTAACGAAAACCATGTGACTGAGAACAGTACAATGTTGACCTATATTATGGATGACTGACGTCAGTTAGATGCACAGAGCTTCAATTACTTGTTCTACGGCTACCTCAAAAACATGCTTTTGTAAAGAGTTTATTGTAATAACGCTCGTACCACAACTCGTAAGAAATTTGCATTATTCTGCACTTTCGCACAATATGCTATATATTCTAAATAATTATTATAACCCATCACTTTTGACAAAACATAAAAAAAAGAAGATACGATTGAGCATATTGTTGTTTTCGTCGATCAATCTGTCATCTGTGAAATCGTGCTTGTCACTGAATAATAAAACCTTCTATTCTGTACTGAAGATGTGTGAGGGCCGATTTATCAATGCGTGGATAAGTAGTGTCATCCTATAGTGAAATAATAGTTTAATAATATAGTAGGACACTTCCCCTACCGAGTTAGTTCACGCGTCGATAGCAGGAGTGAGGCTATCACTGTCAGAGGAAGTGACCCTACCGTATTATTACAAACTGTGCTTTAACTATAGGATAACTTGTTATCCTCGCATTGATAAAGCGGCCCTTGCTTATTTTCTTCTGTGATATTAGTGATACTGTTATTACAATTTCATTAATATTATCAGTACCTACCTAGTACGTCATATATACTTTGTATCCTAGTAAGATATTCTATAAATATGTACAGATAATATAATATTGTATAATATATTTGGCACTTTTTACTTATTAATTATTCTGGAGATTATTTTCTACTTTTACCACATTATGTATACTTTATCTAATTTTAAAGTTATAACAGGTTCTCTTTCTTAAAGAGCGTCAACTATATTCCACTTACGTATACTCATTATATGCTTCCCTGTCACATTTCTTTTGTTTTGGTGTCCACCCTGTGTATAAAGTATTATTTGGTTTGATTCTTGTCAGTTATTATAACGAAATGTCATGTTTTTTCATAAAATAGTTTTATAAATATAGCGCTAACAGATCGACATAATTGAAATATATTAATTCTTGTAATCGATATAATCTGAAATATGAAAAATCGAATAAATGCCGGAGCGAATGCTTGTTTCACGAATACAACAAGTATAGTTAGTTACCTTCGGTAACATTAAGTCAGTAAAGAAATGGGATCTCACGACTCTACCACACACCACACAAGGTTTTTAGCTCATCAGATTTCTTTACTTCTCGAACATTTACCAAAACAATTTATCCTAATAGCGGTTGCATTCAATATAAGTATAAACAAACAACCGTTTTTTGTCCATGTTAAAATAATATATTTTTACCGTAATTCATCCAAAACAAAGAAATTTACGTTAGTGCACGAAAACATAAACAGTATGTCATTATTGTAGGTATTATTAAACATCGGAAGTTTCCTAAAGAGCCTATACATTTTCACATTTCACATATGTAAATGCAGAACAGCTACAAACCTTTAAAACTTAATAAATGTTTAAAACCAAGAATAAATGTGAAATTTGACTTTTTTAGAGCAGATGTTTTAAAAAAAATAACTGTGGGGAATAATGATTATTAACGATTATATCGAATTATATTGGATCCATTTTATTGATTTTTTTGTCCACCCTATATAAAAATATAAAATTCAGATAATTCCCTTTTTCTGCTGCGTCATCTATGAGACAGTAACCGAACTAAGACAACAACTTTTAGCTGAACAAATCTTATAAAATTCCATTCTATGAAAAATAAATATGTCAGAATATCAGTAAACATGGGAAAAGTGCACCGCAAAATTTAATTCGAGCTTTCTAGTACATGAAGGGTCTAATGAGACTTTTTCATGTTTCATAATATGGGTGAATGTTTAAGTTAGGACTTGTCTGTATTGGTTTTCCCTATTTTTGATTTTAACTAGTGCAAAATAATTATTGAAGTGGCGAGCTGACATCGTTTCTAAGGTACATGTTAAGCATTTTTTTTATCTATGAAAATATTACTTTTTAGCAATATAAAAGCACACGTTTCCTAAGTTAAAGTTTCTAGTTTCCGTTTATGTGCAACTTTTATAAATATGACCTATACTTTTTAAAATAGCTCGCTTTAAAATCATGTGATTATACCCACAATTTAGCACATAAATATGGCCACCTTAACATGGTAGTAACATGCCGTGTTTATCCATGTTTCCCAACGTGTGATCACTGGTTTTGGAGGAAGCGGCAAATTGGGAAATTTTTCTTGGAAATGTTTTATCCTACTGGGAGCTTTTAGAAAAAAATTTCTTTATATTAACAATAAGTTTGTTAACATTTGTGAATAATCTCGTACTTTTCGAATACGCGACGTAACACATGTGCTAAACAAGTAGCACCTGAGGGTATTTAATTTTTTTTTTTTTTTCCAGCACTTAACATATACAACACTGAATCACTGGTAAAAACAACAACTTTCTTTAAATTATGTTTAGCTAAGTCTTACCAAAGCCATTTTAAAGTGTTTTCAAGGAAATTAAACACTGACTCACCATTAACTGTTTCTAAAACCTTGGAAGCTACTAAATAACACTTGCCATTACCATCAACTGTAAATTTGTAACTAATAAATTGGTAACATTATTTCCTAAAAAGTCTGCCATTTCATCTATTGTAACCCAAAAGCAGTCATTTTGAAGATAATTCCGAATAACTTCCAGTTTTTCTTCATATAGTTGGCTGAGAATTTTTTTATAAAGCAGGCGTTATTTAATACACTGTATGGAAGATTTAAACATATTAACAAAAGAGCCAAAGCGAAATAAAACTCTCTGTTCTATTTTTGTATTACACTCGTGTGTAGCTATTTACATGTTTTAAAACAACATTTTTATGTGTACGCCTTATTTAGGCGTTATTTAATACACTGTATGGAAGATTTAAACATATTAACAAAAGAGCCAAAGCGAAATAAAACTCTGTTCTATTTTTGTATTACACTCGTGTGTAGCTATTTACATGTTTTAAAACAACATTTTTATGTGTACGCCTTATTGTGACATCACAAATATTACAAATTATTTTTTCGCCATCAAAATGTAGTTCTTTATAAGGCTTAACCCATTTCTCGACAGTACTCTTCCATGGATTAAAACGCGGCATATTAACAATAAGTCGTTCTTTCATTGAACACAATTATAAACTACGTCCTGTGCTATGTTTAATTTAAAAGTGAGTAAGAAGTATATAATGTTTAGCATGTTGGCCACATGTTGCAGGTGTGCATTGTTTACTCTATTTCTTTAACTTAAATAGCGTTTTTTGTATAAATAGATTATACAATTTATATTACACGGAAAATAAATCAAGATTTATTTATTTTTCAGTGAACTAAACATCTGTGCTAATTTAAATAAATCCTTATAACGACCCACCTGAAAATCAAACTCAAATTCCGATCACTGGATACATCATTGAATTCGTATTACAAAATGCTTTCCAAAAATGATGTAAAAATGTCAGCTACTTATTTATATAAATAGAAAGAAGTGATGTTCATGAAAGACAATTAAGACAAACTGACTTATCACTATCAATTCCTAAACACAACAGTGCTGCATTCCACAAATCATTTACTTTTCTGGCCTCTTACTGCTATAATAACCTGCCAATTCAATTTCGAAGTATTAATCCCACTAAATCGAAACCTATTCTGAAGTCAGTACTTCTAAATGAGGGACTTTCATTCCTAAATCACCAATTGTTTTAATGAATGCAGACCCATTACATGTGTTGCGCCAGTGTGGAAGGCGCACATTGGCAATTGCCAACATGTTAAAAAAATCCCCATTACGCTAAACTACCCGCACTTCAAAATTATTTAACTTGATACCAACTTATTAGACTACGTAGGATTTATTACAACCATTAAAAGCATCACTTATTATTTGTGTAAAACACAGTAGCAGACATAAAAATCTGACAAAAAAGGGTGTCTCTTTATAATGTAGTTTACCGACAATACTAGATGGACAGTAAACAATTTATTTACACGAATTTGTGAATAAAGATAACTGTCGCTACTGGAGAGATGAAAACACCACATTTTCAGAGAAGATCATAGTCAAACACCCGAAAAGCTGAATGTATGGGTGAGTATACTTAGGGATAAAGTCGTCTTCATAATTCTAAGGCATGTAAAAAATGCGGTAAGTACAAAGCGGGCAGGCGGCATCTTTACCTATTCAATGATACCGCCGCGCGGACTCGTTCGACGGGAATTTTTTATGTGACTTAGAAATATGAAGGCAACTTTACCATTATTGGCTCAGTCTTCATTGACGGAAATTTGAATGGCGATATTTACCTTGATTTATTGGAAAACATTATTGACCCTTTAATAGTAAATGTGTTGGAAAATCAGCGTGACGAAGAGGGGAATTTGACTTTAAGTGAAGAACTGCTCTACTTTCAGCAAGATGGGGCTCCACCTCATTATCACATCACGGTTCACCATGGCTCAACGACAGGTTTCCAAATAGTTGAATTGGACGAAGAGGACCTATTCAGTGGCCAGCAAGATCCCCTGATTTGACTAGCTAAGATTTCCTTCTGTGGCATCACCTTAAGTCAGTTGTATACAAAACCCCGCCCGAAAACATTGCAGATTTGCGGCAACAAATTACGCAGGAATGTAGATCAATTCAGCTCCGTATTTCAGAAAGTGCGAGAAGAATTCGAAAGCCAGCTGTATCACACCTTCTCTCGTAAAAATGTAGCACCCTTGACATTCAAGAAAATGCCGTTTACTGCAAAAAAAATCTTTAACGGTTCTCGAGTTATTAAGGGTCATTTCCAAAAAATCACCAGGTATAAAATCTTTTTGATGCTACTTGAAATCCTCAATCATCATCATTATTTTCTTCAACTGCAGTAATTACATTTGTGATATCAATTGATAGTACTTCTGCTGTCTTAACAATGTTTGATTTGTAAGGACAATGTGATAAATAACAGATGATCGCCGCTACGTAAGAACAACAACCTACAGTATGATTGCCATTTGGACTGTCACACACATATCTCTGTAGACTCTTGTAGTTGTTAACGTTTGGCTAATAATCAATACAGCATTGACAGGTTTTGCTATTTATATGCCGTGAACGAAATTTCATTCTAATGATTTTGTCATTTTCATGAAAATATTCGACGTTTAGCCTATTTCCATCACCCAATAGTTCTGCAGGGTGGCATATCCCTTGAGACATTTGACATGTACCTGTAAATAGTATTTTCAGATCATCTTCGGTGAGTTCTGGAAACTTCATCAGTCTTGTTAACGACAAAGTTATAGAAGTTTTTTGCAGCGATTTAGTCTCTGGTTTTCAATCAATTCTTGCAATGTATTCTTTTGGATTTCACTCTCTTTCATATAACTGATTATAATATCGGCAAGTTTTAAATCCGAATTTAATCTCTTAACCAAAAGAATGATGAAGAAATCGATCAATGCGACACAATGTTCTTACTGTAGGCAATAAATTATTGTCTATCTTGTTGTTCAACAAATGTTTCATCTTGGTTGAAAACCAGATACTGAATCGTGGTTACATTAGTTTTTATTTTATATTTTCTATGTAGTTACATGGTTGGTAAAAATAAATATATTATATACGTAATATATTAGTCATTGTTTTTTATTTCTGTTCCAACAAATTCACACTTTTGTATTTTTTATATATTACAGTTGATTTTCAGATGATTATACATGATTTATTTGGTTGGTGTATTTCCCGTGGTTCCTATAAAAACCACCCTTGGGAAAAAAATTGTGTTATGCACCCCTAAAAATCGATCTAAAAATATGAGAAATAAATACATAGTTTAGAACTAATTGACATCTATCTTTTGGCATTGGATAAATTCGAATATCTGTCATAGTTCCAGAGAAAGACAAAGTTGTCGTCAAGGGTTGTTACCCCCATACTTTCCTTATAGGTGAAAACATAGGCCTGAAATTAATTGTAGGAATACTTCGGGCAAAAAGCAATAATTAAAAGGTTAAAGCATAACAATAGATGTCGTTCATATGCTAAACTGGCTAGACTCTTTCCCCCTCCTCTACCCTCACAATCTGAAGTAGCATTAGTATTTGTCCTTTCTAAAGTTTCAATTAGATTATTATTGCGAGTTTTTGGAATTTTTGATTAAATTTTTACTTCAAAAAGGTAATTACCATGACTGTAGTACAAGAATAAAAAATGATATAAGAGTTGATTATTTTCGATTGGAAAAATCTCGAATGTCATCAAATTATTACTGCCACTTATTCTTCAACAAAATTCCACCATGTATAAAGTCACTACCATTCAATAAATATAAAAATAACATCAAGAATATGCTAACAGCAAAAGCCTTTTATAATGTTAATAAATTTCTACAATGTGAAACATTTCTTTAAGCAGTGTAACAAAAAAAAACTATTTTCAATAATGCAAGAGTTTTCATTTTTCTATAATATGTAGAGTTTGTCTAAATTTGTTTCTGTTTGTGTTTTTTTGTTTTTATCAATTTTATAACGTATTATACCAAATTATTATACAGTTTTTATCGAATTAATATGTCATACTACTAATCCTAATATGTATTATTGTACTTCTGACTTGTGTAAAGATATTAATTGTATCAAAAACACCAATAAACTTTACTTTACAAACGCTATGAAAATCGAACTAAATGATTCTTTCAGGTCCTTGCACCATGAACCCGTGCCTAACGGTATACGCCTACTGCCCCTAAATTTCGGTATACCGAGTGAGACAAAATCTTCCTATCTACCTATATGCACTAATTAACTAACAACAAACAATTTTGTTGGATCCATTTATAAATTATAATTTATTTTATTTACCATAACTGGTGCCTTTTGCACATCTAATCTTTGGCAGTCACATAAGTGGTCAGAAACATTCAATTCCACATTATTACCATCAATGTCAATATTTCGGACTAAGGGTACTTGAGTATTCCACAGTGCAGCCTTAACTGCCAGCGAAACTGCATCAAACAAGTTGCCTCCGCATTCCAATAACTGCAAATTAACAAAGAATATAATTAATTTTAAGGTTTCCAAATTCCAATGAGAAAACATTTATTATTTGTGTGAAATTATACCAAAAGCAGAATTATAGATTTTTTCATTTAACAATGTCAAAATTACTACAGGTGTGATTGCAAAAAGAGTATGAAAAATGGAACACGAGTGTTCCGATCATACGAGTTTTGCAATGGCTTTTTACAAACGTATATTGCACAATTAAATCAAATAATGTGAGGTGAGGTACAGTACCGGTTTCAGTGGCGAGATCTCGCACGCCGCGCGAGTCCGTCACTTGGATGAGTGACTGTATCTCACTTCGCTGTCCTGGTTAAGTGGTGGAGTAGCATTAGTTAAACTTCACCAGGACGTTAAAATAAATAAGGCAATTAAAAAAAATCTAAAGCAGTAGTGTGCCTACTGTCTAAATGGTAGTCTTTTAATGGACAGTGTGGTAAGTAATATGATAAGTAGGGTATGATCATGCCACACTAAATGTTGCAGAGGCATTTTCCAAACCAATTTTGAGTTACATAATTTATTGAGTTAAAACAATAGGAAGATTGTGTACACCCGTCAATTTCACAAAAAATATAGAAAATCAACACATGTGGCACAGTTACAAAATAATTTATATAAAAAGGGAGGAAATTACATACTGAAAATTTACAATATGCATTAAGTTATACCATACTTTAAAAATAATTTATTTTATTTAAACAAACAGAAGTAAGATATCAATTTTAAAGTTTGAATATAAGACTCCATATTAGATCAGTCCGCAACTTTACAATTTGTACAAATTAACAATAGGTATTTGCTAATGGTTTGTAAGATTATATTTAATTTATAACTAACCAACAGTTAAAAGCTTACCAGTATATCAACGTTTAATTTCCAACATTTTAGGCCTTTTAAAATACACAATTTTCTTAAATCAAACGCTTTCGGGGACCGATAAGCTGAGCTTAATGTATTTGATATTTCCACCGCCAAATCTTCTCCTCCTCTACCCTCAAAATCTGGAGTAGCATTAGCAGAACTAAGAATAATAAATAAATATAAAATATATGAATAAAATACTGGCTACGTTTAGGGAATGAAACGGTTGGCAACTACGCAAGCAGCAGTTCCCTAAATAATAACGAAAATATGCCATTGAGTGTTTTAGCCAGTGGTGAAATATAACCTCACTTTCCTTCATTCCCTGGTGTTTGCCTCTCTATAGCATTTGTTTTTCACAGATACAAGAGATATTAATATCATATGATTATTTACTAGTACATAATCATAGGTTTTCTGTGATATGCCATAACATCAATTGTAATGACCAAACCCCGGCTCCGAGGTAGTTATGACGTAAAAGCCAGAATGGGCTTTGCGCAATATGAACTAGATAAACATTTTCATCCGCAATAATATAATATGTTACCTTATAATTGTATCTAGTGAATTCCGTAATATTTAAAGGTAAATGGCTTCCAAAAGGGTTATGTCATATTTTGATGCACTTATTGTTGGATGCACAAACACAAACACTTAGTAACTATGCCTTATTAGAATAATAAAAATATATTATTTGCATTTGTTGTAAATGGTTCGAAGTTAAACTCCGGCGCCTGTCACTAAATATCCACTTGTGTTGTAAAATGGATTCAAATAAAGATAAAATAAGTATATTTTCTTATAGATGGCAAATTTGTGTTCGGCATTAAATAGTCCACTTATTTGCGACACATATGAATGTTGAAAAACCGGGGTTGTTTCTTAGCACTGCATCCAGTTTGTATTTCACTATCTCAGTAACACCCCCTGATTCTCTAAAAATATATTGAAGTAGATCAAATATAATATTCATTGCATCAATTACTGTATACTGATCTGTTTCCGGCTTACGTTGAAGGTCGCGTATGGCTAGAGGGATTCTTGAAAAATATCCATGTACATATGCTAAATTTTAGTTTTTATGACGTTCTGATGAAACATGTTTAAAAAGTTCGACTTGCGTGTCCACACTGTGGTGTCGAAAATTCTCCTTTTATTTTTTAAAAGTTTATATTATGCGCACAGATAAAGTTAATATTTTAAATTAAGAATTGTTTAATACATGTTGGGAAGAAACTTATAGGAAGGAGATGTTTACATTTCCTTAATTGATACAAAAAGTTGAAGTCGCATATGCCAATTAAAGTGTCGAGTTTTTTGTTTTCGGTTAGACAATCAGACCGACGCTGCAGGTATATGCACTATTAAAGGCTCCGACATTTTCTATACCCAGAAATTTGCTTATGTGAATCATATGATTCTTAATTCAACACATATTTATCTGTGTGTGAAGACCGTCTCTGGCATAACCACTTTCGCGCCGAGGTCTGGTAATGACACTTAGTTTAGCAACTTGCCTTACATTATTTAGCGAACTCACAGCAATTTACAAAAGTTAACCGAATGAGTGATTATTTTCAACGCTTGCATTTCCTAAGCGTAGCCAATGTTAATAATTGTCTCAACATATGTTAATACGATATAGTTAAGCTAAAAAGCTATGGTACACAAAATATTCAACATAGATATTTATACTAGAGCAAATAAGTGTGGGCAGTAGAGCAAAAAATGAATGGCATTGTGGTCAAAGGATAGTAACTTTTTTTGTAATACTTAAGTGGCACCTCGTTCTACTATATAATCCCAGATAATCTAGAGAAATATATTAAGTTTTATCCGCCTACCAGAGATGAAAACCAGGACTACGTCATTATGTGTAATTGCTACAATCAACCAAACAGAATAAACTTTTGAATGTGGTGTCTTTATTCCTAATAATTTGTTCAACTACTATGAAATTGGCGGAACTGTGGTAAACAAACGTGAAATGGTCCCAACCTACCGCAATCAGTGGTGCCACATATACAGATTCCGAAATTGTAGTTCGCAATATAGGGAATAAACGCCCCGACCCATAATTCGTGAACGCAGATTCTGAAAATAATCGAGTCGACATTGAATTTAGTACACCGTATGAACTGAGGAAGGATACGTAGCTAAAAATTTCTACACGGAACGAGACTATCTCATCAAAAGTTAGTTAGAAGTTATTTGTCACATTTTTGACAAATAATTTCTTCTAATGAAAATATTTCTGCAGATTCTTTTTTAGCCATAAAGGCTATGGGAATAAAATAGTTCTTATTACAAACGAAATAAAAATATATCATTAAAATAAAATTAAATCATTCTCAGAAATTAAAATCAACTAATAATTATTAAAAAATAAATTATTATTAAAAATTAAATGAAAATAGAGCATTAAAACTAAATTAAATAACTGAGAAATTAAAATCATCTAATAATCATCACTAATAAATTAACGAAGTGAGGGGATTGGTCTGTCTTGGAATGCCACAGTAAATAAATTTATTGTGTCTTTAATGGAATGGCCCCCAAAGTACCACTTCACAATTTGCACTTTTTCAGCAGTTGTATAAACAGCCGGCATTTTAACGAAATTGAGATTAATTTATTTTATTCCCACGTCTTTATGACTAGGCTACTCAAAGCAGAATGTTTGGGGGATCAACCACGAGGCCAAGCGGTGGTGCTATGAATGAATACCAATGTCCTGCATTCATCTCTGGCAAGGCGTGGTGTACCTGCACAAATACACGTTTACATATTCAATATTGCCAACTACAATTTCCGAATCTGTATATTTACAATAGTAATGGTTTTAATGCAACGGACAACTATTTGCGGCTGCGCTGCTATAATACGTGGAGATAATGTTGCCAGATTTAAGCATAATATTTTAAATTTACGGCATATGGTAGCTCATGCATAATAACACAATCCGAATGCTTTCATTTTTCGAATTATGTATGTGCGAATTTACAAAATTCATAAATCCGCACTCCACTGGCTCTACTGACTAGACTTATTGGCACTACTATAGATGTTTCATATTTATTATTTTCAATAAATATGTAAATATTAAGGTGTTTGGCAATCATGTAGGTATACAAAACTGATTGATGTAAAAAAATCAAGACACTACGATGCTTAATACAGAATAGATGTAGAAGATGCAATTAACTTTTAACTGTTGCATAGGTATAACAGACAGAATTATTTGAACTGAAAGTGCATCTATATACTCCAACTTTTTGTATACAAAATGGTGCTGGTGTTTTACAGCCAATATGAATATAACTGAATTTAAATGTCGAATTTGTTATTATTTTAATATATCATCAATTTTAAATAGATTTAAGTACGGATCATTGTGAAATATTTCATGTTAATAATAAAAAAACAGTTTTATGTTCATTTTTGGATTCACATTCATACGTTTAATGTCAAACAGCTCTGAGTACCTAGATAAAAAGAGAAGTACTATTTTGTGTATTAATTATATTACCTAAATGTTTTAAAAGCTGAAAGTAAGAGATCCAACAGTTAATGTTACTTAATGAAAGTTACTTAATTTTTTCTCTTAAATTCTAGCTAGGTAGTCCATCATTTTCCGCATGCGATCATTTTCTTTCATGGTGAACTTTTCTTGATGTACTATTGAATTGTTTATTGGAAAATTTCAAAAATCATTATCATCTGTATAACACCAGACCCGATTTTTTGTATTACCATATCAAAGATTAGAGAATTAACAAGTTAGGACAGCCAGCGGAAAACCTTTTATCTTTTAGAAATGGCGCTATTGACCTTGACATTTAAACTGGAGATATCGCGCAGTTGCCACAATGTGACAATCAGGCGGAGAAGGTAACATTAAAGAGAGAGGCCAATAGTGAAAAATTGACATCACTGTCCTAATAGAACAACCGAACTCAGCTGACAGCCAGAACCCAAGGTCACTAAAAACACAGGTGAAGTATTCCTATGTTCATGTTAGGTATCAATTTAGTTAGGATAGAATTGTTCATTGACAGAATCATTTTAAAACTTCATTTTCTATCAAATGAAGAAAAACAGACACAAGCGGCTGGCATCTAAGTCTACATGTGACGTAGCACTTGCCGATTCTAATGAGCTAACCTGTCTTTTAGTAAGCTTAGTCAAATTCATTTAATGTGTACCCGACAAACCCCGGAACCGTTTCTGCTGGATGTCGTGCCCCATTAATTTGGAGTTCACAACTATCTTCATCTTCTCAGTCTGACTGTCCTATCTTCTTAATTCTCTAATCTTTGACCATACACTGCAGTAAGCAAATGCACACGCTTTTCATAGTATCATTATGTTTTAATGAATAAATATTTCAGTAAGTATGTGGCATGTGTTAGTATTTTGTTAATACACCAACTAATTATGTAAAATAATGTTATATAGGTATACCAATCAACAAAAAAATCTAATTTTCCCTCGTATGGTCTCTCTGGAAATGGACTATCAACTTCTATCTTAACCGCTACTAAAACATCAGTATTCGCTAATCTCAATCTTGCAGAACCAAAGGCATGTGATATGATATCAGTCTCCAATTCCATTGGTCTATAATCTTCTCGTTCTCTTCCATCAATTCGAAAATTTTCCTAAAATAATAAATTATATTGGTATGTATCTTGAGAGTTTTCGGTAAACTTAAATAAAAGTTATTATATTCCTTCACGTTTCGGTTTATTAACCATCGTCAGAGAAATTCCTTATTAAGTTTTTTTTAACGTTTTAGATCGTTTATGTTAGTGTTTTCACACAATGAGAAAAATCGTAAGAAAATATAATCGTTTTTGATTAAGTTTTTAATTACTTAAGTAATTATTTAAAAATATTAATTTAATATAATTTTTCATACCTCTACTCCATGCAATACAAAGGTCTTTTCTGCTTCACAAAGACTCATTTTATATTTTTATTACTAAAGACCAAATTTCAAAAATTAACCTATAAAACTAAATTAATCACGTTACGTGTTACGTTACGTTAGCTCAGCTGCTTTCGTTCAGCAGAGTGATTCGTAATCATAACAAACAGGATTTCAATGAACTGTAATCATATGATACAAAAGCTGCTCTCGTTCATAAGCCACCTGTTTCATGTGTTGTCTCTGTCCCTACCATGCAATTTCGTATCATACGATTACTGTTCATTGAAATCCTGTTTATATGTACGCTGCAAACGAAATCAGCAATTTTTTTTCTACTAATAATATTGCATGGTAGGGACCAAGGAGGAATGGATTAAAGAAGGTATATGGTAGAGACAGAGACAACACACAGTTTGTTCATTTGTGTTGATTTATAGTAACTTAGAAACATGTTATCTCTCTCACACTCACATTATTTGTGATAACACTATCTTTTTTAACAGCTTGAAGTTGCTTTAAATCAACACAAATGAACAAACCTATTGGTACCTTATGATTACGAATTACTCTGCTGAACGAAAGCAGCTTGTAAAACGATAGATGGAATGAAAAAGCGCACTATGCTCTAATTTAATTGTCTGTAAAAGTGGAGGAAAGAGGACGCTGTTGTCAAAAGGGACTACGAATTCAGGAAAATATGCAGTTTTACTCTGCTGTTAGACCAGTAACTTTAATTTATAAATGTGCTGTTGTTCTTAAATTAAATTTAATTAAGTGAAAAAGTTATTGGGATTTGTTTTATTTGCAAATTCTATTTTCCATAAATAAACAATGTTGATTTATTGGAAAACATGTTTTTTTAATAAGAATAGGTAGTACTAACCAAACCATGTAATTTCCCGCAAAAATCATGATAAAAATTCACAGATTTCGCAATTTTTGCAACCATCTGGACATTGAAAATGATAACATCATACATAAAACATAAACTTTTTCCGGAAACAGCTACAATCCACGCTCGATTGCGACACCGCTATGTTTCGGCCTTAAATGAAAACTGGTAACTTGACCCCTTGTGATATATGCAACCCATATTACACTATCTCAGCCGTATGTATCAGCCGTTGCATATACGACAGTCTCACTCGACCGCGACACCGCTGTCTTTTGACCTTGAAAGAAAACTGGTAACTCGACCCCCATATACGAACATAAACATTTCCAATGTTAAAAGTGCCTTGGTCCAAAGTTATAAGAAAATAAATTTTTTTTGCAAAACACCATATGTTAAGATACGGCTTATGTACAATTTCCTTGTATTTTGGTTTATGTATTTTTGTATTTTTTAAAAAGGAAATTTTGGGGGTTGAAGGTACAACTTTTTATATTTAATTTTTTGTTTTAACCTTGTTTACGCGTCCTTGTGTTCGCCTATCCTGCGCGCGAGGAACATTGCGAATCGAGTAATCAATGTGTATGGTCGCGGTATTAAACCCGTATTGTGCACAAGAAGAATAATTTTTGCCACCGCAGTATTTTCTACCAACCGCATCATTTTCATTCAAAGGGGACGTCTCTACAACCCATCTACACCTGAACGAGGAACTTACTGAGATAAAGGTACAGGCGAATACTCGTTATTTATAATTTTTTTAAATATAATTTTCCAACACGCAAAGAATCAGTCCTTATATTTTACAGTCTTTAATTAATTTATTTATAACATAATAAAAATTTGGTCCTTCGAGCCGGATTTCTTTTGTTGGATGATTTTGTCATCAATAATACCTAATTAATATATTTTTTTTATATATATAATTGTGTATATATATATATATTAGGTTCATTTAAATTGGTAAAGCCAGGCTTAATCTATTCAAGGTTAAGAATCATCGTTTTTGTACATGTGCTGTGTCTTTCCAACTATTCTACGTATAAAGTTTTTTGTAATAACCGTTGAGACCCTTCAACGAACCTTGTTCAGGTCCGCATTTAGCTCAACTTATCTATTTATTTTCTGCTCTAGCTGCCTTCCACACAAATAATGTCTACCGCTGATAAACTTAAACGGACAAAACAGTTACGCACAATAGAAATTAATCGTATTAAAGAGTTAATACAAATAGCTCGAACAGCTCAAAGAGACAATTCTTTTCATTCGCAATTTATACAAAGATACGAAAGTATAAAAGATGTTCAAGAATCTTTTAATAAACTTCATAACGCAGTTTTTAATTATTTGCCAACGGATTCCGAGGAGGAATTCGTAACTGAGGATAAAGTTCGTATTGAATTTGAAAATTATTTTTATACTATTAAAACTATTTATTATGATTTATTTGAACGTGATAAAGTTGCACAAGATGAAGCTTCTAATTTACCTAGACCGAAACTTCCTGAGTTAAGAGTTATTAAATTTAATGGTGATATTAAAAATTTTACCTCTTTTAAAGATGTTTTTGAGGCTTTAGTTCATAATAATTCTCACCTTTCTAATATAGAAAAATTCTCCCATTTACTTGATTCTTTAGAAGGCCCGCCAAAAAAGTTAGTTCAAATGCATACTTTTACTTCCGCAAATTACATGGTTGCCTATGACGCATTAAAAATAAGATATTCAAATAAACGCGTACTAGCTACTTCCCACTGGAATGAAATTGAAAATTCACCTCGCTTAAATAATGAAAACCCACCCGCACTTAGACGTCTTCTTGACACTTTCACTGAAAATATAGCCGCACTTAAAAACATGGAATTTTCTGTAGATCAATGGGATTTCATTTTAACGCATATGCTTTTAAAACGTTTAGACTCCACCCTAAAATCTAGGTTTGAAACACAATATGGATCTACAGAAATGCCAAGTTTTGAACTTTTAACAGAATTTATCTCGAAACAATGTATAGCTTATGAAACTATTTCAGCTACTTCCGGTTCTTCTACACCACGTCCCAAAAATTGTATTAACGATAACTATAAAAATAATTCATCTCAAAATTCATTGCATAGGAGTAGTTCATTTTTATCCTCAGCTAAACAAAATAATAATAACCGCGCTTGTATGTTTTGCAAAACAGCTAACCATTTACTTTACAGTTGTCCTATTCTATTAAATAAAAATCCACACGAACGTTATAATTTAATTAAACAACATAAATTATGTGTAAATTGTTTGAGCCATAGCCATACATATCAAAATTGTAAGTCAATTTCTACCTGTAAAACATGTAATCAACGACACCATTCTTTATTACATTTTACACGTAATATTCCATCTACTAACCGTAATACAATTATATCTCAAATTTCACCAGAACACAATACTTCGTCTAATACCTCCATTGAAAATAACAGTCAAATACCAAATCCGAATCACGCATTTATAGCTAACAATGAAACCGCAGAGTCCGGTCCTGTCGCGCATACTTTTTGCCATTTTGGAAATGTAAACAATAACAACGTTGTACTCTTGTCCACAGTACGATTTAACATTCGCGATGGATTTGGAAACTTTCAAGAAGTCCGTGCAATTTTAGATTCGGGCAGTGAATCATGTTATATCTCGAAAGATTGTGTGCAACGTCTTTTTTTAAGTGTAAAACAGGTCTATTCTGTAATTTTTTGGTTAAAAATAAACGCCCTGCTAAATTTTTAATTTTAACGGAATGCTAAAAATAATAACTCATTTTTCTATTCTGTATGCGACCATTTAACGGACCTGTTAAAGTCATAAGTTTTTAACGGCCGCGCTCCTATTTGAGGTTATGATTACGATTATTTGAAGGCGGAAAAATAATTACTGAATATAAATGAGGAAATGGGTCGTCAAAAGAATCTCAAACTCATTGACAAACATAAATAAAGTGCCATTTACTGAATGATATTATACAAAATGTTATGAACCAAAAATAAAATACGGTGTTTTTGCCTCTTTAACGGTACCGTTAAATTTTAGTGGCAGGTCCAAACTGTCCAAAGTCGCCTCTAATTTTAAACGATGTTGGTTAAATTTAACCTTAAAAAAAGTGTACAGAATACCACTGACCGTTAACATTATTTCGCTAATTATTTTAACAGTGACCTTGCCGTTAAAGCTTAACAAAAATGTTACAGAATAGACCTGAAACGCAGTTATAATAATATTTGTGGGTTAGGTGGAATGAACACCAATACAAATATTGGTGAGATTGTATCTACAATCAGACCTTTGAATAAAATGTCTCCCGCATATGATATTCACGCAATTGTTTTGAATAAGATCTGTTCGGATATGCCAACCTGTGACTTTGATATAAGTAAGTGGAATCATATTAAAAACATAAATTTAGCCGATTCGCAGTTTAATATATCTCGTCCTATTGATTTAATTTTGGGAGCTAACATTTTTAATAAAATTTTAATTGATGGTCAAATTCCCTCGCAAAATGCTGACTTACCTACCGCAATAAACACTACGTTTGGTTATGTTCTCATGGGTGAAATACCGATGAATTCAAAAAATTGTTTTTATTCCTTAAATTCATTTTTTACAACTTGCGACATTAATCAACTTGATAATACTATCAACAAATTTTGGAATTTAGAAGAAATACCGCAACAAAGTGTCATGTCTCCTGAGGACGTACAATGTGAAAAATATTATTCCGATAATACGTTTAGACTAGACTCTGGACGTTATGTAGTATCATTACCTTTTATTAATAATAATATACCTAAATTTGAAAATTCTAAATTGCCTGCATTGCGCAGATTTTATTCATTAGAAAGAAGGCTTGTATCTAATGTAGAACTTTACAAAGAATATTGTCAAATATTCCTAGACTATTTAGATAATGGACATATGCAATTAGTTTCCACTCCTGATGATAACGCTTATTATTTACCGCACCACTGTGTTTTTAAACCGGATTCTACTTCGACACGTGTGCGCATTGTATTTGATGCTTCCTCAAAAGATTCTAATAATTTATCTTTAAATGATACTCTAATGACTGGTCCAAAACTGCAACGGGATATTGTTTCCATTTTATTAAACTTTAGGTTACATTCAGTTGTCATGACTGCTGACATAAAAGGCATGTACCGCCAAATTTTGATTAATCCTTCTCATTATAATTTCCAAAGACTTTTCTGGAGATTTTCACCAGATCAACCTCTTAAAGAATATTTTTTAAAAACGGTAACCTTTGGTATCAATTGTTCTCCCTATTTAGCACTCAGAACAATTATACAACTTGCTGATGACGAAAAGCAAAGCTTTAAATTAGCCGCAAATGTTCTTTTGTCAGATATCTATGTTGATGATATTGTCACCGGATGTGATTCTGTAGAAGATGCTCTTAAATTACAAACTGATCTTACACTGTTACTTAAACGAGGAGGTTTTGAACTTAGAAAATGGGCTTCAAATAATAAAAATCTTTTACGTAATTTACCGCAAGATTTAATACATAGCAATTCGTTTTATTTTGATGAAAGTCCTGGAAATACAATAAAAATTTTAGGTCTTAAATGGAATCCCATAGAAGATACTTTTTCCTATTCAGTTCAACCTTTAGACAAGCCATGCACTAAAAGAAATATTTTATCTGAACTTGCACGAATTTATGATCCGCTCGGTTTTTTAACACCAGTAACTTTATTTTCTAAATTATTAATACAACAATTATGGTCTTTAAAATTAGAATGGGACGAGCCACCCCCGCAAAACATTTTAAATCGATGGGAAAGTTACATATCTCAATTACCGCTTTTATCCTCCGTACATATACCGCGACATATTTTTTCTTCCGATTATGACTATATAGAATTATGCGGATTTTCCGATGGTTCGCTTAAAGCATATTCGGCTTGTGTCTATGCACGAATTACTACAAACAATATTATTCATACTGTTTTACTCTGTGCGAAATCTAAAGTAGCACCTTTAAAACGTCTGTCAATTCCCAGAATCGAGCTTTGTGGCGCATATTTACTTACAAAACTAATCAAGTTTATAACTGAAACGTATGCTACAAGATTAACGTTTAAAAACATTTTTGCTTTTACGGATTCTACCGTCGTGTTACACTGGTTAAACTCGTCTCCGCACCGGTGGAAACCATTTGTAGCAAACCGCATTTCAATTATCCAAGAAAGCTTACCAAACGCTAATTGGCAACATGTATCTTCTGAAAATAATTCAGCTGATTGTGCTTCCCGGGGCCTTTTGCCCTCGGAATTTGTAAATTTTAGTCAGTGGTGGGTAGGCTCATCTTTCCTCAAAAAACCGTATTCTGAATGGCCCACACTAAATATTTCCGCTCATATTGACGAAATTAATGTTAAAACCGAACAAAGAAAAATTGTACTTTTATCAAAGTCTTGTTCAGATTTTTTGGAGCAGTTAATACACAGGTTTTCTTCGCTGGAGAAATTACAGCGAGTGGGGGCATATGTGATGCGGTTTATTTTTAACTTAAAAAATCCACATAGAACACAAACGTCATATTTAACCATACAGGATTTACAAACCACATTATTAACATTCATCAAACACGTTCAGCTAAAACATTTTTCGCACGAACTAGACAATATCCACGTTAAACAACCATTATCAACACCTTTCCGTAGATTAGGAACATTTATGGACGAGTCCGGTATTCTTAGAGTGGGAGGACGTCTTAGAAATTCTTTATTGAATTACGACAAAAAATATCCCATTATTTTGCCTCAAAATGATCACTTAACCGAGTTAATTATAACACATACTCATAATAAATATTTTCACCCTGGGGTACAAACAACCCAATATTTAATTTCTCAAAATTATTGGATTTTATCCTCTAAACGCGCGATAAAAAAGGTATTATCGAAATGCATTAAATGCTTTCGACTTAGTCCTCTTCCTATTCAACCCATTATGGGTAATTTACCCGCTAATCGTGTTTCTCAGGTCAAGCCTTTTTCAGTCGTTGGAATTGATTTTGGAGGCCCTTTTTATATAACTACCAACAAACATAGAGGTGCAAAAGTATTCAAATCTTATATTTGTGTATTTGTGTGCTTTGCAACTAAAGCCATACATATCGAATTAGTGTCTGATTTGTCAAGCGAAAATTTTTTATGCGCCCTTCGTAGATTTATTGCTCGTAGAGGTAGATGTTCTGAGATCAGAACCGATCAAGGAACCAATTTTACTGGGGCTAACAAATATTTACTTGAAATTATTAAGTCAGCAGCTACCAAAGAAACTATTAAATGGAATTTTAATCCCCCTCATGCTCCCCACTTCGGCGGACTACATGAGGCCGGAATAAAATCTGTCAAAACCCATTTATCTCGTGTCATCGGAACACAACGACTGACATACGAAGAGTTAAATACACTTATCCAGATTGAGTCTTTACTAAATTCTCGCCCTTTATGCGCAATGAGTAATGATCCGAACGACTATTCGGTTTTAACTCCCGGACATTTTCTAACACTTCAACCTCTTACTTGCATTCCGGATCCTGACTTATCCCATTTAAAATTAAATCGCCTTGATAGATATCAGCTATTATTACGATTACATAGAGATTTTTGGAAGCGCTGGCACCAAGAGTACTTGCATACATTGCAGCAAAAGATTAAATGGAACGTTCCGGGCATTACATTAAAGGAAGGCGCTTTGGTCTTGATAAAGCAAGACAATTTACCACCAATGTTGTGGAAGCTAGCTAGAGTGGTAAAGTTATTTAGAGGTGCCGATGGTTTCGCTCGTGTGGCGGAAGTAAAAACCAATCAAGGAGTCTATGTACGTCCTCTGGTCAAACTGTGTCCTTTACCAGAGGCGTAATTTTTATTTATTTATTTTTTATTCATTTTTTAAATTGCAGTTTATTAATTCATTTTTTTTGTTTTTTGTAAGATACCTATCTTACAAAAATGGTGGGTAGTATGTTAAGATACGGCTTATGTACAATTTCCTTGTATTTTGGTTTATGTATTTTTGTATTTTTTAAAAAGGAAATTTTGGGGGTTGAAGGTACAACTTTTTATATTTAATTTTTTGTTTTAACCTTGTTTACGCGTCCTTGTGTTCGCCTATCCTGCGCGCGAGGAACATTGCGAATCGAGTAATCAATGTGTATGGTCGCGGTATTAAACCCGTATTGTGCACAAGAAGAATAATTTTTGCCACCGCAGTATTTTCTACCAACCGCATCATTTTCATTCAAAGGGGACGTCTCTACAACCCATCTACACCTGAACGAGGAACTTACTGAGATAAAGGTACAGGCGAATACTCGTTATTTATAATTTTTTTTAAATATAATTTTCCAACACGCAAAGAATCAGTCCTTATATTTTACAGTCTTTAATTAATTAATTTATAACACCATATTTTGCAAAATTTTGCACTTATTGTAAAACGGACACCAGGAGTCTATTTGGTAACCATTGAAGTGTATGCGAAAAAAACTTTGAGCAATCTAACTGAAGAATTCGTATATTTATGCAACATTGAATACGGAACTCAAAATTTGCAATAATTCGCCAGTTTCTGCTATGGAAAAATAGTATTTATTATTGAAGCATAATGGAACCAATTTCCTTTAAAAGTACAAGTATTCCCGAGTTAAATAAGCTTTGAAAAGTTCAAATCGGACGATTAGAACGAAAGTGATAAAGAAGGCTAATAAACAATTAGGTAAGAATTTTGCAGTACCTAATTTTCCAATAACAGATTTAGCGGCGGGTAAGTTACATCAAGAATATATTTCCCGTTATGTGGCTAATTTTTTACTATTTTTACAAAAAAAATCGGCGTGCTAAGGGCAAAAACACTTTTAATTTATTTCTTCTTGGTTGTCGACCCCTCGCTACATATAGATTTATGAAAATATGTACCAAATACGGTTCTTTTGTAGTACCTATTGCTATTAGGAAACAGAAATCCTCGAAAATGCAAATATTTAGATCAGACGGCCTCAGAGGCTATGCTACCAAATTTACTATTCTTGCAGTATCTTTCTTTATTGCAATCAATTCTTTGGAAGTATTTTTTAAAGAGTCGTATCAACGAATGAATATTTGGCGAAATATTAATAAAGAGAAGATAATATTAAAAAACCTTCAGTTAATAGGTGGAACTCGCTGGCGGGCCAAACATACGGCTAATAGTGTCTTCGAGACATTTTAAAATCCTTTGTAATTGAATTACCCGCGGTAAACATCGACGCGATGTCAACAAGTGCGCATACGCGGTAGAAACATCACTGAGGCCATTTTTAATATCAAGGTTTCTTCACTTTCGTTTCCAACACTGGTGAGTTGAGATCGTTTACTTATTCTTTAACGGATTTTCACTTTTATTTCTTTAATCCTTTGGCATTTTGAATATATCTGATTATTAAATGATGTCATATTATTGAGTTAACGTTGCTGTATAGTTATTTTTGGGAATTATTAGAGGATATTCCGTGTAATAATTAATTTTTATTGAGGCACGTGTTTGTGCGATCCCGGTATCCACTGGACACATGTATCTTTGTTAAGTCATTAATTAAAGTAAACTTCATATTTCTAAGTCAGATAAAAAATTTCAAAGCTTTGCCGCCTATTACCACTAGGATAGAACGAGGGGGCATGGATTAAAATAAGAAATTAAGGGAAACTCGCCAGTATCAGTTATAATTTCTAATAATTACGCCACTCACTCCTAAAATATTTTACGATCTAACGGTCACTACTGTTTACTTAATTTTTTACAAATGTACATAATGCTGTAAAAGGGCAAGCAGAACGGCACAGGTATTTAAGCAGAGACGGACCACAGTCTTCCGCTATATTTCGAACGAGTTGTGTTATATTTAGAATATATAGGTTATGTCCTTCATACAATAATACAGTGTGTGGTTCAGTGTTTACATTTTATTTTGATTGTGAGTGCCTAGAATGTATAATACTTTAACAGATAAGTGAAATTGCTCTTTGTTTAAGCGTATTTTATGTAGTGTGTAAAAATATTCCGGCGGATGGTGAAATATTCGAGTGCTTTCCGTGGCTGTGGTAAAACAATATTGTGATAATGTTCAGGCCTTGGGAAGATCCTCAACCTAGCACCAGCAGAGAATTTAACGAAGATATGGGAAATGGTAATGGCTCGGAAATTACAGAGAAAAGTTCTAGACAATATTTATGCGAACATACTAAAAAAGTTGTTTTAAACGTTTATAAAAATATAAAAGAAAGTGAAGGTGAAAAGGAGCCGCGGAAAAAACGGCCTACTTAACAGAAATTTCGGAACGGTCTATCTATAGAATAATTAAGGATGTGGTACCTAATCGGAAAGTTAGATCGGATAAAGGAGTAGCATGAGCATTAGATTCGTCTATGGTGAAATTGTTAAGAGATTTAATTTAAAGCAAGTATACGGAAAATGATGTACCAACGGTGGAATCAATACATATGGAACTGAAAACAAATGGTGCAGTGTCAGTTATAGTCAAGCAACACTTCGGCGCTGGATAATAAAGATAGAATTTAGGTTCAAGATTATTAATAAAAAGGCAGGTATTATGGAAAGCTTCAGAATTGTACAGTGGCGTAATGAATATTTGGAAAATATAAAAAAATTCGAAATGAACAATAACGACCTATTTATTATTTAGATGAAACTTGGTATGATACCCATGATACAGTGAAAAAAGGCTGAATAGATGATTCAAAGAAATGAAAAGTTGATATGCCTGCAAATAAAGGAACCAGATTAGTAATTGTACATTGTGGATCAGAAAATGGATGGGTGCATAATGATCTCAAATTAAGTGGAAAAAAAAATTGACGAATCAAACGTTGACTATCACCAAAACATGACTGCGGATATTTTTGAAACATGGTTTCAGACTTCATTGCTACCAAATATAGAAGAAAACAGCGTAATTGTTTTAGACAATGCTTCGTATCATTAGCGACAAATTGAGAAAATACCAAATACGGGAACAAAGAAAAAAGATATTCAAGAATTTCTCCGAAAACATAATTTGGAATTTGAAGAAAATTTTAGGAAGAAAGATCTTTAGGAAATTGTTAAGAAGCAAAACTTCCCAAAACAATATGTGATTGATAGCATGGCTAAAGCTCAAGGACATACAGTTTTACGGTTATCCCCATATTTTTGCATTTTTAACCGGATAGAACTAATATGGAGTCAGCTGAAAAGAAGTATTCGCAAAAATAACACCTTCTCCAAATTTGATGCCAAAGTAGTCGACCTTATTAAAGCTAAAGTGGGAGAAATAACACCAAGTAATTGGAAAAAGTGTATTCAGCATGTCATTAAAATTGAAGATGAATTTATTAAGTTAGAAAAAAGCATCAGCATCAATCAAGACCGTTTAATAATATCTGTAAATTAAGATACCCACGATGATGCCGATTTAGAAAGTGGTTGTGAAGTGTTGAGTGAGTGTAGTGATTAGAGTTTTAAATAAAATGTTATATGTGATTTGATTTAGTGTACATTGTGAATTTATCGTTTCATTAGTGTTTTACATATAGTTATTTATTTGCTGTCCAGAATTGAATTTATTTATTTCAATTATTTGTTTGTTTTCTAGAATTTTATTTATTTATTTAATCTGGGTTAATTAGATTACGGGTTATTGACATAAATTCAATATTTTCTTTATTTAATAAATTTAACAATTTACTTTATTTCTTTGACCTATTTTAATAATATCGATAACCTTAACTCTGAACCCACATTTTTTGGCAAGGAATTGCTCGTACCTCCTCGTGGTCCTTGCTGGGTAACAATAATAATTCGATAGGTACATTAAATTATTATTGGCGAAACTAGACAACAAAAGAATATTTGGTACAATTTTGATTTAGACATAAAATTCATCAATGCTCACCAATATGTAAAATATTATTCCTATCTTAACACAAGCAAAACAGAATAATTTTTTAAAATTTATCGTTATCACTGTAACAAATAACTGTTTATTTATCAACCATACATTAAATTAATTAGATTGTAACTCACGGCACAAAATTTTAAGTACGGTCCTGAGCTCAAATAAATTAGGTCGGCTTTGACACTTTTATGGCCGAGTTTTATGGCTTTTTTGTGGGTGTCTCGCGCCGTGTTCACTCCTTTGTCGGGAATTTTTTATTTTACCTAGAAATATGAAGTTCACTTTACCGTGGCAATTTTGTATTTTGTGGTCGCTTGAGACACAATACCGTGGTTTTTTGTCAATCTTTTATATTATTGTACGAGGATTAACCTCGGAATATAGTCAAATAATAAATTAGAATCTTTGTTTCTTAATCGTGTGTAGACAATCTCATCTTATTAAGGGGCGAGACCTAAAGTCATTTTGTCGTATTTAATTAACCTCGTGTTAGTACAAGAGATTAAGGAGATAATTTTTTATTAGTTTATTTTTCGGGAGACTAAACCTACAATTTATTGCTGTATTTGTTACAATATTAGTTTTTTTTTCAGATAGTAATTCAGATATTTTCTATCTAGTTCAGTTATGTTAAATTTTGTTACCTTTATTCATATTTTTGGTCATAGTGTCAGCCATTTTGTGAATGGCTAAAATTTCATGACAGTAGAGTTTTCTCATTTATTCATTTCCTTCATTATTATATTAATCAGTAGCCTATTCATATATTTTCAAAAGTAAAATTTTAACAACGCTCAGGTTTTTTTGTTAAATTGCTAATAGTTTGGTTTTGCAGTGACCTTCGTCACCATAGTTTTTTTGTAGTTTTTCTTGTATTCTTTTACCTCATGTGAAATTTCTTGCCAATTAATTTTTTTATTAGACAGGAACTAATATCTGAAGTTTTTTTTTCTCACAATTCAAATTTTTTTCTATTATCACTGGTTCTTTACATTACCCCTTTTTCATCTAAAATCCTGGACCAAACCACCATTGAAGCAAGGCACAAGGCATAGATTGAATATTTGGAGTTATCCTCAAAGTACTGGATATCATTCCGACGCAGCGTCTCCTGAAAATCAGCGTTGTCAGGACCTGAATATTACGTGATCCTGCTCGGGTACCCGCGGCTATCTTCAGGACCAGACCTCGTCGGGATTCTAAGTCTCCGCTAAGGTAAGTAGCCCAAATTTATGTGCAAAATTCAACTTTTGGTCAGAAGAAAAATTGTAAACCAGTTGATCGTTTCTTAAATTGTAATTTTTTTGTTAATCTTCAAATCTACTTTATTTAAATAATATTCCTGTTTTTGTCTGTTAGTTAACTACTTGAGTCAATTTTTTCTTCCTTAATATTTTTATTAATAATTTGTAAAGTGTTGTAAAATATTTGCTTATACTTATTGTTATGAATTACACCCCCTTGGAACTGGAGATTGATACGCCTATGCCTAATAGTGAGTGACTGGAAACTTGTAGAAAGAAATGGACTTTTCTAGAATGTGGTGAGAGAAGATTCTTGATTGTTTCTGGATGAATCTAGATGCAATTTCAGAGTATATAAGGCGCGATTACCGGCTCAGAAGAAGAAAATTTATTAAAGTGAAATTGACAGCGAAAAAGTGAGGTTAAATATCAAGTAATCAAAGTGTAAAGGTTGTTTTGAAGTATTGTATAGTCAGTATATTATTAAATAAACTGTGAGTGGTTTACCCCTTGTTAAAATTATTTAGAACCCAAAGATTCATACAGGGTGTTTAACAAAAAGTGGAAATACGTAACATTGGTGTCAGAATTTTAACAAGAGGATTTTTTTCGGAAGTGTTCGAGAAGGTTTGGCAGTGTATTCTCGAAGTTAGTGCTAACACAGGAAGGACTAATTTACTGGACATTGTTCGAGGATTATTTTCGAACAGGAAAATAGTGTTAAGTGCATTTTTTGAGACATTTTTGGAACATTTTATTTGGACATTAGAGGTTAAGTGACAAAGACTCTAGATAAGACTTTTTTCGTGCTGTTTCGAGATTTTTGGACAGTTACATTACCGATAGTGACGTATTTGTTAAATTTATTTATTACATATTTATTTAACGTTGTCGTATGCCTATAACAACAAGTATGGCAACCGAAAAGCAAATACAGGACTTATTTGCACAATTCCGGAAAGTGTTGGAAGAGCTAGAAAGAAAGCATCGAGATTAAGTAAGTGAAGTCAAAGAGAAAATGCACCAGGTAGAGGGAGAAATAGATCAACTTAAGCGGCAGTTGAGGGATAAAGGAAGCCAGCAAGTGGTATTATCAGGTCAGCTGTTCGAACCTCCCTCCTTTGACGGCCAAAGTTCATGGACTATTTACAAGAGGCAGTTTGAGGCAGCAGCGACTGCAAACAACTGGAAGGACGAAGAGAAGGCTATGGCGTTAATCGTGGCAATAAAGGGTCAAGCATTGGAAATACTCCAGACAATCCCAGTAGAGCAACAACAGGATTTTAAAGTTTTAGAAGCTGCCTTAGGCTTACGATATGGTGAACAACACCTTGCCCAAGAGTACCAGACCCAGCTGAAATCACGTGTTCAAGAGGCTGGGGAAAGCTTGCAGGAGTTCGAAGCTGCCGTGTGGAGCTTGGTCCACCTGGCTTACCTCAATGTACCGAAATAATCCCAAGACCGACTGGCAGTAGAGGTATTTCTGGATGGGATACGCTATGTTGGCCGACATACATAAAATGTTCAATCAGTTACTGGCTACTGCAGAAAGACAAGGCAAGCAAGCGGGGGTATTAAATGTTACAACTGTGGCAGAGCAGGGCATATCAAACGAAACTGTCGACAGCAGAACTCGAGGAATGTGAATGCTGGAAACATGGATGAGACACAGAATAGAAGTAGTGGAAGGCCAAGTGGACGGCGTATGAAATGTTACAGGTGCAGAGAACGAGGACATGTTCAGCTAGAATGTCCACGGAGGAGCTTGGAGAGAGTAAAGGCTGATGCTGTGAAGCCGAGGGGAAAACCAGAGGAAGCCGGTACCAGAGAGACTGTGACAGATAAGGAACGTGGTGCCCCTAGAGAAGTGAAGATTTCCCAGCTTCGGAGCATTACAAAAAGGCCACCACTACAAGGATATGACGATAAAACGAAACCCCAGAAAGATGCTGATATTTCATCCGGAAGGAGGTGCAAGGACGATTGCACGTACTGCCACCAGGCGAAACTGCAGGTCATGGAAGCAGTCAACACTGTCAAGGTGGAGGTGCCGGATGACAGGGAAAATGAAGCGCTAAGACAAGATCAATTGAACGATGCGGAAATTGGGCCTATATTGAGAACCAAGGAAAGGGGAACTCGTCCAAAATGGAAGGATGTTTCGGACAGAAGAGTGGGACTGAAGGCACTATGGGCGCAGTGGGACTCACTGAAAGTCATGAACGGGCTGTTGCGGAGAGCATGGGAAAGCCCGGATGGAAAGCAGGTGGTTATGCGTCTAGTGATTCCCAGGTGTCGAGTAGCGAAGGTGCTTCAGGAAGTGCACAATGGAACGTCTGATGGACACTTCGGTGTTAACAAGACCCTGAAGAAAATAGGAGAATGATTTTATTGGCTAAGAAGTCGTCAGGATGTGGAGGCTTGGTGCAGCCAGTAAGGGACCATAGACTGGAAATAAGGGTGAAGGGTTCAACGCCGGAGCTCCTTTCAAGAGGCTGGCTAACAATATAGCAGAGCCATCACCAGCCAGTGATCGAATGAAGGCTCGTATGACCGGAAGGGTAGTTTAAAAGGGTTCATCAAGGTGGGAGAGCTGGTTTGGCTGTACAACCCGCAGAGAAGGAAAGGAAAGTCGCCGAAATCACTTATATAATACTTATTGTTATGAATTACACCCCCTTGGAACTGGAGATTGATACGCCTATGCCTAATAGTGAGTGACTGGAAACTTGTAGAAAGAAATGGACTTTTCTAGAATGTGGTGAGAGAAGATTCTTGATTGTTTCTGGATGAATCTAGATGCAATTTCAGAGTATATAAGGCGCGATTACCGGCTCAGAAGAAGAAAATTTATTAAAGTGAAATTGACAGCGAAAAAGTGAGGTTAAATATCAAGTAATCAAAGTGTAAAGGTTGTTTTGAAGTATTGTATAGTCAGTATATTATTAAATAAACTGTGAGTGGTTTACCCCTTGTTAAAATTATTTAGAACCCAAAGATTCATACAGGGTGTTTAACAAAAAGTGGAAATACGTAACATTGGTGTCAGAATTTTAACAAGAGGATTTTTTTCGGAAGTGTTCGAGAAGGTTTGGCAGTGTATTCTCGAAGTTAGTGCTAACACAGGAAGGACTAATTTACTGGACATTGTTCGAGGATTATTTTCGAACAGGAAAATAGTGTTAAGTGCATTTTTTGAGACATTTTTGGAACATTTTATTTGGACATTAGAGGTTAAGTGACAAAGACTCTAGATAAGACTTTTTTCGTGCTGTTTCGAGATTTTTGGACAGTTACATTACCGATAGTGACGTATTTGTTAAATTTATTTATTACATATTTATTTAACGTTGTCGTATGCCTATAACAACAAGTATGGCAACCGAAAAGCAAATACAGGACTTATTTGCACAATTCCGGAAAGTGTTGGAAGAGCTAGAAAGAAAGCATCGAGATTAAGTAAGTGAAGTCAAAGAGAAAATGCACCAGGTAGAGGGAGAAATAGATCAACTTAAGCGGCAGTTGAGGGATAAAGGAAGCCAGCAAGTGGTATTATCAGGTCAGCTGTTCGAACCTCCCTCCTTTGACGGCCAAAGTTCATGGACTATTTACAAGAGGCAGTTTGAGGCAGCAGCGACTGCAAACAACTGGAAGGACGAAGAGAAGGCTATGGCGTTAATCGTGGCAATAAAGGGTCAAGCATTGGAAATACTCCAGACAATCCCAGTAGAGCAACAACAGGATTTTAAAGTTTTAGAAGCTGCCTTAGGCTTACGATATGGTGAACAACACCTTGCCCAAGAGTACCAGACCCAGCTGAAATCACGTGTTCAAGAGGCTGGGGAAAGCTTGCAGGAGTTCGAAGCTGCCGTGTGGAGCTTGGTCCACCTGGCTTACCTCAATGTACCGAAATAATCCCAAGACCGACTGGCAGTAGAGGTATTTCTGGATGGGATACGCTATGTTGGCCGACATACATAAAATGTTCAATCAGTTACTGGCTACTGCAGAAAGACAAGGCAAGCAAGCGGGGGTATTAAATGTTACAACTGTGGCAGAGCAGGGCATATCAAACGAAACTGTCGACAGCAGAACTCGAGGAATGTGAATGCTGGAAACATGGATGAGACACAGAATAGAAGTAGTGGAAGGCCAAGTGGACGGCGTATGAAATGTTACAGGTGCAGAGAACGAGGACATGTTCAGCTAGAATGTCCACGGAGGAGCTTGGAGAGAGTAAAGGCTGATGCTGTGAAGCCGAGGGGAAAACCAGAGGAAGCCGGTACCAGAGAGACTGTGACAGATAAGGAACGTGGTGCCCCTAGAGAAGTGAAGATTTCCCAGCTTCGGAGCATTACAAAAAGGCCACCACTACAAGGATATGACGATAAAACGAAACCCCAGAAAGATGCTGATATTTCATCCGGAAGGAGGTGCAAGGACGATTGCACGTACTGCCACCAGGCGAAACTGCAGGTCATGGAAGCAGTCAACACTGTCAAGGTGGAGGTGCCGGATGACAGGGAAAATGAAGCGCTAAGACAAGATCAATTGAACGATGCGGAAATTGGGCCTATATTGAGAACCAAGGAAAGGGGAACTCGTCCAAAATGGAAGGATGTTTCGGACAGAAGAGTGGGACTGAAGGCACTATGGGCGCAGTGGGACTCACTGAAAGTCATGAACGGGCTGTTGCGGAGAGCATGGGAAAGCCCGGATGGAAAGCAGGTGGTTATGCGTCTAGTGATTCCCAGGTGTCGAGTAGCGAAGGTGCTTCAGGAAGTGCACAATGGAACGTCTGATGGACACTTCGGTGTTAACAAGACCCTGAAGAAAATAGGAGAATGATTTTATTGGCTAAGAAGTCGTCAGGATGTGGAGGCTTGGTGCAGCCAGTAAGGGACCATAGACTGGAAATAAGGGTGAAGGGTTCAACGCCGGAGCTCCTTTCAAGAGGCTGGCTAACAATATAGCAGAGCCATCACCAGCCAGTGATCGAATGAAGGCTCGTATGACCGGAAGGGTAGTTTAAAAGGGTTCATCAAGGTGGGAGAGCTGGTTTGGCTGTACAACCCGCAGAGAAGGAAAGGAAAGTCGCCGAAATCACCTCGGGATGGACCGTACACTGTTATTACCCGAGTTAATAATGTCGTCTATCGGATTCAACGAAGCAAAAAGTCCAAGATGAAGATCGTGCATTTGGACAGACTGGCGAAATACAGTGATGATTCTGAGTTGCCTGATCGGGACGATCAGGCTTAAGGAGGGGGCAGTGTTATGAATTACAACCCCTTGGAATTGGAGATTGATACACCTATGCCTAATAGTGAGTGACTGGAAACTTGTAGAAAGTAATTAACTTTTCTAGAATGTGGTGAGAGAAGATTCTTGTTTGTTTCTGGATGAATCTAGACGCAATTTCAGAGCATATAAGGCGCGATTACCGGCGCAGAAGAAGTTTTATTAAAGTGAAATTGATAGCGAAAAAGTGAGGTTAATAATCAAGTAAACAAAGTGTAAAGGTTATTTTGAAGTATTGTATAGTCAGTAAATTATTAAATAAAGTGTTAGTGGTTTACCCCTTGTTAAAATTATGTAGAACCCACAGATTCATACAGGGTGTTTTCCAAAAGGTGGAAATACGTAACACTATGTTGTTTTCTCCCCCTGATAAAGTTTGCAAGAGTGTTATGTACTGAATACGCTGGTTTCCAAATTCTTTGTAGTTTATTAAAGATTTGTTTGGTTAATTTGACAATAAAATAATTGTTCAAAAAATATATATAACTCTTCTCGCCACAGAGTGACCCTCGACCAACCCTGAGCTAACCGGTTGCTACTCTTTCATAGATTCCCAGCACCCAGCTGAGAAGTTGTGGTTGCACCTTATAAAGATTAAATTTACGTGGACGTTATTTTGTTTATTTGAAATTAAAAACAGTGAGAAGTTGAATGCATATGTGAAACTAAAGGCTAAAAATTTGTGAGAGTCCCTGCAAAAAATTTGAAATAATAATGTCTCAAATATATTTAAGAATATTTAGTATTACAAATCCATTGTCAAAATATTTACAAACCAGAGGACTCGATTTTTTAAAAGCACATCGGCTAAAACGTATACAAAAAGAGATATTGATGGAATAAAATCAGCATCAGATTCTTTTATAAATTGGTCAACAGAGGAGCTTACTGGGAGAGGTGCAGAAGAAACAATTTGTATCGAACAGGCCTTATTCTCTATTAGGAGGATTAGAAAAGTGAAGAAAATGTCTGGAGAAGTGTCTCATGACAATCCAGTTATGGATAGTTTCCATAAATTCACTGTAGAAGTCCACAATGTTATCTTAGACATTGTAATTGAGAACATGACCAACTTCTTTTCTAAAAACAAGATGTAGCGAGATTTGAATGTATTATCTCCTTCAAATTTTGATCATATTAAAGAATAGGGAGGGTAGTGCTTCTAAGAGTAAACCTTATTAGAAGTACTACAAACATTTATGTTCGAAATTAGTAACATTCAATAAAGATGCTACAAAAGATGGGCTATGTGAAGAGCTAATGAATTTCGCGAGTAGTTTCGAGAAAAAAAAACTATTACAAACGAGTATGAACATTATGAACAATATCATGAAGTTGAAAATAATGCAGAACAAGTACAAGATTCTCTGGAAGATGGAAATTTTAAATTCTGTAAAACTTTGAAAACTTATAAGAAATGCGCAGTATGCTATTACAGTGTGCTTATAAAATATAATTTATATAGTGTATCATATTAACACTGGCTTACTAATACATTTGACATTATTAAAACACAAGTAACTTGTGAAAGATGTATAACTTGTGAAAAGTAAGCTAAGGAGTAAACTCAGCAATAATCACTTGAAACCAATTTTGTTGATGGCAGCAGAAAAAGATGTGTCAAATAACCTAAATAGTGATAAAATAATTTACAAAATCTCCGAAGAAATAAGTACTTAATATCTTGTTACTTTTTTTTTGGCACTATCATTCTTTATTTATTCTCATTGAAACACTAGTATCTACATGGCCCCCTACGACTATAAGGAGTAAAGTTCGGACAAATAAGAACGACTCCGTTTTGAAGAAACGTCGGAAATGCAACCAGTGGGGTCCAATCACTAATGGATTGGTTATATTTTTAAATATTTGTCTATTGTTCAAACAAAGCCTGCCGTCTTCTGAAAGCATGTTGCTTTTAAAAATACACTATAAACGATTTGTGTGCTAATATAAACCTACCTTAACTACTATATAGGCATTAATAATGGTGTAATAATAAAAATAATAAAGTAATAAACTAAAACTAAACTGTTGCTAGTCCGCCCCTGCGGCGAAATACATAGTTCAAGATAATTGTTTTCCAATCTATTTTTTTATTTGACAAATTACAGTTGTATTGAATGCACTACTTCAAAATTTATCATCTAGAACTACTCTAAATAAAAAAAGACAATGATTTGAAAACTATAGTTCTCTGTCAAACATTTTTATTTAGTAAACAAATAAATTACTTCAAAACTTCTAATTGTAAATGGTAAACACTTCATTTAAATCAAAAGATAATTTAAGTACTATAAATATAAACACAAACGAGGCATAAGGCTAAGGTAATTTGCTTGAAAGTAATCAATAGTAATCATATCTACAATGAGGTTCATTTTATTATTATCTTGCATCTTCTCGTTAAGGTAAGTTCAGATAATTTATAATTTCAATCTACATATTAACTAATTTAATTTGGAATATTTTTAAGTTTGGCGCAAGGAATAAACACACGATATTTTCCCGAAAATTTTAAATTTGGAGTTGCTAACGCAGCTCCACAAATAGAAGGAGGATGGGACGAGGATGGTAAGGGTGAAACCATTTGGGACCATTTTGCCCATGTCTATCCTGAAAGAATTCGTGACCGTTCTAGCCCAGATGTTGCTAGTGACTCGTACCACAAATATAAGGAAGATGTAGCATTGGTAAAAGAAATGGGGTTGGATTATTACCGTCTCTCTATTGCCTGGTCGAGAATATTACCTACTGGTTATATCGATAAAATAAATCAACCAGGAATAGATTATTATAATAATTTATTCGCGGAACTTAAGGCAAATGGTATAGAGCCCATGGTAACTTTGTACCACTGGGATCTTCCACAACCTCTACAAGATGAACTAGGTGGTTGGTTAAACAGAACAACTGCAGATTTATTTGCCGAATACTCAAGACTGTGCTTCAAACTTTTTGGAGATGTTGTCAAGACGTGGATAACTATTAATGAACCTAAGCAAGTATGCCAAGGTGGATATGGCAGCGGAGGATTTGCACCAGGGATAGTATCAGATGGAATTGATGATTACGTTTGTGCTAAGAACGTTCTTCTGGCTCATGCTAAAGCTTATCATATATATGATGATGAATTTAGAACCACGCAAGGAGGTAACTTTAGTTTGTATTTATCTACTTAAATCTCAAAAGTTGGCACTTTATAGGAAGAGTTACAATGGTGATCGATACAACGTGGATGGAGCCTGGCAGCGACAGTGATGCAGATAAGGAAGCAGCGGAGAGGATACTTCAGTTTATGGTAAGTTAAGAGTTAAGTCATTAAAACTATACAGTCTAACAGGCGGGGGCGACTTTTGCAATCGGTAGGACGGTTGAATTTGCATGTTTATTTTGTAGAGTGCTTCCCCGATACGAATTGTGCTAATCTGCTTACGCTCGGTGGTTGCATTTCAGAGATATGGCTCACGGAGAACGCATTAAGTTGCAAAACCTGTACCATAAATAGGGTGGCTGAATTTATGTATAAATTGTAGAATATTTTCCGAATTGAATGGTGTATGCCTGCACTAAGTAGCTGCGTTTCAGATATATGGTGCCCAAAAAACAGTTGCAAAAATGAATAATAAGTACTTAGTAGAATGTCTATAGATTGTATATTATTACTTCCCCTGATATGAATGGTGTTAGCCTGACTGACTAGAAGACACATTGTGATAGCAAGAAATAAATACTATGGGTACGGCTGAAAGTGGTACTGGTATAGTATCGAAGTTTACACATGTGAATTACACAAAAACTGAACAAATGCCCCCTATGTTTAGTAGATACGGCCGACGCATTATCGTTGCAAGAAATGAATATTAGTAGGATGGTTGAAAACTATGTATAGTATTAGTCATACTAGCCTAGTAATATCAAAATTGAACAAACCTTTGGTTGCGTCGAATTAATTTATAGACGCCAACTAAAATTTACATGATACATAACTATAACATTTAGTTTTAACGAAATTTTTCTATTAAAAAAAATTCTTTAACGTATAACTTATTGCCATACTGATTATCACTCCATTATTAGAGGAGTTATCAAAACAGAATTTGTGTTTTAGTGTGCGAATGAGAACAACTATTTCAACAAATTTTTGGACATCATGCAGCCACCCTCACATTAATATTACCACCTCGAGGCTGACGATTTCAAATATTATATTTTATTAAAATTCTATGAGCAATTATTTTCACTTACTAGAGTGCAAATATAGTATCAAGATGTTCTCGTTTAAAGAAATTTGGATGGAAAATCTGTATGTGGAAGTAGTGATTCCTTAGGCAGCGGTTTTATATTTTAATATACGGGAAAAATGTAGTCAAAAATCTGTTTTAATTAATTGATGAAATTTAGTTATGCGTTTAATATATTTTTGCTTAATATTAATACAGTGAATTTATATTTTAATCATTGTTCTCAATTTATTTATTTTTGTGGTGTGATTTCGGTGGGGAATTGGTTTGAAATAGGAGAGCTAAGGGGGAAAAGGGATGTTTTATTATGGTCTGATTGAGGTATACATTTTTCAGTTGGTGGATAAATCTATGTTTGCATGTTTATCATGTCATCGCTACAATAAAATGTCTAGCCAAAATCATATTTCGACGGTTGGATTTTACATTATTATGGAATGTATATTACTAAAATGTATAAATAAATATTAATAGAAAATAATATTTCGCAAGATTTATATCAATTACAAAACATAAATTATTTTAAAATTTAAATGATTATTAACGTTCTTATTATACTCCTCGCAAATACAAAACGAAGAATATATTGCATTCGATCGGCACATTTCTAAAACCGGTAATATTGCTCGTAGAGAAAAAAATTTCATATCACTGTGTTGGTGATCGAATTCTGAACAACTTTCAAAACGTCCGTCCGTCCGTCTGTCCGTCTATCTGTCCGCCTGTCTGTCAGTCCGTCTGTCACGTTTCTTGTAAGCACGATAACTTAAGAACGAAAAGTCCGATTGTATTGAAATTTGGACTGTAAGTTAGTGTTAGCTAGAGGAAGAACCCTATTGTTATTGAGCAAAATTGATCGATAAATAAAAAAGTTTTAAATATTTTTAAATAAAAAAAAAGTTTTTTTACATTGTTTTTATAATGTTTTGTAATTAACCTAAAAATGTCTAAAACTAATATTATTTACAAAAAAACTGTGAAGAATATCCTATAGAATGTGCAACAATCATATAAAAAGTGCAGTAAATCGGCGAGTATAACGGTTAGCTTGTTTACTCATCAATTTTATTTACAAAACAATAGTCTTATCTTTCTTAAGTTATGTGCTTATAGGCTACTGAAAAACGATAAAATCACAAATTGGTACTAAATTCCATGGTGCGTTTTTGAGAGCCATCCGAAGCCCATTTTGTTTAGTTTCTTCAAAATAACTTAAAAACAATGCAAATTTGGAGATTTTTTACAAGAATAATTTTTTGTAAAAAATTAAATTTCAACAAAGGACTTAGATAAGTCCTTTGTTGAAAAACTTTTTTCACTATTTTAGAATTAAAAATATTTAAAGAACAAAGTTTAAAATTGAAGAATATTCACTTTTTTTTCTGTTTCCAGTAATTCGTCCATAACTTTTTTTACAGCATCCAGGTGTTCAGAGAAAAAAGATATTGGAAAAAAACAGCTTTTTTTACCTGCTCCGTATTACCAACGGTGACCGAGATATCGCCATTCAAAGTTGACCATTTTTTGCCATATTTTACCTCATTTGTTCTCATACATTTTTGCTTTTAATTTTCAGTAAATCAATTTATTTTTGTGCAATAAAACAACAATTTTAAGATAATTTAATAATAGCACAAATGTTTCTTTAATATTCTAAAATAAATATTGGTACGTTTTTTTCGAAAAAGCAATATTACAAACAATTAATGTTTGTGGTTGAGCTTTATAATATTAATTAAACTTTATTCATTATTTAAAATAAAACGATTTTTAAATAAATACATATTGGAGAACAACATTATGAACAATAAACGCATTTAAAAAAATAACATTTTTTTCGTGAAGGTACATCATTAATTTTAAGAAGTCGATTCTTCAATATTAACACTTTCGATGGCCGTATCAACTCGTTGTCGATATCTTTATCGATATCTTCTTGTGATATTTCTGGCATATTTACATTTTCCAAATTAATTCCTGCACATTCCTTGCAAAATATGGATTTGATGCCAAACTTTCTGCAACCACAATTTCCATGACAGCCTTTTAAACAGCCACATGATATTTTTTCAAATAAAGATTTCGGTGCAGGAGACAGAGTTATGGCAATTGGCATCATTCTATTGTTGGTTTTCTTCCAACTCCATTATGGAGGGGATTTAACATATTTCCCGTCCATTATTGGATATGTAAAATATGTTCGCTGTTCATGCAATCTAGCAGTATCAGCTGTTGAAGGTAACTGTGATAGTACAATATGTGGTGATAGTAAGATAGTGTAAACGTCGCTTTCTTCAACAATCGTTTAAATAATTGTAAGCGACATTTAACCTATCCTTCTCTTTTGAATCATATAGTAAAGTTGAAATGGATTCACTTGCAGCCCCGATCTTTTCCTCTTTTGCATTATCTGTTTAAAAAACATTCGCGTGTATGAGAGCAAATGTAAAATATGGCAAAGAGTGGTCAACTTTGAATGGTGATATCTCGGTCACTATAGGTCGTACGGAGCAGACAAGCAATTTCTTTGTTTTTCCAATAACTTTTTTCTCTGAACACATATTTACCTCGGATGCCGTAGAAAAAAGTTATGGACGAATTACCGGAAAAAGTAAAAAAAGTAAATATTCGTAAATTTTTAACTTGATAGTTCTCAAAAACGCACCACGAAATTTAGTAGTACTTTGTGATTTTATCATTTTTAGGTGTTAAACTAACATGCTATACAATAAAAACCCTTTCACGCAATTGTTCCTTTCTACCCCTTAATTTTGGACATATTCAATAGCCTGTTATAAGAAACGTGACAGACGGGTTCATAGTTCATAGTTTGTTTACTAACACATTTTTTTTCTCTATGAAAGACACTTACGATTTCACAAATTACTGATCAAGCCCAAAGGGACGCTTATAATTTTTGGAAGATAAAAATAATTATTTTCAAACTTGATATAGATGAAATAAAATACTAAGAAATACTAAGATCAAACACGATTTACTCTTCTTTGAAAACATAATATTTTGCACGTACTTGCAGACTGGTTTTCAACAATTTTGATCTAGTTGTGGCCTATGATTCGAACCGAGATTCAAACTAAAAATTATTGTCTTTTAATTGATCTTATTTTCTTTTTGCCAGTAGCAACTAAATATGCAAAACTATAAAGTCCCATTTAAAACTTGGTTTCCATGTAAATTACATCGGAACAGGGAGTTGGTCATTTTAACTCTTTAAATCACTGGAAATTTCTTTGTTATCACTACATCATGCAAGCAGTTAATTCGCCTAATCAAAAGTTACAAGTGTGTCTACGAGCTGGACTACCCGGTATACAATGAATTACTTTCTTATATTTTTAGTTCGGCCTCTATGCAAATCCCATATTTAAAGGAAACTGGCCACAAGTTGTAATCGATCGGGTAGCAAGACGCAGTTTATTGGAAGGATTCTCGAGATCTCGTCTTCCAGAATTTACCGCAGAAGAAATTGATTATATTAATGGAACTTATGATTACTTGGCACTGAACCATTATGCTACACATATGGTTAACGCAACCACTGAGGCACCTTATGGCATTCCTAGTTATGGCGCTGACATTAGTGTCAGGGAATGGCAAAAACCCGAATGGCCTTTAGGTTCTGGTGACTGGTTCTCGGTAAGTGTTTTCGAAAGCAAGAATTAAGATGATAAAGATGGACACATTTTTGAAATAATGTTAAATTTTTATTCATTAAATAATTAAATCATCATAAAGTGGCATCCTATAATGGCGTTATAAAATGGCATTATAAAATCTATTGTTTTATAACTGTGCATTTATAGGTTGTGCCTTGGGGTCTTAATCACCTACTCGTGTGGTTGAAAAAAACTTATGGCGATGTCGAAATTGTTATCACCGAGAATGGATTTTCTGATAGAACTGGAGAACTGGATGATTATAATCGAGTTGCATATTTTTTGGTAATAAAATTTACGTTTTTCATTTTTATCAGTGTAGGCAAATATTTATATTTATTCACGTATACAACATTCTCTTTGTTTTTAGACTTACTTAAGTGCTTGCTTGGATGCGATATACAACGACGGTGTAAATTTGACTACTTATGTAGCTTGGACTATTATAGATGACTGGGAATGGGGAGACGGATTCACGTAAGTGAAAAATTATAATATTTATTTTTGTATTATATAAGATAGTTTTCTACCCAGCCAGACCTATAGCAAGGAGTAAATTATAAGGAGTACCTATCGAATTTCAGAAGATCCGATCTTCCGAATTTACGAGAATGTATAAAATATCTCCACCCAGGTAATGATGAAATTTCTTCAGGAGGTACTCAAATGTTTTTAGGGGAGCTGGGCACCCTCTTGGTGACAGGCCAGCACCCAATAAGGTAGATAAGATATTTTTAGGTTGAATATCGATGAATAAATTATCTACTGCAGAAGATGTGTCTAGAATATTCCGCTCTTTTCTAGAACCTAGCCCTATCTCTGAAATGAGTGATGAACTTTCGCAATACAGGCTTCTAATGAGTACAGTGCCTCGTCATGTCCTTGATTATAATAAAACTAATAATAAGTTCTCTACTACGCCACTGATGGCGTAACAATATAATACAGCTCCAAAATCATCCACCCAGTTGAAATATAAGACTGGGGCGTGTTTTGTAATGTGGTAATTTAATTTTATAAAATACTTTTAAACTTAACGAAATTGAGAAAAACACTACTGTATAGTGGTAAAAAACATAGTAGTGTTTTACTCAATTTCGTTATTGTTATGAATTACCACAGAGTAACGGCTTCCTCAATCAATTTACTTTTAAACTTTCTTCAACACAACATTATTACTATCTCTGAATTTTTTAAACGTTGTTTGTTTGTTGAAAAATCTACATCAATATATTATAATAAAAACTAAATTTATGAAACTACTTATTTCTTGGTTCACCAGAAATTATTGCACATCTGGAAATTCTGTAAAGAGCACCCGATTGTTTGTTCTGTTCCAGGAACATGGATGCGCATCTATAAATGCGCGAATTTCTCCTTTCCTGTAAATTTCCATTCTGTCTATTATTCTGTGATTAGGTGTTCAACCGCGTTATTATGTTGGATGGACTTGTTAACAAAAATAATACTGAAGAGAAGTAGCACATAGCTCTAGCTCTGCATAGGACAGTAAATGGCTCTGCAGCGGAAATAAATATTGTTACCTAAGAAACATATATTTTTTTCCCTAAGGAAATGGCTTTGGGAACGTAGCCCGTATAGCCAGAAAAATATTTTGATTCTACAGTTTTAGATAGGTTTAAATAAATCGAATTTATGTCTGAATAAGTACATATTATTACTAATGTATAATCAGTCTCAGCCTGTATGGGGTGTGTAAGGCGCGAGCAACGCCTTGTTTGTAAGATTTGTTCTCACTCATCAGGGGCAGCTCTAACTCTTTTGCTGTACCGAGGAAATGGCATTTTGTCGCCCCCCTCTCTGCCCTATGAGCAACATATTGGTATCGCTACGCAGGGACGGAATAAATAATTTGGCGCTTTACGCAATAATGTTAGGGAACCGCAGGGCCTTCGAGAGAAAAAATCGGGACCCGGGGGTAGTACATACGCGCGCCCCACACCCCCGCTTTTCGATATAACTTCAAAAAATAGCTGGTGGCATTCCTTGCAATACAATATTTATCTCGATTAAAATTTCGAGGAGCGGGCGTGATATTCCTTGCCATCACATTGTTAATCTCAGTTGAAATTTCCTTACAATTCTGGAGCCCTGGGCCGCCGCCCACTATGCCCACCGTCTGAATCGGCCCATATCACTCATACACATATCGAACGGAAAGTTCTTCTAAACCTACGACTTTGCACTCATAAAACTTCTAGAATTATACGTTCATCTCTTTCAATATTTCATGTGGCTTTAAAGTTGATAATGGGCCAACGTTTATGCTCACTCAATTAGCATAGCCGTGCCACTCATTTTGACTGGTAGATCGGACGCTGTTCGTCCCTTGCTTGAAATCATCTTAGACCGTACGCTTCTCGTGACGCACAAGCCATAAACGCTGAGACAGACTTTATCTACTGTTCTCAATGAAACTTTGAAAATTATGCTTTGTAGAAAGTACGTTGTCAATGACATTTAACAACTACGATATTAAGCAGTCGATAAGATCAATCAGTATATTTATTATATATGTCCAGATAATCAGAAGATAGAATCTAAGGAGGTACGTACCTACCGTTTATCCAATACCCCTATGCCCAATGGATGTATATAGTGTTTCTATTGTCGATTTAAAAATAAAGTTATATACCAGTCATTACAAAACCTGTTTGTGATAGAATTACACCCGAGACCAGCTTGAATATTCCAAGCGATATCCGTATACGAATATAATTAACCAATAACCAGATATGTTATGTCCTTACCTCAAACGTAAGTAGGCGATCGTTTACCTGGCTCATCATTACAAGCCCATTAGAGTATTTTCAGAACATTATGAGCCACGAGATGCACAAAAGGCTGAGATTATTCCCTATAAGTACATTTTGCTACCACATAAATTTAATAGAATGATTTACTTACATTGTTGGGATTAGATAGATAACCCAGAGCAACATTCGCTAGTTTCTAAATCTAAATCTCAAAGGGCCATTGAAGCGGAGATCTACACACAACGACAGCTCGGGATAAAGTGCAAACAATAAATCTGATGTTTTTAGAAAGCAGTGTAATTGAGACGTTCTCCGAAATTATGTATCTGCGCATTCCAAGGTCAAAGCTCATGAGGTGTTGAAACACCTCTGTCTGCTCTTCGTTCATTCTTAATATTGCCGGTAATATAACCATAGGTTAAATGATATTTATTTACTTCTATCGAATCAGTTATGGATTTGTTCATTAAACTAACATTATTTATTATAAATAAATGATTACTATAAATAAATAATTTACATCATGCCTATCAATTAATATAAAGTAATAAAACAATATTGACAATAATTAAAAAGTGACTCTAAAAATTGTCGGTCGGCGCTCATGACATGTGAATTATTCGTTTGTCGATCTTTTTTATGATTATCAAACTGACTTTAAATAAACTATACGCAGTTATTAAGTGAAGGAAACGTTCTGATTGAATGTTTAGTACGTCAGAATTAATAACGAGTTGGTTAAAGACAGACCTGTAACCAGGGGTTACCACGAAGTGCCCAGCACCCCCTGGGAACTTTTGAGCACCCCCCTGAAGAGATTCCAATATTACTAGTATGGAATTATTTTGCTTATTTTGCTAAATTATAAAGGAATTGGCACCCCCTAAGCTCCGATGAGCATCTCCTATAATTTATTTCTGGCTACAGATAACCCTAGTTAAAGATCATTACTTGATTATTTATGGGCTCCTTGTCGAAAATTAAGATGATTCTTCATTTTATTTTTTTTTAAATAAGCAATCCCCGCTCTCCACTCAACTAAAACCTTACCATAGTTCAAAAGGGATTAGCAACTGAAACTGATATACAGGGTGTCCCACTTAATATGTTACGCACGTCTTTCTTGGTAATTTTTTAGATACATTTAGTTCAAACGCAAATCTGACGTTTTTTTTTTCCAGATGTTGCTACGAAACAAACAATTGAACATCACAGAAAAAAGTTCTGGCCGAAATACCAATTTATTTTAAACATTCAAAATGGCGGATTCGTGTATTTTTAAAATTTTACTTTTACAGGCAAGTAAAAATTGCATGTAAATTTTAGAAATCACTTACGCTTACGGTATAGCCGGAAATAAAATTCTATTTAAAAAAATCATAATTTTGTAAATACAACAAAACGTAAAATTCTCTTTCCGAACATCTAATATCTGTCTAACAGTTTTCGGTATATGAACCAACCATTTTTGATCTAGTTCTCATTTCCTTTGCAACAATGTTCAAATTTGTAGGAGGTAGGTGTCAGTATAATACGAAACTAATTAATATTGTGCTTACTTAGACGCCTATCGATTGAGATTTTACCACATATATTTGACATTTGTAAAACAAAATGTCCGAATCAAGGATGACTAAGATGTTAATTATAGACTATATTGAGTACAAGTTACTTACGTTTAAAAATTCTGTGATGTTCAATTGTTTGTTTCTTAGCAACATCGGAAAAAAATACGTCAGAATTGCGCTTGAACTAAATGTGTCTAAAAAATTACCAAGAAAGTCGCGCGTAACATATTAAGTGAGACACCCTGTATATCAGTTGCTAATCCCTTTTGAACTAAGGTAAGGTTTTAGTTGGGCGGGGAGCGAGGATTGCATATTTAAAAAAAAATAATAGGAAGAATCATCTTAATTTTTTTTTAGTGGCATCGGAAGGGTACTTGAAACATATTTATCTCTAGAACTGTAAGATCTTGTACACCATTGTATTTTCTTTGCATGCGTAATAAAACCTTATTATATTCTTCGCAAATACAAAACGAAGAGTATTTGATTGGCATATTTCTAGAACCGGTAATATCACTGTGTTGGTGATCGCATTCTGAACAATTTTCAGAATGTCCGTCCGTTTGTCTATCCGTCGGCCCGTCACGTTTCTTGTAAGAACGAAAACTCGATTGTATTGAAATCAGAACAGTAAGTTAGTGTTAGTTAGAGGAAGAACCCTATTTTGAACAAGATTAATCAATAAATAAAAAATTTTAATATTATAGGGAATCATTATTATATAAAAATAATAATAAAATTATAATAAAAAGTTTTTATATTTTGTAATTAAATAAAAAATTGTTTAAAACTAATATTATTTCCAAAAAAATTCGAAGAATATCCTATAGAATGTGCAACAATTATATAAAAAGTGCAGCAAATTGGCGAAGAGTATAATGGGTAGCTTGTTCGTTTATTATGTTATAAAGTAATAATAATACATAGTTTACATAAATCATAGTACCTACCTATAATAATAAAGAAGAATAGGACATATTCGACCCATGGAAAAATGGTTAACGCTGTTTTTTTTCTTTTCAGTTCACTGTTGGGTATGTACCGTGTGAACTTCTCTGATCCACTGAGAACTAGAACACCAAGAAAATCTGCTGAATTCTTCACACAAGTTGTCAAAAATCGCTGCTTAGTTGCTAGTTGTACAAATTAATTACTAATTACCTATAGTTATTGCATTTTCATTGTTTGTGTAAAATAAAACATCATGTCTTTATTAGATCGAGCGTTTTTCTGTTTTACGACTTAGACTGCTATAAAGTTTACCGAATAAATGAATTTTCACGAAACTTTCTGGATTCCGTTCGTATTGATGTCTAGATCAAACTCCGTAAAAAAAGGTTGCCGCTATTGCTCATTTCTTTAAACAATGATTTTGTTTCTAATTTGTTAACTACCAAAATTGAGACATATTTAAAAAACAAATTGTATTTCAAGATAATTTGACGGCCCTGCCATAAAGACAAAATTCGGTACAAGTCTGCAAATCTTCCTAGATAATTTTCATGTTTAAATTTATTTTAATTCCTTCCAAATTTGCAAGGGGCTGGTCAGATCTCTGGTGGGGATTTTATGCACCGAAGCTCCATTAAAACCTTAATGGGCTTGTTCCATGATATTCTTTTTATATGGTTTTTATACTTTTTCATATAGTACTCGATATTCTCATTATACACTCAAAATTTCGTATTATTAACTTTTTCCGTTCTCCAGATATAAGGAGTTGAAATTAGTAATAGTTGCAAAAACCGAGCGCTCATTTGTGACGTCACTGTACCCAAGGGACGTAAGAAAAATGGCTTTCTGGAACCTTTCAAATTTAACCTGAAAAGTCGAAAAACATGGAATTTTTAAACGCCGGTAACTAAATAAATACGTCGAGTGGAAGTTCGTTCTATGTGTCTACGGAAAGGAGAAGGTCGGCGATGAATTATAATCGTAAATTGCAGGGTCGAAGTCGAAAATTCGTTCTGGCAGGAGCGAGAGAAAATTGTAGTTTTTTGACATTTCACCAAATTGTACTCCCCTACTGTCAAGTAGTAAGCAAAACAAACAATACTTCGAAAACACTTATAATTATAACCAATAAGAAGCATCAAGTCTATTGAGATCGCCGAGTCTATGCGTATAGTGACGTATGTAGCGCCTGGCCACGCCCCATTTTCGCGAGATGGAAATTTGTAATACTTTTTAAGATACTAAACGTGCGAATAAGATTCTGATTTTTTGCAGATCCATTAATTTATACTTGCACTTTCGATTTATGAAATAAAAAAAAAATGCCGAACAAGCCCATTGTAGTTGTCTACAAATATTTAATGCAAATAAAAAGAGCCATAAAAACGACCGTATATCACAGCCTCGTTAGTTCCTACAGAGCCGTAGGTAGGTACTTAAAATTTTTGTGCGCAATAACCTACAATAATCTAGAAATACTTGATATAGCGATAAATAAAAAAAAATTACTTTGTTTTGCTTATGTCAAAATAGGAATAATATCTCATATATTTGTCGAGCAGTGACGAATTAGTAAGGGGGTCCAAAGCTTTAAAAATTGAAATGATCCATTCCAACAAGGTAAATAAGTTTTGGGAACGAATTCAGAAAGAGGGTCCTTAGGGACATCAGAAATGGTTTGTTGGACTTTTGTTGGCGGTTGCACAACTTCTCCACGAGAAAAAAGATGGCGGAATGTTATTTCAGGAATTCGTGTTTTTGAACGTATACCTCTCGCTAGAAAACTAATTACGTGCGATATTGATCTGATTTTTATCATCTGCACTGATAAAATTTCAAAATCACTTACGGTCTTTTTCTAAATAGATCCAAAATCACAGGAACGAAATTTGTGTGTTTAAAATTTTGACGTGCGGGCAACTATATTAAATGTTTGAATTTTATGTATACTATATGCGAAGGAAATATGGTCTAGAGATCAATAAAGTTTTTGCAATAAAAATCAGCTCGATATCGATATCAGATCAATATCGCACTTAGTTAATTTTCTAGCGAGAGGTATACGTTTAAAAACACGAATTCTTCAAATAACATTCCTCCATTCTTTGGAGAAGTTGTGCAACCGCCAACAAAAGTCCAGAAAACCATTTCTGATGCCCATTAGGACCCTCTTTCGATATGTGAGCTAAAAAATTATTTACCTTGCTGGAATGGGTTATTTGGAGATTTTGACAGCTTTCGAAGGCGTGGACCCTCTACTAAATTAGATATTCCATGAAACACTGACAATATTAAGTTCGGCTCTGTCGCGGATAGGGTTTACATACGTACTGTAAACCGTTACCTCGTAAAATATTTTCCGTAGGAGTGAGTAGGGAAAATATATCAAAATAATTTGACTCTAACTGAAACAGGTGTTTTCCTTAATTTTTTATTTTAATAATTCCAGAACTTATACTTCATATGAGAATAATGATATTCTATGTATTAAATAATACATTACATTTATTATTTAACACGTTATAGAGGAATTAGCTCGGGAACTAACATGCCCTGCTCTCCCCTCAACGCGTGAGCGGTAAATCTTTGATGTTTTTTATGTGCAGTAAATATTTGAGGACATGGTCAAGTATACTTTCACATCTAAGTAGTGGGGTGGAAGTATTATAGTATCTACTCGTAAAAAATGTTAATTTTTTTCTTCTTAAAATACTTTTAGAATACCGTGAAACGTCAAGATATTAAATTTGAGCAAAAAAAATTCTGTCGGTCGGTGTGTCTAACTTTTTATGCGTACGTTGTCTCTGGAACGGTATAAGATATGACTTGAAATTGGGTTTGCTAAGTATTATTATATATGTATTACAACGAGATCTGGAACTATATTATATTTTGAGCTTACTCAGGTGAAAGGTTGCAAAGAGAATTACAAATAAGGTAGACAACATCTCCATCTCCATAAACCATACTACCCTTAGAGTAGGAAAGATATATATTGTAAGGAGTCGTAACGCTACTGCCAATGGTGAAGCCACCTGCCACCAGAGAGCAAGCGAAAGTGGCGGAACATATGTACAATATGTAGGTGTCAAGTTTATCACATCAAAGGAATAAAACGATACAAAACTGGTATTTTTCCAAAAACAGCTTCATAATAATACAATTAATATTCAGTACCATAAATATATTTACTCATATCTTACATACCAGAATTTATTCTACATTCTATATAATATAACACTATAATCGATATATCTACGCCAATGGAAAAAGTGTCATTTCGGATGCACTGTTCTATATTCAATGAAGAAAAGATGAATGAAAATTTCAATCAATTAACGTGCAGATTGCATACCAGAAAATGATATACTATGCTCTCATTATCATTGCATGCACACGGATATAATTAAGTAAATAATAGGCCTACAGTTAATTTAACTAGGTAAAGTGAAAACTGCATATACTTTAATCTGCAAAGCGTCACTCCTTTCAATTTTTTCCCGCTGTGATTTTTACAGTAGTTTATAGAATATGATACCATCATGTAGGTACATTACATAAATTAGCACTAAATCACTTATAAATCACTTCTATTGGAAAATTTCATTTTGCTCTCTACCGTTTGTGTGCCACCACCGCAATGGCGTCTTAGGCACAACTTGTTAGCGTGGCGATTATGCGATGTTACGAGTCCTCACCATCTATCTTTCCTAGTCTAAGATACTACCCAATGATACTAGTATAGTTCGCTACATATATTTAATGCACATAAAAACCTCAAAGTACTGACGATTACGTCTAGATGGGAGAATGGGGCATGACCTATTTTTGTAGAAAATGGTAAATCATAGATATGATGTATTACTTAATACGTAGAACAACATTCTCATGTAAGGTAGGTATGTTCTGTCATGATTAAAATAAGAAGTTAAGGGAAACACACCTGTTTGAATTATAATTCCAAATTATTTTGATATAGTTATAAATTATTTAAGAATGTAACGGTTTGCAGCAAGTATGTAAACCCTACCCACAACAGAGTCGAACTTAATATTGTCAGGGTATCATGGAACATTGAATTCATCAATGCTCCACAAATACATAATTTATTATTCCTATCTTGACTCAAGTAAAACATAATAAAACATTTTAATTTATCGCTGTACCAAATAACTATAGTTATTTACCAAAGACAATACTTCTAGATTTCAACTGTCATTGTGCACACAAATTTTAAATGTGGCTCTGTGGGATATATCTTATGGTAACAAAACAGTGATTTATGGTCGGTTTTTATGGCTCCTCTTATGGCATTCAATATGTATAACCAACTATATATGTAATTGGCCATATATAGAGCATTTCATTTAATGCTCTCAAGTAAGCTGGGCTCGAACAGATCCGTCTACTGAGGTATTCTTCGCTGTTCTCTGGTTAAATGTGAAATAAAACATATGGACATATCAACATTTTGCAGAAAAGGAAAGAAAATACGAAAGTAAGATTTATTTTGTACGTTTATAATTCAAATATACTAAAGGGAAATATATTTATCCATAATCGCATTCTTTGTTGATAGTTCGCCAAGCAGTAATAATTTCTTGCCAAAATGCTGATACGTCTCCGGAATGACGGAATGAGTTTTGTAATGAGCATTATGTGAGTCATTTTTTTCTTGCTTATGGGTAGTTTTTCCGGATAAACTCTCTTGGTGGGTTGAGTTATATTCTTCGTAGTATTTCTCAAATACTAGATAGTTTATAAATTCTTGGCAAACAGCTTCTTCAGCCGAAGAAATGGTAAATACTGGTAGGAAGAGATAGAAAAGGACTTGTTTTGTTCCTGAGGACTTCCTTTCCATAAGAGTCATTGCTCAGACAAGTTTTTTTGTAATCTTCACGCCACTAATTTTTAAAATCGTACACTAAATTGTTAGATACTAGCAACATCCAGACTTTTTGTAATATTTTGGAAGCTTCTTTCAATGTAATTCCTAAAGAGTATAGAATCTTTCAGTTTTGTTAAGTACCTACTCTTTTGATTAGACCGAAGTCACGGTCGAATTCTTATAGGAATACCCTCTCATAGGAACATAACTTTGAATTTTTTCGAGTCTTTTGTGTTCTACCAAGCTCATTAGAAAGCGAACCATTGCGTTATTTTTATTTTGTCCACAATAATTGTCATAGATTTTTTAATTTTTAAAAGCTTTTATTTAACTTGCAATATTAGTGTGTTAGTTTGTTTAGGTTAAATCTTGCAAGCTGAATTAGAACCATTTTCTCTTATCCTACGGAGTGGAAATTTTAATGATTCAGTTTCGAGGACAATGCATTTTTATGATAGGCATGATCTGATTCTACACCCAGGATATACATTTCAGGTGCCCTTAGAATGGCTTCAGGTTAAATAGTATACAGGGTAGGGCAAAAAATGTGAAAATCGAAATAAAAAATTATAAAAAAAAACATTTTTAAGAAAAAGCTTTTATTTAAAAAAAACTGCACTAAAAAGTAAAAAATAGTTTAAAATTTACATAGTGTCAAGCGGATTTAAAGAACAAGCACCGCTCTTGCAGTTAACATGCGGTTACCTCCTTAAACAAAAATATGCAAAAATGTCAATTTGATGAAAAGTTGGACATGTCCCCTTTCTGCAGTTAGCGATTCCTATGTTCGCAAGGTTTTGACTGGCTAATATTATATTTGTACTCAACGAGTATGCAGTATAAAGTATAAAGTTCGTCTTTATACACTATTTAACTTCATACTATATCCACCAAACTGAATAAGGAAACATCAATCAGATAATTAATCTACAATACACTTAACATAAAAATGCCAAATCCTTACTTAACAAACAAACGACTCCAAACGTCTATAAATGGAAACACTTGACTAAAATGAAAAGATAATTTAAGTTTCATACATGTGAAGTAAAACGAGGAACAATAAATAGTTAATAGCAATCATACAATGAGGTTTATTCTATTATTCTCCTGCATCTTTTCAGTATGGTAAGTTCCATTTTTTTTCATTTTTAACCATCTATTAACTATTTCAATATAGAATATTTTAAAGTTTAGCACAAGGGATAAACTCAAGGTATTTTCCTGAAAACTTTAAATTTGGAGTTGCCAACGCAGCAACACAAATAGAGGGAGGATGGGACGAGGATGGTAAGGGTGAAACCATTTGGGATCATTTTGCCCATTTCCACCCGGAAAAAATTCTTGACCAATCTGCCCCAGATATTGCTAGCGATTCTTATCACAAATACAAGGAAGATGTAGCCTTAGTAAAGCAAATGGGTTTGGACTATTACCGCCTTTCCATTGCTTGGTCGAGAATATTACCAACTGGTTATACTACTCAAGTAAATCTACCAGGAGTAGATTATTATAACAATTTATTCGCGGAACTTAAGGCAAATGATATCGAACCCATGGTAACTTTGTACCACTGGGATCTTCCACAACCTTTGCAAGATGAATTTGGTGGTTGGTTAAACAGTACAATTGTTGACGTATTTGGCGAATACGCAAGACTCTGCTATTTCCTATTTGGAGATGTTGTCAAAACGTGGATAACTATTAACGAACCTAAGCAAGTATGTCAAAGTGGATATGGCACCGGAACATTTGCACCAGGGGTAGTTTCAAATGGAATTGGTGAATACATATGTGCTAAAAACGTTCTTTTGGCTCATGCTAAAGCTTATCACATTTATGACGATGAATTTAAAGCTACGCAAGGAGGTAACTTCGGTCAGTACTTACTTAATTACGTCTAGTTAAAGTTAAAGCTTTGTAGGAAGAAATACAATGGTGATCGATACCTCATGGATGGAGCCTGGCAGCGACAGTGATGCAGATAAGGAAGCTGCGGAAAGAGTTCTGCAGTTTGAAGTAAGTGAAACAGTTCTCATTAGAGCTAGCTGTACCATACATTCCTATATTTATATACTCATTTTAACTAATTGTCATTTTTTCAATAACGAAGTAGACGGTCGTTGACTCCCGTCTTTTACCCTAATACTCTCCAGGCGCTAACGATACCTTGTGGTACACTTACAGCAGTTTTTGATCTATCCTGGCGTAGAGCGCAGCAAAGCGCTCTCCATCTTTCACGCTCTCATTGATTGCGGCCGCTTTGTCTATAATTTGAACATTTTATTTTATTAGACGTCGTTTCCAAGTCAACTTATTTCGTCCAGCCGGCGCCAGAGGCCGCTAGGAGTATAAATTTGAATATAGAATCGAGTTTCACGTGATATTTTCGTGTTTATTATAATTTTAAAGCTTTATATTCTTCATGCTTCTGACTGTCAGCCTAAAATTGAAACGTGTTTCGATAAAGTAAAAAATAGGTTTTTGTGTAAATTATACAAGTGCAATGGTTTTTTAATATACCGAGTTCCTATGAAGCCAGGTACACCTCCACTTTTTTCAAGATAAAAATTTGACTTTGTTTACTTGTTTCAAATTATTTGTCCAGCGTATATTAGTTAACGCATATTATACAGGGTGTAATTAGTTTCATGTCATTAAAAAACTGGTAATAGGGACCGACTAGACAAACAGAAAACCTATATGACTTTTTTCTCTAGGGGCACTTTGAAAAAACTGACCTGGGTTTACATTTTTAATGTTAAGGTAGGAAAGATTTGAGAACCACTGTTTTTCAGAGTCAATGAATGTTATAGTTCCGAATATTAGAAATAATGAAAAACTGTAATACCCGAATTGTGTTCCCGTCGGTAGAATTGCAGCACTTTGATGGGATTATTTGTATCGAACTTTTTATACCACTAATTATGAAAATGTAAATAATTCCTTCTCTTTCGGCACAATGCAAGCATAGTATGGCCGCAGGGGTTTAAATAGGATTTGTTTACATGTGTTTTTTAATTTGGACCAAAGCTATTGTAGCTTTTATTGTCGTTTATAAGAATTTATACAATTTAAAAGTAGTTTATTAACATTTGTAACATTGTGTTAAAAGCTTAAAAAAATAATAATTGTTTTATGAAATTGGAAAACGAACAGTTAGACGTCCGAGATCCGATAACAGAAAATAGTTGTGTATTTTAAGTCAGGAAAAAATCTGATTTTTTTTAACGAATTGAGCGCATAATTTTTCCCAATCAGGTATCGAAAACTAAAAATCAAGTCTTTGGTGTCTATGAAAATCAATGTAAACAATAATAAAAAGATAAAAACAAGACAACGAATACTAATAATAACAATCATACCTTTAATGCCCAATAGGTAACACCCAATAACTGAACAATTCTTTTGAATTTTTTACAAAAATTGTTCGAAATGACCTCCATCTCCACGTATACACATTTCGGTGCGTCGAACTAATAACATACTTACTCCGTTCAACACATTTGATAAATTAGGATCATTTTTTATGGTTTCTATGCAGATTAAAATACGTCGTTGCAATTGTTCTAAAGCTCTTCCGCACCAGCTGCATTTCCACCACTTTCTCCATGTACCAAGTCCATATCCGCGAGCTTTGGATAAGTGTAATCTCCCATAATGTTCAAAATCTGCGTTTTAAAACACCACACTAAACTGTGAATTAACGTTATCAATAAAGAAAACAAAAAGAAAAACTTGGTCCAAAATCCAAAAAGTAACACAAAAAGCACGAACGAGAAGTTGTGCCTTACGTAACCAAGTACTAACGACTTGAACGATAAGTCAATAAAATAAATTTTAACATAAGTGGCACAAAATTCAAAAAGAAAATCAACAGACAAAACCAAGGAACGGGTATGTCGCGTCATGCATACGTTCTTTACCAAGTAAGGACAACACTGAAATTATTACTTGAGAATATTACAAGGGAGAGCATAGCACGCCTAATAGGATAATTGTCCGCGAAGAAGCAAAAAACATGACGATGTCCTCTGTCGGTCGCTTTTAGCTGCTTTATCGGCATACTTATTTGCAGGAATGTCAGAGTATCTCGTGCGACAAGACGCGAGGCAATAAAACCTACCTCAATATGCCAGCAGTTCTCAAACTAGGTTAAGTATTTTTTAAATTTTTGTTTATTTTTTTTCTCCAAAACTATTAGCTCTAGACCCCATGTTATATAAGGTTTTTTTGTTTGTCTTGTCGTTCCCTACCACCAGTTTTTTTTAATGACATGAAACTAATTACACCCTGTATAAATATACAAATTAAATGGATTTTTCTTAATTCTTATTCGGGTAATTTAAGAAATAATTGTTTGAAATTTTATTTCTATAAATTACACTGAGAGAAATAAAATTTCAAATTACTTTTTACTTGGATTTTCTATATACTCAGGTTAATACAGTGGCCTATTTCCACGATCGTCATAAAGTAAACTGGACTTCACAATAATGCACGCTTCCCAAGCTAAATCTCATGAAACCAACAACTATGTCATCATAGTAAGCTAGCTGTTAACTTATTCGACGTTGGCAAGGAATGCCTTTCTCTAAAAATGTTACCACAATTCCTTTAATAACAAAATAATCATTAACAGTGTGACATTATTAAAACACTTATAGTAAATTAACATCAGGAGTACCCATTGATACTTTTTAAATTGTTTTTAAAACCAGACAATCATTTATCAGCTACTAGATAATACTATAGATCAAATCTAACAACGCCAAATTCGATTCTCGTATTGATATGCCACTTTATTTTGAAAGTACTTTTGAAAGCAATTTGCTTTCAAGAGTGCTTTAGAGATTACAAATGATATAATCATAAGAGTAAGTTGGTACCTAGTACTTGCTGAAGGTTTCATTATTAAATCTGAGATATACAATTGTAAGAAATTTGAAAATATAAAATAAAACGATATCTACACCATCTTGAACGTTGAAGTGTTGCACACTCTGTTACATCGCTATTGGTAAACTATCAAATGTGTGATTAGAATATAATTTCATGTTACATGAAGAGTGGCCATTCAACAAGTTCTCAAAAATGGGCTTGAGGTCGCCATTCTCTAGAAAGAGACATCTGATAGGGAAATATTTATTATTTTTGGCCATAGCTTTTTTTTCTTAGTACGTATACTTGAAAAAACTATAAGACTACCTAAGTAGAACCATAATAAGACTATTACTATGAATTTTTACACAATAATTTCAGTGGTTTGCAAAATAGTTTAATTTAAAACTACGAAATAGGAAGATTCGCATATAATTTTTAAATTTAAATCTAACTATTTTGCAAACCACTGAAATTATCGAGTGAAAATTCATAATAATATTTTTTGTTAAGGTTCTACTTAGGTAGTCTTATAGATTTTTTTAAATATACGTACTAAGAAAAAAGAGTTAGGGCCAAATAGTAAACATTTCCCTATCAGATGTCTCTTTCTAGAGAATGGCCACCTTAACATTTCTGAGACCGCCCTTATATAAAAATTCGTTTGCAAACACCTCCCCCTCTACATGTAAGGATAAGAAAAGTCGAACTTAGCTTAAGAAAATATATTCTGTTTATTAGTTTGCCAAGCGAGATCGACCAAAAATTATTGAATACACTTAGCTACTTTCTATGGAAGCGTACTGAGGCCACGACGAAAAAAAAATTAAGTTGAAATTTCAACATATCAAGTCGAAATTTTAACTTTTTAAGTTGAAATTTCAACTTATTAAGTATCTTGAAATTTCAACTTAATAAGTCGAAATTTTAACTCATTAAGTGGAAATTTCAAGATAATAAGTTGAAATGTCAACTTTCTAAGTTGAAATTTAAAGATAATAAGCCGAAATTTCAACATATTAAGTTGAAATTTCAAGATAAATCCACATCCAGATTACTCGTCCAAGTCCACTTTAAAGGAAACATTTTGAATAAATTTGCATTCTAGTATGTGGAAATTATTGGTCATAGAATTTTAATATTTGGGGCAGACATCATAGAAAAATTTGAGGCGTTGGCTTCTTCTACCATATACGTTAAAAATGAAGTTTCTAGCCTGGTCTGCTTATTTTGCGTTATTCACATCCTACCACCTGGAAAATATTGTTACGGATTTCCACCTTTTTTGGGAAACACCCTGTATGAATCCGTGGGTTCTAAATAATTTCAACAAGAGATAAACACTACTAACACTTTATTTAACAATTTACTGACTGTACAATACTTGTTTACTTAATAGTTAACCTCACTTTTCACTTTTCAACTTGTTCACTTTTATAAACTCTCTTCTTAATAAACTTCCTCTTCCGCGCTTGTAATCGCGCCTTATATACTCCGAAATTAGCTCTAGATTAATCCAGAATCTTCTCCAACCATAATCTAGAAAAGTCCTTGTCTCTTTCTAGAGCCTTTCCAGTCACTATCAGTAGGCATAGGCGTATCATCTTCAATTCCAAGGGGGTGTAATTCATAACAATATTATAAAATATGGGCCTTGACTTCTAGTACATACACCAAGTTCCAAGTTTCTGTACTCTTACCAGCTTGCTTTACTTATTTCCCCCTATTTACCCCTTCACCGGATATGTTCAGAAAACAATCCAGTTCCAGATCTCGTTATACTATGTATATGAGTATACAAAATTTCTAGACAATATCTTAAACCATTCCGAAGAAAACGTACGGACAAAAAACGTAACAGACCGACAGAGACACAAACAGACCGACAGACAGACAAACAGAAATGTTTTTCTCAAATTTAAAATCTCGACGTTCCATGACATTCTAAACCTGTCTAAATGTTGTTTGTGGCATTATCTTAATTTTCTTTTTCCTTCTTCAATTCTTTGGGACTTCCTGCCACATGTATGTTTACTTTTTAAGCGGTGCTAGGGGAATCTACAAAATATATCACAATTAACCAGTATAGTACTGGTAAAAAATCTCTACGCCTGTGACGTTTACGTCAAAGGATCAGTTAGAGGCTGTTTTTTTTAAATAACTATATCAACAGTTCTATGTAAATAGTAAGTATCTATGGATATTGAATATAACAAACATTCTTAGAGCTGTGTATTTCTCATACACAGCAAAACAGATTTTTCAAAAAAGCCTTGAAAAAGGAAACAGATTAGATTTCCGAAACGTCGGCGAAATATTTAATTTCAAGTTTTTATACTTATTTTTGTTGTTTATTTAAAAAAACCAGCCTCTAACTGATCCTTTGACGTAAACGTCACAGGCGTAGAGGTTTTTTACCAGTATCATACTGGTTAATTGTGATATATTTTGTAGATTCCCCTAGCACCGCTTAAAAAGAAAACATACATGTGGCAGGAAGTCCCAAAGAATTGAAGAAGGAAAAAGAAAATTCCAAACCTATTTCAAGAAAAAAAAAATGGATTTTTTTTTACAGTTACTATACTTCCAATCCACTACGTGGAGGTGGAAGTAATATGTCGAAATTTCCACTTATGATCTTGAAATTTCAATTTAATAAGTCGAAATTTTATTGAAATTTCAAGATGATAAGTTGAAAGTTCAACTTATTAAGTTGAAATTTCAAGATAATAAGTTGAAATTTCGACTCATTATGTTGAAATTTCAACTTAAATTTTTTTTCGCCGTGGCCTCAGTACGTTTCCGTAACTTTCCAATTATCTTTTGTGAGAACGTTCATTTGTTGTGAACCCTTCCCTCCCTAGCCATCGCTTTTTTTCACATTCATTGTTGATAATCTTAGCAGAAACGCTGTTATCCAAGAAAATGCCACTTTAGTTTTAGGGTAACATGTACGAGTAGAGTATTATTTAGATAAAAATTCACAGATTTCGCAATCCTTGCAACCATCGGGACATTGGAAATGATAACACCATACATAAAACATAAACTTTTTTAACTTTTTCCGATCCACTGTCGATTGCGACACCGCTGTATTTCGACCTTAAATGAAAACTGGTCACTTGACCCCCTGTGATATATGCAACCCATATTACATTTGCATATATCAGCCGTTGCATATACGACAGAGTCTCACTCGACCGCGACACCGCTGTCTTCTGACCTGGAACGAAAACAGGTAACTCGACCCCCATATACGAACATAAACATTTCCAATGTTAAAAAGTTGTGAAAAGAAAATGTGAATTATAATATAATATTTTAAGTTAAAGAGAGCACTCGTCACGTAAACTCAAATTTTAATTTCATTTATAAGGTCAATTGAACTTTTTTTATATAATGCTGGCATTGGATACACTCCTTTAGCCAAAAGACTCTAACAAATTATCCGACGTACTTAGGTATATATGTAAATTAATCCTAAAAAAATAAATAGTGATCTACACAGTGGACACTCATTTCACATCAAGGGGTCCGTCTTGATGACTTTGTAATGTACGAGATGCACCACGGATAGAAAGGTTAAATCAACAGAGTTTTATACAAAGGATTTTACAGGACACGATTTCCCTAACGGACTGACCTCCCAAGTTTTATTAATTGTTGATTATACTTGAATATCACGTCTTCTTATAAATTCCATTATAATAAAATAAATATCATTCGTTTTATGGCTTAAAATATAGCTCATACTTAAGAGCATAATCAGATTCTTCTCCAATGATCTTTATACAGGGTGATTCGTGAGGAGAGTCGTACTTTACCAAAAGATAGAAAACATTGAGGTGATCTTAAATCCTCAAACAGTAATGGCTAAAGCGGCCCCGTTTTCGAAATACAGGGTGTTTTATATTTTTTGGAAGAATATTCTTTTCGCCATATATCTGTAATGCGTAAGCGGAATCCAATGAAATTTTGTGTTTTGATTACATAGTAGTCATTCACCATCAGTAGTCATTCACCAGCCTGGGATATTAATCAAATATCAGGGCCGGGCCCAGAATAAAAATATTTTAAAGTTATTCCTAGAAAATCACACTCTGTATACTGTTTATAAAATATTTGACATTAAAATATCCATTTACACCTAGAAAGATACAACATCCCATAAAAAATCTTTTGGCACCATTTCATTGTTTAAATAAAAAAATTAAATTGTTGAGGGTTCAATTTTTTTCTTTCTTTAAATGAGAAATTGAGAGAAAAAAGTCACTTTAGGGTTTAACTACATATTATTTTTTTGTTCCCTATCTGCACTAGCAAAAGGTAGTGCAAATAGGGAGAATGGAAATTCATCACACATACCTGGTGAAATAAAAAAAAAATTGTAGTGAATGTGTAACTAATAAACTTAACAAAATAATAAATAATAAAAATTAACAATTTAACTAGAACATAAGAAATCAGTCAAACTTACTAAATCCAATTAAATTATTTTGAATCACAGCCCATTTTCAAAGTGACCACAGCCAAATTCAATACATTTTCTTGATCGATTTGTCATTTCATTTACGCTTTTTCTAACAATCCCTATATTGTTTTTAATTTCATTGCAAAAACGCTCAATTCTTGCAATCAGCTGCTCTCTGGTATTTATTTCTTTATATACTTCAGTTTTTAAATAGCCCCACAAAAACATAGTCAAGGGGTGTGAGATCTGGTGATCTTGGAGGCCATACAACGACCGCCCCGACCAATCCATCTATTTGGATATTGGTCATTCAGATAGTTTCTGACCGAAACATGCGGTGTAGCCCCATCATGTTGAAACCACATTCCTCTTGTGTTTACATTATTTAATAAATTTGGCAGGGTATGTTGTAAAAAATCTAAATAATTGTCACCATTTAAGCGACCTTCAAAAATATGAGGACCTATGAGATTATTATTGAACATCCCACACCACACATTTACAGAAAATCTATGTTGGGAATTCTTTTGGATTATTGCACGGGGATTCTCGTGACTCCAAATATGAAAATTTCAAGTATTATTTATACCATCACGGGTAAATTGAGATGTATACACTCTATAAAATGTTTTATAATCAACACGTTGATTTCCAAACCGGCGTCTGTATTCCCTTTCAGCAGCTTTTGCATTGCCATTGCAATATCCATAGACAAAAACCATATTTGCGTATTCTCTACTCGTGTATGCAAAGGGCATGATTTAGAATTATTACAAGACAATATAGTAACCAGTAAAAGCAATAGTGGTGACGTGACACTTCTTAATTACAATATTACTGATTTTTGACAGGTACCTACTTGATTATTAAAAAGTACGTAGCCATAACATTTAAAACAAATGCGATGACAAGACTAGATGATTGTAACAATTAATTACTCTTGCAATGAATTAAATATTGCTGAAACCAGAGTTTGGAGAACTACCTTTTGGTAGTGCAGATAGGGAACAAAAAAAATAATATGTAGTTAATCCCTAGACTGACTTTTTTCTCTCAATTTCTCATTTAAAAAAAAAATTTTGAACCATCAACAATTTAATTTTTTTATTTAAACAACGAAATGGTGCCAAAAGATTTTTTATGGCATGTTGCATCTCTCTAGGTGTAAATTAATGTTTTAATGTCAAATATTTTATAAACAGTATACAGAGTGTTATTTTCTAGGAATAATTTAAAAATATTTTTATTCTGGGCCTGACCCTGATATTTTATTAAAATCCCAGGCATTAGATGGTGAATGACTATCAAAATACAAAATTTCATTGGATTCTGCTTACTCATTACAGATATATGGCGAAAAGAATATTCTTCCAAAAAATATAAAACGCCCTGTATTTCGAAAACGGGGAAGCTTTAGCCATTACTGTTTGGGGAATTAAGATCACCTCAATGTTTTCTATTTTATTTTGGTAAAGTACGACCCTCTCCTCACGAATCACCCTGTAGTACATTGCATATCATTTTGTTATGTGGGTAGCACAGTCTTACTTTTTGAATTACAAGTGCAATAAAACATATTTTTTCGAAAGACTTGAGTTTTTTAAGTGCGTGCAGTACTTTTTGAATTTGTCTACATTCTCCATGCACGTTCAGAAAATGCACAATTAATTATACAGTTAAACATATACAACTTATTTGTTTCTTAACATGAAATATTCACTAAATATAGATTAATGTGCCTGGAATCGAGTGCATGCAGTGAAAAAGCACCCATTGTTACGGGAGAAATAGGCAGGATACATAAAACTCAGATATGAGTAAATCAACTGTATAAAGTATACTAAGCCATCTTCCAACACCTTTTTCTTTAAGATAAAAATTTGTATGAATTTTGTGATTAGCTCCACATTAAAGCTGAGACTATTCTCTACATTTTATGTTGTTTTCGTTTTTTAGCGGCTCTGAATAGTAAGAATTATCGATCGATGTGTCCGGACGTACGAAACTCCCAGAGAATTCTTATTTTCCGAGCATTTCGGAGCGGCTCAAAACTATAAGTGGAAAACTGAATTTATCTCCTAAACGGTTTAAGTAAGGCAAAAATTTGTAAAGACCTTTCTGGTAAAGAAAGAGACGAGCTACATTTTGTCGAAAACTTTTTTCTGCATTTTCATTATTTTAGCCGCTAGAGCAAAAAAACTGAAAATCAAAAAGTTTTTCCAAATTTTTTTGAATTTTCCCGGAACTTGGAAGTGCAAAGAATGCATCATTCCATTCTACAGGTTATTACCTACTTAAATCCCGGAGATGATCCTTTTAATAATTTTTGCGAGGTTTTTACAAAATTTTGCCTTCATTGCCTGTACTGTCATGAGAGCTTCATACAAATGTAACAGCATAATAAGCAAATATAAAATCAGAGAATGAGAAAGAGTTAACTTCCATCACACATAAACACTATGCACGCAACACTATTTATAGGGCTTAATGGCTTCCGGCTGTTGCGAACTACAATTCGTAAACAAATGATGCGTGGTGCGCCGACGTACTGTGCCATAAATTAGTAGCGCATACGCATTAGATAATGAGATAATATTCGTGTACGTGTATAATTTAATTATACCTTAATGGACATGTTATGTACATACCTCCAGCAATATACACTGTATGTGACACTGATGGATGTCAGTAACTGAATATACATTTCATATCATATGTATATTTAACAATACATATTCAAATTCCAACATCTAATGCATGTGCTATGAATGTACATATCCATGAGATGTTATGTGGGAGGTACCCATTCCCGCTGAAAAATCCCGGTTGGCATTTTTCGTCTTCGAAAATTCCCTTTTGTCTGGACTATTGTTATTATGCTATGATACTGTATATACAATTTATAATTTTTAGCTTGGCCTCTACGCAAACCCCATATTTAAAGGAAACTGGCCACAACTTGTAATTGATCGAGTTGCTAGACGCAGTTTATTGGAAGGGTTCCCGAGATCTCGTCTTCCTGAATTTACCTCAGAAGAAATTAACTACATTAATGGAACTTATGATTACTTGGCACTTAATCACTATACTTCACGCGCTGTTAACGCAACCACTGAGGCACCTTTTGATTCTCCCAGTTATTATGCTGACGTTAATGCTGAGGAATGGCAACGGCCTGAATGGCCTACAAGTACTAATGATTGGGTTTCGGTAAGTGTTTTCGAGGGTAAGAAAATGTAGTACAGGAGTTGGGTGGCTTTTTCGGCACGTCATCATTTTATGCTCTATTACTCCGATCAAGGAACTTAACACTTTTTGATCGGAATTCTATAAGATATCTTAATGGTTTTATGCTCTATTTATATATTTTTATGAATGGTAACATTAGGCTAAGAAACTGTTACCCTAAAACCTACCTCATAAAATACCTACATAGAACTTGTAAATTGTGGTAGAAAGTATGCTCGAAAATATTCAACCGGGGACAAACTTTCAAAAATCGAGACCAAAGTATTTCTAATTAAATGAATTCGGAGCAATAAGGAGACTCACAAAATACCTTGATGAAATTTATCACCGTTATTAGGAATTATAAGTTACATATGTGTATGAATCTCATAGTTTGCCTCGCCTTACTTTGACCTAAGTGTCCGGCAGACTTCTGTAAAGATATTCATACGTGTTCATTATGTTACTTACACTTTAGAATCTCGCTTGCCTTTTTCCGTTTGAATCTGAAATAGGTACAGGTCTGCTATTACAAAAAAAATTGACCAAACATGTGGCGGACTTGATTTATTTACTTTGTAAGTAAATACAGAGCGAGCCACTATAGTCTGTGAACCGTTTGAAATTTGAAAAAATGTTTGAGATAAAATTGTTGGGGTCGCCTTATAGCTCCGAATTCATTTAATTAGAAATACTTTCGTCGCAATTTTTAAAAGTCTGCCACACTTATTGTTTAGGAGTATATTTTCTGCTACAATTTAGAAATTCTATGAAGGTATTCTACGAGGCAGGTTTTAGTTACCAAATCGACTTCTGGTGGGGCGCAGCTTACGTCAGGTACGTCACGAGTAGTTAATTGATTGATTGATTTGCCACCGTAAGGTAGGCATTGCTGCCAATTCCAGGCATCCAATCTGGACGTTCTTATATACCACCGGGCTGCTGGCTGCATATGCTGAATTGGATATGGGACATGCTTGTTGCCAGCAGCGAAAGCCATAATACGCATGGGGTAGGAATACAGGATGGAAAATGTAGGTACAGTTTACCTCAGACTTATTGTCCGTACAAAAAATGTCGGCTTCTTTGATCTTTACAGCAAGTCAAAGGCGCCGACACTTTTTATGACGCTTAGATAAATGAGAAGGCTTGTGAGATGCTTTTTTTAAAGTTTCCATCTGTCATCATCGGACGGGAAGTGCATGCGTTTGTGAGATGCTACCTTTAAGTTTCCATGCTTCTTTTAAGTTTCCATCCATCATCATCTCCTTATTCATTCTTCTTTTGAGTTTATTTCTGAATCTAGAAGTGTGCACCTCCTCCTGTCCGCTTACGTCCACATAGGGGTTTATGCTTCCCAGAAATCTGTGCTTTCGTTTCAACGTCCCGCATCATTGCGTCCACCTTGCTTGTCTGCCAAGACATACATACATCAGCTCATCGCAAGGAGCCCTCATTTATTAATCGTTACATAGGTAAATATCCATTTACGGTGGAAGCGCAAGGAAGAGCCCAGTCTCGCGGTAAAAAGGTCTTTTCCCGGCATTTTTCTATTTTATTACCTATGTTTAATACATTTTCAATTTAAATTTTTTTTTCAATCTTAATAAAGAAATAAACTAATACACTGATAAACTAATACTACTAATTAAAAATTAAAAACTTAAATTTTCGTCCACAGCTGGTATGTCTGTATTGCTTTATAAACATATGTTGTTCGTACCAGTAAACATCCACCTGAAAGGGTCCCAGGTATACGATGCGACGTCTCAGCTGGCACTGCACTAGACACGTGTTTACTTAATTTTTGGTATTAACAAAGAAGAAGACTTTATTGGAAATAGGAACAACCTAATATAAATATAATATAAAACATAAAAATACGAACTAGTTCATTTTATAAAAACTTAAGACTATGGTAAAATACACATATAAATTAAAACTTAGACATTATCCTAGCATAATTAGCACTCCCAAAATAGCACTTTCAAGGGATTATAATAAATTCCATCATAGACGTTACAACGAGAAAATAAACAAAGGAAAGAACTGTATTATAGGAGTAGGACCTCAGATACGCCAGCAAATTATGTTTGAAGTTTTCTACTATTTTTAATAATTCTAGGTAGGTTGTTATATTCATTAAGACCCTTGAAAAATAATGTGTTCATTGATTTTTTAAAATTCGTTTTAGCAATATAGAAATCGTTCTGATTTCTAGTGAAATGGTTATGTACTTGATAATTAAATGCAATATTTTCATTGAGATAACTTGGAAACATTCCATTCATAATTTTGAATATAAAAATTATTGTAAAATAATTCCACCTTAGCCTGACCGAGAGCCAGTCGAGTGTATTTAGCATAAAATTAACAGGTGTAAACCTGTTACACTTGAGAATCATTCTCATTCCCCTGTTGTCATTTTAAATTTTTAAATTGGTGTGTGCTTTGTTCTTCTATTATTACACTTCATTTTACGTAGAATTTTTTAACCTACCGATGACTTTAATTTTGTCGAGTTTAATGGCATTTTAACCGATACTTTTAGTGTTTTCTTCAGTCAGTCACACGGTACAACCACCAACGACGAGGTCCACTCTCACTTTCAGGTACGTCATGAATAGTTGTAAAAAAATTAAGTTACAGCACGTTACCGCTACATTTTTTTTGAATTAAGAATAATTCTTTAAACATTTTGAACACAGAACAATATTCCCAAAAAGAAACTCCTGTCATGTTTCCTAATTTAGAAGAGATTCATATTTCTGTTGGGTAGGTACTTTATATTTTAGTTCTTTCTTTCAAGCATGTTTTTATGTTTAAAAATAAACGTAAATACATGCTCCCTTAACTGTACCTTTAATTGTAGAATTGAACATTTTCTTCTATGCTGAGTTTCTAAGAGATCTCAGTGATGTATTGTATCATTATTAAAAAGTAATTCTCATATTTAATAATTTGTAATAAGTTCAACAAAAAAATTCACAGATTTCGCAATTCTTGCAACCATCGGGACATTGGAAATGATAACACCATACATAAAATATAAACATGTTCCGAACTCGGCTTCGCCTCGACCGGAAACAGCTACGACCCACTCTCGATTGCGACACCGCTCTATTTCGGCTTTAAATAAAAACTGGTAACTTGACCCGCTGTGATATATGCATATTACATTTGCATATATCAGCCGTTGCGTATACGACAGTCTCACTCGACCGCGACACCGCTGTCTTTTGACCTTGAACGAAAACTGGTAACTCGACCCCCCATATACGAACATAAACATTTCCAATGTTAAAATAAGAATTTCACGACTCATTTTCCATCATGAGAACAATTTATACACATATTTAAAAACGAGAAAATGAACGATTTTGAGCGAAAAAGCGTGTATATTGAATTATGGCCTAACTGACGTGTTGACATATGCCAGAACTCATCTATTTGGCCGTGATCTATGTTCGACAGAATTAATTGACTCTGATAAAGTTCATGTAATGATGAGTTTTCAAAAAAACACCTAACCTCCTGGCTGATACTTTAATCAAACTTTTGAAATAAACATTTAGTTTTTTCTTCATGAAATAATGATTAGAACATTATAAAATCGTATTACTATGTATTATAACTATATCATAATTGTGCACATTTAGGTTGTGCCTTCCGGACTTCATGACCTACTTGTATGGTTGAAAGAAAATTATGGCGATGTCGAAATTATTATCACTGAGAATGGGTATTCTGATAAAACTGGAGAATTGGATGATTATGATCGAGTGGCATATTTCTTGGTAGTATAATTTACGTTATTTATTTTTATTTATATATACAAATAATATTTACTTATGTGTACAATAATCTTCTTTTGTTTTTAGACTTACTTAAGTGCTTGCTTGGATGCGATATATAACGATGGAGTAAATTTGACCGGTTATGTAGCTTGGACCATTATAGACGACTGGGAATGGACAAACGGTTACACGTAAGAGAAACATTTTTTTATTATTGTTTAAGATAGTTTTGCATCCAGTAAGGTCAGTGACGGATTAAAGCATTTGCCGCTTTACGCAAACCTAAAATTGTCAAATCCTAGAAATAGTGTTAGGGAAACCGGAAAAAAGCAGGTATCTAACATTTTGGTCAAAAGAACTTACCACGGCGCCGCCTTGATGGACGGCGCCCGACAAGCGATAGCGGCATAATAAATTATGTCCGACCGAAAATAGCCCAACACGGTTGTGTACCTGCCTTTTAGATGGAAGAAGAAAATTGGTTATTTATTTGTCTTCAACCCCGAAGCAGAAGTGATCCACCCGAGGAGTAAACCACCACCGGCGTTGCCGCACAAATTTCAGGCAATGGCTCTGCGGTCAAGTCGGAATTCATGGCAGTCTAGTCGGCAGTCGCGGCAGTCTAGTCGGCAGGCGTGGTAGTCTAGTCGGCAGGCGTGGCAGTCCACACATTATCCACAAAGCGGTACTTCACTTTTTATTTAAATTCGAATCACAAGTTGCCGACTAAGTGCGAATTAAACAGAATCAAACTAATCAAATAATTTTCCATTTTTACAAGTTCGAAACGTTCATCATTCGCCTCAGTACAATAATACAGCACTTGCCGATTGCTGCAAAACCTTTTTGAAGTGATGTAACTATATTCGGTAGTAATGTGGTTCCGCAAGTCTTCAAGAAATTGGGCTGGGTTACATAAATTTTAAATGCCTCCATTGGAAAAATCTAAAGATGACATATCGGGACACCTTGCGAGCTATTCAACAGAAGCCTTTCTTCCAGTTCATGTTATTTTGAATACATATGATTTGATATGATTGATTTGAGTTGCTCAAGCACATTTATTAGTTTTAAAGTATGTACTGAAAAAGTAAGTGAAATTATTTCAGTTTTTCGAACGCAAAATTAAAAAGGCACATGTACTGTTTGAAAATATATAGCCTATTAAACTGACAATCTACAGTAAGTTATGATAATTGCCATTTAATACTTTTCGCGTAGTCATCCCTGTTGGGAGTTGAAGTAACAACAGATAAAAATACTTTATTGTGATTCGAATGTAAATTAATACCTACTTTTTAATTTGAGAAAAAAATAGTAATGTCGCCTTTCTTTTTATTTCAGTACAGTGCTGGGTATGTACCGGGTGAACTTTACTGATCCAGAGAGAACTAGAACTCCAAGAAAATCTGCAGATTTCTTCACACAAATTGTCAAAAATCGCTGTTTAGTTGATAGTTGTACAAACTGATTACTGTATTTATTGTTTGAATTGAATTAACGTTCATTACTTTGTTTATAAAATAAAATGTTTATCCATATGTATTTGTATAAAAAACATACAATACACCACAGATTAGACAACTTCCAAACGCAAAGCTATTAGCGAGGAATTACATTTTCGAAAAATTGTTGGCGACATTGTCAATCTGCCGGAGCTGGGATTCAGACCCAGGAAATATTGATCCTGACTAGTCAGAAATGATCTAAATATATAGTTTCTACCTAATCTATCCCCTCTAACAAATAAATACTCGAATTTAATTACGACTATAAAAAAAGAGAACCCTACGTGTCACAGATAGCAATCGGTACGTGTATTATATATACATTATTATTTATCGTATGTACGTACACGCATCCGATTGCGGATATTCACGTATGTGTTTGCATTTTTCATGCGTCCGTCAATACATGGTATGTCCAGATATGTGAAGACAGACGACATACATTGTATATGCATACCACATACGCATCTATGAATATAAAACGTACATGCACATTAAATAGGTGTATAAGTACATACCGTATTTATATCGAATTACTGAGGAACTACCATTAATGTAACTTCAATCGGCATTCTGCAGGTAATCGTATGTACCTACATAATATGTATGAATATCGTAGGCGACTGGTAAGTACGTAATATGACATTCAATTCGGGATCTTTACTGTATGTACATATATATAAATATGGATTGCTACAGAAATACATCTGCATAATTTATGAATCACGGAAATACCTTTATAAATACACCCATATGCTGTGGATGAAACAATAATGAAGTAGTATTTGACCTGTTATGGATATATGAAGTATGTTACTAGATTCTGGGTATTGCACCGTGTGTTCGTCAAGACTCTAGATGGGCTGGGGGTCTCTAAACAACATTTCAACAGAATCCCATCTGCCATCTTGAGGTTGTCGCTGATAGCTGCCTACTGCTGTTTATCGGTGCTCGAACTGAACAGTTCAGCATTATTTTTAGAATTGTCTTAAATTATCCTTAAATATTAATTCGATTAGTGTTTCTTGAGAAACGAACTTTATATAATTTTTAGAACATTTCTTAATAGCCTTGTACATAATTGTTATAAGTATATCATCCCCCACAATATATTCTCTGTGACCTGTTATTTCCGAAATAAGCAAATATAATTATTTATTAAACTTTAATAAAATTCGAAAACATAATTTTGGACGCCCTCAAAAATTGAATTTCCTTTAGGTACTTATCTTTATAACGTTGTTGCTATTATTATGTACTACATGCAGGTTGCAGTACCACAAAAGAGGGAATAGATGAAAAAAGTACAAGTCGGTTTAGTTTACATATTGTATTCGGAAAAGTAATCAAAAACACACATTTAAAAGTAAAGATCAAGACACATTTCCGTACACACAAACAATACATACGTTGAAAGTCATATAAATATATTCACATATGGAAAAGAAAAGCATGATTAATAAATGATAAATTAGGATATGTCCCGGTCATTGAATATTTAGGTTAGCACTGAAGTACTCTTCAGTGTTGCCGATGATATTAGCTGTGATTATCCGCCGACTGACATGAAAATATCCGATTCGGTGGTGCCGTAGCCTTTCCGGCCCGGCTATATCGATAGATTAAGACAGGTAGATTTCGTTGGAGATGTTTATTTGCAAATTTTGAAGAGCGGAGGGGGGGGAGATTTCTCTGGTGCACATTTTCCGCCTCGGTCGAAATTTTGGAGAGCGGAAGGGCGATTTATCAACAAAATTTTTTTAAGAGCAGGGGAGAATTTTCGACAATTATTCACTATTACACGAAACAAATCTTCGTTTCCACATTTCATGTTAAAGTAGCCCGAAAAAGTGCGCCAATCGGCAACACTGCAATACATATACAATAAATAACTGGATAGTCCGTTTTTTATCCGATTTTTAACAGGGTGAGAAAATTATCCTCCACCTAGTTAAATTTAATACTTGTCGAATTCAGTTTTTAAAAAGAACTTTATTAACTATAAATTTACAAATATTAAATGATTCAAAATACAGAGCCTTCGGCCACAAGTAACAAAGTATAAATGAATGTCTTATCTAGAAATTGTCTGGTATTTATAATAATAATTAGTGTGACGTATGTCTACAAAAAGGGAATAATATTTACTAAGTACTATTAATGCTATGACAAAGTTTATGTTTATGTTTGTTATTTACTCCTAATCTAAAGTTATCTTAAATGACTAATGGCTACATAATTCCTCCCTCACAGGTTCTTGACGTCCTCGTCAGGAGATAGTGTTGTTTGAACTGTCTTCAAATCGATAGAGTCGAGTTGAAAAACCTGTCTTTTTGCACAAAAGAGTTGATAAAGTCTTAGCCTAAAAATACATAGGAATATAATAATACAAATTATGCAAATCGTGGTAAGAGCCGTTGTTGTTACATGAGTAACATTGAAGACTGGGTCGTCTAAGAGCAAATCCTTTTCTAACGGCCGTAGGTCCTCTCTTAACTTTGATAATTTATCCAGGTGGGATGATTGTAGATTTAATCGGTATACCGGACGTGGTAACGACAGCGTAGGTACATCGTCCAAACTTATATTTATTTTTGGATGGTGCGTGTTGATTAAATTATTATCAATGATAATTGAACATTCTGAACTTATTAGGTTGTTCAGGTGAAGCGTATGCCTTGAGATAACATTTTGACATTTTTCTATCACTTCTTTGGGCTGGGAAAATATTGTTAATAATCCAGAAGAAATGAGCTTATAGGCGTCTGAGTTGGTGGTTTCTGCAAATTCACAGGATGTTTGTTCCTTAAGCGAGCAGTGGGCGTTGACTAAATCTTGACACATATATATACCAACAGTGCTTTGGCATGAGTCTGTCCATCTGTCTTCTATGTGATTTTCCAAGTAGTACTTAGCAGGCGGGATAAGAGAAATATGTTTTTTGTTAGGAGTTGGGTAAATTTTTGAGATATTGTAAAGGATGGGATTAAGGATAGGTACCTTAAGAGCCATTACTAGTAAATTGTTAATTGCAACTATTCCTAATCGAGATTTTTGTAAAATTTCAAATGGATGCGTTGTATCGCAAGAAATTAACATATTTTTATCATAGTCGATAAGTAACTCATTTTGAATGTCTTGTAATTCTTTAAATGTAATTATTTCTAAATTGGGGATTTCCTTATTTGTAAAAGTGATAGTTCTAATTAAGATGTCTATATGATTTTCAAAAGTTTGTAAAGAGTCTTTTTGTTGTTGTAAAAAGAATAATTTTTCGAATTGATCATTGTACGTATCAATAATTGAAACAATGTGATTTTGATTAACCTTTAAAGTTTCAAGGGAATTGTAAAATTTGTCTGTAATTTTTGAGAACAAAGTTACAGTTTGTGACACTCTCTTGTTAAGACTTACTTGATTTTCCGATAGTAACTTAATATTATTGTTTATGTTATTGAGGTCGGATTGATCTAAGTTTCCAGTAATAAATCGTATGACGTGTCCTAAACCGTCAATTAGTGATCGTTTTTCTCTTGGTGTGTTAATTAATTTATTTAATTTATGATCTAGGTTTGTTAATTTTCCTTTTATCAAAAGTTGAAGTTGCATAATTAAAGTATTTTTTGGGTCGTCACATTTTAGTAGTAGTTGAAGGGTGTTAGATTTTATTGTTATGAAATATTCGTAAATGACTTTTAAATTGTATGAAAAGTATATTTTGTGGTAAAAGTTAAGCGTTTTTGCTGTTCCCAGGGGTTCTTGGTAGAATCCGGTTGTCTTGATTGGTTCGACCTGAAGTGCTTGGGTTGAGCTCATGGCCAATCTGAAAAGATGTTTTTTTTCTTATCCTTTTTATTTTTGAAATATTTCTAGCACTTAGATTATTTTGGTTTAAAATTGCGACAGTATTTTCGTCTTGATTTACTATTTTTGCTTTTTGAAAAACGGGTTTATGTTTACTTTGTCTTTCAGGATTTTCTACATACACATCGTCTTTGTTAGTAAGATCTATTGATTGTTCACGTTTTTGATTTTGTTTGTTTAATATATGTTGTTCTCTGACTAACATTTTATTTTGAATATGTTCTAGAAATGGTCTTAATTCGTTTCGTCTTTTTAAGTTATAATTTTCGTATAAGTCTTCCGTCATTGAAAAGCTTAATTCATGTTCGTATGGTCCGTATAAAATACAAAATGGCGAATAGCCGGTAGAATTATGAATTGATTGATTATATATCCAGACAGCAGTTATCATTTGATTGCCTGGTTTTTCATTGGGGTTTTTGATATTTATGACTCTTAATTTTTCTAATATTGTAGAATGAAATCTCTCTATAAATGAGTTGGAGTTCGGGTTGTACGGGGTTGTAAAATGCAATTCGATTCCTAACATATTCAAATATTCTTCAAATGTTCTATTTTTAAATTCTGTGCCTTGATCGCAAACAATACGTTTCGGGCGGTCATGGTGAGCAATATAATGCCTTAATTTGTTTAGAATTTCAGGGGCTGTACTTGTTTTTATTAGATATGCTTGTGCATATTTGGAGAAAGAATCTATAATGGTTAGAAATTTTGAGGTTCTATACTGAAATACGTCTATACATATGGTATCAAAGGGTTTACTAGATATCATCGGTCCTTTGAGTTGTGGCTTATAGGGTTTTCTCTCATATTTTGCTTGTAAGCAAATATCGCATTTGTTTATGATTGATGTAATAAGTTCTTGTAATTTTGGAAAGTAATATTTTTGTTTTAATTGTTTATACGTTTCGTTGATGCCATTATGTGTCTCGTTGTGGTATTTAGTTATTAATTCCTTTTGAGCGTCAATCGTCGGTATGTCTGTAAGTTTTATAGGTGAAATTAAAAGTTTTACAGAGTTATTTAAATATTGTTTGAATAATTTTAGGGTTATTTCTTTTAATTTTTCGTCAGGTATAAATAGGCAAGTAGTGATATTCGGATTCATTCTATTTTTGCATATTTCGGACATTGAGTTTTCAATATTTTCAGCGGGTATTTTTATGGTCAGTCGTATTTTTGTTTTGTCAAAGAGGTAATCTCGCAAAGTTGAGATTTCTTTAGCATCCTTATCTAATAAGATAATTAATTGATTCTTGAAGTGATTTACAGGGTGTTCTGTGATAGGAATAATTAATCCGTTGTCATCGTTACTTACTGAATGACAGGTTTCTATAAGTTCGTCTAGAACTTCATCACCAATAGGGGACAATTGCGGGTCAGTGGGCATATTTTTAATAATTTCATCAAGTTCATTTGGGTCAGGGTTATTTTCGCATTGCGGGATGATAGATTCATTTTCATTTAAATTTATTTCTACTCGTGATAGAGCATCGGCAACGAAATTTTCCTTTCCTTTCTTATATTTAATAGTGAAATCAAATTCCTCTAATTTTAACCTCCATCTTATTAAACGTGAATTTGGCTCTTTAATTTTTGATAACCAAACTAGAGGGTTATGGTCAGTTTCAATGGTGAACTGTTTCCCAAATAGATATGGACGAAAGTGTTTTGTGGCTGCCAAAATACTTAATAATTCTAACTCTATAACGGAATAATTCTTTTCAGCGGAATTTAATGTTCTCGAATAAAATGCTACTGGTTTATCTGATTGACTTAAAACTGAACCAACAGCTACTGTGCTTGCATCGGTTGTTAAGGTAAAGGGCTTTGAAAAATCTGGATATGTTAGTATTGGAGCATTACATATTGCTTCTTTAGTGACTTCAAAGGCTTCACGATAATCAGGATCTGATGGATTTATTTTTTCATTTTTTCTAAGACATTTAGTCATGGGTTGTGTAAGTTTTGCAAAGTTAGGTATGAATTTTCGGTAATATCCGACTAGTCCTAAATAAGATTTTATTTCTTTAACTGTTTTAGGTATAGGGTATTTTTGAATGGCTTCAATTTTTATAGGGTTAGGTGAAATGCCGTCGGGCGTTATTACATGACCTAAGAAGTTTACTTCTTTTCTTAAAAATTCACTTTTATCTAATTGTACTTTTAGATTTGTTTCTTTTAATTTTTGAAATATTTGTTGTAGGTGTATTAGATGGTCTTGTAAAGATTTTGAAAAAATAACAATGTCGTCCATGTATACGAAACATGTTTTATATTGATAATCGCGCAGTACGTTATCCATCATTCGTTGGAACGTGGCTGGTGCATTTTTTAAACCAAAAGGCATTCGTAAATATTCGTAATGGCCATTGTTAACAGTGAAGGCAGTTTTTTCAATACTATCAGGGTGCAATTCAATCTGGTGGAATCCCTGGGCTAAGTCAAGTGTACTGAAATATGTACATTTACCTAGATTATCTAGTATTTCTTCGATTTTAGGTAGCGGGTATTTATCTTCGACTGTATTTTCATTAAGCCGTCTATAATCTATAACCATGCGGTATTTCTTTTTTTGTGAAGCATCCACCTTTTTTGGTACTATCCAAACTGGGGAACTATATGGTGATATACTGGGTCTTATAATATTATCCTTTAAGAGTTTAGAAACTTGTCTTTGAATTTCGTCCTGCATATTGTGAGGGTGTCTGAAGGACTTAGTGAAAACAGGCTCGTTATTTACTGTTCTTATTGAATGTTTGACTTGATTTATAAATGTTAGGTCACAATTTTCTGAATAAAAACAGTCTTTGTATTTATAGCACAAATCGATCAGTTTTTCTTTCTCTTGTTTATTTAAATGTGGCATTCTAAGTTGTTCTGAGAATTTTAGTTTAAGAGTTTCCTGTTGTGGACTTTCTACATTAAAATATTCACAAGGGATGACATTCACTCTTTCTTGGAAATTTATTTCGATTTGTTGTGGATTGAAAATTGGAATTTTTGCTATACCGTTGACGGTATTTGCAAAGCATTCAGGGAGAGTAATTTCATCGCATTTTTGTTCAGGGATATAAATTTCTCCCTCTTCTATGGATGTGGGTACTAGTATGAAATCTGGGTCTGTACTATTAATATTTACTTGTGTATTATTGTATTCGAAGTAAAAAGGTATTACAATATCTTTAAGTCGTAAAGTTTTATCCTTATAATTTATGTTTGCTTGAAGTTTTAATAAATCTTTTGATCCTATTAAAATATCAAAACGTTTGTGCCAAGGTATTATTCTTACTTTTATTTCATTGTTAATGTCTAATTCCTCAAATAATTTTAATTTTAGGTTTTTGTTAGAATGGATAGTTTTGTGTAGTCCAGTGACATGAAAATTTTCAAGAAATAAATATTTTTCAAATTGTGAAATCTTATTCGGGTTAATAATAGAATCAGTAGCACCAGTGTCTATTAATACTTTCAGATTTTTTTGGGGAAGAAAAAAAAATGGGAGTTTCGATCCGTAGTTGATGTTATTTAGGTCGATAAGGGGGGGCTCGAGGCTAATCTCTGAAAATTTTCTTCCTGTGTTTCAGGGAGATTGTAATGTGAATATTCTTGTGTTTCAGATATATTGTAATTTGTATAATTTTGTGTTTCGGGGGGATTATGATATGAATATTCTTGTGGGTAGTATTCATAATTTTCGTTCGAACCTGTGTATTGTTCGTAGCTAACATCTGTCTGTTCTGAGTATGTTGGGTCAATTTCAACGTTATGCAATTCTCGTGAAATAAAATTTTGATTTGGTTGCGTGTGTTGTTTAGATGCTGGACTTGGGTTTACACTTCGGGTAGACATAGGTGTTGGTGTGTAATTATTTGAAGTTTGTCTCGAAAAAGTTGGTCGTTGTTGCCCAAAAACTTGGTTGTTAGTCGGAAATGGTCTGGGGGGTAGAGGTTTGTTTATATCTCCGAAAGGTCGTGGTGAAAATTGGTTTGAATTATTTTGTCTTGGAAGAATGGAAGAACTGTTGAAATACTTTGGTGGTGTAAACTGTGTTATATTTTGTCTTGGCATAAAAGTATTATTGAAACGTTGTTGTGGTGGATTAATTTTCGTTGGAATAATGGGTTTTGTGTTTTGAAAGTTGTGCAGCTGGCGTATAGCTGTCTGGTCATTGTCATGTTCGTGACATTTTAATAATGCTTCTTCTAATGTTCTAGGAGGCACATATGAGAGTATGGTGCGGTAGGGTTCTCTAATTCCGATTCGAAATTGTTCTAGGCTAGCCAGTTTGATTTTTTTTATTTCATACTCAAGAATGTCTGCGTTATTTAGGTGCAATTGGGCGAATTGTATTAAAGAGTTCTGAGCTTCAATTATTTTATGGTAAAACTGTAAAGTGGTCTCATTCAACAAATGTCTAGTCTGTCTAAGGTTTGAATTTAAAAGATTTTCGTTTCTGTGGTCTCCGTAATATTTAATTAGTGCTCGTTTTATATGCGGCCAATCAGAGGTATTTTCTAAAAATATATTTGTCGCGGCTTGACCTTTTATTTTGCTTAATATTGATTGGTGAAGAACTGATTTTTGGAATGGTAACAAAGTAAATGACTCCAATGCTTTAATTATACTTTCTACTTTAGTTATAAAAAGTGGTAAATTATCATCTGCATTAAAATATGGCAATGTTTTTAGAAGTTCTGAGATATCACTAGTTGAGACACTCATATTGAAATTTGAAAGATTTAAAACTGTATTTTCTGGTAGATTAATGGGTTCTGTGTCAAAATCGCTTGTTTCAAGTATTGGTTTTAAATTACTTTGTTTTTTTTTTGATATGGTTGAAAATGGTGACTCTTTTTTTTCTATTATTTCTACAGTAAACTTTTTACTCATTGATTATAACATGAAATGAAAATTATTACACTAAATTTGATTTGTTTGGCTCTTAAGATTAAAGGGTTAAATATGAGGTGAAATTGTACTTACAGGAAGGCAAGGATGAAGTACATTACTTTTCCAGGTAGTCTTCTGCTCGTATAATTTTCTTCTCGTACTCTCAGTTGAGTCGTCCTGGTTGAAATGATCGTCTGTTGATTTTTCCACCAGGTGTTCAAGGAATGAACAAAGCCTTTTCGATAGTGCTTTAGGAATTGAAATTCTCCGTTGCAGTGAATCTTGATGATTTTCTTCAACGTAGCACTATCCTGTTCGCAGCGCCAGTTAAATTTAATACTTGTCGAATTCAGTTTTTAAAAAGAACTTTATTAACTATAAATTTACAAATATTAAATGATTCAAAATACAGAGCCTTCGGCCACAAGTAACAAAGTATAAATGAATGTCTTATCTAGAAATTGTCTGGTATTTATAATAATAATTAGTGTGACGTATGTCTACAAAAAGGGAATAATATTTACTAAGTACTATTAATGCTATGACAAAGTTTATGTTTATGTTTGTTATTTACTCCTAATCTAAAGTTATCTTAAATGACTAATGGCTACATAATTACCTTCCTAAATTATCCGCAAATCGGATAATTATCCGCCAATCGGCAACACTGGTACTCTTCCACTGAATAAAAGGCGTTTTTAAGCAAAAGGGATTTAACTTCTTTTTTAAACAATGGAATAACATTAATTATTTTAATATGAGTTGGTAATTTGTTAAATAGTTTTATTGCCATTAGTTTGGGACTCTTTGCTACATTGGATAAGGTATGACCTGGTATATTTAAATTATAGTTTGGTCTTAGATTAATACCATTAGGAGAGATTCGCCCATTGAATTGGTCAGAATGTTCCCTTATGTATAAAACGCAGTTTAAAATATAAAGGCATGGTACAGTTAAAATTTCTAATTCAGAAAAAATACTTTTACATGAGTATCTAGGTGGTTTAAAGAACATTGTGCGAACTATTTTTTTTGTAGTGCAAATACTTCGCTCGACCGTGAGCAGTTACCCCAGCATATATTGCAATAATTCAGACAACATAGAACATCTGTACCAATCAAGTGACATTAAAGGTTGGAATATAAACAAGAAATACTTAGCACCTATAAAGTACCTGCAAATTCCCAAACTGAGAGCTAGTTTTAAACAAATGTAGATTATATTTACGGTATTTTAAAAAGAAAACAAATTTCAAATTTATTTACTCAGTTTATATATATATTTATAATTTTTTTTTATTGTTCGACATCCTGAGGCGGTTTCTCCACTACATCCGATTCCGAGATCCGAAATGACGGACCGAAGTAGCTACCCATGTAATCAAATGGCTGTTTGTACACACGACGTCCGACATCAGAGGTACGTCATCTCGGACTCCGAATATTATAGTCTGCTACCTCGGATCCGAGTTATTCACGGTTTGATGGACTGAAGTGACTGAAGTGCAAAACACTGTCGTTTTTATGTGTTGTTTATGTTTTAAAAATGGGTCCGAGAACGACTGCACGACTGTAGCGGACAGACATCTTCTGTCACGATCTTCCGTCACGATGTCATCAGTCATCCGAGTTCGGATTTCGGAACGGGATGTAGTGAACAAACCGCCTAAAGTATGTAAACAACAGGTGACTGAATGTGGTTTACAACATTATTATTTATTTCTTGAATGTTTATCCTTGACCTTAACCTATCGTTTCATAATCGGCGGGCGGCGGGCAAAGAGATCTGTTAGCCTGTTGCATATGCCGCTTCAATTTTACATATGGTGTATGGTCCACATTATCCGTATTTCGCAGATACGTATTTCGGCTGCGTATTTTCGGCAAGAGGACAACACATTGTTTGATACAAACTGACGACCAGAAAATCTATACAATGCGAACGCAACACTCTTGCCGATAATACGCATACGTATTTTACGTATCTGCGTAATACGCAGCGTTTTATTATTCTGTGACGCAGCATAGTGTGGACCCGGCCTAACTCCGATGTACGACGGCCGCCGGTCGTTCAATAGTTCTTTAACACACTATCGATATATCGATTATAGTACTCTCGTGTACTATATCGATATGATCATTAGTATAAAGTTAGGTTAGGCACCAAGAATGATTTCATTACCGGGAAGAGCGAGTAGTTAAAGAAAGCCAAAATAGTAAATTACCTATTTTCTGGCTTCAATTTAAACAATAGTGTTATGAATTACACCCCCTTGGAACTGGAGATGATACGCCTATGCCTACTAATAGTGACTATAAAGACTCTAGAAAGAGCCATGAACTTTTCTAGAGTGTGGTGGAAGAAGATTCTGGTTCAATCTAGGGGTAATTTCAGAATATATAAGGCGCGATTACCGGCGCAGAGGGAGAAGTTTATTAAAGAGCAGTTTATAAAAGTGAACAAGTTGGAAAGTGGAAAAAGTGAGGTTAAAGTAAACAAAGTGTATTTTCAAGTATTGTATAGTCAGTAAATTATCAAATAAAGTGTTAGTGGTGTTTATCTCTTGTTGGAATTATTTAGAACCCACGGATTCATACAGGGTGTTTCCAAAAGGTGAATAAACGTAACATTGGTGTCAGACGCGGAATTTTGACAAGGATTTTTCGGAAGTATTGAGAAGACTGGGACAGTATTCTCGGAATTAGTGCTAACACAGGAAGGACTAATTTACTGGACATTGTTCGAGGATTATTTTCGAACAGGAAAATAGTGTTAAGTGCGTTTTTAGACATTTTTGGAACATTTTATTTGGACATTAGAGGTTAAGTGACAAAGACTCTAGATAAGAGTTTTTTGTGCCGTTTTGAGGTTTTTCTGGACAGTCCCATTACCGATAGTGACGTAATTATTAAATTTATTTGATTTCAACGTAATTGTATGCCAGTAACGACCAGAAGCATGGCATCCGACAAACAAATACAGGACTTATTCGCTCAAATGCAAAAGATGATGATGGACCAAGAAAAGAAGCGCCAGGAAGGGAAAGAAGAACAGAAAAGAAAGAGCCAGGAAGAGAAAGAAGAACAGGAAAGAAAACGCCAGGAAGAGAAAGAGGAACGGGAAGGAAGACGACAAGAAAAAGAACGAAGGCATCAAGAAGAGGAGAAACGCCGTCAAGAGGAAAATGATAAATTAAGGAAAGCTATACAGACGTAACAGAATGCCTTGTTTACAGTCGTGGAAGAAATAAAAAATGAGATTAAGGAAGATATGAGTAGCGTAAAGACGAAAGTTAATGAGGTCGAAGTAAAAGTAGGCAAGGTCGAAGAAGAAGTTGGTGAAGTCAAAGTGAAAGTAAGCAAGTTCGAAGAAGAAGTCAAAGGGGAAATACACCAGCTTAAACGACAGTTGAGGGATAGAGGAAACCAGCAGGTGGTGTCATCAGGCCAGCGATTAAAAATTCCCTCTTTTGATGGTCAAAGTTCCTGGATGACTTACAAGACACATCTTGAGGCAGCAGCGAGTGCAAACAACTGGAATGCCGAAGAAAAGGCTAAGGCATTAATCGTAGCTTTAAGAGGCCAAGCACTGGAGTTGCTCCAGACAATTCCGGTAGACCAACAACGGAACTGTAGAGTTTTAGAAGCTGCCTTAGATCTACGATATGGCGATCAACACCTTGCTCAAGTATACCAGACCCAGCTGAAATTGCGCGTTCAGAAAGCTGGAGGGAGTCTGCAAGAATTTGAAGCTGCGGTGGAAAGACTGGCACATTTAGCATATCCTAATGCGCCAAGAGAATTTAAAAAGCAATTGGCAGTGGGGGCATTCCTAGACGGGATAAGGGACGAGGAGATCAGGCGAGTCCTCAGGCTATCCCGACATAACAGTAGTAGTGAAGCCTTGGTGCATGCACTAGAAATAGAAGCCGTCTATAGGGATACTCCAAACTCAAGAGTGCGGGCTATGACGCTTGAAGAATCGCAGTCAGAAGAGAGAGACCAAAACCCTATCTTGAACGCGATTCTCAAAACTAATAAAATGTTCAGTCAATTACTGGCTAAATCGAATCCTCCAAGAAGACAGGAAAACCAACAAAATAGAGAAAGGCACAGCGGAGGTATTATATGTTACACCTGCGGCAGAGCAGGGCATATCAAGCGAGACTGTCGATATCGGAACTCGAGGAAAGTGAATGTTAGAAAGATGGAAGAGGCACAGTATAAACAAAGTAGTGGAAGGCCAAGTGAACGATGGAGTATGAAATGTTACAGGTGCGGAGAACTAGGACATATCCAGCTTGAATGTCCACGGAGAAGATTGGAGAAAGTGAAGGCCGGAGAAGCTGTGAAGCTGAGGGGAAAATCAGAGGAAGTTGGTACCAAAGAGACTGTGACAGATAGGGAACATGGTACCCCGAGAGAAGTAAAGATTTCCCAGCTTCGAAGCATTCCGAGAAGTCCACTACTACCAGGACGTGGAAGTGAAGTGAAACCCCAGAAAATTGCAGATATTTCATCCGGAAGAAGGTGCAAGGAAGATTGCAAGTACTACCACCAGGAGAAACTGCAGGTCACGGGAGCAGTCAACACTGTCAAGGTGGAGGTGCCGGATGACAGGACAGATGAAGCGCTCAGACAAGAGCAACTCAACGATGAGGAAATTGGGCCTATATTGAGAGCCAAAGAAAGGGGAACTCGTCCAAAATGGAAGGATGTTTCAGGCAAAAGAGTGGGACTGAAGGCACTATGGGCGCAGTGGGACTCACTGAAAGTCGTGAACGGACTGTTGCAGAGCATGGGAAAGCCCGGATGGAAAGCAGGTGGTTATGCGTCTAGTGATTCCCAGGTGTCGAGTAGTGAAGGTGCTTCAGGAAGTGCACAATGGAACATCTGATGGACACTTCGGTGCTAACAAGACCCTGAAGAAAATACGAGAACGATTTTATTGGATAAGAAGTCGTCAGGATGTGGAGGCTTGGTGCCGCAAATGCAAGATTTGTGCAGCCAGTAAGGGACCACAGACTGGAAGTAAGGGTGAAAAGAACCAGTTCAATGCCGGAGCTCCTTTCAAGAGGTTGGCTAACAATATAGCGGAACCGTCACCAGCCAGTGACCGAATGAAGGCTCGATACGACCGGAAGGGTAGTTCAGAAGGGTTCAAGGCAGGAGACCTGGTTTGGCTGTACAACCCACAGCGGAAGAAAGGAAGGTCACCGAAACTTCAACCGCCTTGGGATGGACCGTATACTGTTATTATCCGCATTAATGACGTCGTCTATCGAATTCAACGAAGCAAAAAGTCCAAGATGAAGATCGTGCATTTGGACAGGCTGGCGAAATACATCGATGATTCTGAGTTGCCTGGTTGCCTGATCGGGACGATCAGGCTTAAGGAGGGGGCAGTATTATGAATTACACCCCCTTGGAACTGGAGGTGATACGCCTATGCCTACTAATAGTGACTGGAAAGACTCTAGAAAGAGCCATGAACTTTTCTAGTGTGTGGTGGAAGAAGATTCTGGTTCAATCTAGAGGTAATTTCAGAGTATATAAGGCGCGATTACCGGCGCAGAGGGAGAAGTTTATTAAAGAGCAGTTTATAAAAGTGAACAAGTTGGAAAGTGGAAAAAGTAAGGTTAAAGTAAACAAAGTGTATTTTCAAGTATTGTATAGCCAGTAAATGATCAAATAAAGTGTTAGTGGTGTTTATCTCTTGTTTAAATTATTTAGAACCCACGGATTCATACAGGGTGTTTCCAAAAGGTGAATAAACGTAACAATAGTATAAATATTCTGACATATTTATTATTATTAAAACCACATTAAAATTCTCATAGATATATAAAATAAATAACGATTCTGTAAAATAAAGAAAATTAATATAAACTTAATGGACATATATGTAAATACTATAAACTTAACACACCAACTAAACAAGTAAGCAACATAGTGGTCATAGTGTTGCCACCATAGATAAACTACACTATACATAGTCCACTCAATGTTGAAATTTTGAATTACAAAACATCAAGGAGCGACATCTCTTGCAGGGACACATTACCATGTGCAAATTAAAATTTGCAGTTCTCCCATTTACCTACAACTACTAGGTATAATTTTTACAGAACACTGTAAAAATAATTCTGACCCACACAAAGCGGCAAATTTAAAAAATATAATAAGGATTAAAAACACTTGGTATTACTGTTTCACAATTATTATTCAGATTTCCTGGACATATGTTTCGGCCTTTCGACCATTATCAAAGAGTTATAACAACTAAAACCTAAAAGTGACTTTTTTCTTTTGAATATTGCTTTTAGTCGTTTTTATGATTCCGCATCGAGCAATATGGATGGCAGCCAGAACCGGCTTTCTTTCATATCTAATTTACATTATTAGAAAATAAATACCCACTACAAACTGTTCTGGAGAAAGGAGTTTCTCGACCTTGCAATGGGTAAAGAATTACTTACGGTCTACAATGACGCAGGAAAGGCTAAATTCACTAGCAATATTAAATATTGAAAATGAAATTTTAAAAACTATGAAAATAGTCGATATAATCAATGATTTTGCTGTAAAAAAACGCAAGATAAGTTCGTTTTTACCTTGTATAATTTTTTTTAAGTGATTTTATTTTTAAAATTATTTTATCTCTTCTTTATTTTTAATAAATAGGTGTGATAGAGAAAAGTCATTTTATATACCACTCACCTCTAATGTGTAGTGTCCTTTGTTCTTTTAAAATATAAAAAAAAAAAAATGTGTAGTAAGTATTGTTTTTTTTTGGTAGCGTATATTATATTATGTTATATTTTTTAAGAGTAGGGGCGGCATCTTAAAATAGTGCCGGGGGCGGCGAGTATGTTAAAACCGCCCGTGTACAAAACACCAAACAGCTTAGTATACGTGCCAAAATGTACCAAAATCCAAAACTAAGGCGAGAAATTCAAATATGGCAAATCCGAGATCTGTCAGTTTGGGAACAACATTGCGTCATCTTTTGGACAAGAAAGGAACTGAAAAATATGGTGATGTGTCCCTACTACAGATGGCTCTGAAAATCGTGTTGTGATATATCGGATTCAACTGCCCTCCCCCTGGTTGCCACAACTGCCACAAGGTCAAAACGAAATTACTTGGGAAACTTGATTGCATTCCTGGCATTTACTGGCCAAATTTCGCAATATTGTATTCCCAGGGCCCTCGAGAGAAAATCGGGGTTCGGGGGTAAGAACGTATGCACTCCACTGAACTGTACCATATAAATGGAATGCCAATGTCTATTCCTATTTGTATGTAAAATTGAATCTCGCGCAAGTATGGCGACGGGAGGTCTCGGCGCAATCGCATCGTGTAACCCGCCAGGGCCGGCTCTATTTCCATTGCAAGTGTTTTTAATATGTCTTTTTTTCAGAAATCATCAAAAATACGCGTGTATAGATTAACATTTCTTATATAGTTAACCTTTGTCTTAATTTTTATTAAAGAACAAAACAAGTTGCCATTCCCAAAACATAATTATTTAATTCTTTCTAGTAAACGTTCTTGATAATGCACGATCATATTGATGAGAGTTGAATATAGAGTCCACCAAAAGATGAAGTCATATTTTCTACCTCAGAGATCGAAATATAATTTAGAATAGAATAGAATAAAAATGTATTGTATGTTACAAAGTTACACAAAAGATATGAGGGTTCAACATGCTTAGTTGATTTTCAACCCTACCCGCATATGTAATAAAAGATTACAAAAAAGCTATTATGGTGATAAATGTTTTTTCTAATTATTATTATGAAATAATAAGTAATTAATTGTAACATAAATAATATTAATATACAAAATAATTATTAATATATGATGATAATATAAATACAAAATACACATAAGTAAAACAAATAAGATTGGGTAATGAAAATAATACTAATAATGCAATAAGAATTACTGGGAGTTAAGGTCACTTGTAAGTATAAACACAAATAAGCAACAAGGACACAGTATAGGTATAATTCACTGAACTCTACATAATAAATGGAAGACCAATACAGATATATGCGCGTGAACAAAATACGGCCTACATGCGATTGAAGGTCGGCGGCATATGCGTCGCCGCAGTGGAAATCTAATGTTAAAAGTATGTAGGTGCTTGAGTCAGAATGCTTCTTGAAGACATTATGCGCCGACGCCATTATTCTTTGATTTGTCTCCCATAGCGGGAGGTCTTGGATTAGTACAGAATTTCAGAGCCGTCGTCAAACAATTCTCTCGTTTTTATCGATTGTTTTATTTAGCAGGTATTTACAGTTCGTGATAAGTTAATCAAACAATATGGTCCGGAATGGTATTGTAGATACTGTTTTGCAAGAATCGGGCCAAAGGTTTGTTATATTTTAAGTAATAAGTACCTTGTTCTTGCCCATTCTATAAAATTTACTACTATCTAAATATCGGCGACAACTCCGAGTTTTGGGATCTTTTCTTTTAACGTGGGTAATTTTGCCTGAAAATTTTTCGATACGCTATACTTTCCGAGATATCTACTTAACTCTACATGATAAACATATAGAATTCAGTGGAAATTTAGGATACAAAATTCTCTAACCTCACCTATTTTCCATAATTTCCGTTGCAAATTTTAAAGTTCATTGCTATTTGTGAATCTACCTAAATAATTTTAAACAATTCAACATTATTTGCATTACTGATATTGACTCGATCTATTCTAATTTCAATTTCAAAACACAATAAGAGGTTATGTTTAATACATGCAATTATACCTATATACTGTGTCCTTGTTGCTTTGTGTTTATGCTTATGTGACCTTAACTCCCAGTAATTCTTATTGCATTATTAGTATTATGTTCATTACCTAATCTTATTTTTTGTACTTATGTGTATTTTGTATTTATATTATCATCATATATTAATAATGATTTTGTATATTAATATTATTTATGTTACAATTAATTACTTATTATTTCATAATAATAATTAGAGAAAACATTTATCATCATAATAGCTTTTTTGTAATCTTTTATTACATGCGGTAGTATTGAAAATCAACTAAGCATGTTGAACCATCATATCTTTTGTGTAACTTTGTAACACAATACATTTTTATTCTATTCTATTCTAAATTATATTTCGATCTCTGAGGTAGAAAATATAACTTCATTTTTTTGTGGACTATATTCAACTCTCATCAATATGATCGTGCATTATCAAGAACGTTTACTAGAAAGAATTAAATAATTATGTTTTGGGAATGGCAACTTTTTTTGTTCTTTAATAAAAATTAAGACAAAGGTTAACTATATAAGAAATGTCAATCTATACACGCGTATTTTTGATGATTTCTAAAAAAAAAGACATATTAAAAACACTTGCAATAGAAATAGAGCCGGCCCTGGCGGGTTACACAATGCGATTGCGCCGAGACCTCCCGTCGCCATACTTGCGCGAGATTCAATTTTACATACAAATAGCAAATAGGAATAGACATTGGGATTCCATTTATATGGTACAGTTCAGTGGTATAATTGCATATATATTAAACATAACCTCTTATTTAGTTATGAAATTGAAATTAGAATAGATCAAGTCAATATCAGAGTAATGCAAATAATGTTGGATTGTTTAAAATTATTTAGGTAGATTCACAAATAGCAATGAACTTTAAAATTTGCAACGGAAATTATGGAAAATAGGTGAGGTTAGAGAATTTTGTATCCAAAATTTCCACTGAATTCCATATATTTATCATGTAGAGTTAAGTAGATATCTCGGAAAGTATAGCCATGGCCTATCGAAAAATTTTCAGGTAAAATTACACCCACGTTAAAAAAAAGATCCAAAACTCGGAGTTGTCGCCGATATTCAGATAGTAGTATATTTTATAGAATAGGCAAGAACTTGTTCTTGCCTATTCTATTTTAAGTACCTTGGTACTTAAAATATAACAAACCTTTGGCCCGATTCTTGCAAAACAGTATCTACAATATAATTCCGGACCATATTGTTTGATTAACACTTATCACGAACTGTAAATACCTGCTAAATAAAACAATCGATAAAAACGAGAGAATTGCTTGACGACGACTCTGAAATTATGTACTAATCCAAGACCTCCCGCTATGGGAGACAAATCAAAGAATAATGGCGTCGGCGCATAATGTCTTCAAGAAGCATTCTGACTCAAGCACCAACATACTTTTAATATTAGATTTCCACTGCGGCGACGCATATGCCGCCGACCTTCAATCGCATGTAGGCCGTATTTTGTTCACGCGCATATATCTGTATTGGTCTTCCATTTATTACGTACTCTCAACTTTTCGATATACCTAATACTGAAATACTGAAGAGCGGGGGGTGAAATTCCCCATAATGCAATATTTATCTCAATGGTTGCATGGTTGCAAGAAGTTACAATTTCGAAGAGCGGGGCTTTTTACCTCGGTTGCAATTTGAAGGAGCATAGGGGTGGAGAGAAAAGGCGATTGCTTGCAAGCTTACAATACAATTTTGTTATATGTTCATTAAAACAAAACATAATTGAAAGTTTATTCCAAATCAACATCCCTAAGAAGTTATTCCTGGCATTTGGTCATTCCTGCCAAGTTTACTGGCAGGCCTCTTCATTCTGGCAAATGTCAGTAATTACTGGCAAAACGGCAACACCGATAAACAAGTTACGCCTCCGGTCGTAGTTGACGTTGATACTTGACAGAACCTGTGACAACAGTTACAGTCATATACTTATTAACTATATACTGGTAATACTCAATAAGCCACTATGTACGGATTTGAGGCTAGAGAACGAGATAGTTTTCTATCTCTATGGAGGACTCTGACGATACGATCTGATAAAGAAGGAAGCGCGCGCTGTAACAGGTCAGTGGTCCTAAAACAAAGAAATCTACCGGCAACCGTAGAAAACGGAGATTTCGTATACTATGGTAAAATATATACCACCCTTTTGGGATGATTCACATGCTATTAGGAAGCTTTCGTTTCTTGGTATTTAAATTATTTAATCAATAAATGAATACCTAAGCAGTAATTAGAAAAACTTATAGTCCAGTGGAATTAGCAAAAAAGTGGGTCTTAGGGTACTAATGGAAGTTTTCGATGTTCAGCTAAAAATTCTACTTTACGAATATAAGTGGCACAATTTATATTTTTATGTTTTATGGGTGATTCAGCCGTAAAAAGGCAAGATGGTTAAAAAACAATTTGACATTGAAAGAAATGGTAAATATTTTTTTTCTTTAGTTCTTGGGACGGCATCTTATTTTTTGAGTAAAAAAAAATTGTTCTTGATATTTTTTTCTAAAAAGTCAACCTTTTTCAGTAAAACTTGGTGAAAAAATCTTCAATGTTAAAATTTTGAGAATTTTTAACCCCAAAACAACGCACTTTATGCGAAGATAAAACAAAAATTGTTTGTAAGAGGTCAAAGAATAACTGAATTTTTTCAGAATATTTTAATCAATTTTTGGAAATTTCTTGCAATATCCTTTTTTATTTATTTGGCTAATGAAAGCTATACAATTTCACATACATATCTTACGTATATATATTTAAACAAGCTAACCACTACGCTCTTCACCGATTTACTGCACTTTTTATATAATTGTTGCACATTCTGTAGGATACTCTTCGCAGTTTTTTTGTAAATAATATTAGTTTTAGACATTTTTAGTTTAATTATAAAACATAAAAAAAATGGGTAAATTTTTCTTTATTTAAAAAAATGTATACCTTTTTTATTTATTGATCGATCGAAAACAATTAATAGGGTTCTGCTTCCTCCAGCATATATACAACATATATACAACACAGAAATATTATGCCTTTTTTCATTCAAATTGCATTTCTTAATCCACAACAAGCGGGTTTCAATATTCTTGGGAAAACTAAAAACATTTCACGATTAGCACATGTAACTAGATTTTGGATTATTAAATAAAATTTATTACCGATGATATGACAGGTTAGGGTCCTGCTTCGGCTGGCTTTTACACAAAAAACACCGTTTCATTTTTGTGGATATAGGTTTACACCATGTAAATATAAATCCCTATTTTGATAAACAATAAAATACATAAAACAACTTCACAATCTTAGAACACACAAGCGCTTATAATATTAATGTCTGGAATTGGAACTTGGAACCACTGATATAATGCCTATAGTGCACAATTTCTCCGATTAGATTGTGACCACTCATCTTCTATATTTAGTTGAACTGTCACATTCTCGCGTCGATGTTCCGCCCACTAAGACATGCGCACAATACCAAGTCCTCTTAAAGGATAGAGAGACAGGCTTTCCTTGGCGTCAAATTGGGAACGAAACTTATAGTATATAGTTAATAAGTACGCTGTGGCTAGCCTCCCGGTACCGGTATCAGGATAAATCCCGGTAAAATGTTGACGTATACATGATGACGTGATTGCTTACCGGTATTTGCAACGCTGTGGCTTGTCTCCCGGTACCGGTGCCTGGATAAATCCTGGTATTAGATAAATCTTTTACAGCCAGTTTTTCAATGTTGAGTTAAAGTTCGAGTTAGATAACTCTTACTCGCACCTTAACTCGAGGCTAAATTCGAGTTAACGTTACAACTGTTTTTCATTGCTATTTCTCATTCGAGTTAGTTAACTCGAGTTGTGTGAAATATTTTGTTATGTTGACATGAGAAGTATGAATTTTAACCATAGGTTTGTTCCAACAAGAATCCCGAACTAATCAGAAGTAATGTGATTGGTTGAAAACAGTCCCTGATTGATCACCTGACCACATTATAAAGAGCTGATTGGCTCTAAGTAGTTTGTAACTAGTTCGTGATTGTTGTTGGAACAAACCTCATATTTTCGGAATTTTACACAAGTATTCTAATGTCTTCTATAGTTCTGTGACGTTAAAAATGTTACATAAACCTAACTTTCTGTGATATTATTTGTAAAATATAATATTTATATATTTGTTTATACAATTTATTTTAACGAGGTCACTTTAATGATGGTCTGTTGATCGGCAATAGTGGCCATCCTGTGAAACTCTACCTTATGACGCCTCTTGTGTGGATCAGAAATAATGTTGAGAATTTATTTAATTAATCCCACATCAGAACGAGAAACACAGTGGAGAGGAGCATTAGCACTAAGGCTGCGCCTTAAAATGGATACCATACAGACAGTTGCGGCTACAACAATTCTCCACAACATAGCATGCGATGAGATGAAACCAGTTCCCTCATGTAAAATAAACATTGCATGTTAATATTTATACAACACAAAATAACAAATACATATTCGTAGAATACGAAATAATATATTGCACTTCTTTTAATATATTATCTACAGTTCTTGGAGGTAAATGAAATCGCGCAAAAAAATCGTGTCGATCCCATTCTTCCATGTGGTTTGGCCTATATCTGACTACCTTGGGTCTTCTAGCCTTTTCATCACTGCTGTAAGCATTTACATTAAAATCATAATCCATGATGTGTTTGAAAAATATCAATTTATTTACACCATAAAATAATTTTAGGTTAGTTTTAAGCCGAAATTTGTAATTAACTCATACCTCGTCTAGAGTTATCTTAACCTCGATTTAACTCGAGGTTTCAAGTTAACTCGCATTTGAAATACGCAACAGTGCGCTTAATCCAGAGTTAACTCCAGTACAAGAGTTAACTCGACATTGAAAAACTGGCTGTTAGAGTTAGTCTTAAACCGGTATCTTTCTCCAACATTTCCTTAACTTTTTTCTTATTTGCATCCAGCAACAATAACTCGTTTGCTTTTTCCCTACTATACTGCGGCAACTTACGCTGCTGCGGCAAAAAATCAAATAACACTTTGCTTCTTTTATGATTGTGTTCTTCTTTAATCAACTTAACTACTAGAAATTTGCCATTTTGGGAAACTCGGAATGCAATGCAAGCAGGAGAAGGATTTTCCTTTTTGAAAATTCTTACCTCCTTTAAATTCTTTCCCGCTTTTCGAAATTTTTGACCTTCGAGAATACAACCGTATTTTATTTCGTATTTTAATTCCGCTCTAATGGGTTTTTTTAATTCTGGCCGAAGCAATAAGCCGTGCGTGTCGTTGCCAGTACTTCGAAAATGTTTTACCTTCATATTGTCTCATAGCTGTATTTACCTCTTGAAACGTTTTAAATGTTTGACCAACGAAACACATTATTAGTTAACTTTATACACTCACACTTGCAAAAAGAACAATTATTAAATTATTTATCCAGATACCGGTACCGCGAGGCTAGCCACAGCGAATAATTCAACTTTATGCGTAACTAGGTATACATTAACATTTGTAGGTTAGGTTTACAATTTATCAGTACGCATGTCGTGTCGATAAAATCGAACAATTCTACCGGGATTCATTACAAATACCGGTCAGCCATTACCTCAAATGGCCTACCGGGATTTATCCAAATACCGGTACCGGGAGGCTAGCCACCAAGGAGGGGTAGATCTATCTCTCCTTGGCTAGCCACAGCGTAATAAGTATATGGTTACAGTTCAATTTAAAACAGCACTGCCGCCAACCGGCCAACCATGATAGAACAATTCCCTGTCCCAAGTCAAGCTGGTTTGGAAATGTGATGTGATCGAAGTGATCGAATTACAATTGCCTCTGCAATTGCGCAGTTTCGCCACACCCTCTTGCTCGCCTTCTCGTACCAACACCACACCACAAACTATCAATGATAAATACACGCCATCGATTAATCGATAAAAAGCGCTTACTATCGATATTTTCTCAACTCTACTTCATTCATGCTCAAGCGGTCAACATATACACGCGCCCATGCCTATACAATTTCTAAATAAGTCTCCTTTTTTGTTTTATGTAACTTGATAAGCGCCTAATTATTATACGCAGGTTCCGCTACTGATGTTTGTTGGTTTGTCAAACAGCTAGCCAACAACAATAAAAAAATTACTAGGTATTTTAATTTTCTTCAATCACATTAACATTATTTTAATATATTGTCTTATAATCTACCTCAAATTAAACTGTCTAATAATAATATAACAATTTAGGTAAGATTATTACATGGTTGTGGTCCATTTCATTTGAAAATTTGAAGAACTTTTATCGGTTTTTATGACATAATGCCTTTAAGGTTGGTAACACTTATTATTCATGTTCCCGCCTTTCAGATTCCATTTTTATTCTTGTATTGTCATTTGTCGTCGGTAATGCCGGTTCTTTGCCTTTGGGAAATTCGTTGTTATTCCTTATTAATCGTACATTTGGAGATTTAGTGAAAATATATAAACATAATGGAGTTGCCTTATCGAAGTGAATATGCAAAATCGGGACGAGCCAGTTGTAAAGGATGCAAAACATCAATACAACAAGGTCAACTTCGTTTGGCAGTTATGGTCCAGGTAAAATGAAACGCAATTCTAGGTATTTTAGTGGTTAAGAAAAATGATATTTTTACCATAATACCTAGGTATTTAATTCATAGAAATGGATAGTTATATTCGTTTTTTTTTGTTTAGATTTTAATAATACTGTTATCTACACTTATCACAAATACCTAAATAAGTATTGTGCAATCTTGTTCTGGACCCATGATACTAAGAAATATTATTTCTTTTAGTATCATGTTCTGGACCTAGATACAGGTAAATCTCAACAAACTTTCTTTTTTTTACCACGTGTTATGTATTTTTACTCCCTAGGGGTTTCAATTGTTTTGGAAGGGACAGAGACATGTTAATTTGACATAGTGCTGCTTGTGGCATTTGGTTAATGGTAATAATGAATGTTGTGAAACAGTAGGCTCTATTTGTTAAAATACATGTAATTCTAGCTTATTCATCTTCCTAGCGTCGGCAACAAAGTTCACTTAAATTTGTCATAGCTCCGTCCGATATTTATTAAGACGATCAGGGATGGGCAAAGTATTTTAAAAATACTAAAAACTGGGTCCTGTATGCAGAGTATTTCAAATGAAACAACTTAAAAAAATATGTAATTAAATTACCAATTACCAAGGGTCAACCACAGATTTGGTTATACCTGTATTCCTGATGTATTCCCAGAATGTTTCAATCACTCTCAAGTATTCTTAGTTATTTCCAAGGATTCTCAGTTACTTCCAAATATTCCCAGCGTGCCATATAACAAAGGGAAGCCAACTAGAATCACGCACACTTACATATATACATAAATTATTTGCCACGGCATATTGTATCTGTCCTTATATGCAAATCATCATTCTACATAATTATAGGTTAATGAATGTAGGTACATATATATTATTTAAAATTTAGTCGCCATGTTATAATGGAATCAACATAAAAATCTAAAGGTTTATTGAGACCCTGCGCATTACAGGCAACTATGACAGATCATAGACCACTGTCAGGCATGCCATACAGCAAATGTAGAGCAACCAAGAATAGGCCGAAAACTTTCTGCAATTCTACTTGAGGCAAATCTTAATTTTTTCTTAGTGCGAAAATGTTTGTTATTTGTGGAAACATTCTGTTTAAAAAATGGACCCTACGCCATTATGCTTTCACAATAGCCAACTGCCCAAAAACGCTCCAGTTCTTGGTTTATAAAGCAAATCACCGTTATTTTGACGAGCTTTGTCATTAAATTACATACAAAAAGAAACTGAAGCACGTTATTCAATCCTAAAGATTTGTTATTAGGTTAGTGAAAATAGAAAATGCACATAAATATATACCTACATAGGCAAATAATTAATTACCGTAGAGGAGGGTTACTTTGCATTACTTTTGTAGGTTTTCAGTGAACTATTACTACTATTATTTACTTCTAGATGTTAGGGGGCCAAATATATTTTTGTAACGGTCAAAAATTTGGCAAAGTCACCCGCAATATCGGGTATGAAAAATTAAATGAAAATCGTTGAATAACGGTTTTTATTGTGGAGAAATAAACATTGTTACCTACTACAGGTACATTAATAAAATAGGAACGAAATGAGTCTTATTAATATCTAACAGTTCTCAGATGAGTTTAATTTATTGAGAAAATGAAAATATCACTGCTTTTAGATAGCCTTGTTGGCTCTGGCAAGATTTTGACAATATCTTGTTCAAGACCATCACTTATACATATGATTGACAGCAAGAAAATAAAATGTATTATTCAGACAAAGCAGTTGGGATACCTTCTGTATGCTTGAGTTTTATTTTATTTAATAAGGTTCTTCTCGGAATGTTGAACTGGCAGTTAATCTACGACTTCTAATGGCTTTCAAAGTCAATTGCAATATTTGGTCTGAATAATTTTGTAAAGCCGACTACCAGGTACTTTTGTGCATGTACTTGGCAAAACAAGTCCCAATTATATATAGACAAGGCCACTTTTGAAGCATATTTCATTCTGGCATAAAATTTGGAAACGTGCGTAACTTTGCCAACCGCCATAGTTTTAATTCTCTTTATGCTAAGTTATTCCTGTTTGAACAGAAACAATCCTTATATGTATGCACATTTACCATATCAAAAGTATTTCAATTGAGAGAGTAACTTAGGCTGCACAACCCTGCACACAGTATATAAAGCAAAAGATTCTTAATTTCACTTACCTCGCAATTAAAAGTCTCCAGTTGACGAGTTCACAATAATTCCCACTACATACAATACTATATCGTATGCCAAACAAGTTTTATCGAAGTGGTTACCTAATTCATATCAACTGGGCCACACCAATTTTTTAAAGAAGGGGCCCATGATTGAGAATTTTTTTCGATTCTTAATAAGTTTGATCTCTAATGGTAGTAGGTTATATGTTTTAGGCAAAGTATAGACAAGAAATCTATGACAAATATTTTTATTAAATCTAGGCTTGGATAAAAACTCATTAGCAATACTACGAGTGTGGTATATTGAAGATGTGTAATTCAGTTTTGCTTTAATTTTAAATGCATATAAACATAAATTATGAAAATATAGTGTACGGATGTTACAATTATCGACAGTATAGAGTAAATTTGTATGATACCTTTTTTGTTTCCTAAAAATAATTTTTAGTATATAATTTTGTGTTACATTTAATTTCTGTAATGAGTTTTCATACATTCCTCCCCATACTATGATACCGTAACTTAACAGTGATTCAACAAGAGACTTGTAAATAACTAGCAATAATTTTTTTGAAAGGAATTCTCGCAATTGGTAAAATTTGTAAATAAGCTTTCTTATTTTTTTCGATAGGTAATCTACATGATTACCCCATTTTAAATATTTGTCAATGATTATTCCCAAGTAGGTACTTGATCTCATTTGTCTCTTTAATTTCATCTTTCAATCCAGTGATTTTTATACTAGTGAAATCAGGTCTGTTAGCTTCAGTTAGAGAGAAGGCCAGATAATGAGTCTTATTTACATTTAATGATAGATGGAATGCATTTAACCAGTTCTTAATTCTTTCCAAACCTGACTGAACAGCCTTTTTGGTTTCCATCCAGGAATTTTCGCAGAAGATAACTACCGTATCGTCAGCATAGGATACAATTTTTTTTGCACATGTTCTTAAGAATAAAAGAGAATTTATGTAAGCCAAAAAGAGCACCGGACCGAGGACTGTCCCCTGAGGAACCCCTATTTTCACAGTATCTCTTTCACTAAGAATATCATTTAGTTTAACATATTGACTTCGATTTGTCAGGTAACTGTGAAAGACATTCAACACCGAACCACGAATGCCGTAACGTTCCAAAACATTCAACAGCTTATCGTGGTTGACGGTGTCAAATGCCTTTGCTAAATCCAGAAAAACTGCAATGCACCTCTTGCCTGTATCTAAACTCTCTGTAATGTTCTCAATGACTGAACACATGGCATCACTTGATGCTTTACCTGAACGAAAACCAAATTGGAGCTCATGTATGATATTGTATTGGTCAAAAAATTTTACCAGACGAGTCCTCAAACATTTCTCAGAAATCTTTCCAAAGTTATTAATTACACTAATAGGTCGATAATTGCTAATTTTTGTTTTATCACCAGCTTTATAAATGGGTGTGACTATCGAAGTTTTAAATTGATCTGGAACTATACTTTAAAAAAAAATTAAATTAATTATATGTTTAAGGCTGTAAAATATACTGATGAATTTTTTTAATAATGTCAACTGTTATTCCATCAATGCCAGGTGAAGTATTATTTTTTAGTGTGAATATATGTTCTATTAATTCATTTTCCGTTACCGGATTGAGAAACATGGTATTAGGATTTATAGTTACATTTTCTTCTAAGGTTGCTGGAACGTCTATGTCTTTGACCATATTTAAACCAATATTGGTGAAATAACAATTACAGTGGTTTGCCATCTGCTTATTGTTATTAAATACGTTTCCTTCATCATTAACAAACTGAAATGTATTTTTGTTATCAGTTTTTTCATTTGTTGCTTCAGATATTAACTGATATACCTTTTTTAGATTATTTTTGTTATCTTCAATTTTTCTAAAGTAGTAGTCATTTTTTGATTTTTTTTAAGAGTTTGTTCAATAAGTTTCTATATGTTTTGTATTCATGTTCTAATTCTGGTGAGAAGTACTGATTTAATCGTTTTTTAATTTTATCTCTATTTTTTATAGATGTAATTAGACCGTCAGTTATCCATGGTTTTATTTTTGTGTTTTTATTGTTATAAGTTATATACGTTTTAGAGATTTCAATATAATTACTGAATTTGTTTAAAAAAAGATCAGCAGCTGTCTGTGGATCATTAGAGCTTATAGTGTCATTCCAAATCTCATTTTTTAAATAGTTTTCTAATTTTACGAAATCAATTTTTATGGTCGTTTTTTTACTGGCTTTCAAAATTACATCATCATTTGATTTATAATTTATATTTAGAAAAACAGGATAGTGGTCAGTAATATGGCATTTTAGGATATAAGAGTTAAATATTAAATTATGTTTGCTATTAACTGGATTTTTTAGGAAAATATGATCTAGGCATGATTCAGTTTCATGTGTAACACGGGTAGGGTTCAGAATGTAAGGCACAAAACCATGTTTAGCAAGGACAGCAAAATATTTGTTCACATTTGCATCATTTTCATTCAATAAATTTATATTGACATCACCAATTAATATTTCAATGTTGTTATTTTGATGAATAAGGTCCACATATGTATCTAGCTCATCAATGAAGGATATCAAGTTACTTGGGTTAGGTCTATAAAGTGCAATTATTCTAAAAGGAACATTGTTAATTGTTAGATTTAAAATACTTAATGAAACACCACATATACTTAGTTTATGATTAGTTATGTTATAATTGAGTTCAGATTTGATTAAAATTAAGACACCATCGTTTTTGTTGAAGTCACCTCCATTATGTATGGTAGTATATCCAGGGATATGAAGATTATTTATAGATGAACATTGAAAACATTCACTTAAAATAAAAATATCACAGGTAGTTAAATTATATGCTTCAATAAGTGATAGGAGTTCATCAAAATTCTTGTTTGCACTTCGAATATTAAAATGCATAATGTTAAGGAGTTTATTGCCAGAATTCATTAGAGATTTATATTTATCTGGTTCCAAAAAGTTACCACGGTGATTTTGTTCTAATTGATTTAAATTTTCTAAGACAATATCTTGATCAGTTATTACCATTAAGTTGAGTAATCAATTTTGTTTTTTATCAACTTGATGTGGAATTGTAGCGTGGGACAGTTTAGATCAGTTGAATGATGGTTGATATTATTTTTTAATTCATATTTATTGTTTGAGTTAACACAATTAATACAGACTTTTTTTTGTTGCAAACAGTCTTTTTGTTCATGTTCTTCACTACATAGAGGACAGGTTAGTTTTTTGTCGCAATCTTGTTTTTTATGATAAAACCCTTGGCATTGAAAGCAGCGTGGCACTGATAAATCCTCATAAACTGGGACACGTTCCCATCCAATAAATACCTTCTTTATGGACATTAACTGTTTAAATGTAACTGCCGAACAATCTCCAAATAAGTATAGTTGTTTTCCCATTTTTACCTTTTTTTACATATGTTACATTAAAGTCTTGTATGAAATCGTTTTGTTGTAATAGTGAGTCAGTAATCTCTTCTTTTGTAAAATTTTGTTCAAGGTTTATAATTTTGACCCTAGGTTTCCTCATTTTTGCTGTTTCTATAATGTACGAGTCCTCCAATTTATCTTTAGCCATTTTCTCAAGTATTTCAGCTTCCTTTTTATTTTTACATTTGATACTCACTGAACCAGAATTAGTAGTTTTTAAGTTACTAATGCCAATTTTTAAGTCAAACGGATTGATATTATTCATAATATCTTTCTTGGTTTTTTGAGGATTTTGTATATTTTTGGGTTTTATAATTACTTCGGGAACGCCATGTACTGTAGGAGTATTTATAGTTTCTTTATTTCCTTTTAAAGATTCGGCGTAACTAATTTTAGATAAGTTATTATTTTCCATCTGTTCATACATTTTAATTTTTTCTTGCAACATTTTTATTATTTCATCTTTGCCATTAATAATTGTTTCTTTATCCTTGATGATATACTGTAGACTTTCAACGAATTCATTGTTCCTACATTTTCTGCAATTAAATTTCATAATCCGTTTTTGCAATGGTAGATATTCTAATTCGGATGCTGATAAATCTGAACATTCCAGGCATATTGAGTTTCTACACGAGTCGCAAGGGAAGCATGGAGTTTTTGTCTCTTTGGTAGGTTGTTTTATCACTTTACATAAAAAACATTCCATTGGATAATTTTCATTATATCAAAACCCAGTTCTAAAAGTTTTTACGCACTGCACTGGTAAAAGCAAAACAGTACTGTTTATTTACAGATAAGAAAAGAACTTTTTGTCCTAACTTTTTTATAAGGATTGCAGAGAATTGCAATGTATTTTCCTAATATTGATACTTATACTGAAAATTACACTCCTTTTAATGCACAGGTTAATAGTGCTGCACTTGTTATATATGTGTGCCAAAGAACGGCAATTTAAAACACTTTAATCTTCAGAAAATTAGCAAACTTTTTGCAGAGGCATTAACTGATACAAACACTGAACTGAAGCTGATAAGTGATAAAAAACTATGCGACTTTTCTTCACACGAGGGCTCTTAAGATTCTCTCTTCTCTCACAGCCGTGTTACCTGCAGTTGTCTTTTCACAATCCTGACCACCATATAACGTTTTTAAATAGAGCCTACATACCTAATATGTGAGACGAAATGTTCCTCAGGCTATAGTGACAAAAATCAAAATTAATGTTATGAAAAAAAAAACATGGTATGTAAGAGAATAATTTCGAGAATATATTTCGTTGAATTTTAAAACAAATATTTGAAAAATGTATATTTATGTGTTTATACTTTATGAATTTATACACCAATAGAGAGATGAATTAATCTGTTATATAGGGTGTAATCAGTTTCATGTCATTAAAAAAAACTGGTAATGGGGACCGACTAGACAAACAAAAAACCTTTATGACTTTTCCCTCTAGGGCACTTCGAAAAGAACTGATCTGGGTCAATATTTTTAATATTATGGTAGACAACTATTGAGAACCGCAGCTTTTCTTGGACAACGGACTTGTATTTCCCAATTATACAACTTTTAAATTGTCATAAAAAAGTGCTTGCCGGCATAGTCGGTGGTCTGCGGTGTCAAAGGATCATCGACCGCCTTTGATGGACCGCCTCAACTGAACTGAGGCAAGTATAAAGAGGTAAATAATTCGTTCTCTCTTCGTGCACAATTGCAAGCAAATAATGGCCATAGAGGTTTAAACAAAGCATTTCTTTACATGTGTGTTTTTTAATTTGGAACAAAATATTGGATTGTTTATAATTTAGAAAATTTAAATGTGGTTTATTAACATTTGTAACATAAATGAGTGTCCTGGGTTAAAACCTTACTACCTACCTAAATGATTCAAAATCTCTGCATCTGCATCAATACACAGTTCGGTACGTCGAATTAAGGACATACGCACTTCATTCAACACTAAACACTAAGCTATCAACTAACTTTATCAATAAAGAAAAATAAAATAAAGACTTGGTACAAAAGCCAAAAAGGAATACAAAAAAAACGAACAAGTAAGTTGTGTCTGTACGTAATCAAGAATTTGACAACTTGAACGGTAAGTCAATAAAATAAATCTTAACTATAAATACACAATGACGCGAAATTCAAAAATAACAAAAACAACGAACGGCGGGCTGGACGTGTGTACATAACGAAACACCCACAGTAATTAAAATATTGCACAAGGGAGAGTTATAGTTTTCTTCAGATCAGATCTAGATCTAAACCTACCTCAATATTCCAGCAGTTCTCAAAACATTTTATTGAAAATTTGCGAAATTTTTGTTTATTTTTTTTCTCCAAAACTATAAGCTTTAGACTCCATGTTATATAAGGTTTTTTTGTTTGTCTTGTCGTTCCCTACCACCAGTTTTTTTTTAATGACATGAAACTAATTACACCCTGTATGTTAAAAATAGTACAGGTCATTATATTTTTAATTACTGAAAGTGAGTGTAGGTACGTATACTTGGTTCAAAAAGAGTGAAAAGTAGATCCAAGGGAGTGCAGTTGTACAAATTCCATAATTAGTTTGGTCGTTATTTATTTATTTATTTTCTGCAATATCGATCTACGACCGATAAGTGTTTCACCCATAATATCTTATCTACCGAGTTATCTACTTAAATTTGGCAACATTTCACCTTGCATATTGTTCCGTAGAATGGGGATACTTTGATCAACTTTTCAGTTCAAAGTTAAATAACTTTTTCTCATTCAGCGTTAAAATTTGCCAAAAAAAACCACAATATCGGTTTTTATTCGACTACCAATTTTGAAAAAATGGAAGCAAAAAATTAAAAAATACTCGAGAAAAAAAATAAAGAGTTGATGATCAAAGTTGTACCTGAGAATGGGGTTACTTTGATCACTCTAGTTTTTTCAACGGAATATGAAAGTAACCCCAGTGAAAAGCTTTAAAAAAAATTAAAAAAAAAATTACAATTTTTTTCGGCGTTCTCTGATCTCTCTAAGAGCATAAATGCGATTTGGGGCAAGTTTGAACACAGTAAAAACCTTTACATCAACTAATCTTTATTCATTAAGAAAAGGGACAAAATATAAACAAACGGAAATGAAAATTCACATAATATGCTACATTTCTAAAACTTCAATATCAATTTCAAATTTATAAAAAATGTTATTATCATTTTCCTCTAAAGAGGGATTTGGTAAAATCTTAATAATATCACTTGCTTTGAGCTCGGAGGTGTCATCAGGAACAAGTCGAAATAGTCTTTTACTTTTTCTTACTGATTTTAATCCCACAACAAGAATGTTTGAGTTCACCTCTAGGATCTTACAAACATATTTATATGTTTTTTTTCCTCGTTGAGAGTAAAAATTGCCCAAAATGAACTGGCCAACTTCGAAATCTTCTAAATTAGCTTCCTCTTCTTCAACGTCTGTCATTGAAGTGACGGAAGCAGGACGGTCTTCGATTCCAAGCTCCTCATCTTCGTCATCGTCAGGTTCTTGTCCGTATACTGCTGTGGATATACTACATCCAGGTTGAACCTGGAGTCGTGTTTTCCTTCTTTGTAGAGGTAGGGTTAGCAACGTGTTCTTCTAGTGGCAACTTCTTGAAAACCTGCTCCCTATCTGCAGGATAAATACCAGCAGTCCGGAAAGAGTTGATCAGGTTTCGTTTTATTGCAGATTCTAACTTGCTGGTTTCATATTGTATCTTGTTGGTTTCGTTTGGTTTGACAACTCGCGCGGTTACGGTGTCCATTTTATTTAGGCTTTTCTTCAGAAGAGCTGAAAACATATCTTTGGGAACAGTGCTTAGACGCAGATTTTCCAATTTAAAATCTGTAAGTGTCTCACGCCATGCTCCTTTCATTGGTCTAAAGAACCCAACGTCTAATGGCTGGCAAATATGTGTTGAATTTGGAATTAAACAAATAAAATCAATTTCATTTTCCACACACATTTTCAAGACATCATCATCCAAGTGAGATGATAGATTATCGCCAATCAAAGCCTTTCTTCCCTTTAAACGTCTTGCATGTGGCAAAAATAAAGTGGTAAACCAGTCTCGAAAAGTCACACCATCCATTCACCCACTTGTAGTGCGATTGTATCTTGTGCCCAAGCTGCAACAAGGCTTGTCACAACATGGAGGTCCTCTTGGACCATTTTCTCTCCATGAGTCATAAAGGTAAACACTTTTATAAATCTCATAGGGCGGCAATAATGTACCATCTGCTGCACCACATATCATTATTGTGGTGCAGCTCTTCGAGTGGTTCATAACTTTTTCTGGGTATTTGACGCTTCGTCTATAAATGCCACGCTTCTTTCCGGGATCATCGGACAAATTAGACTCGACGTAGTTGTATTTTCTAAGTTGTCATAAAATTCTCCCAGAGTGGCCCTCGACACCGATGCTCTAGCCCTTTTAATGTTTGTAGATATGCGCTGTCCGTAAGATTTTTTATGTCGCTGAAGAAGACTGTATGTCCAGTCTATTCCAGGAAGATTAATCTTAAATAAATGCACTGTTCTTCCTCTTCTATCTAAATAATATTTGGCCATCATTCTAATATCCATTAGCGATAAGGGGAATCCCCAATCCGCGCATTTGGCTCCCGATTTAAGAATGGCCACCTCCTCGTCATGGGTGAAAATTGTGGGATGACCCGGATTCTTACCATGGATTCCTTTATATCGATTATACAAGGTTCCAAATGGAATACTAAATTGTCTTGTCGCCTCGCGAATGGAAAGTGTACCACCAACCACCTTTCCCAGTGCTTCTTCCAATTTTTCCTTGGAGTAATTTCGGTAGGATCTAGATCCTAGCAAACGTTTGTGTTTTCGGGGCATTTTTCTAAAAATAATACAAAATTGCAGAATATTTATCTAATCATTTTAAGTGATTCAACCAAAGGGGCAACATTGATCAAGTGATCAATGTAACCCTAGACGCCGATCAAAGATACCCCTTGAAACAAAGACCTCTACCAAAAGTTAGGTTGATGGAGAATTACTTAACATGTGATCTTTATGCATTCTCAAATAAATGCCTAATATAGTAGTATAGAAGAAAACATATGAACAATAAAACTTACCGGTGTAGTCACGAAGTTCTGCAAACTTTATAAATCAGTCAAAACGGGTGTTAAAATAAAAATGAATAATGACGGACAAACACTGACAGTACTGCCTCCGTCAAGCAGAGCGATGACAGCTAGTATCAAGTAAAGCACCACTGCACTGGAACTGTATCGATGGTTGCAAAAATGGCGTAACTAGGAATATTTAAAATTTAAAAGAAGTATTAATCAATGTATCCCCAAGATTCAAAGTATCCCCATTCTACGGTTCTTACTTTTCTAATAAGTAATTAAAAATCGTATACATAATATACAAGAACTATCTACTGCGACGCCAATATAAGACAAGTCGTACTGTACTGGTGGAATGCCAATTATATTTTCTGGCCTTTGTCGGTACTCTGTACACCAAGCAAAAAATAATTGAAAAACAAACAGTACATTTTCTCTTTTTTACTAGACGGCAAAACCATTATACCCAAACTCATGACTGTTGGGCACCAGTCCAAAGCCCTTGTAGAAGCAAACCTATTGGCAACGTTGTTTTCAGTGCAATTTTTGCATGTTTCAACATGTCTGTGACTCTTTGAGTGTAGTTGATAGGTTCATATATAATAAATCCATTATTTATCTATATTATTCAAGTTCTAAAAATTAGTTTATAAATTTAAAATAGTTTAAACGTGTAGTTAAATACTCTATTAATTAACAACTGCTATGATAATAATTGGTCAAGTAATTAGTAAGTACTTTATTTAAATAGGAGTCCTAATATATCTACATCTAAATAAATAATAATAACATTTTCATTATAAGTACATTACTGTTACTATTATCACAGAATAACATAAATATGAATATAATTAGGCAAATATAAAGCGCTGAATAATGAAAACAGTTTAATATTGACACTTTGACACATTTTTGATTTCACAAGATAATCTGTAAGATTGATCAATCCATTTGAAAAATAGCCACTTTTGTTATGGGTTCAAATTAAATGAAGTTTATCTATTGAACCTGTGAGATAATAAAAGAATTTCGTGATTAAATATAACAAAAGCAGGAAAATAATCAGGTTGTAGGTTGTTCACAATTTGGTAAATAAAAATACCTAATTACACTTAGGTAGAGTTTATCCAACACATTTAGCTACTCAAGAGTTGATATCAGTGATGTCTTATCACTTATCAGTGATTGCTGATGATGGAAGAGAATAGACATGAAGAGAAATATCACAAACCTAAAATATATCAAATAATGTAAGAACACGAATATACAGGGTGTAATTAGTTTCATGTCATTAAAAAAAACTAGTAATATGGACCGACTAGACAAACAGAAAACCTATATGACCTTTTTCTCTAGGGGCACTGAAAAAAACTGACCTGGGTTTACATTTTTAATGTTATGGTAGGAAAGATTTGAGAACCACTGTTTTTCAGGGTCAGTGGATGTTATAGTTCCGAATATTAGAAATAATAAAAAACTGTAATACCCGACTTGTGTTCCCGTCGGTAGAAGTGCGGCACTTTGATGGGATTATTTGTATTGAACTTTTTATACCACTAATTATGAAAATGTAAATAATTCCCTCTTTTTCGGCACAATGCAAGTATAGCATGGCCGCAGGGGTTTAAATAGGATTTGCTTACATGTGTTTTTTAATTTGGAACAAAGCTATTGTAGCTTTTATTGTCGTTTATAAGAATTTATAAAATTTAAGAGTGGTTATTAACATTTGTAACATTGTGTTAAAAGCTTAAAAAATTAGTAATTGTTTTATGAAATTGGAAAACGAACAGTTAGACGTCCAAGATATGATAATAGAAAATAGTTGTCTATTTTAAGTTAGGAAAAAATCTGATTTTTTTAACGAATTGAGCGCATAATTTTTCTCAATCAGGTATCGAAAACTAAAAATCAAGTCTTTGGTCTCTTTGAAAATCAATGTAAACAATAATAAACAGATAAAAACAAGACAACGAATACTAATAATAATAATCATACCTTTAATGCCCAATAGGTAACACCCAATAACAACAATTCTTTTGAATTTTTTACAAAAATTGTTCGAAATGACCTCCATCTCCACGTATACACATTTCGGTACGTCGAACTAATAACATACTTACTCCGTTCAACTCATTTGGTAAATTAGGATCATTTTTTATGGTTTCTATGCACATTAAAATACATCGTTGCAATTGTTCTAAAGCTCTTCCGCACCAGCTGCATTTCCACCACTTTCTCTATGTACCAAGTCCATATCCGCGAGCTCTGTATAAGTGTAATCTCCCATAATGTCCAAAATCTGCGTTTTAAAACACCACACTAAACTGTGAATTAACGTTATCAATAAAAAAAACAAAAATAAAAACTTGGTCCAAAATCCAAAAAGTAACACAAAAAGCACGAACGAGAAGTAGTGTCTTACGTAACCAAACACTAACGACTTGAACGATAGGTCAATGAAATAAATCTTAACATAAGTGGCACAAAATTCAAAAAGGAAACAGACAAAACCAAGGAACGGGTACGTCGCGTCATGCGTGCGTTCTTTACCAAGTAAGGACAAAACTGAAATTATTACTTTACTAGCACGCCTAATAGGATAATTGGCCGTGAAGAAGCAAAAAACATGACGATGTCCTCTGTCGGTCGCTTTTAACTGCTTTGTCGGCATACTTATTTGCAGGAATGTCAGAGTATCTTGTGCGACAAGACGCGAGGCAATAAAACCTACCCCAATATGCCAGCAGTTCTCAAACTAGGTTATTAAGTATTTTGGAAATTTTTGTTTATTTTTTTCTCCAAAACTATGAGCTTTAGACCCCATGTTATATACGGTTTTTTTTGTTTGTTTTGTCGTTCCCTACCACCAGTTTTTTTTAATGACATGAAACTAATTACACCCTGTATAAGAAGTAGTCGAGGAAATGAAGCATTTAACCCCAACATAAGACTCTGCCTCACCTGATTTTTATGTGAGATGGTGCAAAATGTTCCTAAAGGTGTATAGAACAAAGTTAGGGTCATGGAAACTGGTGCTTTTTCGATTTCGGGTCTTAAACTGGGACAAAAGTTCGCTATTTCCGGTCACCAATAATTTTTTAAGTTGAAAAATAATCATTGGATTTTATATTTCGGACAATTCTAAGCATTTTTTGACTCTTTACATTTTTTACCTAACCTCACCGCATTCGAGATATAAGCGTTTAAAAAAGGAAACGTATATTTAAGCTTTTTTTCTTTCTCAAAAAACTAGTATTTACGATTATTTATGGGCGTTTATTGTGGAGTAAAACATGAGGACTTTATATTTTGGGCAATTCTAAGTATTTTTTTGACTTAACATTTTTTACGTAACCTCACACTTCTCGAGATATAGGCATTTGAAAATTAAAAAAAAAACGTATATTTAAGCTTTTTTTTGTCAAAAACTAGTATTTACAATTATTATTGGCCTTTGATTATCAATTAGGACATTGGACTTTATATTTTGGACAATTCTAAGGGCCGGTACTTTCATCTATAGATAGCGACATTTATTCTTTAGAATAAGTCTTATCTAGAAGATAAGCAAAAAATCGGTTTTTTCACCTACAAATAGTGATATCTGTCAGATAAATATGCTTATTCCTAGGATAAACTATTCGGCGCCAAAATCGACGAATAAGACTTTTATCTACCGGATAAATGAAGCCACGCCTATGCGCTTGCGCTCTGATTGGCAGTGCTATTCTATTTTCTAACCGAAGTTTTGAAAAGTTCTTTGTTGTTTTGTGTTTAACAATATTTTAGATAAGGTTTGGCCAGTGGTTTTATAACTGGGTGATTTTACGGACTTTCACAAGCCACAGCGGGAAGAATAATAAAAAAAATCTAATAACTGCTATTTATGTATTTCTTCACTTTGTACAAAAATATATCACATGAAACACAGTTTTATTTAATATATACTATTTAAAAATATGCAGACACAAAATCGCACAATAAGAGCCATTGTAAACACTGTACTCACAATGACAAACAACCAAAATGACTCAAATGTCATTAACAGGGAAGCAATGATAGTAGGGGATTATTTCAGTGGCGGCTCGTCAGGGGAGGCAGGGGGGGGCTGAGCCTCCCCTTGGAAGAACCACCATATCTTCAAAAGTAATATCTTAAGAAATTTCTATTAGGAATATCTCAATTTTCAATATTTTTTATTGTTTATTATTCATTAATTAATTTTCAGTTTATATATAACATTTTTGCATTTCCTTTCCACAAACATACCTATAACGTTACAGTCCGGATAGTCTTGTATGCATATTTCCCGGTCGGCCGGTCTTTTACTGAATGAACACTGCGGTTCGCTGGAGGCTAATACGAAATAGCTTCCAACTTTACCGCATTTACTTATAACATGAATGACCTTGAATTTCTTTGCGCTGTGTAAAATAGCAACACTTGGAATAGCCAAGTATGAGGCTAGCTTCCAGATCTCAGTTCTTTATAGCGCATGTGCACAGGTCATTCAAGAGTCAGGTGATTCACAAAGAAAACGAACTGACGTCTGACAGTTGCGTTTAGCCGGTAAGAACAACTTGACGTATAAATACATAAAACATTTGATAGGCGGGCTAGAAATAAGTGCTCTAGGTGACAATATTCCCAACAACATGCCTTGTTGTCCAGACGTGGTGGATTATTTGTTATTAAATGGATTTACTACTCTTATTTATGACGAAAAGGTAAGAATTAAAAGAAATGCCAGGCCTACACCAGCAATGCTTTCGTTAGTTTTTAAAAGTGGTAAACAAAACAGAGGGTTTTGTGATAACAATTATAAAAAAGTCGAGTGGTTAACGGCATCAACAGTTGGAAACAAATTATATTGTTGGAGATGTTTATTATTTACTAATGATCAATCCTCAATTTGGGGCAGGGCCGGGTTTAATAATTTGCAAAATTTGTCGCGAGGTTTAGAAAGGCACGAAAAATCCCAGGGGCACATTTCATCTTGCATTAAATTCGAAATGTTTGGTAAACAAAATATTGTAAATTTCTTGGATTCTGCACATAAGAGAGAAATAGAAAATGTTAACGAAAAGGTCCGTGAGAATAGGGAAATATTAAAGAGGTTAATAGATGCCGTTATATAGTTATCTTCACAAGAAAATTCTTTCCGAGGACGTGACGAAAAACGAGAATCGTGCAATAAAGAAAATTTCAAAGAGTTGGTAGATTTTTTAAAAACTTATGACCCAAAATTAGAGAACTTTTTGAATAACGCCACTATTTTTTGAGACAATTCCGGTAAGCTTCTGTAGAATGATCATTTTCAGCACTTAAACGCATAAAAACATTTTTACTCTAAACTAAATGAGTCAAGACCGCCTTTCAAATGTATCGCTTATTTCAATAGAAAAACGTTTTTTGTCAGAATTGAGGAAACGCGATTCATTTTATGATGAAATAATCAACCATTTTGCTAGTTCCAAAAATCGCAGGTTACCACTCATTTATAAAAGTATTCAGGCTTTAAAGCAGAGATTAATATAGGTAGTTGTTATTTTAGAAAAAATATTTATTTGTGTTATTTATTTTTTAGGAAATATTTTTTATAATTCTCCATAATATAGAGTTCCGCGGTTATATTTTTTTTATATAATTTCTTTCTCAAAACTATTTTAATTTCTATTAAAACTTATAATTTTACACGCCTGGCAGTGATAATGAATACAATTTTTTGTTTGTAGAAAAACACTTTAATTTTTTTACCAAAACTGTTTTTATTTTTATTAAAAGTTATATAATTTAATTACAAGTGGGATAGTAGGACTCCTTTGGATACCAATACTCGAGTCGTAGGAACGAGAATTTCATGAGAATGATTTTTTCATCTCATCATATTTTCTATTTCCTTTTTATTCTATTCTTTTATTAGTTCTATTCTCTCAAGTCGTGAATCGGTATCCTGGCGAAAAACCCACGGCAAAAAAATGTAACGCGCCGTTGTAATACCTCAGGGGTGGTGGGGAAATGTACAAATTGTAGTCATATTGCACATCAGTTGTCTTTCAGAATATCAAGCCTCCTCTGCAGACAATATCACGAGCCGCCACTGGATTATTTCTATCTTTATTTGAAGTACATAGCTTCTGCATACATTCCTCATGTTTTACCACATCTTAAGTTGGCTACACTTACTTTGGGAAGTGTCTAAAATCTTATCCATCGAATTGTTAACCGAAGGTGTAATTTGAATGAAAGTACAGATACAAGATATCCAGTAGATAGCAAATTCTGGTTATCTTATCTTTCAGATAGTTATTCGCCGGATAAAGTATATTTATACTTAAGTAAAAGTACCGGGCCTAAGCATTTTTTTACTCTTGACGTTTTTTACCTAACGCTTGTATCTCGAGAAGGGTGAGGTTAGGTAAAAAATGTCAAGAGTCAGAAAAACATATAAAATTCAATTGTTTTTTTTTCAAGTTAAAAAAACATTGTTAGTGACTGGAAATAGCGAACTTCTGTCCCATTTTATGACCGGAAATCGAAAAAGCACCAGTACCCATGACCCTGACTTTGTTCTCACAAAATCAGGTGGGGCGGAGTCTCATATTGGGGTTTAGGTCTCTTTCCTCCTTCATTTCCTCGACTAAAGTTAATCATCATACTTTTTTCAGATTCACTGCACATTTTATATTGTTGCACATTCTATAGAACACTCTTTGCAATTGCTTTGTAAATAATATTGGTTTTAGACATTTCTTGTTTAATTACAAAACTTAAAACGAGTGACGACCTTGTCTAAGTGTGAGATGATTGAAAGCCGTCAAAGCTTGGTCCATAATCTTATCGCATTTGTGACAAATTTATTGCTGTTAATCGATTTTGCAATGTAACAATATATAACTAAATTTAAAGAATTTAAATAATTAATATTTTTTTTATTTATTGATCAATTTTGTTCAATAACAATAGGGATCTCCTTGCTAACACTAACTTACCGTCCAAATTGGACTACAATCCGACCTTTTCGTTCTTAGGTTATCGTGCTTACAAGAAACGGACAGACAGGCAGACATGAAAATTGTTCAGAATTCGATCACCAACACAGTGATATTAAATTTTTTCCCTTCGAGTGATATTACCAGTTTTAGAAATTTGGGAAGGGTATAATAAGTCAATAAATAGTCTTAAAAAATAAAATTGATTTGTTTAAAAAAAAAATCTTGTATGGTAAAGCTGTTCTTTTGCAACAAATATTTATTTAGAGTTAAATGTAGGAACACTAGAGGAGTTTTTAATTTCAGGGTTAATGCATTATAAAATTTATATCCAGTATGATGAAAGCTTTGTTGGTAAATAGTCTAGTCAACAAGTGCCATTTTGGTGAATACCTCGTAGCCTGTACCGAAAATTATGATTTAGGGTTCATTCGATAAAATAATATTGTTAATAATTATTTTGTTTTTTAATACTCGTATTTAATGGGTTTAAATAATTTTTATTGTTAAAGTGTAAGAATCGGTCGGCACGCGCGAAGTCACATCACCCGTTTTTAGCCCCATTTTCACCTCTAAATTAAAATTATAAATATTGGTGGTAGAGTTCCGGGAGGTAGGACTTTTTCTTACGAAATTTCCTGCTCTTTAAGGATTTTTTTGTTGATTTCGGATATCTTTATTAATTTCTGAGATATTTGCAAAAACCAAACCCCCTCTTTTTTCTTTACTAAGTTCTTTATAACTTTTGTAATTTTTACCGGCTCAACTTCAAATTTCCTAAAAAGTTTTTAGATGTCATTCCGAATCATAATTTTCGGTACAGACTGCAAGGTATTCACTAAAATGGCACTTGTTAACTAGACTAAAAGTGTATTTTGGAAGTAGTGTAGCATTAGCAAGCCTCTTGACCTGTATCGTACTCCGCTCTTGTTGATTCTCTAAAAACAGTGACAGATTTTTATAGACATGTACATATTTCCAAATTGTATATTCCAGGACTGTCAGAATCTTTAATATTAATATTCTATTAACTTGGACTCTTGTTTCCCAATTAACTATACCGTATTTTAAGTGTGAATTGATATTTGCATACTTAATATAATGCTAACAGCATTCGTGGGCTGAAATGTTTTGCCATGGATAGAAGACTATAACAACTTCTACGAAGTTTATAACATGTTTCAACCTATAGTGACCACATTAATTTGTAGTCGAGTACAATACCTAGCACCTTAACTGACCCAGTATAAGTAATTTGAATATCTTCATTTTCAAAAAGACAAACTTTATTACGTTCTCGTGTTGTAAATAAAACTAGCTTAGTTTTACCTATATTTAATTGCAAACAATTTTTTTCTGACCACAGTAGTATGTTTTGGTATACAGTTCTGCTATAGTTTTAAACATCGTTTTCCACTATTAAAACATTGGTATTATCTGCATAACATATAGGATGATTCGCTGGGAAGTTGCTGTTCAAGAAATTGATTAAGTATATCATTTGCAAAAACTATAAACAGCAAAGGTAATTGACCCGAGCGGTACACCTTGTTTAATGTCGGAACTAGTACTTATAACATTATTTACTTGAACAGTGATCTTCCTTTTAAGTATGATGTCAAAAGACTTGACGAAGTCCCTCTAATCACATATCTCTATAATTTTGCCCGTAATAAGTTGTGATCAATGTAATCAAATGCACATGATAGATGAGAAATCAATTCATAAACCTAAAACTAACTGCTTATTATCTAAGGTTTTAACAATTAGTTTTGAAATTTACATAGTGCTGATTCAGTATTTTTGTTTTTAGTAAATTCTTGCCGAGATGCTGAAAGAATATTATTTTGATCAAGAAAAAATAGTTAATTGTCCCTAGTAGCACAAATATTGCACCAATATATAATCCATATAGGACCAATATACGAATATTGGTCCTATATAGGACCAACATATGAATATTGGTTCAATATTGGTCCAATATTTTGTGCTACTAGGGTTTTTTTTTATTACTAGTTAATAGAGTTAGAAAATACTACAAAGTGGATTTATTGCTCTGTAATTCAGAACATTTTTGCTACAGTCCACCAGTAAAAAATTAATAAATGAGCATTGACACATATACAATTTGACTAATTATACTATAATCACTAATTTATATTAGATGTTTTTTTATTTCTAATTTCTATAAATTTTTTCTAGTCACATAGATTTGATGGAAGGACACCGATGTGGTACCATTTTCAATGTTTCTTTAAGAAACAAAGACCAAAAACAACTGATGACATTGAGCATTTTGAGTCACTCCGGGTCGATGATCAGGACAAAATTAAGGAACATGTAGGAGTTTCCTCAGTGGCTATTGTCCCTGACAAAAAGGGCAAAAAACGAGGGGCTAATGCCACCGATAAAGCCCTTAAAAATGCAGCCCTTAATGATTTTAGGATTGAATATGCCAAGTCTGGCCGAGCTATGTGCAGAGGATGTGAACAGAAAATTTTAAAGGATGAGGTAAAATTAAATTTCAATACATTTTCCTAATAATAATGCAGTAGTTTACACAAACACCAAAATACTTGATTAATAAAATAATGGCTTTGTTACTGTACTAGCGTGATTAGAATTAGATCAACAGTATACAGGGTGTCCCGAGACTATTGGGCAATAACTAGGGAGCGTATAGTTTGTTAAAATAATGCTAAAGGTACCTATAAATTTTTTTCTTAGTACACCCCCTTTCGGAGCTATTCACCCTTACAAGGTTAAATGTGTCTAAAACATTTGACAGTGTAAATCATAAACTATTACTGTCTAAGCTATACTTCTACGGCGTCAGAGGAATAACGTGGGAATGGTTCAGAAGCTATCTAACAGAGCGCAAACAAACCGTTGAGTTGGAACGAGAAAGACGCAAGTATTTTCAACTGAGTGTATTACAAGATCCGGGGAGCCACAAGGATCAATACTAGGACCACTTCTTTTCAACATCTTCGTTATAGATCTTGAGCAGAAGATCAAATCCTGTACTGTCCATTATTATGCAGACGATTTACAAATTATGTTTAGTTTCAATGTTAGTAAATGCCATGGACATGTGGAAATGCTTTGTAATTAAATATCAATAAGACATATACAATAATGTTTGTTAGTGAAAAAAACCGAAATGAATTTTGCGCCAGTGGCCTTTTTAAGCTGCTGGTGGAAAGTAACGAGATTGTATTCTGTGACCATGTAAGAAATCTCGGCCTTATTATTAAAGATCGGGAATTTTATCTCAGTGACGTAAAAGTCAGGGTTGGCTTTGCCGACTCGGAATTTTTTTTATACAAGTGCGCGAATATTTCTACCAGTGACAGCATCATCTGGGATAAAAGAATATATAATAATTGTAAACAAATTTTCGAGGTCGAGGAACTGTGTAATGTAGTAGATTAAAACTCGTTACACTCTTGTGTTTACGATGCAGACATTTTTCACTGAACGAATATGACGCAATTCGCTCTCATTAGCTTTGTTGCCAGCAGTTAATTGGGCTTTCATATTTAATTATTATGAAAATAAGCAAAATGAACACACCACACATTAAACAACAGAAAAGTTAGTGTTTAATTCAAAATTGTCTTTTTATATGCTAGATATCTTTTACATATTTTTATAAGAACTATTACCGTTATTTAAATTTATTTTTGTTTATACCACCACAAAGAACATAAGAAAAACTATAATCTGAAATACAAATTTTTGAAATACGACTTGATGCCCACAAACAAGCGACGATTCAATTTTCGACTCTGCAGTTGTTTTTTAACAGTTATTGTAAACATTTTATCTTGAAACTTGGCTTGATGGTTTAACTCGACACAGGGCATACTGTTCTAATGTTTCGTTAGAATATGTGTATTATTGTTCAAGTTATCATCAATTGTTTCAAAATGGCCTCCCTAAAATGTCTTTATGTTTTAGAACTTGGCATATTGACCAAAAAGTTTCGAAAAAATCTAGTTCTCTTCGCACTTTTATTTTGAATAACTTGTTTTGCGATATGGATTATACAACCAGAGGTATTTAGCTGTGAAGAAACAGGATTCTGAATATTCTTTTGTTTAAACAAAAGCTTTCCGCCACACGGATTTAATCCAAAACTTCTATTACACTTCTTGAAATTTCAACGAGATCCAGCAAAAAAATTGCTATAGTAAGACAATTCCTAGGCAATTCAGACTCTTAGATTTACTCCACTACTGAGTTTCATTTAATAAAAGATGCTCAGACATTTTTAAATCTCCATTTTGATTTCACCTATTACAGTATGTCCCCTTTGTTGTGATCAATCATGTATACTTTTAGTTGTATCATATTGTATTGTAATAAGAAAAAATATATTGCACAAGTAAACAAATGGTTTTTGATTTATAATCATTTATGTTTAGATTCGTATATCAAAAAAAGATTTTGAAACTGAAGTAGGGAAAAAGTATGGCGGCCAAGACATGTGGCACCATGTCACTTGCTTTGCTCAAGTAAGAACAGACTTGGGATATTTCGAGAGTGGTGACAAATTACCAGGTTTCAAGAGTTTGGAGAAAGGAGATCAATCAGAAGTTAAAAAACAAATTCCGTAAGTTAAGTTTTGAAAATGTGATACATATTTTAAATTAATCATTAATAGGGCTGTGAAGCAAGAAGATGTACCTGACGTTAAAAAATTGAAGAAAGATGATACAGTGGAGGATGACAAGAAGGAAAAGGAGTATCGTGAACAGAATAAAATTATGTTTAAGTACCGAGATTTGTTGAATGATTACTTTGGTACTAAAGAGTTGAGTGCTTTGTTAGAAGCAAATAATCAGATACCTCCAGTTGGAAAAGATAGAGTAAGTTAAAATTTGCAAATTGTTGTGTGTAGGTATTATATTTATGTTGTCACATGATTCCTCCCATAGGACAGCACCTTTTAAAATTCATGGGTTCAAAAATTATCACAAGAGATAAACACTAACACTTAATTGAATAACTTACTGATAACTTGATAATACTTTCCTTTAGATCAGTGATTTTAGGCCAAAGAATAAATAAAGGTATTGTTGCTTTTAGCACGCCTATTTTTTTGTAAAAATAGTAAAGAATTAGCCATATTATGGAAAAAGTATTCTTGATGTAATTCACCCGCCGCTAAATTTGTTATTGCAAAATTACCGCAAGATTCATAATTGTTTATAAGCCTTTTTCAATATAAGTTCCGTTCTAATTGTCCGATGTGAACTTTCCAAAGCTCATTTTACTCGGGAATACATGTACTTTTAAAGAAAATTGGTTCCGTTATGCTTCAATGATAAATACTATTTTTACATAGCAAGTACTGGCGAATTTTTGCAAATTTTGAGTTCCGTATTCAAAGTTGCATAACTATACGAATTCTTCAGTTAGATTGCTCAAAATTTTTTTGCATGCACACTTCAGTGGTTACCAAATAGACTCTTGGTGTCCATTTTATCATAAGTGCAAAATTTTGCAAAATATGACGTTTTGCAAAAGAATTTTAATCTGCTTATAAATTTGGACCAGGCCACTTTTTTATCATGATTATTGCGGGAAACTTTTTTTTTTCAATAAATTAATATTTATTTATGAACAATAAAATTTGCAAGTAACAAAAATTGCAGTCACTTTTTAAATTATGCAAATTTTAATGAGATTCAAACGGCAATAGACTCGTCGGAAAAAATACCATCTCGCAAACAGCTGCACACCCCAGCCGATGATGACAGATGGAAACTTAATAGAAGCATGGAAATTTAAAAGAAGCATCTCACAAACACCTACACTTCCCATGCGGCTCTCGCTGCTGACAGCAATCATGTCCAATGTTCAACCCAGCGTATGCAGCCGGTCCGGCGGAATATAAAACATCCGAGATTTGGTTTCGTCACGCGGTTTGGCCGTCCGTTGGGTGTGTTCGACGGACGACCATGCTGCTTGTTGGAACGAACCTCCATGGATGCCCGGAATCGGCAGCAATGCCCAACTTATACTCAATCACGCAAATCAATTAATCAATCAACAACTACGACTGCTCGTACGCATGGTGAACGGTGAACATGCGTACTGTTGTACGAGCAGTTGTAGTTGTTCATAATAATTTTTTTTTTATTGTAATACCTACGAAAAAATTTAAAAAATGTAACTTCGGATAGTGACATATAGCCTCCATTTCGAATTTTTCGAAAATGTTTATTACAAAAGTCTCAACAGTGCCAAAACTGAAATCGTTGTTATCTCGGCTTAAAATGGCCCAAAAAGGGTCTAAGAGAAAAGGTGAAATCAACGTATTTTTTTTCCGACGAATCTAATGCCGTTTGAATCTCATTAAAATTTGCATAATTAAAAAAGGTATTGCAATTTCTGTTACTTGCAAATTTTATTGTTCATAAATAAATAATGTAAATTTATTGAAAACAATTTTTCTTTAATAGGAATAGGTAGTACTAAGCAAGCCATGTAATTTCCTGCAAAAATCATGGTAAAAAATGGCCTTGGTCCAAAGTTATGAGCAAATTAAATTTTTCTTGCAAAACGTCATATTTTTTGCAAAATTTTGCACTTATGATAAAATGGACACCAGGAGTCTATTTCGTAACCGTTGAAGTATATCCAAAAAAAAATTGAGCAATCTAACTGAAGAATTCGTATAGTTACGCAACTTTGAATACGGAACGCAAAATTTGCAAAAATTCGCCAGTTTTTGCTATGTAAAAATAGCATAATGGAACCAATTTCCTCTAAAAGTACATGTATTCCGAGTAAAATGAGCTTTGGAAATTTCAAATCGGACAATTAGAATGAAGTTATAAAGAAAAAGGCTTATAAACAATTATGAATTTTGCAGTAATTTTGCAATAACAAATTTAGCGGCGGGTGAATTACACCAAGAGTATTTTTCCCGTAATATGGCTAATTTTTTAAATCGGCTTGCTAAGAGTAACAACACTTTTATAATTAAAGTCACTGGTCAATTGACTAAAAATACACTTTTACTGACTAAAATCTTTAACAATGCTTATTACTTGATATTGTCACTCTACTGTTCACTTTGTATCACTTCCAAATTATCTAACCTTAATTCATCTCTTGCTTCTCCCACTGTGAATCTTGCCTTATATATCCCACAAGAGACATCTAGGAGCATTCCACTAAACTTCCATGCATTTCTAGTATTTCTTGTAATGTCTTGAACCATCTTGTGTAAGTAGGGATGGCAACGATGTAAAATATCGATATATTAATCCTAAAGTATGAATATATTTATATCGTTCTTTTGTTGTAATATATCGGGTTGAAATATCGATATTTTTGTAAATATATCGAAAAGGGCCAACTTGCATATTAGCCGAAATTTCAGTTGAGATAAAAATTTTATTACAAAGAATATCATTCATTTTTGGCATTAAATGTTAACATACGAAATATCGATGATTTTTTGTTGATATATCGAATACATCGATCTGAGTCTTGTGATGTGTCAAATGATTCATATATTGATATATTACATTTTTTTGCCATCCCTATTTGTAAGTTTCTAGACTAGTCTAGTCTACAAGTCATCCTAGACTAATACCTCAGAGATGACATGCATAGGTAGTACATTACAGATATGCAGTTTCCTATCACCATTGCTACCTATTTTCCGGCTTCTACTCACGAGCTAACAGCCTCTAGGTCCTAGGGGGCGTAACGTGTAACAATATTATAAATTTTATTCTAATTCTAACAAAATAAAAAATATAGGTACAATATACAGTGTGTACCCGGATCTAGTATCACACTCTTGTAAATTTTCTTATTGTTGGCTTTTAGAGAAAATATTATTCTTTATTAAAAGTTTAACTTATCCTGGGAAGCCGTGAGCAGAGGTCTGTTTTGTGATAAAATATACAGGGTGTTAAAAAATGTAAAACATGTAAAATTTGTATTAAGCAACATGCGTTTTTTAATTTTTTTTTAAAACTTCATTTAACATAATTGTTTAAAAACTCGAGGAGTACTTAGAGGGTAAGGGCAATAATCTCATTTCACAGAAAATAGAGTTTGTACCTATTTTATTTTATGAAGACAAAAACAAGAAAAAAACTATTCAATTCCTGCTTTAGATTTATTTGAAGTGGTTAAATATGGTTTCCTCAAAGAGAAAATACACATTAGAAGATAAAAAATTAAATACACTAAAACTAGAAATCCTAATTCGTCTATACATATATCGCAAAAGATGCTTATACAGTATCCACATGAATATCACAGAGAGATTTATATTAAATTAAGAAGAATAAGTATGGTCAGTCATCCACAAACTGGTTTCGAGATTCTTGACTTTTGTCGGCATGAAGTAGACAACAAAATGTCGATGCGTCTTCCATTCACCCTACCAGACTAGTTCTAAAGCAGTAACTTGAAAATTAAGTCAATAATTTCATCTACCATTTGCTGCAAATGATTTTAAAAGTCTTGATTATGAAAATCAACAGGCGATGTCTTTATGTTGGACAATTATGTTTTAATTTTCGTTTAAAATATTTTTGTTTCTGTTTTTTGAATTACGTTGTATTAACACTTAATATTTTTGCTCTTTTTTTTATCCACCAAATATTGTTCACACATTTTTTTAGCCAAAAAATTCATGCTGTTTATTCTGTTTAGTTGCACCAAAAAGCTGTGTGATCTTCCTATTCTTGATGTGTCTTTTTGTTCTTTCTGATATATTGTCGTATTTCGTTTTATATCATGTATTTGAATTCTCAAACAACATACAAAATATTAGTAGAGTTTAAAGAAATCAAGAGTTTTAAGGTGTGTCTCAAATTATTTTAGATGCTGGATGCGCTGAGTGACATAATGACATTTGGTGCGTTGAAACGCTGCGAAAAATGTAAAAATGGGCAGTTGGTTTTCAGTAAAACAGGTTATGTATGTACTGGAAATTTAACTGAATGGACCAAATGCCCAGCTGTTGTCAAGGAACCACAACGAGTGGCTTTTAAAGTGCCAGGAGGTTTCGTTGAAGAGTATTCATTCTTAAAAAAATATAAATATGTACCCCGAACAAGGATTGTAAAAGACATCCACCCTACTAATGGCCTAAAAAAAGAAGAAGAGGCGGCTGAGTAAGTAAATTTTATTGTAAAAAATTGCAGAATATTCTTTACCTAATGAAATTGGGAACGTAACAGAATAATCTAATATAGATATTTGAGTTCTGCCAATGCTAAAGCCAATTGCTAGAATGTGTGACTTTAGTTTTAGATACAAATCGTTTTTTAATATGTTAGGATGTGCACTGTGCTGCAAAGAAATTTTACGATGATAGGCACTTTGGAATGGAGAGCATTTAAAAAGGCTTTAATTTTCTATCAAATTGAGTTATATAAAATATTTTCGAAAATTCAACTGTTTTTGAGTATATTAGTTTAAATGTTATTTTTTGAAAACTAAAATTTGTGTAACTATTTTAAAATAAAATTTAAGATGATGGGTTACTGAAAACTTTCTTCGAGGAAAGTTAATGTGAATCATGCTACAATAAAACAAAATTTGCAATTTTCAGTTTAACGGCAAATTACTTTGAGTTTGGATTTTTAAATGGGACAATCTGTGTTTTGTCACAAGGAAGGACGGGGGTTGTTTCAGTTTAGCCATAATTGGAGTCCTCTCTTGAAAACGTTCAATACATTTTCGTTATACTCCAGGAAAATAAGGATTCAACCTTGGGATGGGAGGGAATAAGCTGTAAATTTGTATGAAGCTTTGCTTTGTCATTCTGAAGATAGAAAAGTCTCATATAATCTCGTGTCTGCGTCGAGAGATATTCAAGGTTTTCGCAAGGAAAGATCTACCGAAACAACTCTCTTATCTCTAGTAGATTATTATTTTGTGATTTGAGCAAAGCTTTCGACCTTGTGGATCATGATCTCCTAATCAAAAAATTAAAATCATATGGTTAAGAGGATTGGCAGGAGAATGGATCAAGTCCTATCTTGAAAATCAGTCACAGGTTGTAGAAATCAACAGCGATCAGGGTAGAGGTAGATCTACTACTAGCAATTTAACAAAAGGCGTGCCACAGGGATCGATACTGGGTTCACTGTTGTTCACAATATACAAGAATGACCTAGTGCACCAACTGGACATTAATAGAGGTACAGTCATGTATGCTGATGATACCAGCCTAATTACAACCTCCAATACTGAGGAAAATCTAGAAGAGTTAGTAAATAAAGAAATTAATACAGTTAATGCATGGTGTCAATCAAATGCTCTGCAATTGAATGAAAGCAAAACTCAATTTCTATATTTTATTAAAAAAAACTGTAAAAATTCTAACCTAGCTATCTATGTAGACGATAAACAGTTAGCAAATGCTAAGAATATTAAATGTTTAGGTATTACAATCACTGAAAATTTAAATTTGACTACGCATATTACCAATATTTGTAATAAAATAAGTAAGCTGGAATACATACTAAGGCACCTTTCATATAATTGTGATTTTGAAATATGTCGAACCTATTATTATTCAATGATTTATTCACATTTTAACTATTTGATTTTGGTCTGGGGATGTTCAAGGCAAATAAAACCTTTATTAATAAGACAAAAAAGTTGCATTAGAATTTTGTTCGAGCTGAAAAGGTGTATGTTATGTAAGCATTACTTCAGGAAGCACAAAATACTAACTGTTCCTTGTATATATATATGTATCATGCAATAATCTATATAAAACGAAATAAAAAAAAGTTTAATTTAAATGAGGGGACAACATATTACGATATAAAGAATCCAATAATAGCAACTACAAGAGCTAGGCTGTAATTGTTTTGGAGAGGACCATAATCTACCGCAGTGCTGTTGTACAATGCTCTGCCAAATAGGTTAAAAATCATAGAACCACTAGCTTCTTTTCAAGCAGCAATTCTTGCCTACTTCTGGGATAAGGCTTATTATAACATTGATAAATTTTTTAATGAAACTGAATATAACTTGTGATGATCATTGTCCTAAATTTTTTCAAGTTCATAACTTATAGTGTATTTGTGATATTTTATGTTTTTTTACATTTTCTATGTTATTATTGTAAGATTTTATTATAATGTACTACCCTACTAATATCTTCTGTATTGACGTGGCTGTGACAGTTTTCTTGTACAAAAAACTGAATAAAGTATTATTATTATTAAAAGTCACGAAAATCAGTTTTTCGCAATTATCTTGTTTCCTATGCGAAATATGTTATTTAAGGTTATTATAACACTTATAGATCAGATACTTGCTTATTTTAAATGTATATATATATTTTTGACTTCTCGAAATGACCATAAAATTCTTAATCGAAACATTTAGCACACCATATACGTAAACCCAGAAGTTTCAGAGATATTTGACATTTTATAAAAAATTTGACAGGTGCAACGGTTTGTAACCGTTATAACTTTCTTCGTGTAGGAGATCTTTATTTGCTCTATCGCGTAGAAAGAACTCAAGATGAGATAGTCTCCACAGTAAAAATATATGATTATGTAAAATAAATTCCCATTTTTCTAGTATAGGCATTGTAGATGTTAAAGCTACAACTTTTTGAAATATTGGCGATTTTCTGATATGTGTCTCGAGAATGATTGACGATACAAAAAATATGCTTGAAATGAAAGTTGTATATAATTTTATGATCTACAAGTTTTATAATAACCTTAAATGACGTATTTCGCATAGGAAACAAGATAATTGCAAAGAATTGAAGAAGGAAAAAAAATTAAGATAATTGCGAAAAACCAATTTTTGTGTCCTTTGACCTTGAATATGTTGCGACGCAGACACGAGATTATACGAGACTTTTCTACCAGCCTGCAGAATGCTAGAACAAATCTTCATACAAATTTACAGCTTATTCCCTCCCATTCTGAGGTTTGCCCCTTATTTTGCCTTATTAATCCAATCCATTTCTGGAAATAATAAAAAATCTTTGCAAGCGCAGCAGCCATCAATCGTAGATCGAAAAAAACGTTTCACATAAAAGTTATGCTTTTTTAACATAAAATCCGAATCCGCAATAAGAAATGGGGTTATCATTTAAAATTTCAAAGTTGCCCTACCCACAAGTGGGACGGGGGCAGCTTCAGTTTAGCGTAATTGGATTTCTCTTCTAAAAATATGAAACACTTTTTTCTTTACTGTACAGATAACAGCTGTAGTATGCAACCGCGGGTGCGGATATTATAACATGAGGTTTCCATACGTTATTAACTTACTATTAGACTAGTAAACATTACACTTATTACTTGATGCTTCACTTCTAGGTCGCTTGAGATCACTCCAAACTTATCTGAACTCAGCTACCTTCCCGTCATTGACTTGGTCGCCTTATATACCTCGCAGATGGCCTCTCGAACATTCTGGTTTCTCCTGGCATAGAATCTCGAACTTCTATAGTTAATTTCGATAATTTCTGTAGAAACCCACTCCTAGCGCCATCTCTCAAGTGGTAATAGAGCACTAGCAGTGACGTCACAGTTATGCCAGCTGTTACGTGATTGGTTGACAAACTTCGAAATTTGACATCAGTCAGTTTTCGCTTGATAAAAATTAAAGTGGAGGATTTCTGAAAATTAGCTATGTGTAGTGATGTTTGTTAATGTTTTTCTAAAAGCCTAGTATAAGAAAGAATTTTATATATACTTTATTAGTGTTGTTTTTACAAGTGTAAAATTTGATATCAAATATGTTGACATCTTTGTGAACCCATAATATAGTGAAAATAAAGACTATATTGGATTTTTGAATTTTTTTATACATGTATAATATCACGACATATTTCAATAAATGTTTATTTAATACAGGCTCAGTTACAGCTAAGCATAGGTTAAAAGTTGTCACAACATTCATTGATTCATGCCAATATATCAATCATATATTAATGATTTTATAAACCTGTTGTGAAATTTACGTTTTTAGACAATTTCCCATCAACTTTTTATTGATTATATCTTACTTTCATTTGGCTCAACAGTTTCTAATAAGTTTAGTTGTTTAACACATTAATAACAATAATCAGAGGTTTGTATTGTGAAATGCAGGAGTAATAGTAAATCTAATATAAAGATAGGACTGTGAGACTGTTTCAGTTTCCATTTAATTAAAATCATAAACAAATATACAACGTAATATGCTCGAAATACTTTATACGTATAAGTATACTTACCTAGTTTGGGTATTTATTTTGATTCTTACATTATAATCACGGATGTTTAAAAGATTGATAATGCTTACAAATAAAATATCAATGAAGTAACTGAATTAAAACGCGACAGAACTTAAAAAATAACACACTTTTAATGGGAGTAAAATAAAGTTCTTCAAAATGATGCTTATAAACATAACCATAATAGGATGTTTAAGATCGTACACATTATAGATAATAATAAAGGTAAGTATGAATAATAACAGTCTTATAGTTTATATAGCATTTTTATTTCCAAGAACAGTCGCAATGGTTCATTAATTCAACACTATGTTGGAAGCAATATGAATCTTCCACTTTTAAATCCTATAGGTTAACTCCATTAATATATTTCAACTTAGAAATGTTACGAAGGGACTCCTAATTATAATAAATTCACTAAAATTATAATAAATTCACTAAAACTCACTTACCATATGGAAAAGAAATAACTTTTGACATGTGAACAAGATGACATGCCTATTCGAATATATAAATAAAGCATTAGATAAAAGTCAGTTCAGCAAATCACGAAATGTATAATAGATAAAGAACACTAACAATAAATTTTACACAAGAAAAACGTCTAAAAAAGCACAAAAAACTGTTTAAAAACAAGGGACTGTCTACAAGGACGCCGCGGCGGACATCTATTATTTCTTAGCTGTCCGCCGCGGCAATTTGTTTGGTTAGATAGTATTTAATCCATGCTATAGCGGTGTTTTCCACGTGGATCGCTGGCCTATGCGTAACGTTGTCGCATTGTGGAGCGACAGGTCCCGGGTTCAAATACTGCCCACTGGACTTTTTTTTAAAATATTTTGTAACGATTAATATCCTTTTTCACAAATTCTGGTTGGATTTGACGACAGAAATGTTCTTTTTTTTCATATAATAATTTATCTCATTCATGTGATGGTAGTTGGGTTAGTTAGGTTGATTTTTATTTATTAATTGTTAATAAATTATCAGCGCCGCAGGCAGCATTAGCGCCGCAGACAAAAATGGGGGGTGCCTTATTTTTCAGAAAATTTTTCAGAAAATTGCATAAAACATTCCAATTTCTCTGTGCGGCGGTTCAATAAGTCGTGTAAAAGCGAATGCGCATGCGCGGCGGACAGCTAAGAAATTATATATGTCCGCCGCGGCGTCCACGTAGCAACTTCCCATTATTTTATATGGTCACAAATGCAAAACTAGGTTATTGTCAACCAAACAGCTGTGGCGGCCATGTTGTGACGTCAGCTGCTACTGCTCTATTGAACTGCAGTGTAGGATTTTAATAAATATTATTAACCTATTAACCTAATTCACAAACGTCACTGGGATAGTATAACAGTACATAACCAACCGTTCCTTGATGGATAAATCGCATGGTAAATATTGGTGTGTGCTTCTGTCCCTACAGTAGTGTACCTCGTAACATTGAATTTTTTCAACGAAGTTTTTTAACCACTTTCCTTCTTTCAGTACAAATTTTGCTTGGTTTAGCACCACCAATTTTTCTTTAGGAAGCAACCATACATGTAAGAAATTACCCAATCCTTTGAATTCGATCCTTCGAAATATTGAGAATGTTTACAAATGTCTTCTGACAACCTTGAATCTTAAAATTCACCTATTTTCATGAAACAGTTTACAGCGACCCCTTTTTGAGAGGATTTTGTTTTTACTGCTTTTTCTCTTTTGCCCAACTGTACGTTAATAACATTTTAGAATAAAATTATTCTCTTGGATTTTATTATTCAGAGTTAAAATTCATACGAACATCTTGGATGTGCACATTTTACTGCCACTATAGTTACATTTGGGAAATTAAGGTGGTTGAGATGATTTCTGCCAGTAAGAAACATTAATGTTTAGTTAATTATTAGTTTATAAATACAGCACGGAGTTGATAATATTACTGATACCTACCTCTTATTCTTTGCTATATTTTTTCCCAGGATATGGGAACACTCTTCTTTTCTACCCTTTCCTTGTTCCTCCACGGGTTTAATAGATTCTACTGCACTTTCCAGCAGCCCTGACAATAACAATTCAGAACCAAACACCAAACAATTATGATATTCTCTTGCTTTTTTTAGTTTTGATGTTTGACAAGTTGGTTGGGTGTGATTATACGGTAACGCCGATATTCTCAGTGGATAAACAGATATATGACATGTTATAACCCAAGAATAAGGAGAGTTTTGGAATAATGGTAAACTTTACACGTGCATTTTACACAGGATAAGCTGAACTTTAAAGGGTTCTTATCTGCTCATAATATGGAAGATTACATATTAAATCTACTAGCGCCACTAATTTATTTGTTTAATGGATAAGTTAACTTTTGGAACGGGTTTCCCCATGTTTTATCTCTACCATGTTTTATCAATATATTATGAAAATAAGTGATCTGTTTCCTCTGCGAAAGGTACATCATTGGATTTGTTTTACTATAGCATTCAGGCCTTAAGGCTTATTATGCTTATAGGGATCTACAGTTTTGGGTGGACTCCAAACCACGGACTTCAGCTACCAACTTTAACCCACCCTCAGCCATCTCTCTGCCTTTTTAACAGGCCAATACCTCTCTGCAGCAAAAACAGTTGCCAAGTGCCCTCGGCACCGCCTTAATAAAAGGCTTAACGGTCCGTGTCAGTTGATAGCCTACCGACTAATAGATATTGTACTTGACCAACATGCCTTAACGTGGTCGATCAAGTGTTGGAAATTAAGTCAATGTTAGTACCTCGTTTCCTCTGCGAGAGGTAGCTTTCAGTATAATATCGACAGTGGATAATGGTAAAAAATGATTCCAAATGTCTGTTCTAGCACAAAGCGGATGACAATTTTTGAATAAATACCGTAATTTTCTAGTGTATCTAGATGGCTAAGATTATTAATCATTACACTTTTTTAGGCCAAGAGTAAAAAGAGCTTTACCCCCTCTGTATGATATGGAATTTGCTATTATTGGCAATCCTCCGAAAGGGAAAAATGAAATTAAAAAACAGATTATTGCTTTGGGTGGCAAGGTAGTTACGAAATTAAGTAATACAGTAATGGCAGTTATATCAACTCAGGAGGAGGTGGAGAAATTAGGCGCTAGGATGGCGGAAGCTGAAACGAATCAAATTCATGTGGTGCCGGAAGACTTCTTAGATGAAGCTAAAGACAATGTTGGTAAAATTCCCGATTTGATCATCAAGAAGAGCCTTTGTAACTGGGGAGCAGATGTGAGTATGATATCTGTAAGAGAAACAAACATTTGATTAGTCATTAGTATTTTTTTGCTGGTAGGAGCCATATTTTTAATAGATTCCAATGATCTAAAGATTAGTAATGTGCCTTTTCAGTGAGTGTTGAAACTGAGAAACTGAGTATATTTACTTGAAACATTGAACCTTGCATCACATTTAGAGCTATTAGGTTTTATATAAAATTTTTACCTAGTTTCAGAAAAAAATATTTATAGACTGTATTTCAAACAGTGACAGTCTGCTTGTGTCTTCATAGAAGAAAACGTTCCCAGTCTTAGGTACTTTTCTACTTTTACAACAATTTCCTTCTATGTTCATCTTTAGTAAAAAAAGCAATATTTTATTTAGGGTGTGTACTAATATTTGAAAAACTTGGTACGAATATGTTTAAGGAGTGGTTATGCCAAGTTGTTTTTCTTTTCAAATTCTGCTACCAGAGTACCAAACTTGGTCATTTTTTTGCCCATCATTCTGATTCTAGTTTACTATTTTTCATTGTCTCACAAGACAGAAGTATCGGTAGGAAGTCGGAGAGGGGATGATGGGTTTGTAATAGATAGCTTAATGTAGCTGATATTCAGTCAATATTCGTGATATATACTTTTTTATGTTCATTAATAGCAGAAAGATTCATTTTTAGGTATACATGAATGTCTACACCATCACTCATTATTTAACATAACCTAAAATTTTCAAGAAATTTGTCACCTCAGTATTGTCGTTTTATTGGTAAATATCATTCTGCCACCAGTCGTGGACAAAAAACACACCTATTAGTTTTAGCTGATGAACACAAATCCTATCCTAATCTTCTGAGATCTGATATAAATGACAACTCATAAACACAGGAATGAGCAACTAGCAGCCATGATAGCAACTTTGTAAAATTTAAATAGTTATTGTGTCACCTTAATCGCTAAATTTTACAGTTTTCATATTTCTTATTCTGTGAATAGGGTGTGTGCACTATATAACAATTCACTTCAAATGATGCATTAATATGAAGTAATACATAAATATGAAAGCCTGAACGCATTCATATTAATCAAATTAAAATAAATATTTAATAAATAAATCAAACTAAAATTCAAATATTTAAATGATTTCAAAAACACCATGTGACGTCATCTCCTATATGCGAGAAGTTAGCAATGCGTTGCTAACTTCACACACATTGATATAAAAGGTGACGTCACTTGGCGACAACGGAAGTAAGCTATGAGCCAATGTTAAAAACAATAGGGTGTGTGCATCTTTTTTTTTTGTGAAAAATGTAAAATGCTCATGGTATATAGTATAGCTGAAACAATGTTTCGGCAAAAAATATGTTTTTAAGTAATTTTAAAAGAAATTTAATTTCGAATTAAATATTCACCACCAGATTGCGATCTCAAAATCATTTAAATATTTCAATTTTAGGTCGATTTGTTTATTTAATATTTATTTTATTCTAATATAATTAATATGAATGCATTTAGGTTTTCATAATGCATCATTTGAAGTGAATTGTTATACAGTGCACACACCCTATTGAATTATACATATGAAAATGTATCACGTGAAATTGAATAAAATTGAATGCGTTGAGTCATCATCTCTTTTATGAAATTAAGTAATACAAGTTTAAAACGAGAGAACAAGTCAAAAATTTAATAAAATTATTAAAAACAAATATAAGGCGGCTCAGACACATATTCTACTATCTACAACCTTTATCGGGTGAAAGCTGTTGTATACTAATACAGTCGCTAAAGCCAGAAGAAGAATGAAGAATATTAATAAATTATTTTCTCAAACTTCAGGCGCTGTCCGTAAGCAACGAAGCAGTGACATCATCAAACTCAAAACTTACTTCCATTGCCAAGTTAAATTGAAAGGGCAAAGTTAGCAACATGTTGCTAACTTAAGTCGTATAACACATGTTTCAGACAGATTGTTTATCATATTTGCAATTATTTATGTTAACAACATAACGTTAAAAGAACGAATAATTGGTTATAGGAACACCTAGAAACTATATTTGGAGCATGTACAGAAGTATTTTTTGCATCTTGGCACAAAACATCACTTATTTCGTGCTCTGTTCATATTTCTGACATCAAAAATAGTTGACACATAAGAAAATGATAATTGTATAGATTACCACTGTAGTATACTCAATACTGCTACATCTGTATAGAAAGTGATGTTACATATGATAAGGATATAGGTTTGCCCTTTTTGGTGGCGAATATTTAATTCGAAACTAAATTTCTTTTAAAATTACTTAAAAGCATTTTTTTCCCGAAAAATTGTTTCAGCTATATTATATACCATGAGTACTTTATATTTTTCGATTAAAGAAAAAGTGCACAACCCTATTAAAGCCGTAAATATTTTTTCAAAAATATGGTGCTGTTTCAACGAGTACTTGCAAATAATAATGTAATAAAAAAATACCTATTACAATAGCCCAATATTATATAATAGCAGGACACACACATACAGATTCTTTAACGCCCTTGGCTCGAAACACATCCGGCTCGTAGACATGACTCACCTGTTAAGGGAGAAAACTATCTGCTCTCTTAAACCGTCAGTGGAAACTGATAAAACTTTCAAACACATCAGACATCCAAGCTCATCTGAATTTTAACAAATTATGCTAAAACTCTCGTACACAAATACACACTCTTGGAATTAGACGGAAAGCTGGTATTATAACGACATCTGGAACTAGATTATATTTTGAGATGATTCCGTTGAATGGGTGGGGGTAAATAGAGGTAAATAGGGAAAAATGAGAGAAAGCTGCTAAAAGTACAAAAACTTGAGATTTGGTGCATACGCTAAAAGCCAAGGTAGAGTAAATAAAGCCAAGAAGTTTTCCTTTAAAGAGACTTAGATGGAATATCTGGATGTGGAAGTAGTGATTCCTAGGCAGCGGCTTTTTGTTTGTTTCTGTAATATTAAGAAATTGTATGTATAATTGCGAAGTTACTTGATTTGAGAAAGTAATGTTATATTTCAATAAGTATACAAGCCTTTTCCTCTGTTGTATTTGATATTGCAAAAGTAAAACTTTTTAAAAATTGTTGTTTCAGCCCACTACTAGATTGCCTCCCGAACCATCATCAAGCAAAAGTTCCAAATCGAAATCGCGTAGCATGTACACAAGTTCTGTGCCAAGTAAGATAAAACTGAAAGTTAAAGGTGGAGGAGCTGTCGATCCCGATTCAGGTCTGGAAGATCAGGCTCATGTTTACCAGGATGGGCCTGTTAAGTATACTGTAGTTTTGGGTATGACAGATATTCAGACCAAGAAAAACAGCTATTACAAACTGCAATTGCTTGCTGCTGATAAAGGGAGCAGATATTGGGTTTTCAGATCCTGGGGACGAATTGGAACAACCATTGGTGGTAATTATTGCTTATGTTTTATTTTTAAAGTTAGACAAAATAATAAATATTGAATCTTCTAATGAGCTCTCGGTTACGTTGCTTTGGTGTATCGCCTATATTGTCCAAGATTATTGAACGCTTAATTAATAAATAAATTAAGTATTTTCAATTCATATCTACGTAATAGAACACAATATGTCAAAATAAGAGAGGCATTAAGTTACCCTGCCACTATTCAAATTGGTGTACCCCAAGGAACAGTACTGGGTCCTACACTCTTTATACTATATATAAACTCTTTGACAAATCTTAACATAAATGGGAAAATTGTTTCATATGCGGATGACACTGTTCTAATTTTTAATGGAGATACTTGGGAACAAACAAGAAATAAAGCTACGATTGGTATTCAAAAAGTTAAGATCTGGCTAGATAGCTTTAAATTATCATTAAATATTAAAAAAACAAATTATATAGCTTTCTCAATAACCGCCGCCAATAGACCAGGCTTTAACTCTATAGTGGCCGATAACTTAGAGGATGATATTAAGGAAACTTGTTATACTAAATATCTTGGGGTAATAATAGACCAAAATCTAAAATGGGATAAGCATACATTATATTTAACTAAAAAAATTAGATGTCTAATACACAAATTTTATCTATTGCGAGAAATCTTAGGCAAACAACTTCTCATTATTGTATACAGATCCTTAGTAGAATCCTTGTTACGATAGGCATGATTGTATGGGGTGGTCTGTACAACAACTCATTAAAACAATTACAAGTTATACAAAATACATTGTTCAAAATAATACATAAAAAAGATAGGGCTTCATCCCACTAGTTTATTATATTCTAGAGAAAATTGTAACATACGCACCTTATATATACTCTCAGTTTGCTCATATGTACACAAGAATGATCTACTAAAAGTGCACATTAAACATGAATACGCAACTAGAATAAAAAATAACCAACACATACAGATCCCAAATAGTTACAAAAGTATAAATTTGAGATTTATTAATTATTTGGCTCCAAAATTTTACAACTTGCTTCCACTAAATATAAAAAAAATAAAGATTCGTAAAAAATTTAATAATGCATGCAAAGAATATGTAATTGGAAACTATAATGCCTTCATTCACTTGATGAAATAATTCACTTTATGAAATAATTTAAATTTATGATATGTACTTTTTTTGTTTATTGATACTATTGTATTTTTATATTTTATTCTTAGGTTTATATAGACTAACTTAAATTCTCATACTAATTGTACATACAGATGATTTAATTCATCTAGGTACAATACTAATATAAGCTTAACATTTATATAATATTTATATTTTGTACTTAGATTTTGATGTAATTTTAATGTAATGTAATGTAATTGTTATAATGCCGAATGACTTCTTCTCATCTGGTCCTCTGTTTTATTTATATATGAAGGTCATTTAATTTTTGGGATACAAAAAATGTAAATCTGATTGAAGAAAAAACCTTTATTTTAAAGTAAAATATAAGATAAGATTAAAGTAAATATAAGATAGAATATGTAAATGTGCATAAAAATACTAGTGTTCTGATTATGGTAATTGATGATGTAATTATAGATTTTTTTGTCCCGGCGTACATCCCTATAACTTCAAAGAGTTAGAAACTGTATTATTTATTGTATTACCTTTATGTGCTAATACTGAATAATATACGGCAACCTCCAGAATACTATTAAAATAGTCGTATTCTATTACAGGTAATAAAGTGGAATCAATGTCAACCTTACATGAAGCCAAATCGCATTTTGCTGCTCTTTACGAAGAGAAAACGGGCAATCAATGGAAAAATCACGATTGTTTTGTTAAAGTGCCTGGTAGAATGTACCCTGTAGAAATTGATCATGGTGAAGACACTGATCCGACATTTGATATTGTGGAGGCAGACTCTAAACTTGAAAAGGCTGTTCAAGATTTAATGAAAGCTATTTTTGATATCAATTCCATGAAGAAAGTCATGAAGGAATTTGAGTTGGATACAGAAAAAATGCCTCTTGGCAAATTAAGTAAACATCAAATAAATAAGGCTTTTGCTGTCTTAAGTGAATTAAAGCAACTTATAGACAATAATAGTGATGACACTCTATTATTAGATGCATCAAACAGATTTTACACTTTCATTCCGCATTCCTTTGGAATCGATGATCCACCAATATTAAGAGACGCAGATATAATCAAGGTGGGTAAATAATTGAATTAATTTTTTTGAGAAAGGCATTAAGGACTAATCCTCAGGAAAGTCGTAATGCTCTCGTTATATTTAGTAAGTTAAATACAATAGCTACCAAAATCCACCTCTTGCAAATTTAAAGCTTATATCATGAAGAAAAAGTAATTAGTATTGCGAATAACTGCTTGTAGTGAATTTTCTAAATAAAATCTTATGGGGGCAGTACAAAACATTAGTCGCAGACCGGTTTCAGGATATCGCCTCCATCAATGTGCCAGTGCACTGCGCCAGCTCCGTGGCGCAGTGCTAAGGTATTTCGCTTGCGACCACGGAGACCCGGGTTCGAATCCTGGCTAGGGTATGGATGTTTAGTGGTGTTTTTCATGTGGTAATGGTAGATGGTAATATCGCATGGAATGGTTATTGTGTTGATGTCTATGTATACGTGTCCTGGTCGAGTGGTAGAACAGCAATAGCTGAACTCTGCCAGGAAGTTATTATAAATAAGGCCATTAAATAAAAAAAAAAAATAATAAAAAAAATGTGAACTAGGTGTAAAAGAACCACAAGAAGGATCATTCATGTTAAGGCTATGGAAAGTAGGCAAGTGGTATGGTTGTAATTTTACAACTGCTCATGTCAAAAATATAGACAGATGTATGTACCTTAAAAATATTAGCATGAAACTTATAGTTGAAGCGGCAATTGCTAAAAATACTACCTGATAAGATGTCAGGATGAAACGATACCAAGTCAATAATATAGTACTACAAGAACTGTGTGTCAGCATTTTTTTTTAGTGCCATGGTGCAAACTACAAAAAAATAGACATTGTCTGCCACCTCTAAGATGGTCGCGATTATGGCACACCAAATTTTTGTGAGAGATCCGACATTAATGATGTAATATTACTTTCAACATATAGTAGATATGGGTGTTACTATGACGTAAAGATAGACTAATTATTGCACAAAAATATGGTGAACCGTACTTAGCCGTAAACCCCTATCAGACTGATAAGAAAGAGTAGTTTTTAGGCCATCAACCTGTCATTATTTTGGTCTCGCGATTGCTATCCCAAAAACATAGCTTACATTTGTATTTGATACTCCCCAAATATCAAAAAAATGCCATTTTTCGTTCACTTCTATTGGCTCGAGTTTACAATCTCGCGCGCTCAATTTACGATGTCGTGAAAATACTAATATCGATCTTTCGATATTAGCATCGTGTAGCCTTCCCTTCGACGCATTTATTAAATTATAAACCTATAATAATTTCATGTTTTGCCTTCTCTGATGGGAAAAGTAGCACATCCTATTATGTGACGACTTCTAAATGGCTTGCTTATTTGGAATCCTGTACTCGAGTACTTTTTTATTTCATTTTTGGCAGATATTTCTATTTTAAAATTGCCTCACATTCATTTCTACATAATTAACATTTAAAAACAATAAAGATTACACTCTAGTATACGAGGAAAGTAAAAATATTAGGACTATGTCGAATTTCTCATAAAAATTCGGTGTGCCGTACTCTCAACCATTTAGAGGTGGCAGATTAATGTGTGAGGATTGTGTGAATTTTTAAATAGTGTACAAAGTTTGCAAATATCGAATGATGTAGGTCAGTAACAGAAAAGGTACCCCTTCATGTAGGACTGTCAGGAGTTCATGGCGGGGTAGAGGGTGCCACATCAATATTAGCTTTAACTACTAACCTCTCATTATCTTCCTAAATATGTTTCTGACATCTGCGATGACATCTGTCTTTTCAAATGTGTAACCCCCTTCCGGGCACCCTTGGCTTTGGATTTGGGGGCTGTCTACTATGCATGCACCTTAAAATAATGAGACCGATCTTAAACCTACTGCGCTTATAAGAGTTGCATAATATATTTCACCTTTGCATTTGGGCACAGATTACTGTGATTTGGGAAATGATCTCGAACAATCTCAGAAAAGGAAATAGTTTTCTCTTTAATGTTGTTATTGCTGTTTTCTGTGTTGCTTATTGTATGATTTTACTTTGAATGGCAACGCAAATGTCAAATGTGAAGGTAACGCTAAGTTTATAAGTCAAATATAAGGAAACAAAATTAATGACATAAATTTTAAGGAGTTAGAAGATATTTTATGTAATTGTTGTATTAACGATGTATACAGGGTGTCCCAGAATTGAGTTCCCAGGTGGGAACCTGTGATTACTGAGTTCATGTTAGGCCCATATAACCCAACTTATCTTAGTCCAAAAATGCATCATCTGAGGAAGTACATGCTCTTAAAGTGAGGTAGAAAAAATATTTCCTCCAGGTCATTTCCGTTATATTGAAGATAAAATTTTCAAACTTTGATTGAAGTTATATCTATGAGTACTCTATGTGCTTGATAATAACAAAATATCGTTTATTTCTCAATTTTTTTTAATAATAATTAATATTAGAGATTAGGCTATAATTTTTTAATCGCCATGTAAAATTAGGGAATACTTGCATTGAAAAGTCTGCGAAAAAGGTACTCTTAAAAATGTTTGTAATATCAATCAAAATGCAAGAAATTATTGTTTTTTCCTCTATTTGTATTTAGCATTTATTTAGAACTCTAGAACAAAATTTAGTAACAGAAAAGTACAGCTTATTTTAAACACAATTACATTCATAATAAATACCTCTCATGACGTCCACCTGTTTCTGTACACAAATTAATACTTTTAAAGTTTTGTGAAAAATCAACCAAAAATCCAGAATTATCTTTTTTTTTTCCTTCCTTTTTTTTTCTGTAGGTCATAGGTGCTTGTGAAACAGAAAGCCTGTTATTCGGTTGTTATCAAGTTTACATAGTCTACTTATAGAGATATAGCTCCCATCAAAATTTGAAAATTTTACCCTCAATATATAAATTATTGGAAAGAAAATTTGTTTTCTCTCTCAATTTAAGAGAATGTACTTCCTCAGGGATGCATTTTTTGACTAAGGTAAGTTGGGTTATATGGGCCCAATATGAACTCAGGAATCACAGGTTCCCATCCGGGAACTCAATTTTGGAGCACCCTGTATATGGATAACATTAAAATAACAGTTACACTAAGCCACAAGATTTTAATAGAGTATGTCTCGCTTAAGAGTGTAAGAGCGTAATAATTCTTTTGTTTTTTGTCCAACTGGAATCAAACTGATCCTAAAAAATAGAGGTCACCAAGGTCTATTTGAAATCACAAAGTCATTTGCCATCTTTAAATGCCATCTACGATACTAAATTCTATGAAAAAAATCAAATAATAGTAGTAGACATCTTTTAATCAAAAAATTTTATTAACAAAATTTGTTCGAAATCATTAAAAAACCCTGAATCTGAAGTTTAGATAGATTCTAAAAAAAGTGAGGTCTTCATGAAAAAAATCCTTTTGAGGCATTTGAATAAAAATTACTTCTAAATTTATTTTTTTTAAACAATTTCACAAATGAATAATAAATACAACCAAAATAATTAAATATTATGTTCTATCAAACCTCCATCCCTAATGCATGCCTCAATTCACTTTCTGTTATTGTTCATAACTTTTGGAAATGTAACTAAACTTCGGATTCAGGGTTTTTGAATGATTTCGAACAAGTTTGATTAACAACATTTTTTTATAAAAAAATGCCTACCATGATTTTTGATATTTTTCGTATAATTTAGTATCGTAGATGGCTTTGCATTTAAAGATGGAAAGTGATTTTGTGGCGTTAAATAGACCTCGGTGACCTCTATATTTTAAAATCAGTTTCATTCAAATCGGACAAAAGCAAAAGAATTATTAGGCTGTTACACTCTCAAGTGAGACACACTGTATATCAGGTATTTCTTAATATTTTCCTAGTCATTTTAGAAAAGTACATATGTTTGATGTTTCTGAAAAACGTTTGATTTAATAAATTGAAACAAAAATAATTTAAAGTCGAAAGTTTCGGAATTTTCAAAAATTTTCATTGGAACTAGTAAATGATAAGGCTTTAAACACTACAGATTGAAAAGAAATTTTACTTTTTCATCTTGCTCCTTGTGATTCTTTGTTTCAGCAAATTATACATATATTGATATTAGAAAGCTTGGAGAGATTGCTCAAAAATGCTTTAACATCACTTGATTAGCTGTTTTAAGAGATTAGTTTTCGTTGTTCCAGTCCTCAATAGCCCCGTGATAACTCAATATTAAATCCATGCGCCATCCTGTCCCTGATAATGCCCTCTTGGTTTTCTTATGCCTCGCCTCTGTTGAACAGGTATTGCCGTATGACGTACTTGGACTACTTAAGCAGACTTTGCCATATTACTTGTATTTTTTATAAATGTAGATGAAAACAAATATACCTCTGGGAATTATAAATATGGAGTAGTTATTATTTTTATTAATTTTACTTATAGGCGAGTCAATAGAGACAAGAAAGTATGCGAATAGAAGAGAATTAGATATTAATAATAATAATACAATCAAAAGGCCATCAACTTAGGTCCTTCAGCCAAGGAGATAATAATATTATATTTAACATTTTATATAGAAAATATGGTGGGAAGCAAAATTTTGATTACATAGATAAATTGTAAACAAAAACCAATGTGATAGTGCTTCAGTACTCCTGCGACATCAATAGCATCCGGTTGATTAGTAAATATGTCGTAACAATAAATTTTACATAATAGTGGAGATAGTGAGGAACCCTGCGAGACTCCTTGTTCTGCTGTAAATTCTTCAGACATGGTATCGTTTATTTTCAGTGTTAAGTTTCTGTTCTCAAGGAAATTTTTCACCATGTAAATAATTGTGTCTGGTAAGTTGAGTCTTTTCAGTTTCTATAATAGTCCTTTATGCCATACACTATCAAATGCCTTTTTGAAGTCCAGGAATAAAGCAGCTGTTTTACAACTATTTAGTTTAACTGCCTACGTATTTGATGTTAAAATCGTGAGTGGGTGTAACGTGGAGTATTTTTGTTTAAAACCAAGCTGGTGCCTCGGAATTTTGTCTGTCATTAAAGCCTGAATTTTATTTTTAAGGAGTTTCTCAAGAAGTTTGCCTAATAATTGTTTGTTCTTGGGTGATCTGTGTTTGGTTTCGGAATGACAATTACCATGCCTTTTTTCATACGTTAGGGAAGTATTGATGTGCGATACAGTGGTTATAAATGTTCAGTATAAATAGATGTATTTTATAATCTAGTCTTTTTATTACCAACTAAGGGACGTTGTCGTAACCAGGAGCTGAGTTTGTTTGTATTATATTAATTTTTCATTTAATTAAGTAGTTTATATATAAAATGTAAAAATCCCCGACAAGTTGGATCAGCCACATATTACATACTAGTAATTTTGTTATATTTGAATTTTTTCTGTTGCAGGTAAAACTTGATATGCTTGACAACCTGATGGAACTAGAAATTGCTTACAACTTGATGAGATCATCAGGATCTGAGCATACAGTAGATAGTTACTACAATCAACTAAACACTGAGATACATGTACTGGATCGCACCTCCAAAGAATTTGAAATAATTGAAGAATATGTGAAAAATACCCACGCTGCAACCCACTCAAATTATCAGTTGGAAATTGCCGATGTATTTACAGTTAAAAGAGAAGGAGAGGATAAGAGGTTTAAGCCATTCCGCAAACTACATAATCATAAATTGCTGTGGCATGGTTCTCGTATCACGAATTTTGCTGGTATTTTGTCACAAGGTTTGCGTATTGCACCTCCCGAGGCTCCAGTCACAGGTTACATGTTTGGTAAAGGTATCTACTTTGCTGATATGGTGTCCAAGTCGGCCAATTATTGTTGTACAAGTCCTGGAAATTCTAGTGGATTGTTGCTACTTTGTGATGTTGCTCTCGGTAATGTAAGTACATGGTCTCATTATTTTCAAAAAGTATTCATCTGCAGATTATAACAACATGTTCTTTTCTGTTCAACAACTTTTTTAAGAAACAGACATATAGCAAGTGAAAACTATTCAGTGTACACTGAGGTTGAGAAGATGAAAGCGTGTTCCTCTCTCGCTTGTACAATAACATTTAAATAATATTAGCAATAAATTATGTTTCTTAACACATTCGCTGCTGACCTCTAGGGGGTCTCACTAACCAGATGCAGACTACATTTTTTTAAATTTAAATATTTAGATGTCTATATTGAATGTCAAGACTTTTAGAAAACATTATCAATGTCAATCCTGACTATAAACCAGCATACGTACGTGAAAAATATTTACTGCCAAAAATTAAAAACTGCTAAAAGTGAATACTATTGGAATATTATTAACAAAGCCAATAACAAATCAAAATGCATGTGGAATTTAGTAAACGCAACTTTTGGCAATTACACATCCAGTAAATTACCAATAGGAGATCCACTTTATCAAATAATTTCAATTCATTCTTCATCAAAACTATTCCCAATCTACCGACAAAATTAGATCAACATCACATCAGCACAGATTACAACAATTTAGTAAATATTACCAAAGAATTTATGTTTTTATATCCAAGGCATATTTCCGGAAGCCCTGAAATTAGCAATTGTGTTACCACTGCAAAAAAGGACATACTAATGATCTAGGAAACTATCGTCCTGTGAGTTTGCTATCTGTTTTCTCTAAAATTTTGGAGACACTACAACATTATACAAGTTTTTCAATAGTAGGTACTAACTTTTTCAGTAATTTTCAACATGGATTCGTAAAGGATAAATCAACAACAGCTCTTTTTAATTTTGTCAGTGAAATATTGAATGCCTTGGATGATAGAGATTGCCTGCGGGCTGTTTCTGGACTTATCCAAGGCATTTGATACATTAAATCATAATCACTTGCTTCATAAACTGGAGAAGTCTGGAGTTCGAGGAACCACTCTTCAGTGGTTTGGCTTGCGAAATAGAAGGCAGAAAACGTCAATAACCATTAATCCGGCCAGGCACGAATCTGATATCTTAAATATTAATTATGAAGTTCCTCAGGGAAGCGTTCTAGGACCATTCCATTTTGTAACTTTTGTAAATGATCTTATCAATGTTGTAGAACCAAATATCAAATTAACAATAATTAATTATGCAGACGATACAAACCTTTTAATAAAGGATCACGCACTCGAGGAAGTTGCGAATGCTCTCTCTCAACTGTGGCAAAATCTAAAAAATTGGTGTTATACCAATGAACTTATATTAAATGAAGCTAAATCAAGTTGTGTGATATTTCAAACGGATCGTTCATTATATTAAAAGTACCAGAGTTGCTAACTGATAGCTGCCAATTCCAAACATCAATTCCACTAAATTGTTAGGTATAAATTCAGACAGCAGTATTAAATGGTTTCTGCATATTGATGAAATCGTGAAAACACTTAACAAAACATGTTTCACACTCAGAGTTCTATCACGTTTATTTGACACACCTACTCTTAAAACAGTGTAGTATGCAAACTTTTATTCCATCGCTAAGTATGCAATTGAGGTATGGGGTGGTTCTTCAGACCTCCACAATGTATTTAAAATTCAAAAAAGGGCAGTTAGAATAATGTACAAATTAAAATTTTACGAATCGTGCCGTGGACACTTTGGGGAAAACAAAATGCTCATAATACCAGGACTATATGTATACTCCTGCTTACTATATTTAAAAAAATCATCAGACGGATTTGAAAACATTGAACCTAAATCATATCTATGATACTCGGCACAAAAGCAATTATGCATTTCCGATGCACCATTTAACTCTAACTGAGAAAGAAACATTCTGTTCTGCAATCAAATTCTTTGATGTACTGCCTGATTTTCTCAAAAGCAAAATTCTTCAATAGGCTTTTAGAGGACAAGTTTTCCAATATGTTTGTGATATAGAACCATATTCAATCCAAGAATTTCTTGATTTTTAATAATTGTAGTTATTTTGAAGTTTTTACTCTTAGTGTAGAATTTTATTTTTTTATCTTTGTAATACATAAGTGTCATGTGTCTAGTGTATATTGTTTACCCCTTTGACCTGTTTTATAAATATTTTTCCTGTAATAATATGTCAAATGAAACTAAATAAAAATTAAATTGAACTCAAATATTACTGTCAAAAAGACGTGAATCCGCATCATGTACAGCAAAAGTGTTAATTAAGTGTCACTACACCACAGATGGAAATGTTATTAGATATGACAAGAATCGAATATATGAAGTACATTAATTCTAGCAGTATTGCATTAAATGTTGGGTTATATCTTGAGTGGAACGAGGGTGGTCAACTAGATAGGCATGAGACACAAAATGTCTATGTCATTGTGAATAATAGTAGTGATACACGAATGTATAATGCACTTTTTAAATATGGATTGCCGTTTTATACACTTGTAGTTAGAACCTAAGAGAATTTTTGGGAAGGGGAGCGATATTTCCCAAAATAGCATCCAGAGGACAAAAACTTCCACAAATTGTCAAATCATATTGTGGTCGGAGTAGTTTACATATGTTTTTAACTCGAGTGACATGTATCTAAAGTCTAAACCAATATAAGACATCGGAGTAAAGCTAAACAAAATCGCTTTATCACATAAGGCGAAATAAGTCCATTTTATTACAAAATGGCGCAAATTTTTAACAAAGAAACAACAAATACCTCTTCATTTTCATTCTGGATTTTGGAATTTTTCTCTACAGTTCGAGCACATCAGTGTGCATGGAACACCAGCTGATTTATTTGCATGAGTCCCTCCGTACACCCACATTTCAGTAGTTCTTTGCAAGCCTGCCAAACTATTGGTTGTGTGATCCTCGCTATATGTCCAACCCCAACGAATTAGAGATTATATTATCGGCGATGCTGTCTGTCTGACCTTATGTATGCCCACTTTGGTATATGGCTCAAAGAGTATATGTATTCCTAATGTGTCAGATGTAGCAGGAATACTTGACTTGGTCGTGAATACGTCTTTGTATGCTACGTTAACAGTCGAAGTGTTGCACCATCATATAGAATGACCACAAAGCGTTGTAATAGAATCGTCTGACGTTTGGCTGCAGTGTATCTAATTCCATTTTTTCCTACTATTTGATGGATTGGCAGGTATATTTCGTTTCAGCCAGACATGCAAAATCTAGAGCACAGTTAACCCTAATAAAGATGTTGCTAACATGATTATGTCAGTATCCATAATACAAACAACTGAATTTTAATACCATCACAAACAATATCGTGCACATGCAAGATTAGACGATCATCTGTTTTTTCCATTTTCTCACAAGAAGTACCAACTATGTGTCTGAGTTGTTAGATCAAATAATTTGTGTCGACATTTGTGACAACATGAACTTGACTGAAATTATGCAGAGCATAATTTGCAAGCAGAGTAGAAAGTTTTTCCTGATTTCTTTAAATTTGTGGAGAGTTAGCCCAGACAGCCCAGTTGTGTGGTATTTTTTACTTTAGCCTTTCAGTAACAAAGACAGGACACTGTCTAGAAAACTTGGAAGGCTTATGAGGAAGTAACTAGAGCCTTTACTGCCACTTCCAATTTTACTACCTACACACAGCCCTTGCAACGTTAGACAATTCTTAGAATGCTTTGTGGTTATTCTATATGGTAACGTAGCACTTGAATTTCAGACTTAACGCAACACGCAGAGACCTGTTCGTTACCAAAGTTAAACCCTTGCTAAGTCTTCCTCCTACATCTGATACCTTAGCATTCATTAATGGGCATAGATAGGGCAAGACAGGAGACACTATCACACGGATATATCATTTCCAGTTTATTGGAACTGAACACAGCGAGCGAAGTGTGGTATCGACAGCAGACCACACAACCAGTAGGCAGCCTTGCAGAAGACTATCGTGAAACTCTGATAAGTAGATGGTCTTGTAAATTTGCTGGTGTCTCATGCACACAGGGTAGCTATTCTGTAATTTCAGTGAACGTGAGCATTTATCGTGAGAGGAGAGAGCTCATATCATGATCCCTTCCCAGGGAAACAAAAATACTATTCTGTAACTACAGTGACTACACTGGGACGTGAAGTGATCCTTCCAGCATTGCCAACAGTTGCTCCTACATTTCAACCAATAGAATTGCCGCAATTTCATGATCGAAGGTCGTGCGTTGTATGATGGAAAATGCATCTTGTCAAAATGCGAGTTTCTGACATTCAAAATAAGTGCAATATCTAATATTTTGTAAAAGTGAGGGTGTTAGGCTAGGAATAACATCAAAAATCCGTTTCAACCCGATGAATAGTGCCTTAAAATATATTTTGATTAAATGGGTGGAAAAACAACTACAGCTTCTGTGGAACATTTACCACTCAGTTCACAAAAAGATACCAAGAATAAGAATGGTTGACAGTCTACTGAAAGCCAGATTTTAAGAGGCGAAGAGGACGACCTCTAAAACTTTGGGCTGATATGTCACCAAAGACCTGTTGGGAAAGAGGTTTGATGAGGCCTTGCACCTAGTGGGCATCCGCTACAGATGGCGTGATCCTGTGAGATAAGCTATAGAATAAAGGGAGGCCAATTAGAACATTGCATCTATAGCAATACATCTGTCACGACGTGAGTAAGAAGAGTAATAAAATCCATGTTCAATAATATACCAACCAAATTTGTCTCGTATCGCCTCAATTATAAGATTTGTGATCATGCGATTTTACTGTTGAAAGTGAGATTTAACCTTGCCACTAAAATACCTCCACCCAAATCCCTAAATGTTTGTGTTATATGAACATGCCAGCGGCCCCTGACAATAATAATAATAATAAAAATACTTACTGAAATCCTTAGGAATTTAGTAGGCTAATATGATCCTAGTATCTGCGATATTAAAGTATTTTCTTTCCCCGGATATATTTATACTTGTGGAGAAGGATTTTTTCAATAAGATTAGGGTGAAACTTCTCCACTTAAGTACTTTTAAGCTCGACACTAACAAAACAAATAGTGTATTATTATTTTTGATTTGACTAGTTTTATTTGTAAATTTTAATGATCTTTTTTCAGATGGATGAATACCAATCTTCTAAGTATATTGAGAAGTTACCAAAAGGAAAGCACAGTTGCAAAGGAATTGGTAGAACAGCCCCAGATCCAGCCGGCTCTAAAGTTATTGATGGTATTGAGGTTCCTGCCGGGAAAGGAATATCTGTGCCAGGTGCTGAGTGGTCATCGTTGTTATATAATGAGTATCCTTTTACTTAAAAACTAAGCGTCATCGATGGTTAATTAACATCGTTTGATTTGGATAGTTAAGTTTAGAGTCTGGAAATATGGTTTGACTGAAAATAATTTAGTTTTGGTTAATGGGCCTTTTCAGCATATTTTTTTTATTGCGGAATCATAAATTTTATGAAAAATTAAAATACCCGTATTTTTTCAATTTCTATTTTGATGCAGATTAGAGCCAGAAAAAAATTATTAAAATCACCTATTTACAAGTCAAATTTAAACGATTATCCGTAACGCGCTATTAATACGTCAGCAATCCCAAGCCAATAGTTTAAAAGGCGACTCGGCAACGTTGTACAAAATCGGCATTCAATTGACGTTTATAGTGATGGGCGATATCGCGATTTTCCAATCACTCCTTAAAGGCAACTTATATTTTTCACTTCCGGTGGTTTTAAACTAACGCCATCACAATCTGCAAACTGATATGTTTACCGTTCGCCGTAATTTGTTTGTGTGAATGCATGGCTGCATTAAGCAGCACTGGACAAGTATGAATTGAAAGTAAAACGATGTAAATTACATTTTATATTAATATTTTATATAATCACGGTGATTTAATCACCGGCAGTGACATATCGCTCATGACTAAACGTTTGACAGCTTGTTGATGTTAACATTTTGGTTTTGAAGTTAGCGTAAATTGAAAGCCTCCGATTTCGATTAAAATCTCTAGCAAGCAGTGTTTTGTTCCATTCTGTGAAAATACGACCGAAAATGCCCCAGAAAAGACGACAGCTCAAATGAAAGTTTAAGGTTATCCGCTATCCGCACGCTCGGCGATCGCAGTGTTGTCGGTTTGCAAGTTCTTCTGTTGTGTCCTCGATGATGATTGGTGGGATTACGTGTGCAACCAAGGCGCGTGAAACTCGAGCGTTTGAAATACCCCGTGAAAGTTGTTGTATTTCGCTAATTTATTTCTCAGAGATTACTGTTTTAAGATGCCTCATTTTTAGATAAAAAATTATTTTATTTTTCCCAAATGATACCCACCATATTTAAATGTCAAAATTCGAATGTACTGTAAAGGCCCATTGGCTGATATAATCCACCCCGATGCAACAGTCCTCAAACTTTTTCAAAATTTTACTAGTTACGAATTTAACAAATATGATGAATTAGTGACATAGAATAATAATTGGAATGTAGTTATCACTATTGCTACGAAGAAAATATGACAGCTTTTGGTTAAAAAAATATACAGAGTGGTCATCCAGCTGAAAAAATAGTTAATAAATAGAAGGTGCCAAATATGGAAGCTTTGCATAAATACCTTTACAAATTTCTACCATAGTCGAATTATTTCTTAGGATGACCACCATGTATATTTTTCATTAAAAGTACAGTAGCTGTGTTCTTTGGCAATTGTGTTAACTATGTGATGTGTCCCTACTACAGATGGCTCTGAAAATAGGTTGCGATTTATCATATTTAAGTGCCCTAGCTCAGTGTTTTACTAGTATAATTAAGAGACTCACATAAAATATGACCCAAATTGTTAACTGCTGTATATTTTCCTTAATATTTCTTCAGATACATCGTATATGACATTGCCCAAGTTAACGTTAAATACTTGCTGCGACTTAACTTTAAATATAAATATTAATAAGCATCATATTTTTATACAAAATTTTAAGATTTAACAGTGTTTGATACCAATAAGTTGATGTTGATATACCATTTGTTTTTGTTGTTTTGTAGTTCTTAGCTATTCATATGTATTTGCCTATGTATTCTATATTTTGTAATAAAAATATATTTCTCTTTCTGATTTTGTTTTCTTTTGATAACTAGTTACTTCCATCGTACACACTTTATTAACTTAAATAATTTGTGCATCTAACACTTCCTACACCCAGAAAATAGCTTCTAGATATGTACTGTTTTCAAGGAATCACTTTTTAAGGTCTAAAAAATAATTTTTCTCAAATAATTATTTTACTTTGTCTCGTTGACTTCACTCCAGAAAAGATATGTTATAGTCACTTTCCATTAAAAAAAATATCCTTTCGCTTTTCAATAAACTATTTTTGAGTTAAAAGGTTTTTCTATTGGCAATGTGAGCCCCACACACACTGTAAGTGTTTGTTTAAAAAAATTCTTAATACAGAAATTGGAGGATATAAAAACATCAGTGGCCTAGAAGAGGCAACTAATCATAAAATATCAGAAATAATGTGTTCTATAGGGAACTTCTATATCGTTGGAACGTTCTGATTTTTTTTTCTCGTCCCCACAAGCTTGTTTGAAATACCTAAACAGTAATCTCTAAATTTAAACAAAATAGGTTTATTATTAACTCATGTGTCCGAGGTCATGAAACTTCCCATGCAGTTTCTATGATGAAAGCATTTTTTCATAGATGCACGATTGAAATTGTAAAAATATAAACAAAAATCATACAGAAGTTCCCTTTTCAGATGTTTTTTTTTTAAATCTCCACAAGATCCTTTTCCAGGGCCCAAAAAATGACACCATATGATATAAATATTAATTATGGAGTTCTTCAGGGAATGTTCTAAGACCACTCCTATTTGTAACTTTTCTAAAGGATCTTATGAACGTTACAGAAAAAAGTATCAAATCAACAACCATTAATTACGCAGATGATATAAACCTTTTAATATAGGCACTTAGGGAAGTTGTGAATCTCTCTCTCTCTCGACTATGACAAAACATAAGATTGGTTTTGCACAAATGAACTTATGTGAAGTTAAATGAAACTAATATTTAAAACGAATCATTCATTATTAATGGTACTAGAGTTGCTAACTGATGAGGTGCCAATTTTAAACAAATTCCACTACTTTATTAGATAACCTTAGACACCAATAAGTTATTTCTGCATACTGATGAAATTGTGAAAAAATTTAACAAATCATGCTTTGTACTCAGAGTTCTCACTTTGTTTGATATTCGCATTAAACTTAAATCATATCTATAATACTCGGCACAAAAGCAGTTATGCATTTCCAATGCACCATTTAACCCTTACCGAGAGATCATTTTATTCAGCAATCAAATTCTTTAATATACTACCTGATTTTTTCTGAAACAAAATTCTTCTAAAAGATTTCAGAGGCATGGCTGCGCCAAGAAACTTAGCCACCCTTGTGCAGAGATCTCATTGATACCTCGTGAAATAAAACAAGAAATATTTCTTTAATTGCATAAAAAATACAAAAAAAATATAAATTATAACAATAATAATCAAGTATATATAGTTTTAGAAAAAAGTTTTAAATGCAGGTTTTTAGAGGATTTCAAGATTTCTTCATCTGATAGTTCACAAATATTATATATAAATCCAAACATGTTACATCCTTCTAGCCCCTCGAACCGTTCATGTAGAGAAGATGGTGTTTGATCAATTATATGAAAATCTACTTTGATTTTTGGATCTAAAATAGGTTGATCCGCTTGCTCATAATTGAATTGTCTTCTTCCTCTTCCCGCGCTTTGTATATTAGGAAATTTTGAGTCACTGTCAATTTCGTCAGCTAATTCATTTGCGCCAGTGGGAAAATCGTTAAAACCTTTGTCAGAGCGAATATCTGTGAAATAATCCATCAGATCATTTAAATGATCGATACAAACTTTAATATTTATGACTGGATTTTACATCATTTTGCTTATATAATTAATTTTTAACAAAATATTGTACTATCATCAGCATCATCAAACAATTTATTAAAATTCAAAATACAACATTGCCTCCCCAAATTGTGATCCGGAGCCAATCAGACAACCACATCGCATAGCGCCGGTGCATAGGGTTGGGCGGATCGCGACCAGCTTGGCTTAATAAAATGGACAAACAAGTTAAAACTCCTGGTGGCTTCAAATTAACATTAAAATTACACTATGTCTGCGTAGCAGGCTTAAAATACATAACATTAACACAATAAAAACTAGAGCACAAAACACTGATTAAATTTTGGTTGCTGGTACAGGAAAAAGTTCAACGAAAAAAACCGTTTAAAGCAATTTGGGGTCCCAGTGGTCTACCCACCGTTAGGAAGGTAGGGAAGGCGAAAAGATTTTTAACATTTACAATTTTATTTGTCTAAAATGATTTGGAAAAAAATTGGACAAAAGGACAAAAAAGACAAAAACTATAAAACAAAATGACAGAGGTGAAAAAAGGGATAGGGATTGATAGGTGGGGAAAGGCGAAGTATAGAGTGAGAGAAAGTTATAGTTAGAAAAAGTGTGGCTATAAAGGCTGCCGGAAGATAGGCAACGCGTGATATTGTAGGGGGTGTTTGATCTGGAAGGGAGCATTATGCATTCTGATTTGGGTTATGTTGCGTCTTAGCGGACTATCGCCCAATTGAAAGGAGTAGAATTTTTGGATTTCCCGGACGTAGTCCGCTAGTGGCATTGTCGTTGCAACGATCATATAAATCTCTGAGGGAGGTGTACCTGCCCAAATCGGAGATGAGACGCATAAATTTATGTTCCAGGACCTGGAGATTTTTCATTGTTGTGGCCGGGATGCTGCACCACACCGGTGCTGCGTATGTGATGGCTGGTCTGACCACCATCGTGTACAACAATTTTTTATTGTGTCTGTTTAGTCCGCTACCCCTCGCCAGGAGCGGATACAGACTCCTGGACGTTGAGTAGACCTTCCGTATCGTCTCGTCCACATGTATGTTAAATATTGTACCAGATTGTAACAGAACATACAGATTTATCGTTTTGAATTTAAGCGGCCAGTGAAGTTGTTGGTTGGCAATATTTGGTTTCTAATGACTTAACAGTCCAAAAATTTAAACAAAAAATTAAGACTTGCTTAAAAGAGAATGTTTTATGAAATATCCAAGAATTTATTGACCATTTTAGACCTCCATTTTAATAATTTTAATGTGGATTTTACTTATTATCTAAGGTGTTTTATCTTTTTGATTATATATTATTTCATTGTCTGTTTTACAGATTCCAACACTGTCATATATTTAAGTGACCTATGGATTATAATCATATTTTATTTTTGTTTTTTTTATCATGTACTATTTGACGTGTGTATACAATGTTTCATTGTCCAACACAAATAAATATATCTATCTATCTATCTCCCATGACCTCAAGCAGCGCACCATCAACTTCTCCGATTTGATATCACAAAGGCTTTATAGCTTCAATTCTACTAGACCATCGAGTATCACTCAGTGGTTTTAGAGTCAAATTGGAAACATACTTTTTAATAACATCCCACCTTTTCGTAGAAGCCGAAAGAAATAAGTATAGCTCTTGAACTAGATAAAAAAAAAACCGGTTGTTTCAAAATAAACGTCAGCACCTAAATTTAAACTGTGCGCAGAACATGGCACAAAAAATGCTCTGCAATTTATTTCAAAAATTTTCATTTGCAGTCCATTGTGTTTACCATATATATTTGCGCCTTTGTCATAATCCTGTCTGTGCATATCGTACATATTTAAATTTAGGTTATAAAACAAATTCTGAACAAAGTCAGATAACCCTAATCCAGTTTCATCTGTGACCTCACAAAATTATTTAAAATGTTCTCTAATTTCAACTTTCTTGGTGGCAGTATTTAAGTTGACAAATCTAAAAACCACTGTTAGTAGTTGTTGTGTATGTCTAATATAGGATGTGCAAGCCAGAATAATGGAAACATATTTTGAGAGTTCAATTGAATCCAAAATGGCATTTATTCATCTGATATAGAAATTTAATACTGTTGATTTGACAATTTTATTAATGATTTATGTTTATATTCCATCTTGCATAGGCGAATTGAATTAGGTGTTTTCACTATATGCAAATTAGCTTTTTCGATATTATTAAAATGAAGTACTTAATGTAGTAAAGCATTTCCCTGTATTTAAAAAGCAATCCGTCGTCTATTAAATTAATGTTTCAACAAATAAATAACATAAAATTTAAATATTTGAACAGCTACGCGAAACACGCCATTATTGGTGATGACATTGGTGATGTCATCGATCACATCAAACAGTGATATCGCATGTACGTAGTATTTAAACATAGCATTTTAAAAACTTTTTGTACGTTTTTATCTGTGATTTAATTCGAAATAGCTAATACACGGTTCGTAAGAGCTACTTCAGGAAATTTACCGGCAGAGGATGTGTTCATGATAGTGAAATTTATGAAGAATGATGGATGTTTCAACAAAGCAAAAGTTAGGGGCTCTAAAGCTGCAACATCAGTACTAAACTTTTTTATTCTCTTTGTATTTATCTATTATTACTTTAACGTAGTCTATTGATTCCTATTATTATGATTATTGTATATCGTTGCTCAATATAATATACCTACATATGTAGAAGGTTGATATTATATAAACATAACCTTTGGATTGGTACAATCTATTTTGTCCTATGGTTTGATATTCTGGGGGAACTTGGCCCATATTGATAAAGTGTTTATTATTCGAAAAAGAATAATAAGATGTATGATGAATGTCCACCCTCAAACTCACTGTAAACACCATTTTATAAATCTTTGTATACTGACATTACCGTCACTATTTATTTTTAGTCTTACATTTAATACAAAAAAACAAACTAATCAGTTTCAACGGAACAACACTATACATAACTACAACACCCGCACATGTAATCAAATACACACTCCCTTTTCAAGATTGTAGGTGAGCCAAAATTCACATGTCTATCTTGGTATCACCTGCTACAATAAGCTCAGCCAAATACTGGATGATGTAGATTCACTAAGCTACAAGATGTTTACACATAAATTACATATGTACCTACTAAGCAAGGCTTTCTATTCTGTTGAGGAATTTTTAACTTGTAATGTTTAGTTTGATTTTAACTTGTAATGTCTAGTTTAATTTTCAGTGTATATTGTTTGTGTTTTTAGTAATTTTGAATAATGTTAGTTATTATGTATGTTTACCTTCTGTCGACAAGTCTGATAATTTGTATTGTACAATATTTAAAGCTGAATAAATGTATATTATTATTATAAATGTTGCTCATAAACTTGTAATGTAAACAGGGTTAGGTAGTTAGTTATTCATTATTTTAGACTAATATTCATGCATGATAATGAAGTTTTAAACTTACTTTGCTTACTCAACTTACTTTGAAATGATCCTCATAGCAGAAATATACATACTTATGCTGTTTTAGGTGGATCACATCTAACGGTTTTAAGTCGCTTTATTTTGCATTGCATTTGTTTTGGTACTGTCACGAAAACTTTTTCAGGTACGTTCTTGGAAGTATTTTTGCATCCTGGCACAAAACACCACTTATTTCCCATAATAAAACGTTAAGGTTTTGCACAATGTGTATTTATAATACACAACCCACGTCATCAGTGCAGGATGCGGTGACATACGGTTTTTCACAGTAAAATTGAAATTTAAAAGGGCTTATTTTAAGGAATAAATCGATTGCTTGGGAAAATCCAGTTTTTTAAAAAAATAATTAAGTATTATCTTCACAGAGATTTTAAAATTTGTGAAAACATTGAATTCGAATTTTTATGTTCTGTGTTAATTATTATGCTTCCACAGTTGCTCGAGTGCGATGCTCTCCTCGCACACCTGGTTGGCACGGCCCTGTTCACAGGACAAGTTTTTCAATATGTCTATAGTATAGAATCATATTTAATTAAAACATTTCTTGATTCTCAACCTCTAAACTGCTACAGACAAATATGTTTTGTTCAGAACTGCTCTGGGCGTGTATATATATATACACGTTTCTTCCAGAAAAATTATTTAGAGCGGTAGACTGCTATAAACGTATACATACAAATTGCAGCAGAGCAGTGCCACTTGTGGGGGGAGTAGGCTTTCGCAAGTAGAGATGCGTTGTTTTGTGAATAAGGATTGCAGTATTCAAGTAGGAAAACTGCCATACAGTGGGCACCATTCTGCAAGGTAATGCCGCAGTGAAAAGGTTTAATAATCTTTGTTACTCTTCATGCAGAACTCTTTACAATAAGTAAGTGTTATGTGCCTACTTAACTTCCCCCCATTTTTCAACTATTTTTTAAAAGTATGTGTGTGCGTGGACACTTTATTTCTGCACAAAATCTCGTGAAAAAAAAATGATATCGACTTCGTTGTGGAGCCAATCGAAGCCTATCAACGTCAATATCATCTGTAAGAAATTTAATCAAATTCGGTTCACCCGTTTCTTCGCTTAAACAAAAAAGTCCATTTTAGTATTTCTTGAAAAAGATTTAACCGATCTAATTTGTTCTGGTGGCAATCGATACTTTGAAATATATTTACTTTTATAGGGCCATTCCAAAATTATTTGGCCCTTTCACCCAAAATATTTTTATCAATAAAATGGAATAAAATAAAATGCCTACTTTCCTGTTATTATTATTATTATTGATATTTATGCATATCATGTTGGGAAGATGGCCATGTGGACATCAAGGGTCGGTCACACTTACTTACAAATGCCACCTTTGTAGAGTCCTAATACATGGCCCAGTAATGCGACACCCAGAATCACACCCAACCCACAGTTTAAAATGATATATTTTACACTTTTAATAAATACGTTGTAACTCAGCAAATGCATTTATATTTTTCATTGCTTACTCCTTTGACCAGTTTTATACATATTTTTCTTGGCATATGGTGCTAATATACATATTAAAATGCTATACCAAATGAAACTGAATAAAAACTATCAACTATCAGTTTCTCAAAATTGAAATGAAACTATTGATGCAATTTTCAATAATTTATGAATAAAAACATAAACAAGTATAACTGGCATCATTAACAATAACAAACAAATAAATACTTAAATATATAGTAATAATTTATCGTTTATTTATCTTTAGCTTTCAGGTTGAACATTGAATGTGGCCAAAATTACAACTGAGTGATTGTATAATAGCTGCACCTCAATTTCTTCTACACACAAATTGAGCAGGAACTCACCATCTACCATAATAAATAACCAGAGACCACCGTAGTGTTTAATGTCGGTGATTAGGCTTTAGTTTGTTAATTAAAACAAAAAAAAATGTATATCGTCAAGTGAAGAAAAATTACCTTTAATTTAATCAAAAGTTAAACGAAATGAGAAAATGTCTGCATTTCATTGAGTTCTTAAATAATGTATTTTCTATATATCAGCGACTGTTTACCTAATGAGTTTGCATTTTTTATAAAGTGAAGAAAATACACATATAAAAATTTAACAAAGATACATTATTTACATATAATACAAATTAATTAAAAAACTTAATCAGTTTTAGCTAGTATTGAAGAGAATTGTATAACTCCCCAGTTACCAGACGTCATCCAGCCCGATTCCTGAGCTTCAGTTTTTTCAGCTACCCCTTCCATAAGTCCACAAACAATATCAGCTTTGATTGTACGTACAATACCCAACGACGTAGGCTGGAAATTTTGAATACCTTCATTTATAGGAGTTACAGGATCCCAGTTTTTCTCCCCGAATAATTTTCTATAATTTAAATCACCTTTAAATAAAACCACTTTCGCATCCCCTAATTGCTTGTATAACTTAGGGTCTACTGTCTCCATATGAGTAAAATCTAAGGGCAAAGTCCAAAAATCACTTTCCACAATTGAAAATGTTTCATTTTGCAGATAATCGCTCCATCTGTTTCCAAGTTCTTGTAGTGTTGGGTTTTCATTCTGCTGTAATTGCTCTATAGTCCAGTGGAAGTCATGGGTCATAACGTCCGAAATGAACCATGGTATCACTTTTACATAAAAACGGACATTTTGAGCTAAATTCTTGGAAATAACATAGTCAGCTAGGCATAAATCCGTAAATAATTCATAACCGGAGTTATCAAGTACTATATCTGGAATTAAAATAAAAAATATAATTAGTATCCTAGACTAAGAAAGTAAGAATATATGAGCCACCGCCGCACAGTGGGGCTGAAAAAAAATGTACCATTCAGAATTCTCTACAGCCATTAATTTTTGTCCAGTTACAATAGATATTTTTTTAAATAATCGTCAGACTTGGGTACAAAACTGTCGAGGCAGATCTTTGAAAAAATCGAAAGTGAACCTACATACGTCGTTTATAGTTGACCCATAAATATTGAAAGTGAATTTTATTAGCTGTAATTTGGTCAATATATGTAATTAGTTTGATTTTTCTGCTTATTCGACCAATTTTTATCTACTACAACGTATGTAAGTGTGCAGATTATTAAAAAAAAAAAAAAAAATCGCGATTGGATAAAAATTAAAGGCTGTAGAAAATTTTGAATGGTAATTTTTTTCTTCAGCCCCACTGTGCGCCGAGAGTGTGTCAGAGAGGGGTTTAGCGATACAATATATCTATATAAATTGACACAAACACCACAATATCTTTGAAATGCAAACATTGGCATTCTATGCTACATAAAATGAAGATATTAAAGCTAAACCTTGCTTGAAATAAGCATATGAAGCTTATTTCTTATACGTTAAAAAACTATCTATATATATCGATAAAATAAACTAGAATATCGGTACAATTTTTAAATATTTCTATTGAACCAATATTGCATAATTAAAAAATTATATCGCCAAGTCCCTGTGTAAGGTGATCGATTGGCACCCAACAGAAAGTACTGGTGGCAAAATCTATACACATGACGCAATATTTAAGTGTTAAGTTAAACAAATACTATAGTCTGTTTTTAAACCAGGAGGAGTAAATATGGATGTTCCATTCACACCAAAAAAGTAACCAGAAAATACACTAAAACATTTTTCACGTTCTGGGCAACCAACAATACACGACAACAGTGTTTTTGTGTGTATTTTATTAAATTATATAAGGCATCGACCTCTATTTGACCTCTAGGTATTTTATACAACATCCATAGCATTTACGCAATTAGCCACTTTTACCTTTAGATTTATACAAAAGGGATTAAAAACTTATATATAATATGCAAATGATAAAATACACATTATAACCAAAAATGTATGACATGAAATTAAAATTTTTACAATATGTCAAAATTTAGGACTATTGCCTTGTGTAAAACTGGCGAGGGCATATCCAATCACAGATGTATGATTTAGCGCGTTAAATTTAAAACGCTCCTCCTGGTTTAAACAGACTATAATAATGAGCCAAGCAGAAAATGTCAAATATTGGAAAGAATGAATTTTATTAATTAAAAGTGAAATATTATTTGTTTCCTTATAATTGTAATGAAACATATTCTTTATATGATTTTGCAGCAGCAAAAAAAAAAAAAATGTATGAGAACTGAAACTAAATTTTTAGTTCTCATAGATAGCTTTTTCTGCTGTTTGCAAAATCCTATAAAGAATATGTTTCATTAAAATTTTATTGACATTTAAAAGAATTTAAATCCTTGTTAATAACTAACAATAAAAATGAAAATCTACATGTTAGGGTTTTTAAACACATTTCCTTTTGTTTGTAACAATTTTATCCCATATTCTTGAAATTAGCTGTATATTCACTGGAGTTTCGAATCTTGTACATCTTCAATATTTGTATGCTTAATATAACTTTTGTAACATTTGGCTCCAAAATTATAACAAAAGTTAATATGAAACATGACGGTTTGCATGCCTCTGGCGATCACCGTTTTCCCAAATTTTTGTCATTTTTCCAGTTTTGTTCACTGGTTTAATTTTGTTTTTTTAAAGTGTATTTCTGTCAAACCGGCTTTCGGCTCAATCGGAGGTGGAAAACTTTTGGAAGTTCAGCTCACCACCTATATTTATTGTATGAAGACTGAGATATTCTGAAAAACCTATTTGGCTGCCATATTTTGAAGATATTAATGTTAAAGTATCGCCAAAGATTAGAGAATTAACAAGATAAGGCAGTCAGACAGAGAAGACGAAATAGACAAAGATCATTGTTAACTCCAAATTTAAGGGACACGACATACAGTGGAAACGGTTTCGTTTAAATGAATTTGACTAAGATTACTAAGATAGCTAGGTAGGCTCATTAGAATCGGCAAGTGCTACGTCACTTGTAGACCTCGATGATAGCCGCATATGGCAGTTTATTCTTCATTTTATAGAAAAAAGTTTCAAAATTATGCTGTCAATGAACAATTCTATTCTAATTAAAAAGATATCTAACATATGAACATAGAAATACTTCATGTGACGTAACCTGAAAAGTCGAAAAACATGGAATTTTTAAACGCTGGTAACTAAATAAATACGCCGAGTGGAAGTTCGTTCTATGTGTCTACGGAAAGGAGAAGGTCGGCGATGAATTATAATCGTAAATTGCAGGGTCGAAGTCGAAAATTCGTTCTGGCAGGAGTGAGAGAAAATTGTCATTTTTTGACATTTCACCAAATTGTACTCCCCTACTATCAAGTAGTAAGCAAAACAAACAATACTTCGAAAACACTTATAATTATAACCAATAAGGAGCATCAAGTCTATTGAGATCGCCGAGTCTATGCATATAGTGACGTAGCGCCTGGCCACGCCCCTTTTTCGCGACATGGAAATTTGTAATACTTTTTAAGATACTAAACGTGCGAATAAGATTCTGATTTTTTGCATATCCATTAATTTATACTTGCACTTTCGATTTATGAAATAAAAAAAAAATGCCGAACAAGCCCATTAGAGGAATAACAAGTTGTTATGATATTCAGTCCTTCATCTGTTTTTCACCGCCTACGTATTTGTAGCAATTTGAGCAGTATTTATAAGTTAATATTTGTAGTAGATTAAACAAGTGTTACATTTTGTTATTACTCTTGAAGTAAATCATACATAGTATTAATTAAAATATTCTTTTTTTGAGATATCTAGGGCCGTATTCAGCCAAATATGTTATTAATGGTTTAAAAGCAGCACAACGCTTTATTTTCAATATTTTTGGTGATAGCCATATTAACAATCACAAATCATACAAGATAAAAAAATAAAAAATACAGGTCCGTATTTGAAAAAAAAAAGTTGTTGGTGGCCCAGCTTAAACGAAACTTTGTATTTAATACCTGGCTATACAGTTATAGCTACATTAACACCTAATAAGAAACCTAAATAGATTTTTTTGATATTTTGTTAAATAAGGACACAAAAGTGAAAAAACGAAAATCTTAGATTTTCCATTTTTTAAGATATCTCGAAAACTATAAAAGATATTAGAAACTTTAAGAGGTCGTTTTATTTGTTTTGAAATTGCGCAACTTTTTCCCCATTTAACCTTTGCTGTATCTTCTATACTTTACGAAATACCAATACTGTCCCTGTGAATTAGTTGGGACCCTGCATATGTTAAATTTTATCAAGTGAAATAGGTCCTAGTCTCAGACTTGTACCACTTGATCGGTGGCACAGGAGTACTAAAACGGGCAGTGAATCTGGATAGGCAGAGCACCATAAGCCCAGCAGGTTGCAGTACCCAGAGTAAAAAAAAAAGTGAAATAGAGACCTTGAATACACATATCAATACATTTTTTTACTCTCCATTTATTATTACTGCGAATTCCAGGATGACGGCTATTGGGATTAAGATTTAGAATGCATAAAATTAAATAAAACTATCTATCTTATAATTGGGGTTCGGATATCAAGAGGTTCATTTCTAAATTTATGAGAGGCGGACTCACACATGTTTATAAGAATGTTTTTACATTGTATTTACATATTTCATGTATAAAAATGATACAAGGTGGTACAGTAAAAGTTAATAAGCTAGAGTTGTTGTAAATGTCGAATACACCATTGCATCTCGTCGACTGAACAGGAACATCAACGATTTCATATTTACGGACCATAATTTTCACTAAATCCAAGTTAAATGTTGGCTCTACTTCACTTCAAGTAAGTACATCTAAAATAACTTGTTTTGTTATGTGACTTTTTTACCAAAATAATAATAAAACAAATATTTATTGTGCGTATGAACAAAGTACAAAAAGAAAACATATAAGTTACAGTTACATGAGTTACAAATTTATTCAGGTGTGGAAGAACATCACAAATATATTTTAAAATATATTAATTTGTCGATATTCTTGCTGTTATCCCGAATCTTCACAATGTTATCTATAGAACCCGTATCTCAGCGGACGCATTGATAGCTATATTTCCTTTGTTGAATTGCATCGTACGAGTCATAGATATTATGCGAGTGAAGGTCACATTTGCCACTGGCCACTGCCTTGTGATGTTTCATTTCACAACACAAGGGATTACTGTTTGAAGGTACGTATCAAACTAAAATAGTGTTCATTCAGGCATAGAGTCTGAGCGGTTCCACTCATTTAGCGTTACAGATGCGGCTGCTTAGATGGTACGGAAATAACAAACCATTTCACATAGCACATTGTAAAAAACAGTGAAGCTTCGGTCATGTTTATCTGTGTTTATCAAAATACAAACATTCTTATAAACACGTCTGTACGTAAACTGTGGATGGTTCTCTGGCATCTGAACCCTGCTTACAATTTATACATCTTACCAAATATTTGTGAAGATGAATTTAAGTCAGCTACTGCCTGCCAAATACTTTCAGAGTGATCACTTAATATATAGGAATCCAATGCAGCTGTATCATAAAGTGTTGCTTGTTCTTTTACCTTTCCTAAGGATAAAGATAAGTCACATTTATTTCCCCATAAATTTATCTAAAAATAAATGTTTGCTTTATGTACATCAGAACAAAAAAAATCAATATTAAAAATAAAAGTTATTTCTCAGACATTTAAAAAAAGTTGCATTGATAATATTCCATATGCTTCCGTCGTATTAATTAAATAATACATATACACAGGGCCAGCATCTTTCCAATTTAACGTGTGGTGCTTAGTATAGTAGTATGTATTGAGAGAGGGGAAAGGAGAAGGATACCGGAAAAATCAACTTAGCAGACTTTTTTAGTTATTTATTAATAGTCATACAAGTATAGAGTGGTCGCGGAAACATTAGAACCACTTTTAATTTTGTTAGTTTTGGAGTTGTGTAAAAAAGTTCAAAAATAAAAGTTATAGAAAATCACGTTTTCCAAAAATTATTCCAGAAAAACAATTGAAAGTTGCATTTTGGAGATATGAACTTTACTTTCTTTTTTTTAACATTGGAAATGTTAATGTTTGCGTATAGGACAAAAGTTACGAATTTTTTCCAAGACAGTCGACATGAAAGAATCAAGGTCAGATGATGTAATACTGAGCGAAAGCCTGTGGGAAGCGATGCGGTGTAGTCAGTCAGCGCCGATCGATATTGTACCGCCTGTTCAACTATTTCTTCCGTGCTATAGCGCTGTTTCTCAACTCCTGGGCACGCCGAATTTTTATTTTTATTTTGTAACGATTAATGAATTTCAACATTGGAAATGTGAATGTTCGTATACGGGGTCAAAGTTACGAGTTTTATCCAGGGCAGCGACATGAGTCGAGTCGAGATCAGATGACGTAATACTGAGCAAATGTACACAGTATGAGTATGAGCGGAGAACATGAAGTTATAATGCGGTTGTGGTCAGCGCCAATTGTAGTCGCCATAGATTCACAGTTTGGCGAATAGATATTTTTGTAACAAGTACCTAAAATTATGTTTTTTGGGATGGATTGACGAGCTGTTTATGTTTTATGTACGGTGTTATTATTTCCAATGATCCGATGGTTGCAAGGATTGCGAAATCTGTGAATTTTTTTAAAATGGAATACCCCGTCTATATTTACACCTTTTGAAAGGCCATAATAAAGCTTTTTAATGATATATGAAACATAACATTTATCCTAAAAATTTTTTGTCTAATTTACTATAAGTAAATTGACAATTTATCAAATGGAAACAAAATATAAAATTAAATAACTAGTAGAATTTTTAGGAAAAATACTGTTTCATACATCATTAAAAATCTTTTTTATAGCCCTTCAGATGGGGTAAAACCAAAGTCTCCGAAATTCGACTTTCAATTGTTTTTTTGAGATGATGTTTGGAAAATACATAATAATAATAATAATAATAAACATTTATTGTCCAAAAGAATACAGATAGTATTATAAGACTAGTCAACTATTAGTAATAATTACAAACAAAAAGTACAAAGACTTGTACCAGTAGCTGCCGACCATCAAAATATACCATAACATTTAAGACATAAGTACTTACATAAATATACGAAAAGATGACTGACAAAACAGACTAAAACGAAGTGGCAGACATAACTAAAATTTTAGACTAGATTTTGTGAATTCACCTATGTTGTAGACACACAAGCTGAGTAGCAGATCTTTTACTTCCCTGTTGAAGTGCTTTAAGTAAGATATGTTTTTAATATTGTTTGGAAGCTTATTAAAGAGATTTAATCCCAATATCACATGGGATCTCTTTGTAAGACTAAGGCGGTGTGTTGGAACTGTGAGATCATTTCTGTTACGAGTTTCGTATGAGTGGAAATTGCTGTTTAGATTAAAATCATTTTTATTAATGAATACATACTGAAGGAGATTATATATATATAGTCCATAGATAGTTAGTATGCCGAACTGGCGGAAAAGATCTCGACATGAATGCCTTTTATTAACACCCGCCATACACCGAATAATCCTTTTCTGTGCTTTAAAGACATATGACATTGATGCACAACAGCCCCAGAAACATATTCCATAAATTAGTCTGGATTCCACTTGGGAATAGTAGAATGAAATGAGCATTTCCCCGTTAATAACATTTTTGAGGTTCCTTATCTGATAACAAACAGTGTTCAGCTTAGAGATGAGATTATTACAGTGAGGTTTCCAAGTTAAACACTCATCTATAGTAATCCCAAGAAATTTAACACATTCCATTCTTTTCAGAGAGATGTTATTATAGGCTATATTTAAATCCATGTTGTTTTTATTATGATTTGTGTGAAAATGTACATAACCAGTCTTATCTATGTTTAGGAATAGTCCATTCTGATTAAAATACTGAGATAACTTGTTTACTAGGAGGTTAATTTTGATTTCTTTTTCGTTATTATTGGTACCGGTGACAAAGAGTGATGCGTCATCAGCATACAATACGATGAAGTAGTCTTTTACAAAATCGGGAAGGTCATTGATAAAGAGTAGAAATAACACAGGGCCTAAAATTGAACCCTGGGGTACTCCCACTCCCGTACTAGTAGTACCCGAGTTAGACTTTTTATAAACACCATGTGTGTTATGGCCGATTTCAACAAACTGCGATCGGTTTGACAAGTAGGAGTCAAACCAGTTTAGGGCAACCCCACGTATGCCATATCTCTCCAGTTTAAACAGGAGGCCGCTGTAGTCGACACAGTCAAAGGCCCTGCTTAGGTCGCAGAACATCCCAGCAGGGCTCTCACCTGCATCCAAGGCAGCAATCACCTGTCTAAGAAAGGCGTCCACTGCTGTCATGGTAGAATGGGATGATCTAAAGCCACACACAACTTTTATTTTTGAGTATGATCATACTGTACCAACTTTAAACGGCACTACAACTTTAAACGGCACCACACTCTCACGCAGGTGAGGTAAATTTTAGAAATTTTACATTCTAATAAAAGTTTAATAATAGTTGAGAATGATTCTGTTTTTTTCAAAAACGTATCTAGTTATCGCTGCTATGTGTACCACTTTGTTTTATATGTGGTGCTCGAGCCTGTGAGCACCACTATGTTCTCCAGCCCTGCATATACAGTGTGTCCTACTTTTCATGAAGCCACCTTCATATCTTGCTCATCTGACAACCGAATATTTTGAAATTTTGATGGTGAATATATACCTAAAAAGTGAGTCTCTAGACATAACCATATTTGATTTTAGTCAGAGGCGTTTGACTCTAGGATGGAAAAGGGTGTCGATTTTCCAAAAAAAAGTATTCACGATTTTTTTTTTTTATAAAAAGATAGTAAAACATTCTTAATCAGCATCTTTAGAAACCCCTTTGTATATAGATTACATCGCAATGCAAAAAATTTCATGAAAACCCTCCAGTATACATTCTCATCTGGAAATATAAAATGTTAAAACTTTTATTTCATGTTACTTCCTAGAGCATGCATATTATGCACTTTGGACGCAATTCTGGGCCCCATAAGGGTTTCAAACGCATATAAATGACTCTCTATGGTAATTTATGATTAAATAATAAACATTTTTAACAATTTTTAATACCGTTGAGCCGAATACATGCGAAAACCCTTAAAAAAAATAGCAAAAATAGCGCAAAATGCATTTAAAAGTACACATAAAACTGTGCTGCACCACCTAGCTAGTATCCGCATCATGGATTTCTGATTGTCTACACCCCATACAAGAATTCTATGCAAAAAATTCAATGGAGGAAAAACTTCTTGGGAAAATCATATTTTTGACGGACTATGATTTATAAGCAAATACTTTATTTGCTCATGAACTTTTCATCAAAATAGTATTTGGAACAAAACATAAGTTTCTTCAAATGGAATCATATTGGTACCACGGTACCATTTATTAATACTATTAATAAGGAATTTATTGATATACCTTATGAAAATGTGCGAGAAATACAATCAAAATTACTGCTAAGAGAAAACTGCCGACCGAGCTAATACAAAGGGAGATCAGGGCATGCTTCATTTTATTTATAGTTCATTAAATAATAAATATGTATTGGTTTATTTTTTTACACCTTCCAAAAGTAGACATTTCAACGAAAATAAAGACCACTGATAAGTATCACTGTTCTTTTTGAAAAAACTGTTTTCAGAACACGGGTATTTTCGTTTGAAAATGATGTCTCTCTTTCGGTTTAAAATCACAATAAAATGTAAAAATATTTTGATTTCGTGAAAAAAAAAAAATGTGGGAGATAAAAATCAAAAACGAAAAAACCGTTTTTTTTCGGAAAATTTTAGGTTATGTGATAAGAAATTATTTACACTGGTCTACTTCAATTAAAACAATGTTGCTGTATGAAGGTTTAATTTTTGAATTTCCCTTTCTGATTCATGAGGTTGCTACAATCAATAAACCACTTAAATTTTGGCAAGAGCATTTAGAAAATTATCAATATGTTGTGAAAAGGTGTGTAGTTTTTATAAACAAATAATATATTTAAAATACAAATCCTCAGTAGGTATATGTATATCGACTCACTTTAAGTAAAGAAATAAATTCATCTTTCTTTGCATCTGAAGAATCTTTTAGAATTTCCATTAAAGTCTGTCCCAGTTGATCAATTAGAGGCATAGCTGTAAAATATGCTTCCACCTTTTGAGCACGAAATGGGTCATAATTTTGTAACGAAAGTCTGAAATAAAAATAGCATCAGTTAAATTTGTTCATTAAACTTGTTTATATGAATTATTCATATATAAAAGAATATCTTTTGTACTTACGTTTCCTCAAATATTTGTCTTATTCTTCGGTACATATAACATTCAGTTAACAACCAGATAGTGTGAAAATGAGTAGGAGGGCCCAATTCGTTTGCTTGTTTTTCAATATACTTGTTATAAATTTGAGCATCTGGTGCTTTACTATTAATATTCTTCAGGGGCTTATTCGTCAGAATTTCATATTTGAATTCAGATATTGCCCCGATCACAGTTTTTAATTCTTCCCTGGATTCCTAAAAAATTACTTAGAAATCCTAAGTACTGTTTAGAATATTACACTGTTCTTAAGTTACCTCTCCGAATTCATTAAATATATCACGTTTACTTCTGACCAAGTTATCCACAAGATTTGTCAGAATAAGGGGCATTCTTTCTTTCACAGTATAAAAAGCAAAACTCCTAAATCAGAAGTTATGTTAATATAAAAAAACGAATTTGTAACATAATTACCTTTTATAAAATGCTGATAAATATACATTTCTTGGCGTTTTTATATCCATGCTTCTGTTTGCATCACATTCGCACATTTTGAAAAATATAAATAATCAATGACAAGAACTTTTATTTAGGTAATCTATTTCATGCAGTATATGTTCGTTCATGTACTTACATTCCTTATCTGACCTTACTGACACATTGATAATTTACTTAAAGGTCAAAATTAGTACTTTGAATCCGTCACCTTTCTAAAAAATTACATATTTAACCTAAAATGTTAGGCTAACTTTTTCTGGCGGCTAGTAGGTACGGCAGTACGGCGGTGCCAATATCAAAATCAAAGATTAGAGAACTAACAAGTTCAGACAGTCAGACGGAGAAGACGAAATTCAAGAAGACAGTTGTGAACTCCACACGACATCCAGCAGAAACAGTTTCGGGATTATTCGGGTACCTATGATTAGATAATTAGTTCTGTAAATCTTTGCTACCACTTTATCTGTGGGAGAACTTCAGCCATTGGATTATTTTAACTACGCATTGATAAACCGGACCTTAATATTTAAAATCAGATCAGATCGAGTAGATCTCGACGTTCGTGGTGGAGATTGGAGCATGATTGGAGATTAGTGTTGGGTCACTTGGACTTGGGTCGTTCAAGAACGAGTGTCGTTCACAGTGAACGACGCACTTGAGTGAACTGTGAATGAACGGCTCAAAGAGTTTAATACATAGAGGACTAGAGGAGACAAGCTGGCGATTTGCCGGGAGTCGCGGTTTGGTTGCCTTGGAGACGGTAGGCTTTTCGTCCTTGTCGCACACCTGGCACACCTCGTACCCTCTCTCTCTACTGTTTTACAAAGGAACACAGCCTTACCCGGCGCTCTCCAACACCACCTAGGTGGTGTTGCGCTCTCTGATTTCCAACAAATAACGTCAATTTTCGTCAATCGTCACCACCCCTCATGTACTATGCGACAAAGAGAGAACGAACCGTGTGAGAGGGATGAGAAGCCTACAGCCTCCCGCTGCTTATACATTACGCTTATGGAGCTTGTCTCCTCTATTTGTTAAACTCTTTGTAACGGCTCACTTCTTAAATATAACTCGTTCAATACGCTATTATGACTCACTACTGTGCCGCTACGCTAGTATCCCGCCAGTGCCACAGTTTAAATATTTCTTTACTGTGTCAGCGCCGTTCAGTGCGCCAGCAACTTCTGATTATTGTTACGTAGTTCCATATACATATTAACTATATACTATGAGTTTCGTTCATAACTTGACGCCAAGGAAAGCCTGTCTCTCTATATCCTTTAAGAGTACTCTGGGTATGGTGCGCATGCCTTAGTGACGCGAGATTGTGAACGTTCAACTGAATATAGAAGGCAAATGGTCACAATCTAATTGTAGAAATTGGCCATATGGCCACTGACCTATTACAATAAGAGCGCACTTGTGTCGTCAGAGCGTGCGCGTTGGGACCCAAGTTCTCTATAGAGATGGAAAACTATCTCCTTCTTTAGCCTCAATTCCGTACATAGTGGCTTATAGCGTATTACCAGTAGAGATGGGCAAAGTGCCTCTTTTTACTGATCCGCTTCTTCGGATCTGACTCTTACAAAGGAACCGACTCAGTGAGTTGACTCAAAAGAGCTGCATGACTCAATCACACATTCGCACATGGGAAATTTATATCGGCAGGTGAGGCGAGGCAGTCGGCTGCACCTGGCACGAACCGAACAAAGTACAAACAAAACCAACTCAGTTGATGATTGTTTCTACTCCGGCGAGACAGAGATAATTTATTTACACGTTTTAGGTGCGCATGCAATAATTAATTAAGATTTTAACGATAAACAATTGGCCTTATAAGTAAATTTAAATTATTTTAGTAAATATTTTAAAATGTCATCTAGACGAAATAGCGAAATTTGGTATCACCTCACTCAAATAGAGAACGATGATATTTAATGTGGATATTGTTCTCAAATTTTGAAATTTAAAAATCGTTCAACGGGAAATCTAATTCGGCACATGAAAACAAAACACATAGGCATACCACTGTATAAGGGCCGTCAAATATAATGATCTGAAGAGGGTGAAGCAGCAGGATCTGCAGCTATAGAGGAAATTGCATGTTTATTTTATAAAAATAATCATTATTATAATTCTTGAAAGTAGGTACTTTTTCGGTTTGCATTTATTAAAATAAATATTTTTTTGTTTAACTTGTTTTGTTTTCTCTTTAATAATAAAAGTAAATAAACAATTAAATATTATATATTATGTAAACAGTGAACGTCCGCTTGCAATGCGAGGCAGTACATCTATATCTATATGTATATTGTTTTGAATTATCAAACGACTCTTTGGAGTCGTTGGATCTGTCCTGTGAGGGACGTGCGAATCGCGGATTCGTGGCAACTCGATATACCTCGCAGCGGTAAAGGCGTTGATGAAAAGAGTCGACAGTCAAGGTAAGCGGAAATGGTGATCCGATTCACTTGACTCACAGTACTGAGTCGACTCTTTGAATTAACTCGCTCATGAGTTACCCATCTCTAATTACCAGTATATAAGTTAATAGGTATATGCGTAGTTCAAATGAACGGCTCTCGATGAACGACTCACCTCGCTGAGCTGAACGAACTGGGCGGGCTTAGTAACGAACTATGATTTACTGATCACTGATATTAAAAAATCACAGAATGACTGTTAACAAGGTTGGCAGAAGAGCGTGACGTGATCACGACTTTCCATATATATACCAAAACATTTATTACTATTTTTACGATATAAATAATATTAAGTACTTACATTGAGTCCATTTTTGTTTGCGGCCGTATGTATGTATTTACACGTAAAGCAAGCGAAACCGTGCCTTAGAGTAATTAGGTATAGTAAACGAAATACATATAGTGACACGAAGAAGAGAAAAGAACGGCGGTGTCCTTTATCGGTCGCTTTGTCCGCTTTAACTGCTTCATCGGCATCTCTTTGATGGCCTCACTATATCTCATACGTCTACTATTTATACGTGTTTCATACTATATAGATACTTATATACATATATCTTCATATCCTTTATTCACTGGTGATTAGAGGCAGGGTATGAAATGATCTTATTTTCCAGAAAACTGTTTTATAGACTCTCTCCTCACCCTAAGCAGCACCATCTATAGGTGGTGTTGCCCTAACGTCAATTCCTGGTTGCGCTACTGCGAGCATCCCAACAATTAATTTCTGAAACAAAAGTGCAAATGTCCCAACGTGATCGGTAGGGCTTTAAGAAGAAGAAGACGATATAATGGCTCGCACGAATTTCATAACTCTAACTTCAAATTTGACAGTTTGAAAATTATCAATTATCATGTTTGTTATGGTTGTTCGTGCCTGTACTGCCAGTTTAACTTTAAATTTTTTTCTCTAATTTTTTTGTAACGTATTTATTACATTTTTGAAAAGTATAGTTCAGTAGTCATATTAATATGGGGGAGATTGATTATCAGATGGCTTTGTTACTGCAGCATCAGTTTGAACAAGAATATAAAAAGCCTAAAGAGTACAAGTCTGATGAGGTATTAGCAAGGACCCTTCAAGAACAGTTTGAAAAAGAATATAATATAGAGAAACCAGGGCAAGAGTTAGTATATAACACTAATAACAGAAATAAGATAGTTATCGACTCTTCAAAATGTCTTACCGATCCATCATGGGAAGTCATTGATCCTACTCCAGATATTCATATGCTTTTTATGGCATTTAATGAACGTTTTTTCTGGAAAAAGCTTTTGACAGTTTGTGTCTCATGGAGTAAAAGAATGACTACATGTGCAGGCATATGTTCCTACCAGGGAAGAGGAGGAATGTGCAGTATTACTCTTAGTGAACCCCTCTTGAAGCTGCGACCTAGGAAAGATTTGGTTGAAACCTTGTTGCATGAAATGATACATGCTTATTTGTTTGTAACTCATAATAATAAGGATAGAGATGGACATGGGCCAGAGTTCCATAAACATATGTATCGTATTAATGGAGAGGCAGGTAAATATTTCTTAAAGGATTTTGAACAATGATAAATTGACTGATTATAATGTTACTTTTGTATTAGACGGAGCTATTACTACTACTAGAATTTATTTTCGATTTTTAACTGTCACATTTCTACACTATCATTTCATTAACTTCATCATTTTATTTTATCTTTGATTGTCGTTAAGTGTAGTAGTTTAAACCAAGATTCACATAGGCACCCTAACTTCTGATTGACTAACTTTTATATTAACTATTACATTTTTCTTATAGATGATAGGATAATAGGCAAGGCTGCAACCATATGTTACAGGCTTGTTGATGTAAATTTAATTAAATCAATAATATTGTAGAATATATGAACAGTGTGCCTATAATGTTTTTTTGATATTGCTATGATCAAAATTGGAAAAACACGGACTAAGTATTTATCTTTCGGCTCGTCCTTCGGTTGGAAATTTTTGTCTTTATCCATTTGAATGAATTTCCAAATTGTATACTTATATGTAGAAAAATTTTGAGGGGTCAGTGGTTCAAAAAAAACTTCAACCATTTAAAAATTCAAACTATTTTCTGTCCCTACCAATCATTGAAGCATTTTACTTCGGAGTCCGCTTAGGAAAAATCGACTTTCATAAAGCAAACAGCATTCGATTCGTAATTGATCGTATTGCAAAGTCTACATAGTCCGAAAGTGTGCTTTTACCCTGGGGGTGGAAATTAGTAAACTTAAAATAACCACAGAAATCGATAGAGGGATTAATTCTAAGCAAAAAATGTTTTATGGAGTTTTTTCGAGTTATTCGCGGTTGAAAACGTTGATTTTTCATCTAAAAAATGCTTGTTTTAGAGCTGTTTTTCAAGAATAAGAATAAGAATAATTTTTTTGGAGAAAAAATCGGCAATAAAACCAATATAGCTTCACTTCCTTAATTCTTAAGATATCTAATCGCTCCAAAAACCGTTTTACAGGGCTACAAGACCTGTAAAGTTGAACTTCATTGAACCCTTCATTTTTGACGCTTACTTTATCATCACCAAAATTCGAAAAATGTTGGAAATCAATCTATTTTTGTTTTAAAATCTTCGTATTTTTGTTTAACTCTTGCGGAGGCCCTTTTCTTCCTCTCAGCAAGAAAATTGTGTCCTTAAATGTGTTAATGGAGGGAAAAAATCGTTGGTTCAGGACAATAAAACAACTCTATTCTTGCACCAACGTTTCAGTTACTTGGTGTAAACTTCCTCAGGATTCAGAAAAAACTGGGAAGGTGGCATCTTCAACTCCGAGTTCAACTCTCATCAATAAAGAAATGATGACCGTTGAAGATGCCACGTTCCCATCCAAGTAGCATTTTAAGATACATTTTCGGAAACGTTTCTAACAAGTGTGCCTGTTCCCATGTACAAAATGGGAACTGTCGCAACATGTTGTGATACATTTTCGACTCATACACAATTTCTTATGGTAGTGTAGTACGTGTTTCTATTTTGGTGGCACTGCGCGTTTCCTTGCTAGGTTCGAAAATAAAGAGAAACATGTTTCTAATTTGTAGCTCACAGCTTTTTAAATAGTTTCGCAAATATATCAATGTTTTTATAACTAATATTGGGAATGGAATGTAAGCAATCAGTTTTGAAATGTCCTATTATCTATTATAATAGAGAATAGGTATGTATAAAATAATATTGTAGGTACATGTTGAAAGTATGAAAACTTATATCTAGTTTTTAGCGGATGTCTGGTCAGAATAAACTTATGCGACGAGAATTTTATCGATTATTTTCGGGAAATATTCCGATATTTTAAATGCGCCTTACAAACAGTGGCGGCTCGTCAGGGGAGGCAGGGGAGGCTGAGCCTCCCCTTTGAAAGAACCACCATATCTTCAAAAGTAATATCTTAAGAAATTTCAATTAGGTATATCTCAATTTTCAATATTTTTTATTGTTTATAATTCATTAATTAATTTTCAGTGTATATATAAAAGTTTTGCATTTCCTTTCCACAAACATACCTATAACGTTACAGTCCGGATAGTCTTTGTATGCATATTTCCCGGTCGGCCGGTCTTTTACTGAACGAACACTGCAGTTCGCTGGAGGCTAATACGAAATAGCTTCCAACTTTAATGCATTTACTTATAACATGAATGACCTTGAATTTCTTTGCGCTGTGTAAAATAGCAGAGCACTTCGAATAGCCAAAGGAAGCCAGCCTCCGACGTCAGTTCTTTATAGCGCATGTGCACATTGTGCACAGGTCGTTCTGGTGGTTCACAAAGAAAACGAACTGTTAGTTGCGTTTTAGCCGGTTAAGTTGACGTAAAAATACATAAAACATTTGATAGGCGGGCTAAAAATGAGCGCTCTAGGTGAAAATATGTCTTGTTGTCCAGACGTGGTGGATTATTTGTTATTAAATGGATTTACTACTCTTACTTATGACGAAAAGGTAAGAATTAAAAGAAATGCTAGGCCTACACCAGCAATGCCCTCGTTAGTTTTTAAAAGTGGTAAACAAAACAGAGGGTTTTGTGATAACAATTATAAAAAAGTCGAGTGGTTAATGGCATCAACACTATCAACAGTTAGAAACAAATTATATTGTTGGAGATGTTTATTATTTACTAATGATCAATCCTCAATTTGGGCAGGGCCGGGTTTAATAATTTGCAAAATTTGTCGCGACGTTTAGAAAGTCACGAAAAATCCCAGGAGCATATTTCATCTTGCATTAAATTCGAAATGTTTGGTAAACAAAATATTGTAAAATTCTTGGATTCCTCACATAAGAAAGAAATAGAAAATTTTAATGAAAAGGTCCGTGAGAATAGGGAAATATTAAAGAGGTTAATAGATGCCGTTACATATTTATCTTCACAAGAAAATTCTTTCCGAGGACATGACGAAAAACGAGAATCGTGCAATAAAGGAAATTTCAAAGAGCTGTTAGATTTTTTAAAAACTTATGACCCAAAATTAGAGAACTTTTTGAATAACGCCACTATTTTTTGAGACAATTCCGGTAATCTCAGCTTCTGTAGAATGATCATTTTCAGCACTTAAACGCATAAAAACATTTTTACTAGAAACAAAATGAGTCAAGACCGCCTCTCAAATGTATCACTTATTTCAATAGAAAAACGTCTTTTGTCAGAATTGAAGAAACGTGATTCATTTTATGATGAAGTAATCAACCATTTTGCTAGTTCCGAAAATCGCACGTTACCACTCATTTATAAAAATATTTAGGCTTTAAAGCAGAGATTAATATAGGTAGTTGTTATTTTAGAAAAAATATTTATTCGTGTTATTTATTTTTTAGGAAATATTTTTTAATTCTCCATAATATAGAGTTCCACGGTTATATTTTTTTCATATAACTTCTTTCTCAAAACTATTTTAATTTTTAATAAACGTTATAATTTTACACTCCTGGCAGTGATATTGAATACTATTTCTTGTTTGTAGAATAAAACACTTTAATTTTTTTACCAAAACTATTTTTATTTTTGTTAAAAGTTATATAATTTAATTACAAGTGGGATAGTAGGGCTCCTTTGGATACCGATACTCAAGTCGTAGGAACGAGAATTTCATGAGAATGATTTTTTCATCTCATCATATTTTCTATTTCCCTTTCATTCTATTCTTTTATTAGTTCTATTCTCTCAAGTCGTGAATCGGTATCCTGGCGAACAACCCACGGCAAAAAAATGTAACGCGCCGTTACCTCAGGGGTGGTGGGGAAATGTACAAATTGTAGTCATATTGCACATCAGTTGTCTTTCAGAATATCAAGCCTCCTCTGCAGACAATATCACGAGCCGCCACTGCTTACAAATATGACCATTTATAATTTATATTGTTAATTAAAAATAAGTATAAATATATAAGTATATTTTTTATGATTATTTTGATGTTAATAATTAGTAATGTATCCAAACATCAAATAATGTATATTTTTCATAATTTATATCGACATTTAAGCTCGCATTTAAGCTTTTGCATAAACAAAGTTTTCTCTTGAAAGAAAATTGTCCATAATGGCCGCCGAATTACAAATGTCGTTAAGCCAACACTTTAAAACCAAAAATGTCCATGGAAACTATTTCTTCTGTGTTTCTAAATTGTTTCGGAAATGTTAGCAACATGTATATAAATCGGCTGTTGCGCACGCGTACTTTGGCGGATTTTGTTCATTTTTTTTGTATATTTTTCATTTCAACTTTTTTATCTTCCTCAATATTTTCTATCCAAATAGAACACTCTTCTACTTTCGTCACATTACTGATAACAGTTACAAAATTTGTTAAATTGTTATAATTTGTAAAAAAGTTCCAAGTTTTTGTTAATATTCTATTTTGTGCTGGATGCAAGAATGAGTTTCAAACACTTTCAGTGGTGACACGAGAATCACAAGATTACAGTTATAAATAAGTTAACTGTTAGGAACGCCGTTGAATGAGGGGTAAGGATGGACACTATTCAACTTCTAGATAGCTTTTCACATTTTTATTTTATTGCAAATAAGAACAAAGTAAACATGTCACCTCCACTTATGAACTTGACAATCATCTGTCATTTCTGTAACTAACTATTGCCAACTTAAATCCTAAAAACTTATGTAATTAAATGTTCCCAAATATTTTATTCAAATGTATCAGATGCTGCAGCATGTTGTTCCGAACAATTGTTCTGAAGAAAAGTTGTACTTAATGGTAGAAACAATTAGTAAACTGTTGAGTAATATTGTTGTGTTATATATAAAGTTAAATAATTGATAACAATTTCAGAAAAATGTCGAAAATGTATGTAAACCATACCATCACATAAGTATCGAAATGGTTACAAAACTGTTTCCCACTACCAAACTTGTTTCGAAACTGTATCTAAAAATGCTACTTGGACAGCACTTTGTTTTAGATTATTAATTACGTCTGCAGGTCTGAACTGCTTGGAGAATAGCGCAAAAATGGTTATTTTTATGCCTGCACATAGCAGCCCTAGCTCGTACTATAATAGAGAAAAATATATTCTCACAGGCTATTTTATAGAAAATTCGATGCTCTACAAAATAGGACCAGTACATTTTTGTCCTATCTATTACCGTTTTCGCTATGCAAGTGGTGAAAGGTCAACAAAACACCAACTGTGAAATTTAACTATTTCTTTCTAATTGTTTAAACAAATTGGGCAGCTTTAAAAGTACTCACTCCATCGAGCTGAATCGAATGGCACCAAAAAATAATTCTTTCAATTACTGAAAAATTAATGCAAGTGATTTTACCATTTGCACTGCATTATTAGTTGAGATTTCCTTCTCTTGAATGTGCTTATAAAAAATTGGTTGTAATGTTTATTACTTCATTTGTATTATCATTTCTCTCTTTTTTGTGGCATGTGTTTATTGATTAAAGATAAACGAGACAATCATATTATGTGCCTACTATTGTGAATGTCAAATGGTTTTTTAATAATACTCTAATCATAACATTAAATAGAAAGAGTCACTGATAGTGGTTAATATAAATTTAAGGGACCAATATAACAGTTTATCATGATTTCCATGACGAAGTTAGATTGTATAAACAGCATTGGTGGAGATGTGATGGTCCGTGCCAAAAATGGAAACCTTATTTTGGAATGGTTCGTAGAGCGATGAATAGAGCACCTGGGCCTAATGATAGGTGGTGGGGAGAGCATTCAAGAAGTTGTGGAGGAAATTTTATAAAGGTAACTTTTATTAACAAGGGACATGCCCTGTTGCAGGGTACTTAATATACTATTACATGTTTCCGCCCCTAGGAAACACCCTGTAAAAATCCGGGTTTCACGAGTCACAATTTTTAACAAGGGATAAACACTTTATTTAATAACTTTCTGAACACAATACTTTCTTTAATTAAAATACACTTTTACTGGACTGAAATAACCATTAACAATGTTTAGAGGTGTTTTAAAACCTCATGAGCTGTGACCTTCATATGCGCAGAGACATAATCCGTCCTGTTGGCTCTGTTATACTTCTTAAAAATATTATATTTATTGTTTACAATTTATCCCGAGCTCTTGTTTATGTATACAGCAAGGCAGCCTTCAGTGTCTTCAAAAACATACTTATAACTCAGATTAAACTTTGTCTTTTGCGCATTTCGCGGCTCATGAGATTCTGAAACACCTCTACTACTTGATATTTACGCTTTGTATTTACTTTCTATCACCTCGGACTTCTAACCTTCACTTGTCAATTAAAAACTTCACTTCTCCGCCATCGATCTCGCCTTATACCGCGAGTGTCCAGTTAGTGTTCCCTCGGAAGATCGTGCAAAAATGGCTAACTTTATAAAAAAACTTTCTTAAAATTTTCAATGTTTCTATTTTTAATTATACAGGGTGTCACAAAGGCGAATTACACAAGAAAGTATGATTTTTTTAAATGGAACACCCTGTATTTTTTTGGCGCTAGTTAAGCCTCCAAGGGTCCTGTATTACACTCAAAAATATTTTGCCAATCGGGTGCAGCGTTGCCAAGTTATGATTTTTTTCCTATCTTCTTTGACAATTTACAAACATTTTTTGGCTGCCATATCTCCGCGATTTATTAATTGTTTTTTTCTAAAAATGTAGGATGTTATTTAGTAATGATGTATTTACTGAAAAATATTTTTGAAATAAATTATAATTGTACAGGATATCCAAAATATTTGTTTATATATCTTGATATTTAATTATTATTTTTCTCAGTTTTATTAAATGGAATGCCTATAATATTTTACATGGATAAATAAAGCATACAATTCCTCACATTTTAATAATAATAATATAATAATAATAATAATAATAATAATAATAATAATAATAATAATACACTTTATTTCATGAAAATCAGTCTTATAAAATATTTTTTTTAAAAACTAATTGAGTGAAAGGCGTCAATATATATTTAACAGTTATTTCAAATTATAAAATCATTAATTAAAATTTTGTTTTAAGAACAACTTGATTATAAGAAATAAAAGAACAAATAAATAGTAGCATATAGCTTTAGGTTGCATTTAAAAATTCCTTCTCACTATATGGCTCAAGAGCTAAAATAATATTAAAAACTTGTTTTTTAAAATCCTTAAATGAGGTTATCTCCATTACATTCGCGGGCAGTTTGTTATAAACACGAGTAAGCAGGGTTTCTCTCGGAGAGAGTAAGGCAATGCTGTGGAAAATTGTAGCATAGAGATCTCGTGTTATGGTTATGTGTAATTTCATGTTTTGCAAATTTTGGTTTGTTTTTAAACAGAAATAATAGACACTCATACACATATAGACCAGGTACCGTTATGATATTTAGTTCCCGGAATTTACCTCTACATGATTCCCTTGTATTAATCCCGTGAGTAATCTTATAATACGTTTCTGTATGATGAAGACTTTGTTTACTCTTCCTCCCCAAAAATTATTCCGAATCTTAAAACTGATTGATAGTTTGCATAGTATATTGTTTTAAATACATCTAGTTCCAGATACTTTTTAATCACTCTGAACGTGTAACTGACAGAGTTTAGTTTGTTACATACATGCTGAATTTATTTTGACCAGCACAAGTGTTGGTCAATATAAATACCAAGGAATTTAGTATCTTGCGATAAGGTTATATTTTGGGTCTGCAGCATTGCCGAGCCTGGTATATCTGCTCTACTTTGTTTAGTCCTGAAACATATAAAATTTGTTTTGTCTGTATTTAATAAAAGCCTGTTTTTTTTAAACCAATCATTTGTACTAGTTAGTGAGATGTCTCCTAGGGTTACTAAATCCGGAAATGTCTCAGCTTCTATTAGAAGGTTTGTGTCATCGGCATAATTTATAAGATTTGAAGTCTCACCTGAGAGTGCACAAGCGAGGTCATTTATATAAATAATAAAAAGCAATGGACCCATGATACTGCCCTGTGGAATTCCGATGCTAATTTGTTTACTTTCAGAGAAATATTTTTTATGATCTCTTTCAATCACTACCTTTTGATGGTGATCCGTGAGGTAAGAGCAGATCCATTTCAGTGTAATTCCTCTGATACCATATAGTTTTAATTTTTCTAGCATGATAGAGTGGTCCAGACTGTCGAATGCTTTCGACAAGTCAAGAAACATTCCCAAAGCTATATTCTTTTGTTCCAGACTATGAATTATTTTATTCATAAAGTCGTACAGTGCTGTCTCCACTGACCTACCCCTCAGATAGCCATGTTGACAGTCATTGAACAGTTTATTTGTATGAAAGAAATTTAGTAGTCTGTTCGCCATTGCTATCTCAAAAACTTTTGAAAGTGATGGTAACAAACTTATGGGTCTGTAATTTTCTTCTACTTCTGGATCTCCCTTTTTATATACGGGTTTAACCAACGCTAACTTTAATTTTTCTGGAAATATGCCATACTTGAAAGAGTTGTTTATAATGAAACATAAGGGAGCGCTCAGTTCAAGTGCACAGAATTTTATAATACTACTCGGTATTTCATCGTGCCCTGCACTCATTTTGTTTTTTAAGCTGGCGATAATATCTATTACCTCTTCTGTAGTTACCGGATTGATAAAGATAGAATTTTTATTTGAATTCATACACTTTATTTTTATTTCAAACTGTTTTTGAGATATGATTATTTCAAATGATTTTTGCGTAAATTGAGATGCACTTTATTTTAGCATTAAAATATAGCATTACTTTGTTTTGCGTTTGGTTTTCACTTTATGACATTTCTGTAAGCTCTTTAAGATTATTGTGATTAGGTGGAATTAATATTGTTATGTAATATTTAAGAATATGAATTATAATTATTGTCAACAAGATTTGATATCTGTGGTGCACGTTGTTGGTGAATCTGATGGAAATTGCTTATCGACATCAAGAGTGTATGGAATAAAATATCCCGATAGAAAGTGTCCTGACCTGAGGTCTTTAGAACATTTTGAACATACTGGAAGTGTTGCATATGAAAAAAGGCGAGACAACGAAATGTATTCTGCGAAGAAATTGAGCTGGTTATAACTTCAGCGATAGTCGAAAATCTTTCGGCAAGTGTTCGGGAGTTAATAGGTATTTAGAGGTTAGTAAAGATAATGTTTCCTTATGTCTTCGTAAAAATAAGTTTCACTCCTATCGAGTACAGCTGCATCAAGAAATTTTGATTGTGAATTTAAATCGTAGATTAAATTTTTGCCAGTAGGCTCAAAACCAAATTGGAGAAAATGAGGAGTTTTTCAAATTTATATTGTTCATGGATGAATCAACGTTTTATCGCAATGGATTTGTGAATAGGCACAATTTCCAGTATTATGAGAGAGAAAACCCTCATGTTGTACAGAAAAATCATTACCAGCACAACTGGAGTTTAAATATTTGAGGAGTACATGATTATATTATTTGTCCTCACTTTTTTGAGAGAAATGTGAATGGATCATTTTCTTGGATTTTATGCAAAATATGTTTTCACAAATTATCAAGCATATTCCTAATTATATTACAAATAATATGTGGTTACAGATTGACAGTGCACTACCACATTTTAGTAGAAATGTTCGTCAGGCCATTAGTAACCAGTTTCCTGAAAGATGGATAGGAAGAGGGGGTCTGCTATTTTAAAAAACTTAAATTATATCCAATTTATTATTTTATTAAATTATGTTAGGTCCCATTGCATGGCTGCCTAGGTCACCGGACCTGACATCATTGGATTTTTTCCTTTGGGAATTTGTGAAGTCAGACGTTTATAAAGTAGAACCAATGACTTGAGAAGATATGATGAAAAGGATTCGACAGTATTTCAATCGTATAAATGTTGAAAATTATACAATGTAAGACGTTCATTTACCAAGAGACTTCAGTGTTCCCTGGATCAAAATGGTGGACATTTTGAGTAATTGTTAGGTTAGTTTCAATATCGTGAAAAAAATATTTCTTAAAAGCCGTTCATAATTATTAAAAGAAACTGATATCCAAATGTGAGAAATTGTATGCGTTATTAATCCATGTAAAAAACTTACAGGCATTCCATAAAAAAAAATAAAAAAATTGAAAGGAATGTAAAACCAAAGACCAAAGCCGTACTACATTTTAATGCTAAAATAAAGAGAACCTCAATTTAGGCAAAAATTATTTAAAATAATCATATCACCAAAACAGTTTGAAATAAAAATAACTCGAAAAATAAAGTGTAAATATTAAAATGCGAAGAATTGTATGCTTTATTTATCCATGTAAAAAAATAATAGGCATTCCATTTAAAAAAATTGGCAGCTACTGGAAGCGGCTGGAACCTCCCTACCCGGTGATGGGCTGCCAAACAGCAGTCTGCTACTTTTTAACTGTAATTTGATTCGTAGCAGTAGCAAATGGTACGAGCTCTGATAGTCAATTCAAATCAGCCGTCATGACATGCCTTTAAATCAAATATATTATTGTAATATGACCCACCTATATTTATTTAATTTACGACGTCGTATGTGTTCACCGCCAAAACAGCAATAGAATTATTTATATTTCATTTAAAACTAGTGACCAATCCTCAAACTCTGAATAATTATAAACACCTAATATATGATGATATTTAATCATGTAACATTTTCCGCAATTATTAATAAGTTTATAATGAAAAAAGAAAGAAAAAAAAAACAGCGCTGTGTTGGGATCGAACCGTCGATCTCTTCATTTGTAAGTCGACGCTTTAGCCCACTGGACCACCGACAACTTGTGACGTAATTTTTCATATGTTGATATTATAGAGACAGGGAATTTTGTTTGTTCTCTATACAATATTTGTATAAAAAATGTAGGTATATAAAAAAAGGTGCAAGTGTGATATATCGTTGAAATCGGAATTTTAACTGCTTTCCAGTGGTTAGATTACAAATTGTAAGTAATAATAAAATAAACAAGTTGTTGTGCCAAAATGGCACTAAACGTAATCCGATCTCAACCAAAACCTTTTCAGATCTTCTAGAGCACTAAAGAAGTCCTCGTGCAAAGTTTCATCCAAATCCGTCCAGTAGTTTCGCCGCTATCATACTAACACACATACACACACACACCCATACATACACACACACAGACATTTTTCAAAAACCACTTTTTTGGATTCCTGGGACCTCAAAACGTAAAGATTTGATGTTATCTCAATTTTCGATTTTGGACCAATTTTAGTAACCTCCCACAATTTTATTGTAGGGAGGTTAAAAAATTGAGAAAAATAATAATTAAATATCAAGAAATATAACAAATATTTTGGACATCCGGTACAATAATAATTTATTTCAAAAATATTTTTCAGTAAATACATCATTACTAAATAACGTCCTACATTTTTAGAAAAAAACAATTAATATGTCGCAGAGATATGGCAGTCAAAAAAATGTTTGTCAAAAAAGACGGGAAAAAAATCATAACTTGGCAACGCTGCATGCGATTGGCAAAATATTTTTGAGTGTAATACAGGACCCTTGGAGGCTTAACTGGCGCCAAAAAAATACAGGGTGTTCCATTTAAAAGTCATAATTTCTTGTGAACTCGTTTTTGTGACACCTTGTATAATTGAAAATAATTTTGCGTTGTAGTAGAGATGAAACATTGAAAGTTTTATTAAGCAAGTTTGTTTGTCAAATTTGCCTTTCCAAGGGAACACTAACTGGACACCCGGTATATCCAATTAATGGCATCTAGAAGCATTCCAGAAAACTTCCATTCATATCTAGTATTTTTACTAAAGTCTGGAACCATCTTACACTAGTATTCAGAGATGGCATGTATTACAGGCTTTGTTTGGTGGTAAGGCAGTTTCCTATCCCCATTGCAACATAGTTTCTAGGACCAGGGCCATCGAGAAAAAATCGGGGCCCGGGAGTACTAACCTCTTACAATTTACAAAGAAGTAGGCCTTCAACTAATGCAAATACAGTCAAAATTAGCATATGCTTTCTTATCGTTGTCCGAGGTTACAAAAAGAAATAGAAATATTTTGTATATACATGATGAAACTTAATATTAAAGAATTATTATTCAATTAAAAATTAAACATGTACAACCATATATTTTAAACATTAGTTATTCTAGATTGTTTAAAGGGCTGCTCAGCACTTCAGCCTTTCTTCATCTTGATCTAAAAGGCGAAAGATTTATTCGGCCTGAAGAGAAACCAGAGCTTGATCTAAAAGATATTTTGTGAATTACTCTACAATTTGTTGTTCAGGATGCCCAAGCTTTGCACAGAGCTCGTGATTTTTTAATTTCTGTATATCATCTTCAGGCGTCAATTCTACCCTTTCTAGGTACTTACCTATTGCAGTTTAATATCTTGCATCTGCAAAGAATATTTTCTCTGTTGCAGTATCACAATACCTACATTCATTTATTTTTTACCTTGCCCATACTCTTAAGATCTCTCAAGGGCAAATAGCCCGTTGGAAAGCCTCTCAGCATAAACTTTGTGGCATTCTTTGTTGAATAAGTTATGAACTTTTCCATTTGTATTTGGCCTAGAGTGTTTCTCCAGTAGAGTTTTTTCTGTTTCTTTTTTCATTTTAGAATATCATCCGCTGTGTTCCTTAGATAAACCACAAAACGGTTCAGACTCAAAAAATGGGGCTTCAGCACTATTACAAGGGTGTCCACTAATTCATTTCCTTTTATTCTCTCCTACCTTGGCACGAGGGTTCGAAAAAATCATGATTAAAAAAAAAATAATAAAAAATCAACGATTTTTATTAATTAAAAAAATTGTGTCTTTTTTTGATTTTTCTAATTGTGAATATTGTGGTAGGTGGTGGCCAAATTATCTGTATTTGTGCTAGTCGTGTTCAAGTTAATTAAAATTAAAAGTGAACAAGTGAAGTGTAAAATAAAAATGAGTGGAAGGAAAAAAGACACAATTTGGAATTATTTTATAGAAAAAAAAAAAAAAAAATAGAAAAGGGAAAGACTGGTAGTAGAGCGATCTATAAAACTTGCAGAAAAGAAATGCAAGGACTTGTTCAAAGATTTAAAAAAAAGTTTAAGATATTATACGTAGATCTAGATACTGCTGGACCAAGTAATGAAGAAGTTGATTTAACAACAGTTGAAGGTATGTACACACTACATATAATAATAATAATTTAGTTTCGTTTTGAGATACCTATTTAATCTTAATATTTTATTAATAAATATAATGGCGTCAATAGAGGATGAAATTTAATTATTTCGGAATAATTTCGGGAAGCGTAACTTTTCGAATACATCCCCGAACATGTCAGGAACAACTAAAAGTTACCATTACCAACAATAGTCCTTGAGCATCATTTGTTATTAAACAAATTAGTTGCAAAACTAATTATGTCCGGAATTTTTCCGAAGTGACAACTTCTATTGACTCCTCTAATATTTTATCTTATCATTTATCAACTTAAATATTTTCTCCTTTTCTTTTACAGAAAATAAAGAATCAGATAATGCAACCATTGCAAGCAAGATTTCAACATCTTCGACCTCAACCATAAGTTTTCAAGGACGACTGCCAAGCTCAGCTTTATCATCAGGTTTGTCTGGTTTTGATTTGTCAATGCCATCAACATCATCGTTACCATTTACTACTGCTACTGATTCAGTCTCTAAAAAAAGAAAAGCAGACGCCCCTGCTAATCTGATGAACTTTGTCGTTCGAACATCTGCAGATAAAAAACAAGAAATAGATGCCCCCCTCAGGAAAAACCATTTCCACGACCTTTTTAGAACAAATATTTAAGGTGGAAAAATCAAAATGTTTTGGAAGTCTTTCTAGACAGAGTGTAAACATGTCTATTGATGATTGGTCTAAGGTCCTGTTGTTTGTGCCACTATAACCACTGAAAATGGACAATTTTTTAAATTTGAAACAAGGGATACGTCTGGAAATCCCCACGCAGGCGATTATTTAACTGAAATTGCTTGCAATTTAATTATATCTTGTAAATCTAAATACAACTGTGACTTGAAATCTTTTGTAACGGATAATGCTGCGAACATGGCACTTATGAGAAAAACTATAACAGAAAAACTAGACTCTATAATCATAACTTATGGATGCTCGGCTCATCTTTTAAACTTACTCTGCAGAGATTTATAAATAGAAGATATCAAACAGCGTGTGTTGCAAATTGTTAAATACTTCAGAAATAATCATCTGGCTAATGCAGAATATGTGCAGGCTGGTGGAAAACCATTAATGCTTCTGAGTGACGTAAGATGGAATAGTATGTCAGATTGTTTAGAGGTATATGTAAGCCAATGGGAGAAACTATTAAAAGTATGTGAGGAGAATAAAAAAGAAGTTGATTTAACAGTATATCAAAGTTTCATCAAACATTGGTCTTAAACGATCAGGTGAAGAATACCTAAAAATCTTAAAGCCTATAACTATGGGACTTGATAAATTACAGAACAAAAATGCTTCTCTATCTGATGCAGTAGAAGTATGGAAGGGATTAGAAAGAATATTCCAGAAAGAATTAGACTTATCTTTGTCTCAAATACAAATTTTTGAAAACCGATATAAACAAGCACTCACGCCTTTTCATTTTGTGGCTTATATTTTGGATACAACCAAAACCTAATTTAAATTGACTAGTGCAGAAAAAGATCAAGCTAAATACCGTACAAGAAATGTATGGAAATATTGGAAATAGTGAATTAGAATTACTACCACTCATTATTAAACTTGAAGCCAAAATGGAACCATTTTCAGTAGTTATGTTTTCAGAAGAGGTAATAAGCAATGTTAGTGCTTTACAAAGGTGGGTTTCACAAAAGAACATACCTGATATTGCTAAACTTCTTTCTTTCGTGAAGCAATGTTTATGTGCTGTTTCTTTGTCAGCTTCAGTAGAAAGAGTATTTTCTACATTTAGACTTGTTCACCCCAATTTAAGAAATAGATTAGGAATGGAAAAGGCAGGAAAATTAGTATTCCTGTTAATGTAATAATAATACTGGTAGTGTGGTAGTCTAAGTGTAGTTAGGTAAATACTTATTGTTAGTGTCACATAATTTAAATTTTTTTAAACTTTTCTGTTTCCCTGTTAAGTGTGTATTATCTGTCATTATTTATTAAAAATATAATTTTATTTGGATTTGTATTTTGACTATTATACAATAAAATAAATAAATGGTATTTTTTTTTTAATTTTAATGATTGATTATTTAAAAAAAATCACTTGATTAAAATCGTTGATTTAAATTTTTGCCAGTTTAGAGACTGCATTCTCAGGCAATTTCAAACTCAAACATGAGCTTTAAAATTAGTGTAAAAACAATCTACTTTTGTTAAGCTTTAATAAATATTTGTTTTTTACATATGTATTTCTGATATTCTTTCTATGTTTAAGGTAAGGGAACCAGAGAAACAACAGAAAAAATCTACCGTTGCGAAGGAAAACAAAAAACCAGCAGAAGATATTCGTAAATTTATTCCTTCGTTAAATTCCACTAGTCAATCTACAAGTGTGCCCACTACAAGTAAATCAGTTTCGTCAGGAAGTAATAAGACCGTTGGAAATGTCCATACAATTTCCAATGAGGATAATAAGATTTCCAAAATAGGTTCATCAAAGGATAGTAATATATTCGGGTTTAACAATTTAAATGGAGGCCTAAACACCAGCTCACAAAAAGGGACACCGAATAACTTTACCAAAGGTAGTGTCAGAGGTGCAGTTAGAAATAATAATACGATTGTTATTAATAAAAAACCGAGCACATCAACAAAAGCCGATCCTGAAACCATAGCTAAACCAGTTATTCCTCCTAGCACTGCAACTGGAAGAATTTTAAGTGAATCAGCTGTGAACAACAATAACTTAGATTATTCTGTTGTTAGGAATCATTGGCTGAACAAATTTTCAAACAGCGTCTCGGGTAATAACAGTCTAAAACGTAGCCTACCTCAGTACTCCCCTCACAATGCGAGCAAAGTCCCTAAATTATCTCCAAATAAAACAACTCTTGCAAATACATCTCAGGAAATCATAGAAACAGTAGAGTGTCCTATATGTATGAAGCAAGTGGCGATGAATCAGCTTAACGACCATTTGGACACTTGCCTTGAGACACCTAAAGATAACTTTGAAAAGGAATGTATAATTTGTGGAGGAAGAATTCAAGTAGCAGAATATGACCTGCATATTAATAGATGTTGTAAAGATAATTTTGATGATGATGTGTTTGAAACTAGAGAAAAGAGTGATATTATGAAGTGTACTTTTTGTGGAAAAAACTTTTTTATTAAAAATTATAATGACCATATCGTGATGTGTTCAAAGGAACACATTGAACATATAGAATGTCCCAAAAATAATATTATTGATTTAACGTTTAATTCAGAAGAAAAGCAGTGTGGTGTTTGTAAAAAAATGGTCTTAAGTACAGCTTATGATTCTCATATGGAAGAATGCCTGCTTAAGATGTATGATGATATGGAAGATCGCTATAGTAATAATGAGGAAAAAGTCGATTGTTTGGCATGCGGTGTGAACATTCTTAAATCTGAATTAAGTTCACATTTAGATGACTGTATGAGTATGAGTAGGGTCTTTGAGGATGACAATGAGCCAACAGAAGAGAAAGAATCTAAAGCAAATGAAACTGATGAAGAAAAGAAATACAACTGCCCTTTCTGTATGAAACTTATAACAGCAAGCAGAATGAATTCTCATATAGATATCTGTTTAGATATTGTGGACAGTTCACCACAAGCCGAAAGTGATAAAAGTAAATTAGTAGAATCTTTTGGTTCAGATCAAAATGTTTAAATTTATATTTTGTTTATTAAAACGTGGGACATCCTATTCTGTATGTAAGTCAATAATCCTACTATTACCTTAATATATTATATTTATGCATTTAAACTTGAGTTTAAATAATCATCACTGTCTTACAGTCCAGTGTTTGACAGTAAAATAGATTATTACTTCAGAATTCTTTCTGATAACACCGATTGATGTGACATTTGGACAGTAAGTAGGGAATGGCTCAAGGAACCAAAGTTTTATAGTGCCGATGTGCGTTTTTACCTAGGGGTGGATGCCACTCTTTCTTGGGGGTGGAAACTAATACACTCGAAATAACCGCAGAAACCGAAAAGGGGATGAATTCTAAGCAAGCAATGTTCTATGCAGTAATTTCGATAAATCAATATTTTTCACGTTATCGTGATTGGAAATATTGATTTTTCATCTAAAAGATTCATGTTTTAGAGCAATTTTTCACGAATAAGTCGAAAGCCTTACGTTTTATCAAAAAAATCATCAGGAGCAAAAATGAAGCTATAAAATAACAAATCGACCATGTTTTATAAAATTCCTGTAGATGCAATACAAATCAAGTTATGGCTCGTTGAAAGTCACCGTTCGCCGAAAATTTTCGAACCTTTCACCATTATATAACGGAAAAATGACGAATATTTGGAGGAAAACTTGTTAGACCTTTTTTAAAGTAATTGAAAGGACCTTTAAAATGAGCTTTTTTAAATTTGCAAAGAAACTTACGGAATTGTGATGGAACTAAAATGGTTGTCCTGTTTTTTTGGAGGAAAATCGGCAATGAAACCAATGGCTTAACCGCAAGAATTGAAATTAAATGTAATCCATTTCCAATTTACTTTATTTAGGTACTAACAATGTGTTCTAGAAGTTTGAACGGTTTAGAATGCCTAGATTTGAAAAAGTTTTTTTTGAAATGATTTTTGAAATTTTTGAAAAAATCTTTTTTTCATAACTCAAAAATTAAAGAGGATACATAGGTTTTTTTTGCAAAAGTATGTATTTTTTATTTCTCCAGGATGAAAATTAATTATCACTGTTTTAAGTTCGCATTTGAGTGCGAGGATCACCGAGCCATTTAAACTCAAAAATCTCACAAACGAAGGGTTCAAGGAAGTTCAACTTTACGGCCTTATAGCCCTTGAAATTCCCTGTAAAATGTTTTTTGGAGCGATTAGATATATTAAAAATTAAGAAAGTTAAGCCATTGGATTCATTGCTGATTTTTCCTCCGAAAAAACGAGACAACCATTTTATTTTCATCATACTCCGTAAGTTTTTATGCTAATGACTTTTACTAAAGCTCATTTTAAAGGTCTTTGCAAGCACTTTAAAAAAGGTCTGACAAGTTTTTCTCCAAAAATTCGTCGTTTTTCCGTTATTTAACGTTGAAAGCTTTGAATTTAGTTTTTGGCAAACAGTCACCTTCGATGAGTCATGACTCGGTTCATGTTGCATCTACAGAAAAAGAAAACAGTCGATTTGTTATTTTATAAGCTTAATTTTTGCTCCTGATGATTTTTTTGATAAAACGTAAGGTTTTCGAGTTATTCATGGAAAGTCGCTCTAAAACATGCATATTTTACATAAAAAATGAACATTTTCAATCGCAAATAACTCGAAAAATATTGATTTATAGAAAAAACTGCATAGAACATTCTTTGCTAATTCATCCCCTATCGATTTCTGCGGTTATTTTGAGTGTACTAATTTCCACCTCTGAGAAAGAGTGGCATCCACCCCAAGGGTAAAAGTGTACATCGGCACTTTTTAACTTTTATTCCTTGAGCCACTCCCTACTTACTGTCCAAATTTCACGTCAATCGGTTTTATCCGAAAGAATTCTGAGCGCGAAAAACCGTCAAACACTGGACTATTATTAGGGCTGATATAAATTAGTAGTAGTATAAAGCTTTATTGGAAATTCCAATTGGCTAACGACCAAGGTCTTCCAGCCTATGTACAATACATTATTTTACAATCGTATCGATTTTTATAAAAAATATAACCCTTGTGTTTATAGTCTTACAAAAAAAAAGAAAAAAATTACATGTTATATATAACTATAGATGATTATGTGTATTAACAAATTAAATTAATAACATTAGTCACTACGTAGCAATATAAGGGATTCGTAGATTGATTGTGTAGGGAATATTCTTTTAGGAGGGATGTTGGGATTGGTTTGGTGAATTAAAGGATTTATAATTTCGATGTTAAGTGAATTATTGGCAAATTTTTGTGATAGTCTTTTGAATTGGGAGAGGATTGATTCAATATTTATTTTTTGATATAGAAGGTTGTTAGAGGGATTATGCAAGGGGTTGTTAGGGTGTCTAATCTTCGTAATTTTCCTCAGACTGAGTCTTCTCCTACTTCAATGTTGTTTAAAGCTGGCTTCCGACAATTTCCAAATAATATAAAACCATACTCTAGTATTGGTTGATAAACCATTTTATAAATTTTGCAAGCTGTTCGTGTATCTATTCCTTCATTTTTATAAGTTAATGATCGAAAGTGTTTGGTTCTTGTTATATTTTGATGTAAATTAAAATTTGCATTATATATATTAATATTAAAATACAATTTTCCAGTTGATTGGGTTGTCAGTTGGCATAAGGTGGTTTGACCAATCAATTATTACAAAATGGATACTCAATTGCAGTGAGCCTTTATTATTTTTACTAACTTAATATTTGACATTAGTGGTAATATGCAGCAGCTAAACGGTGCTGATCATATATATTCTGGCAACGTAAAAAGTGACAATCTAGATAGATTAGTTTCATTATATATCAATCTTGTATTCGTTGATAATGACTAGGTGGAAATGTAGCAACATTTCCTCTTATGTATCATCTTATCAAGATGCTGTCCATCTAGGATCACCAGTTATTTATAAAGTGCAGATGATGTTTTAGAAAATATTTTATATTTTTTATTTCTTTTGGAGACCAAGAATTTTTTAATGTTATTGAATAAATGCCTTCCATTGTGTAAAAGTGACTAAGCCTTTACTTTGTCAAACAACCACAACATTTACATAACTTTAAAATGCTACTTGGAAATGTTTTCTATTAAAGTATTTTCAGTGAATGTAATGGTGTATATATTAATTAATCATTGTAATTCGTTAATTAAAGTTTTCCCTTCGCAATATCCCACAAAATGGCAACCTTAACTTGCAAACCAACATTTTTTTCAATATTAAATAACAATGTAAAAGTAGAAAGGTGTATTGATTATTTATTAATTTTATAAAAAATTTAATAATTTCATATGTATCTAACATTCTTCCTTTTTTACAAAGTTGACATAACCCTAAAGTCTGCTAATAATAGTCTAGTTCTTTTCGCCGTTTTTCCATCGATGTGACCCTCCATTTCTTTGGAGATGCCGTTTAATAATAGTAAAGTATCTTTCTTATAAAATTTATCAGGAGTGGATTCGTTGGAACCCTCAATGTCTTAAAGCATTAATGACCTTTTAATTAGCAATGCTCTACGTTGGATGCCATCTGAACAATTCTACCACTTTGCATCTGAAGGACAACAATAATATGTATGTTCAATAAGGGTAAAAACCATTATATTATTCCGTTCTTGACTTCATAGACAGGATTTGAAGGACTAAAAGATTTCTCGATCACATGTACTTACTCACTGTATATGTGCAAATTATTACAATCGATACAGAAGTTTGAAAGTCATGAGCAAAAAACAGGTTTCAAAATTTAATATTGAATAGCTCCAAAGAAAAAAGTCTATCCTATCTTAACCAATAAAATATTCCTTCAAATCGACTGATCTGCCTAGAAATTGTACAACTTGTACATTTCATTATGATTTGAAATCTTCAGGACAGTACACGGACTATTCAAAATATGCAGAAATAAAAGACATTAAAGGTAATAGCTAGGTACTAGAAGTTGTATCATGTTTGTCAAATAAAATTTTAAAATGTACTTCATAAAAAATTATTTTCAAATGTCTTGTAATAGTGATGTTATTTCGAATAGTCTGTGTGCTGGTCGGAAGATTTCAAATGAGAAAGAAATACCCAAATAATGTTTTCCCGAGGTTTGGCCCCAAGTTCTTAGGACACCTTTCTTTGTATTCTTTTAAACATGCCAATTAGTACATACATGCTCCAATGCACGAAACTTTAACCACATGGCAGAATTTTACATATATTGTTTTAAGGTTTCCAGTAAAAAAAAATAATGGGAAAGGTGAAATAACTGGGATTAAATTTTTAACATTTTATTGAGTAGATCGGTAAGTTTATACATCTTACAATAGGAAACTATATACAAAGGTATTGACTACAACATCAAAACCACTCAAAACTAAACTGATTGTTTTAACAATTCTTTTGAGGTATGTATAACAAATAACACAATATAAAAAAATAGTCGTACAAAAATATAAATAAAAAATAGGAATGATACATTCACAGATTTAAATTATTTACACATTTGGTAAATGTATGGTATAAATATTATCACATCAAATTTGTATGTTTACATATTAAAAAAATATGATATGTCTGTGCATGGTCGTCTTTGCTGTTTAGCAATTTACACCCAGCATGCTAATTTCTTCTTCTATGGGCAGAGGTTCAATGGGGTTTTTGTCTTGTCTTTGTTCTATACATAGGGTTGTTTCGGCCTAAGGAAAAACTTATTTTAAAAGCATGTAATGATGGACATCAGCAAAGGGGATGCCGATTTTGGTGAATTTCTGGGTTTGCCCCGACTTCAGTGAAACTTGTTTGTTTTTATAAGTTTAGGCATGAAAATTAAGAATACTTTTTGCTATTATAATATACTGGTGAGAGAAACGAGATAAACAGTTTTAGACGGTTCATTTATGACATTGTACTTTACCTATGTACCTCTTTTTGTCTTTTCTCTTTTGGAATACAAGCTAAAGATCCACACATAAAGTTGACCATAGCATATTCAGCTCCTTTTTTAAAACTAGAGTAAACAAACATAACTATTTTGATTTAAAAAAATTTTAATAGTTAAAAATCCAAAGAAAAGTAAATGAAATATTGTATTATTATATTTTCCCACAAATTGTAAACACCATAATCTAATCAATGGCATTAGTTTCAGTTGACTGTGGGCTCTAAACCGGCATCCTCCTTTATTAAAAAGGTTTTATAGCTATATTTTTCTGAAACTATTTTGCTAATTGGATAATAGGAAATTTTCTCAACTGGTAAAATTATTTCAATTATTAAGAAATAAATTTAGAACTATTCTGGGCCACCGATATACATACAGTTACAGTAATGAAATGTGGTAATGGTATATTATTCAACGAGCATATAATGATGAAGTTTATCTCTGACGGTGTCAAAGAAATCTCGTTTTCACTGTCAGTATCAATTTATTTAATTATATTATTCTTCTTGAGTCCCTAATATGTAAAACAAACAAATTTCGACATTTCAAATTACAGAATACGCTTTGACACATTGGGGTGGCTTACTAATAAAATAATACAGTTTGTGGACACGTAGCTAAATGGTTTCAAAAACAATAGGGATTGCCGCGTGTTGCTAATAGATGATGCTTTGAAAAAACATACTAATGTAGCTTTTGACTGTTCATTAAAGTACCTCTTCTGCATGTACTATTTGAGTGCTTCCTAGAAAACTTAGAAAGACAACACTTGTTTTTTGGTTGCTGCCATTTTGACATTTTAAATTTTTAGTAAAAAGTCACTAATGTCATTTCTTATAAACAACTGACTGTCCTCATTATTCACTGCAATCAGTGAATAATGAAATCATTATTCACTGCAGGGAATAATGGATAGCATTATCCTTGGGAAAACACATACATAATGAGTACATTATTTAATAGTCGTGGACAAAGGTACTTTCTATTATGGGATCTGCACGATCTGAGAGCGATTTCCAATATCTCTATTCAAACATACAGGGTGGGGCATTAATAATAGTCCATAATTAGGTGTTTCCACAAATTTTAAATTTACTTTCACTGTGAAGATAATACTTTATTATAGTAAAAAAACATTTGAATTTTGAGAAACAGTCGAATAATACCTTGAAATAAGCCATTTTAATTTTGTATTGAAATTCTTTCGCCAAAAAAACTACATCAATTCACCATGCACTCATGGCGTCATCAGTTATATTGTCAGTGTCATTTTGTGTTATAAACACGTATTTTGCAGATAAATTTCCTAAAGTAGCTTTTACAAATCCCGTATTAGGTAGGCTTTACTTATTTAATCACATGTAAAACCTAAATAAAAAATAAAATGTTGTATATAACAATTTTTAAACGCGATTAAGAAACTAATATAACCGATGACGTCACCGCGAGTTTTGTGTCCTCGTTCAATAAGTGAAACTTTATGTTATTTATTTGTTGAAATTTTAATTCGATGGACGATCGAATGCTGTTTAAATATCAATAAGTGCTTTAGTATAACAAGTACTTCATTTTAATAATATCAAAAAAGCAAATTTGCACATAGTGAAAACACCTAATTCAAGGAAACATTATTTGGCCCGAAATATGAGATATAGTCAAACATGCTTTAATAAATTGTTGCTGAAGAAAAAAATACAGCTTCTCAAAGTTGTTTCTTTTTTAACTTAAGAAATAATAATTTACGTATTACATCATGCTAGTCCGTGGAGGGCGTCTCATGAGCTATACACCAGATGATGAATATTTTTTCTTTATTTTTTTATGAAATGCTATGGCACCTTTGATTAGAAAATCTCATGCAAGAGCCATTTTTACATAAAAAAGGAGTCCAGTTGTGCCGCAAAAGAATTCTTTGAAAACAGACTCGATTTGAAAAAGAGAAATTGAATTTATTGAAAAAATTACACAACGTAAGTAAAAACTAAAGAGTGATGGCTGCGCAAACTCACTGACTTTCGTATGAACTAATTGCTGCAACTTGTAGCCCCGGTGGTGTGGCTAATTTTGTCTATAAATCTCACGTATTCGGAGGAAGATCATAATTTTTTTTAGGAGTTCTCTGAAGTGTAATTAATAAGATCATCTAAAGTTTGCATCATATCCAGACCGGCAACATTAAAAAAAAAACAATAAGTTTCTTCGGTATTTTTTCAAAACTTTTAACATGAGTTGATGTATGGGAAAATAAAAAATATTTTCAGAAAGAACATACATTTCTAAGCAAAAGACGTTTACACATTTTTTTATTAAAGTTGCAGGTTTTCCGTAAAAATTATTGAAGTAGAAGTAGTGGTGCAAGCGAGGTGTGAATCTGCATCGTGTGCTATATTCGCAAAATTTTACGCCAGGTACAAACTATCTTATGAAAATTGCATTATGGAACAATATTTGTTAGATGAATTAATAAATAATTATAAATAATATGTATTCTATAAATAGTTATGCACAACATAATAGCAATAAAACTGGAGTCGAGCGAAGCTGACGCTCCCACGCCGGTACCTGAATACAGTGCTTTGTATTACATACAGATAGACAAGTATGCCTCTTCATTATATTCTATGTATACGTGATACTCTTGTCTACTTATTCTGTAAGTATCAGAATTTATATTATATTTCTTAGCGAGCTACATTCCCGAAACTGTAAATATTGGTATTTTTTCTTATCACCAGATGCACTGAAGATAATATGATAAGTTAATGAGGTTCAAACTGACACATTTCTTGAAAGTTTCCCATATACCAAAAAAGTTCGACTATATACTATGGATTATCATACAATATACAAAAATGAGGTCATTTTCGTACAGATGAGAAAAATCATCTCTAGTGTACAATTTTTTTTTATCCTCAGAAAATCGCTAGAAAAATGCAATTTTCCCTTTTTGCATTTTTTAACTGTTTTTTGAGTATAGAAAAAAATTGTGACGTGATGGGGCAAAAATGATACAGGATTCGGATTCAGCAAGACAAAATACACTGGAGATGATTGGTCTGGTCCATGTAATCGACCATTTTTTTTTTAATGTGTGCCTGTGTAATTAGTTTCAATATGAATTTAATTATTTTAATCAACTGTGCGTCGGACGAGAAAACCCAAGAGACCGCTTTCATGTAGAATTGATCAGGCTAATCAGGAAAAATATCGACATGGAGAAATGTCAGTGGTGTACCACATGTTTGGTAAAAAATATCAGAGGACATGCTCGCAGGGACGCCATCGGTGGAGCGATAAAATAATTTTTCTAATTAAAATATGTGGTTCTATATCCTATTAATACATACCAAAATAGAAAATAACATCTAAAACACTTTCTGAGATATTAAAAAATAATGATTAGAAAAAAAATTCGACACCCTGTAGCAAAAATCTTAAGCTGTTGTGGACATATGTTCATATGAACTCTTCTTCATAAAATGACCGAAGGAATCACACCCTAAAATATTAGCACGTCATTAAGGAACGCCCTGTATATAATGTATCCACGGAAAAGCGATATTGTATTTGTAAAAAACCGTTTTTTTTTTTACTATGAACACAGTTTAATGTATTTTGCTCTTGCTTGACTCAAAACCCATTTTCAGTACGTTAGAACTTCAAAAATGCACGGAGGGCGTTGGTGGCAGTTTAAAAATAAAATTCGGTTCAGGTAAACTGCCCTTTCTGCGCTAGATATAGAAAAATTTTATAAGACAAACTTGCTCAAAATTAAAAAATATGACGTACCGAATTTGATAACTATATGCATATTCTTGTATTTATTTATTTTCCTAAAGTCTGTCATGGAATTTAAAATAAAACGTGAATCATCTTGTATAATTATCAAATTTGGTACGACATATTATTTAATTTCGAGCAAGTTTTTGGTATAAAATTTTCCAAGTTAAGAGGTGCCCGTCGGGAAAAATTTTACTGATACATACTCTCTCCAAACTTCGTGTATGGCTTCATTGGACCTAGTCTGACAGCATTTTCTTCTATCATTTTTTTTGTTTTTGGGGCGTTTTCCCGCTAGATTTTCTGAAGCGTGTTATTTTGACGGCATATAAAAAATCTATAGATACTATTATTTGTCCAAGTAGAATAGCTTAAAAACGTGAATTGAAACGTGAAAAAATTATTGTCTGAAAATAAATGTGGGTCATTGGGCGTGTCCGCTATCTCGAACATATCGGAAAAACGACTATAAAAAAATGTATTAATAACCAGCTGATTTTCGCTGTATTAATTGATTAAAACATACAAAAACAAGTTTTCATATTGTCTGACGAAAATTATTTTCCGATTTCCCAGTCTGACGCGTCAAAGTTGTCGGTTTCATGACAGCAAAAAATTTATTCATAACCTTCAGACATTGGAAAATTATATGCAGAAAATAGGTATTTAATTTGTCGTATCAGTGTCTGACAAATACAGTGGGGCATAACGAGAGTCTGACAAAAAAACATAATTTTCCAATACTGGCCGTCGAAGTTAGGGCGATAAAAAAATGAAATTTCGTTTAGTCGAGAAGACGGTTAAAAAAGATAAGGTATTTCAACTTACTTATTTTATAATCTTTATTTTGAATTTTTTGAACTCTTTTAGACTATCTGAATTCGACTTACCCAAGTTTTAAGTTCAATAATATTGAAAAATACGTAAAACTTTTTGTAGAAAAAAGTAGCGAAAAATTGTCTTTTAGTACGTTTAAAATCGCTATATCTCCGGTACTACTAGTCCGAAAATTTTCATCCAGGGCCCAAATTAAAGGTCTTGAAACAAGCTATAAGACAACCCTTTACAATATTAGTTATAACAAAGTACCTTTTATAAATGAAAAAACAATTAATCCATTTTCGGTAAATATATGAATTCAATTTAAGTGTGCAATTTTGCATCAAAATATATGAAGTATGCAACGAATAAAAAAAAAATAAACATGCACCAAAAAAATTTTTAGGCGCCGCCAAAAATTATCCTATTACATGAAAAACGAATTTCTGCAGAAGAAAAACGACATATTTGCACAAAAAACACTCCATTTTTCAAAGTTATTTTATATACCACGTGCATCAGATAAACGGTTAGAATTCTCTACTACTACCTACGTGTACTATACTACTACTATAGAATACAATACGGAGTGTAGAAAGACGTTCCACACTCCTATGTTCTATTATAGAGCCTGCGTACTAAACAGATGTACACAGGTGACCTTGTATAAAACGATACATTTTCAAGCGCGAAGTTCATGCAATTTATTTATGATTTTTGACACTGTAAAAATGATTTTTCAATTATTAGTATGAGATAATCATGACAATTTGAAGGAAATTACAACATTAAAAAATTGTATTTTCCAGGCGTCAGACTGAAAAACTAGAAAACACCTTTTGTCAGACAGTTAAAAAATTGGATTTGATTTATTTTTATTAAGCTATATTGAAAAAATCAGTTTGTTATTTATAAATATAGCCTCAATATATACATATGAATGTAACATCCAAGCGTAGCTTGACAACCACATAGAAAAACTTTTTATTTAATATTTCCAGCTAAAAGGCTTTATTTCACCGTCAGACAATTTTTTAATCGTATTATAAATTTTATTTAAAAACCGACAACTTTGACGCGTCAGACTGGGAAATCGGAAAATAATTTTCGTCAGACAATATGAAAACTTGTTTTTGTATGTTTTAATAAATTAATACAGCGAAAATCAGCTGGTTATTAATAAATTTTCTTATAGTCGTTTTTCCGACATGTTCAAGATAGCGGACACGCCCAATGACCCACATTTATTGTCAGACAATTATTTTTTCACGTTTCACTATTCTACTTGGAAAAATATCAGTATCTATACATTTTTTATATGACGTCAAAATGACATGTTTCGGAAAATGTAGCGGGAAAACGCCCCAAAAACAAAAAAAATTATAAAGGAAAATGCTGTCAGACTGACTGAATGAAGCCATACAGGAAGTTTGGAGAGAGCATGTATCAGCAAAATTTTTTCCGACGGGCACCTTAACCATAAATGGCAGTTTACCTGATGCAAATTTTATTTTTAAGCTGTCACCAGCGCCCTCAATGCATTTTTGAAATTCTAACTTATCGAAAATGGGTTTTGGATCAAGCATGAGCAGAATACAGAAAATTGTGTTCATAATAAAAAAAAAATTGCTATTTTTACCTATAATATCGCTTTTCCATGGACAATGTATATTGATGATTTGCTACTATATAGTAGCCTTATATTAATATATAATTATATGCATAAGAAAGGTGAGTATTCCGGCTTTAAAATGAGTCCTTAGTTTTTTTATTTGTTCCTCTAAGCAAAGGGTTTTTAGCGCGCCAAGTACTGCAAAAGGCGGGTTCGGGTGCAGGCAACCTTGCACCGCACCTCATCCAATATCTCCACTTCACTAATTTTTTATGGAAAATCCGTGGCATTTGACGAAATTTTTGTAGATACATTTTTTATGTGAAAATGTATGCTCTTTCTAAAAATATCTTTTGTTCTCTCCTACCTCGACTCATTCTGGAAATTTTGGGAAAATATTGGAAGAACAAAGTTTTTGAATACCTTTTTTTAATGTTGCCGGTCTAGAAATCATGCAAATCTTTACGTGATGTTATTGCTTACCATCGAAAGAACTCATTAAAAAAAGAATCATCTGCCTCCGATTTGTTTAGAGCTAAATATCTCTAATGACTGGGCTATTAGAGTAAATTGTCGATGTGGCCTCCACCTACTTCTCTGCATTTTCTGTCACCGTGTATATTTTTCCACAGCAAAAATTTACTAAATTGTGTGTGATTATATCCCCATATACAGTTGTTATTCCTCACTTTGTATTCTTACTTACATTTCCATTCGGCCCCATTTGCACTGGCTGAATATGTTTATTGTTACAATTAAGAAAATGTAAGCCATTTTGACTAGATTTACTATGAGATCTTGATGTTCTTGTACCATTACAACAGACATGTTCCTTTCCTTTCTCTGAAAACATAGTTTTTGATTATAGACAGACAAGTTAGTGGTGTGTCGTATTTGTATGAATCGTATAATAATACGACTCTTTCCGATGATTCGTATGGTACGAATCTTTGCAACCGATACGGTTTCGTATTCGTACCAAATGTACATAGGTACACCTGTACACTGTACACCAAATGATATTTAACTGCTTACCGATTGCGGATTACGCATTATTGATGCGATTCATACTAGCATACGAAAGAGAAAATTATTTCGTAGATATTTGCATTTTGATTTGTATTGTCGAGTTTGGGGCAACGGTGGCTTCGTAGTATTAAACTTCTATTTCTATTCATTTTTAATAATTAATAATGAGTTTCCGCGGCTAAAAGTAAACTAAACAATATACCTAACCAATAAAGTTCAATATTCAACTGATACCTATATGAATATTAATATTAGGTTTAGACTATAAAGCATAAGAATAAAAGAATAGTACAATAATTATGTGTGGTATGATTTTCGTGCATGTAGTATCATGAGATGTGGTTAGTACACAAAACTACTGGTACGAATGTTTCATCTTTGTATCTTTGTATACGGACAATACGGAGGATACGTATAATAGGAGTACAAGTTAAATTGTACCATAGTATAATTGTGTGTAGTCCGACTCTCGCGCATCTAGCATACCTAGCATCATGAGATACGTTTAGTACGAAATACGAATACGAAACTTCTGGTACGACTCTTTTTGTATACGGAGTCAGTACGATACGAATCTTTGAAAACAGTCGTACTGCCCATCACTAAGACAAGTTATTTTACTAGAAATCAATACAGGTAAATCGTATACATTCAAAATTAATTATTTATTGGTTAGTGGATGGTGAGTCTACCAAATAACTATTAATATTCCTTTTGTCAATCATTAAAGTTTTTACATAGTATACAGGATGGACCCGAAATTATCCCGATCTCCCTTTAGATGCTGATTCTACATGAAAACAATAGTAAGAAAACTTCCTATAATCAGTGTCCTGAGATGCTTATTGAGAGAGCTACAGCAGCACACTGAGGCTGACATGCCTAAATATGTTTTTATTGATATCTCAGACATACATTTCCCTTTTATGAGACTTGATTCATGATTATGCATTGTTAATGCTTACTTTTATATAGTACTAACTAAAATTAATGTTATCCATGTGCGGAGAAATGACAGATAGTTATAATTACTCACTATTTTTACATTTCTCTTTTAGTGTACATTTTTAGGAGTTTAGGACTTAATTATCATTCCCCGGATAACATTACATAAAAAGGCTTTATTCACAATTAACAGCACAACAAAGCGGTTTAAACAAAATATTGATAATTTGTTGGATAATGCCATTATAATTTTTCAAAATAGTCTATAAGGAATTTTCATCAATTTTCAAATTCCTTTATTTATTTATTTATTTATTTATTTATTTATTTACAACTATCCAACAGTCAAGGACCAATTACAGTATAGGCAAAGTGTAACATATATTACTTATAATTACATTCTAATATAACTTCCATTAAAATAGGGTACGTACATTTCAGGTAAAAGACAAGAACATTATGACATTATGACATGACATTATGGCAAGCAAAAATCAAACGATAAATACATATTTATGTAATTATGTATGCCGGTATACATATACAGACATATATACCTATATACGCGCATACACACAAATATTTAGTAAGTCCAGATATATAATGTATATCCTATTTATAACCTAATCGTAAATATCACTTGCTAGTTAAATACAGTTTTTATTTTAGACAGAGAGGTGTTAAATACATCAATATTTTGTTGCACTGACGAATAGTTCTTACACATTGTAAAAACTGGCGACGATTCAAGTAACCGTGTACGAGGCGTAGGTTGATTGAAGGTTTCAAGATGTCTAAAACTGGGACGACGAACATTTAAATTAAGCTGGCTTAGCACTTCTGGGCAGTCGATTATGGAATTAAATAATTTATATAGAAGAATTATGGAATGAGCTTGTTTACGTGTATCTAGAGAAACCATGTCACATTCTAGCAATAAGACGTCATGGGGGTAACCAATTGGAGGGTAGGTACATACCAGTTAGTTTAAAAGATACAAATTTTAAAAACTTCCTCTGTACGTTCTCGAGCAAATGTACTTGATGTTCATATCTAGGATACCATATTAGAGAGGCATACTTCAAATGAGAACGAACAGCAGCGTAATAAAGAGACATTAGTACTTCGCGAGAGCTAAACTCTTTTGAATTACGTATGATGAATGTTCTTATTGGCTCTGCTGAGAATTTCATGAATATGTTTACTGAAATTTAATGGGGGTCAAAGGTGACTCCTAAATCTTTAAAAGAACTTGGACGTTGCAGACAGGTGTGGTCCAAACTATAAGGAAATATAATCGCGTTCTTCTTGCGATAGAATGACAATATTACACTTCTTACTGTTAAGTGACAGATTATTTTTTATACACCATCAACTTATGCTGTCAAGATCATGTTGTAGGTTAATACAATCGCCTATGTCCGAGATTGAGCAGTAGATCTTCATGTCATCTGCGTACAGTAGATGTTTCGTATTAAGATTGTGTGTGATGACATTTATGTATATATTAAATAGCAGAGGATCCAAGACCGACCCTTGCGGCACTCCGGAAGTTGCGTTTAGGTTTTTGGATTTGTAGCCTTTGTGTTCAACAAATTGTAGCCTGTTGCTAAGGTATGACTTAAAAAGAGTGATCAGATTGAGTGACAAACCAACACCATCAAGCTTGTTCAGCAATACACCATGATCTAATCGATCAAATGCCTTTGAAAAGTCGGTGTGTATTACGTCTACCGGACCTTATCGGTCGAGAACTTCTGAGATATACTGCGTAATACACATCAGATTTATGGTTGTTGATCTACTTTTCATAAAACCGTGTTGGTGGGGTGTAATGATTGTCTTTAGCGGATCGAACAATAAGGAATGCATTATTATTTCAAAGACCTTTGCAAAGTTTGAGATGATGGCAATAGCTCTGTAGTTGCTAATTTCATGCCTGCAACCCTTTTTAAAGACTGGGCACAAGCGAGCTGTTTTCCATATTTGGGGAAAAGTGGAAGTTTTAAGAATCAGGTTGAAAATAAACTTGATTGGCTCAAGAAATACTAAGGCACAGTCTTTAACTAGGAAGGCAGGGATGCTATCAGGACCTGTAGTCATTTTAGGTTTGATGCTCTTTAGTGCTGCCAAAACTTCTTTGTCAGACACACTGGTAATGTATATTGGGTTGGCATTTACGATGGTAGGCTTAGAGTCTGTTATACTACTCGGTGCATATGTAGTAGCAAAGAATTCACCAAAACCATCTACAATATCCTGTGTACTACTAAATTCAGTGTTATTTAATTTCATCATTGATGGAATACTAGAGGTGTTTTTCTTATTATTGATATAAGACCAAAAGGCTTGTGGATCAGTATTTATTTTCGACTCAGTTTGTTGAATATAGGTGTTGTGTGATATCTTGATATCCAATTTAATGTGAGATCTCAGTTCTTTGTATTTACTAAGTGCCTCTTCACATCCAGATTTCCTGTACTTGCACAACTGTATGTTTTTCTCGCGTATATTAATTTACATCGGATATTGAGTAGAGATCTGACCAGCTTATGCTCCCGATTTTGTCACATAATACTGGCAAATCTGCTTTGCGAAAGTTGTAGCTGATATTTTGTGCAAACGGCGTTTTATTAGTGTGCACTTCTATATTATCTAGTTTAATGATTAAGGGGGGGACGATGAGAGTCTACTGGTAGAATGGGTGAATCACATTTATCGACTCCACATACGTTATTATATAAAACTAATTCAAGTAATCTTCCATTGCTATTAAAAATATTGTTATATTGAATTAAAGAGAAGAAGTTGCAAAATTGAATTAGCGAATTGACAACAGAATTATTATTATAATCCGATAGGATTGAAGTAGAAAAGTCATAGGTATATTAAAATCACCCACAATTAATAGGTCAGCACCATATAAATTTTCAAGTGATTCAAGGCTTTCGAACAATAAATTATAGCAATCCCGGGATAGACTCGATTTTATTAGCAGTATAGGAAGATTTTACTGCCAGTAAATGCTATGTAGAAAACTAAATCACCCGTACCTGGCAATATTTTTTTTAGTACCTACATTTAGGGGTTAAAATAAATTAGTAAAATTCAAACATTTTTGATTCGTGTGGAAACGTTAAGATTCGCAGATGGAAGTAGTCTGACGTCACAAGCCACGTCAGTCAGCTGTTCACAGTATTCTGATTCCATTTAATCCATTTATCAGTTGTTTGTAGTGTATTCCTTAAAGATATTTTTGTTTGTTTGCATTGTTTCCCAATATTAATAAGCTTTCTTCTTCAAACGTCAGGAAAACTGTTCTTAACTCATTTGATATTAAAGTTTGACATTTTAGACGGTTTAGGTACGTTGCCATTAGCAACGAAAGAAAAAGTACATTTTCTGATGGTGTGAGCTATAGAAAAAGTATGACAGTACAGTAGTAATGCATATTTTGTTTAATAAGCCGGTCATGCGTCAATGCATTTTCGGTGGTGAAATTAGAGATTTTTTAATCTTTATTTTATTTATAGCTAATCGGCGTTTGAAGAAAAAATAGCATGTTTTATTCGGAGTAAAAGCCACTTGTGACTCGTCTGTATTGCCACACCCATTTCGTTGTTCCTGCAAACCTACAGGATTGTCAGAAAGTATCACTTTTATTCCTAATAAAGCAATATAATTACTACCCTAATCATTAATGTTGTCGTTCATGTCATCAATTTATATTTTTATCAAAGTCATGAGATTTTTCTCTTAGCTTAAATACTACCGCATTACAATATAAATAACAGAAAATAACGTCTGATGGGGCTATGACAGAAGTTCCAAGCGTAAAGATGCATTTTAGAGATGAATAATACGGAATTCAGAAATTAAAAGATGATGACATATGCGACAATATTATAAAACAAAATTAGACAGAGGGTAACTGAGGGTGGTAGTATGCACCTTCAGTATAATAGTGTCTACAAGGTGACTGGGGGCCATCCATTAATTATCTCACACTCTGAGGGGGAGTGAAGGGGGTCCATAAAGTGTGACAGAGTGTGACAAGTGGGTGGAGGGGGTGAAACCTTTGGGACATCACATTATTTACATCTACATAACCATTGTTTTAACCGCATGGAATTAAAAAAAAAAAACAAAAATTAGAAAATTCTACCTCAAAATTTAATATGTGAGACATCACAACGGGGGAGGGGAGGGGCTAACTCGAGTGGGACAACCTGTCACATACTGGGAGGGAGGAGTAGAAAAACCATGAAATTAGCACGACATATAATTAATGGATAGCCCCTTTAGCTCTTATAAGTACTTCATATATCAGGTTTATTTTGATTCTCAAAAGTACGTAACTACGAATAAGTGAACAGGTGCATTGTTTGGTCAGCAAATTACATAGGAATTTTTGAATACTTAACACATTTAAAATTAAAAAATGTGAAAACAAAATCGAGGACGTAATATAAACGATACATATTTACAGCAACTTTTTTCTCTTATTTTTGGATAACTAGTTGTGTCAATAAAGAGATAATCAGTAAAAACATATTTAAGTGATATCCTGAGATAGCAAGCAATTCTGGAGACATGTCTATAGGAAGTTTTAGTGCTACTCTTGCATGTAGAATCAGCACCTGAAGGGGAATTTTGCGATACCCTGTATAATAATATAACTTTATCTGATTATACGGGTATAACACGATCATGGTGCATTCCCGTTTTTCCTTTATTTTTGAAGATAAATGATTGAAATTTGGAACATACTGCTTACTTAATAAACGTCACTTTTTGATATATAAATGATTTTTTCCTACTTTAGGTTTTACGGAAAGTGACACTAACTTTTGATTTTCAAATGGCACACCGCATATATTTATTGCATTTTTCAATTCTGCATACCATTTTGAATTTATTTTAATTTAATTTTTAGTTTTCCATTTTTTAAGTGTGCCATTACGCGGGAACGATTTATTCTGTTTGATCTGTTGAACATTCACAGGGGATACTACACATATTGTACATTCTATGGAATATTCTTTGCAGTGTTATCGTAACTAAGGTTAGTTTTTATTTAAGCTGCCAAGTCCGGTTCATAACCTTATCGCATTTGATAAAAATTTATTATTTGTAAGTGTATAAACATCGACTATTTACCAGATTTGCTATGTAACAATATTTATTCATATCTAAACTTTAAAATTTTCTCAATTAATTTTTTTGTTTTTTTTTTCTGAATTTTTTAAACGATGGAATGGAATTGTTTTCATTTTAGACATTTTTTTGTATAACTATAAAACAAAATTTTTTTTTTTATTTAAATAACTTTTATTCACCGATCGATTTCGTTCAAAATTAATAGCAATGTCCAACTTCCTTTCTTAAGTGATCGTGCTTACAAAAAAATGTGACGGACGGATGGATGAATAGTCGGACAGACGTTTGGAAAGCAGTTCAAAATTCGATCAGACACAGAGCAATATTTTTTGTGTAACTACAAAACAATTTTTTTTTTTAAATTTAAATAACAACTTATTCACCGATCAATTTCATTAAAAATTAATAGCAATGGCCAACTCTAATTTACCATCCAAATTTCAATACAATCGAATTTCCTTTCTTAAGTGATCGTGCTTACAAAAAAATGTGATGGACGGATGAATGAACAGACGGACGGACGTTTGGAAAGTAGTTCAAAATTCGATCACCCACACAGTGATATGAAAATGTTTTCTCTATGAGCGATATTAACGATTTTAGAAATATACTGGTCTTGTATTTGCGAAGAGTATAATAACTACATTAACGAATATTACAATAATAATAATAGTAAAACCTTTACCTGGAACTGTGGTATGCTTTCCTCTTGGAAACATTTCCCACTTAGACTTACTATTACGCTGTACAACACCATTAGCATATAGAGAACTACACGACATAGTTGTGCATACTGACTGCCTCCCCACTGCTGATCTACAAAAATTTATTGAAAGCAGTTCAATAATATACTCTTAATATTATTTATAAATATTTAACTTAGTTTTTAATTCCATCCCAGTAAATTGTAAAAATTTAAGTCTTTGATAAAAACGTATTACTTTTAATAAAAAAATTTGACATCAACCAACCTTAGATACTTTTCACGACAAGGAAAACATATGCTAAAACACCTGTTAGTCGCCAAATAAGTCAATACAGAATAGATATGGGGTTTCAGTTCTGTTTTTACTTCTCCATTTAAAAAGCAGTACAGTATAGCAACGAAGAAACCCTGAAAATAGCAATTAAAATTGAAACATTCTAAAAAACTAAAAACAACTCACTTGAAAACTTCCAAATAAAGTGTCACATACAAGCCAAATATCAGTTTGACCAACAAAATAGAAAACTAAAAAGACTGCGTAGTGCACTCCAAATAGTGGTACCAAAACAAGAGTTGATTTAGCCCATTTTTGGTATCTTCGGGAATCTTCATTTATAGGGGACCTTAATTTTGTGTAGAGGACAATTGATATTATTACGAACAACACCAAGTTAACCTAAAAGAAAAATAAGAGTTTGTTAGAGTACTGATAATGTAAAAACATGACAGAAAGCTAATTTTGAGTTTTATTGTGTACAGGGTGTTCGGTACATCAATAGAAAGTTTTCACTGAGTGATAGTTGGGGTCGTATGGAACCTATAAGACCATATTTATCTTTATGCAAAGTCTCACCGTTTTTGAAATATTGGCTTGGCCTTTTTAGATAGTTTTGCGAAATAGTTGAGTTGTTACTAATACATATTATTTTTTATGGTACTAAACTTTCTTCAATATATTTTTTAGACATTCTTAATATGCACACAAAAGTCACTGCCACTGGTATCCAAGCAAAACAATTCTTTGTGTCTGTTCGCTTGATATCTACCGTTTGTTTATTTTATTTTTTGTTCACGGCTTGTTGCATATGTTTCATTCTATTTTAATATGTTGCAAATAGAAAATTGTATTTAAATATTAGTAAATACAATCACCAATTTTGTGACTGAAATAATCTATGATTTTGTTTAATTTATTTCCTTATTAGACATGTAAGGTCTACAAATAAATATGTTTTAGTATAATGAATGAGGTACTATTTTTTTGGTAATATTTACAAATGCATATTATCATATTATTTTTTTCCGACTTCTTATGTTGGCAAACTTGTCAATTTGAACGTTAAAATCACAGTTTTGTGTTTCTTCTGATTGAATATACAGAACAGATGAACATTGAAGTCGTTGTTGTTCCGAAGTACCTACGTCATAGGTAGGTCGAAAAAGTGCGTTCACCTAAGGTAGTACTGCTGACCAGAATGGTCAAGTAAATACGAAAAAGGGTTTCAATATTCAGAAATTTGCCTGCCACCCCTTGACAATAAATTATGTATTTCAGTAGGCGATTTAAGCCCTTTCCTCTGGGCTTATATCAAAAATTAATGCAACTCATCTGGAGATAGCTCGGAATCTATGTCGTCTCTATAGATTGATTCTAGTACATCGCCAGATTCACCAGAATCCTTTTCCAATGGTTCGCCACTTTGGCAGTCTTCATCATTGGTTTCACTATCAAAGTTCTCTTCAGTTCTTTCTTCGGGTTTTCTAGATTATTCTTTCTTGGGTTCTTTAATTTTCGCATCGGTATTATCAGTACATTTATTTTCATTGATGTGAATAAATATACCAAAAAGCTGATTCAGTCAAATTAATATTATATAAAATGAAAATAAACCACAGACACATGTGAACACAGAACCGCATTAAGAACTATATGCAACTCAACATATCATGCCTTATGTCAGGGTTACTTATATACATACATTTATTATTTTGTTATTTTTGTTGCAAATTGAGATCTGATATGGAAGAAGAAATGTATTTCATGATAATTACAATTATTATTGCTATCGGCAAGGCGAAAATAAATAACGACATAACAGAGAAATGCAATTTTTACATTGAAACCTCAATAAACTGTGAAATGGAGGTTAGAGGGCCCCTGAAATGGAGATTAAAGGGGCCCTAGGCGCGCACCTAGGCCTAAAAGCGCCTCAACTCAACTATTTCACTATTTCATAAAAAGGCTTAGGATGATGATTATGATTGATAATTTGTTTCAACATATTTAATCTTATATTCTTTTTAATATACAAACCGTATAATATTTTTTTCCAATTTTGTAACGTACAAATAAAACCTTTAGTTTTTTTACACGAAATATGTCAAACCCTGAGTCAATATTTGAAAAAGTTACAAACAGAAGAAGGAAATATGTACATATTTGTTCTCGTGTTCATGAAATATTATTATTAGTAGCAAGTTATTACTTTTTAAAGTTACTAAGATACTAAAGAAATTTTTAAAATCACTGTGACCTAAATAGTAGCTCTATCGCCTCACCAAAAATTAGAAAATTAACAAGATAGTCAGATAGAGAAGATAAAATACGAAGATAGTTCTTAACTCCAAATTAAAAGGACATGACATCAGTGGAAACGGTTTCGGGATTTGTCAGGTATGCATTAAATGAATTTGACCAAGATTAGTAAAAGACAGGTTGGCTTGTTAGAGTTCATTAGAGTCGGCAAGTGCTATGTCACTTGTAGCCCTCGGCGAGAGCCACGCGCAGTGATTCACCTTCATTTTATAAAATATAGTATAGAAAAAAAAATGTCAAAATCTCACTATGACCTCACTATATGTAAAGTGACAAGTTTTGTGGGTCCCACATGAATGTATACTTTGTCGGATATAAGTATAATAGGAGTATTTACATGATGGCCCCACAATATTCTACAGATCGTTTAAAAAAAATTGTCTTTTCATATTTAGGCACAGGATGTACCTGCATTAATTTTATTTTCAAGAGTAATATCCATATTATATCCATATTTGCTTTGTATAGGAGTGGTTTATTCTTTGATATCAGGAGTATTATGTCTGGTAAAATTGATTATTCTACACAGGTCAGTATTTGTTTTGAAAAATATATGATCATAGCTTTGAAAGGATAACAAAAAGTGTAAAATTATGCTTACCAGTACAGAAATAATTGTTGGTATAACAATAATCATATATACTAAGTAATTATCATTGGTAGTCCAACAAAGTGTGTCCTCGATCATTAGTCTTGCTACAACCCAAGGTATTATGACCAGAAGCGGCAATCCTGAAATAATACATTTTACTCTAATCATGTTTTTAAGAGTAGCATGACATAAAATTACCCCAGCCAAAGATGATGTAATGCACTAAATTTTTACTGGAATCTGCAAATAGGGCTCGAAATATCAAATTGTTTAAGTATAACCCTTCCATTAATATCCAGGAATAGTTTGCAGTTGTAAAGTACTGAACCAGAGTAGAGAGCAGTTTACATTCATAATTATTGGACTGCAAAATTCATATTATAAAAAACAAGAATCAGATTCATAATATCATAATATAACACTGCGCTGCAAAATTAAGCCGTTATTTTGAAAGATATTAAATTAATTATTTCAGTCTTAAACTAATTATTATTATTATTATTATTTTATTATGCGCACTTCCTAGCTTAATTCTGGAAACTCTTTACCAATCTCTTGAGATATATTTGGGATTAGGTACAGGTGGGAGAGAATTCACTCTATCCACCTTTGCATGATATTCTAAACGGATAAAAGTTTTCATACCACGTCTGTAGTATTACTGCCTTTTGTATCGAGTTGTTATCCCGACTGGAAGACCTAGTGATACTGTGTTCCTCTTCAGACGAGTAGTAGCCACTCCTTCCACAGATATAATAATAGGAACTATTTGAACTTCTTGAAGTCTCTACATCCGTTTCACCTCCATTGCGAGGTTTTGATATTTTACTCGTTTTTTTTGTTCTGTTTTTACTAGGTTATGTGTAAGTGGGATACCAACATTTTTATTGCTTTTATCTATGAGTAGTAGGTTGAAGTCTACAGTTTTATCTGTGAGCACTGTACGATCTCAGTATAATAGAATTTCCTGGCTTTCAAGAACGACATCGGGTAGGTATTTCTAGTGCGGCTGCGGATTTTTAATCAATTTTTGTTTCAGGGCTAAATGACAATGTATAATTTTTGCCACTTGATTGTGGCGTCCAAGATAGTCACTATTTGCTAAGGAACTACATCCACTAGTAATGTGCTCTATCATTTCGCCTGACTGTTCACATCTTCTGCATTTATCCACTACGCTCTCTTTTAAAATATGCTTCTCATAGTTTCTTGTTCGTATTACTTTGTCCTGAATAGAGATCATGAAACCTTCTGTTGCAAGGTATAGCTGATCCTTCCCCAAGAAACTGACTGAGAATTGCTTATCCGTCGTGGCACAAGCAAGCTATGTGGGATATTTCCCATGAAGTAACTTGTAGTCCAAGAATTCAACTTTGTCCGCATTTGTTTGTAATGGAGGTTGGGCATTTCGGTTAGATAAGTTAAGAGGTGTGTACGAGTTATCAGCGTTTGTAATTTCTCTCATTTTCGGGTGAGGATTGTTAAAGGAGTACTCACGCATCTTAATTTCTTGATTTTTACAAAGCTGTGAGATATTCATTAGTCCTCGTTCACCCTTCTGTCGTGGTAGATCTAATCGCTTCACGGCAGACTTAGGATGGTGGAGGTTGAATTTGGTTAAAAATCGTCAAGTTAAACCACTATTTTTGAAGCATGGAATTATGACGCTCTCATGTATATTCATTTTTGAGACTGCATGCCTCATGCATAAAATGTTTGGACGTGATATAAACGGGCATTCGGTTCGTTACACACGGCTCACTCATAACATCACACTTCCTATTCCATCATCGGCTCAGATAAAAAACTCAATTCTCTATAATAGCAGAAAAAATTGTAAGCAATAATAAATTTAGGAAAACTTAAAAAATTATTGGTTAGCAAGGCTTATTACTCACTGAATGAATTCTTTCAAGACACATTTTTATCACTGTGTTATACTTAAAATAAATGTTATCCTGTTTGTTGTTGTTTTTTGTTTTCTTTGTTTTTAATGTCTGTAAATTTTATTAGTATTTAAGTTTGGCTTTGTCAACAAAAATTTTTTTGTATTTTTTTCTGACAATAAAGCACATTCTGATTCTGATTCTTAACCAATCTAAATTTTCCAAATCTGCGTTACTCCATTTGATCGATCCAAACGAGTATGTTAACTGAAACTGCTCACGTATTAAAGATATTTTTTGAATTTAGTTTCGAGTTGAGGAGTTTTGTGAGGCAAAATTTTATATTTATATGTAAATTCTGTTTTCATGGTATCATTGTTTTATTCCTAGGTTTTGTTCAATACCCAAATACTTGTAAGTTTCCTTTGGAGGAAGAGAACTTATGTTCATAGTCGCCTCATCGTTGCGAACGAGAATACTTTTTTCTAGCACATGTAGCACACTTATCTAGACCAGAAACCATTCTTATGTCATCACTAAACGTTTTCGTTATGTTGATTAGCGTTTCCAGTTTATTTTTAGATTCGCATATAGGTCATCCATTAATAACAGTTGATTATATCTTACATCATATTGCTGTTGTAATCTGAATTCAGCTTTAATGTTGTTTAGTAGAGATGACAGTGGATCTAGTGGGCTAAGCAAGTCCCCTTGGAAGGTTCACTTTTTTATATATCCTAAGTTGCTCTTATTGCAGGTTAAAATAGTTTTCCACTTGCTCATCAAATGCGCTAATAAGTAACAGATGGTCAGGCATAACGTATATATTTCCAGAATTTTTATGAGCCAGTTATGAGGCACCGAGTCAAATGCTTTCAGGTAATCAATGTAGCAGGCATACAGATTTCGCTTTTTGGCAGTCTCACTTCATTATTACTGAATCTATAGTTAGTTCTTCTTTGCAACCCAGAACTCTTCTCATACATCCTTTTGGTTCGAAAGATAAGATATGTTATTCTCCTCACAGGGCACGTTACTTATTAACACAGTTATTAACTTATAAAACATCGACAGGCAAGTAATATTATTAGTATTATTATTAATATTGTTATTCAATTTTTTTTTATAGATCTTCGTAAGCTCTAAATATCTATTTATTATTGTTATTTAAACGTTTTCGTGCTAAAAATACCACTGCAGTGCACAGTCTTGCTCTCATTCTTTCAAATCATATCCACATTAATTTCACCTTCGGCATTGTCAAACTGTTCAAATTATTCTGGTTTCTTTTCTAAAATAAACTAATGTGAGTGTTCCAAAATATTTCCTATGAGCAGTGCACAACTCCCATTTCTTGATTAAGGGCGCTCTTGGAAAAAGTAATCCACAAAGCAAGCGAGATATTGAGGGTGTTGAAAAATTTGTGGTAAATCTTGGGACAAGTAAATAAGATACTGGATGTAAGTTAAGGTTACAAAACTAGTGGTAGCAAATGGTTTCATAGTTTTGTGGTCGAAGGGTTGAAACAAAACTGTTTGGATTAGATAGCAGGACATATTTCTATTTGTCTCGGAATGTTGTCCTACTGACTTGCATTGTATGTACTAAAATCTTGCAACACAGTGTAGATATACACTATATTTACCTCCAAATCTGTTTTGAAGTAAAGTTCTCCATTTTTAACACTAAAGTCGTTCCAAAAACCTATGCCTCCAATAAACAGCACATCTTTCAATATATAAAAAAATGCTCTTAAGATAAATGAAGCAAATAGATTCATATGAAGAATATTTCTAGCACAGTGCAGTTTCCTAAAAGTATAAAGAAGTGTTACAAAATTAATCATTCTAAATGTATATACGATCAATCAGATCGATCAAAATGGACAACTATACTCTATTCACTTTAAGAATGAAGCTTTGGTGTTAGATAGGGAATTCTCTCCCAGCTTCTCATTGGCCATAACGTGAAGGCAAGTTCCCACTACTAACTGTTGACTATTTCTGACTTATAAACAACTGGTCTGATTTCAATTCAGTGCTATTGTACTTTAAAGGTGTGGCAGTGTAAACCAGTCACAGAAGTACTTCATTCTTAAAGTGGATATATACTGTAGATCTTAAATGCCAAAAACAGCGAAGGAAAATTATTGTAAACAAAAACCAATTAATTCCACAAAATCCATGTAACATCTCAAAGTTGGATTTATCTAACACATAATTGGACAAGATCTTATACCATAGAAGTCCTTACCGTGGCATGTCACAAGTGACTCTCAGAGCGATAATTCAACGTTTCCCGTTTGGATATATAAACTTTTGTAACCCGCCATTTATGTTTTCTGTTAATTTGAAACTTTGTTTTCTCTTATTTTCACCTACATTTCTTCCCCTCTGTTGCTTTTTATAACAATGAAATTCCTTCCTCAAAAATTTTCATGAATCTGATAATTTTATTGCAAATGGTCAAGGGTTAATGTCTTGTATTACTACTGGGAAATTGGGATTTTTTTCGAAACTATGTCTTGTTGGGAAGATATTCCAGAGGTGCCAAGCACTTCCCCTACTGAATGTAGTCCATGCGTCAATAGCAGGAGTAGGCTATCGTTGCGAGAACTACACTCAGTAGGGGAAGTAACCCCACTGTATTATTAAACTGCGATTTAGCTATGGGATAATTTTTATCCTTGCATTGACAAACCAGCCCTTAGACAAACACCACAGACCAAATCTAAGAGACTTTTCAGTTATGTCCTATCATTGTTTAAATTTCTGTTTCTCCCTTATCGACTCTAGGCAGGAGCCGATTTGAGAGTAATCTGCACATTATATTGTACCAATTACAGTCGTTGCTTGAACGTCGTACGTTGTGTTTAAATCCCGTGACAGTCTATGTTAACCACATGTTTCTCATATTTTCTCTTCTGCAGTGCATATTCTAGGCAGGTCATAGGTCACACAACAAAAAATGAAACTGTGTACATAGGGGAATACTATTGAGTCGAAAGTCTGATGACAAACACATGCACATCTGTGCAAACACAGCGCACAGCTAGAGGACTTATACCAGAAACGACTTTCTCGCAGGCACGTTTGATGTATCGATAATTTTTAGTGCCCCTCTAACATCTATTTTGTGGTACTCTCGGTGGAAAATTCAAATATCTCATATAACATTAAAATTCCTCCAGACAGATGCGAAATATACAATTTTCTTGGAGTATTTGCGCAAAATTTCTTTCCAAACAATTTGATTTTGTTTCACAAGCAGTGAAATATTCACGAATAATTTGTTTAAGCTATAGTCTTTTTAAACCAGGAGGAGCGTTTCAAATTTACCGTGCTAAATCATACATCTGTGATTGGATACGCCCTCGCCAGTTTTACACAAGGCAATAGTAATCGAGGTTACTATTTATAATTACAAACCAAAAGTTTCATTTAGTGTAGTATTTGTAATTTAAAATACAACATTCCTGCTAATTCTAGCAGTTACTACAATTTCTTCCATTACATTTGACAATTTTTATGTTGGCTCGATGATAATAATAAAAAATACTCACTTAATAAGAAACATGATGAAGAAAGCAATAATTAAAGAAATCAGTGATACAGCATACCCTGATTGAGATATAACTTTTAAAGCAGGTACAATAGCCTAAAAAATAAAACAAAATAAAAATATTGTTAGGTATATACACATTTTCTTTTAAGTTACCTACCGCAGAGTTTTGAGATACGTCGACTTTGCGAATGTTATTTGTGAAAATTGTAGTAATTTGTCCATCCATACATGCTGTATAATTAGCCCAAGGCTCATTGGTAACTTCATTGACATACCAAGTACCATTTTCCGTACATCTTCTCGTTGCATTGTCCGTCTGAAATAAACAAATATATGCATTAATTACGGATACGATTTGAATTGAATTTAAATTTAAACCCCTTAAAATATTTGAAGACGCTCCTGTAATAATATCGATTTGAATTGCAATTCGCTTCTGCGCTTTAAATTCTGTTATTCTCTGTTTCTGACTTCACTTTGTTCTTGTATTTGCCCACAATCCGTACACTGAAAGTCGTTACCGTGACCTTGATATTAGTGATTTTAATGCGTGATGTGTCACAACTTCAATACTTATGCTTAGATTGGAATAGATCTATATTTTTGCTACTCTAGGGCAGGTTTATCAATGCGAGGATAAAGTTATCGTATGGTTAAATCACAGTTTAATAATACAGTATATAGGGTCACTTCCCTTACTGACTGTGGTCCACGCGTCAATAGTAGGAGCAAGCTTATCGACGCGTGGATTACACTCAGTAGGGGGAGTGACCCTACTATGTTATTGAATTGCGCTTAACCATAGGATAACTTTTTATCCTCGCATTGATAAACCGGTCCTAAGTATTTGTCACAAAAGCCCTGTTAACTATAGCTACGTATAAATCTATTCACTGAGGCAACGGAAAATCGTAATAATGTTACTCTTTTATAGAAGCTTTAGTAACAGTCGGTAGCAGTGATTTCTTATTCTCAGTGATTAAATCACATCTCGTGTTATATCGCCCGCCAGTCGCCACCAATTTCTGCGTTTGCGTCCTGCGCCCTCTACAAGGAGCCGATTCGCAGCGCACTTCGCAGTATTCCGCAGATTGTTATGTTTTGTGGGTGTTCTATGTTTAATCTGTTTCTTGGTGTTTGCCTCGTGTTGTGAGTACGTTACGCCGGCGGCTTGATACATAGTTTATTAAATGTATTTATTGTCGTTTCCTTGTATATATCACATCTAAATTTGATTTTTTATATATTAAAAATACCTACTGGTTTTTGATAAAATAAATAATGCCTAGATCAAAAAAGAATAAAAGGAATAAAAAAGGTAAGTCAAGTGATTGCATTGTAAATTTAACCTAAAACAATTTCAATTTTAGTTTCCTTAACAAAGCTTGCGACAAAGGGTTTATCTGGGAAACAAAAAATGGTACTTGATTTGAGAACTTGCGTAGAAAAATATACAAGTGTATATTTATTCTCAGCTTTTAATATGAGAAATGTGCAAATGAAACTTGTTCGAGATGAATGGAGACCTAGTCGATTTATCTTTGGTAAAATTTCTGTGATGACTCTAGCATTGGGTAGAAATAAGCTACATGAGGTTGCAAAAGATTTACATAAGGTAAGAACATGCTAAATAACGTAATAGAGAAAATTTATGTAAATTACTTGCCACATCTTAAGGCGTCTGATTGTATTGTAGTGCTATATAGTGATGCGCGATATATATCGATGTATCGATATATCTACTGAAAGCAGCAATACGTTTTCGAATTACATATATCTATGCATCACTGAACTTGAACAAATGAATGTGATATGCGTTATTGCTACAGTACGCGGTAGAAGGCAGCAGCTATAGCGCCAAACACGTTGTTTACTCCACGGAAAACCAACACTATGGTAAAAGGATTCAAAAAACACTGCCTGAATTTTTTCATCATCAACTTCTGTTTATTGAATATCGATAATTGGTAATATCGATGTTTTTGCAGTATAAATATCATATATCGATAGTTTGGTTCGATGTTATCATCGATGATATGAAATATCAATACTTTCGGTTTGATGTCGCATCACTAGTGCTATAGGTCAGATAGGTATTAAGTAAAATGTTAAAATTCAGTCACTGTTGTAAAAATGTAAAATACTTAACTTTTAAGTGAATAAGACATTAGTCTTATATGAGGTTTTGTATTAGGCGTATAGTTATAGATTGATGTGTGCAATAATTAAATGTAATGAGTCTCTTAGGATGAGATAGGAATCATTCAATAAATAGGTTCGGACAATGAGCTAATTTATACCCCTCCCCGCCTTTGTATCATTGTACTATTTATGAGACCCCCCGCCCTTGTCACATTTTCAGTGACTCGCTCCCTCCTCCTAAAAGTGAACTCAATTGTTGAATGGCCACATTGAATGATCCCTTAACATATCTGATCGATTTATCTAAACATGTTCAAAATTTGTCCTGCATACTCGATTTAAAATTCAAAATATAGGTGCGCCAAAGCGGGGTTATGGCCGAATACCGGATATCCGACCACCGAAGCCAAACAACTTTGGTGCTTCGGCCGAGGCATGAAATTACATTTTTAAGAAAAAAAAACTATTGAAACACTATGATTGCACTTAACATAATTTATAAGGAATGTTGTTGAGGCTTTTTACCAATTCCTCCTCGTGTATCACATATTTTACACTTGGCAAAATTTGTATCCTCCCACAAATCATAAAATTCCCAAATAATTGCTTTTTTTTTAGTTGTTTTATTGGTCATTGCAATTGTATACTGACTCTTACACAATTTATAATCAACTAAAATGCTAAACACACAAAACACATGAATATGTCTATAGAAATAACTGCAAGTTCTAAGAAGAATTTTGTGCTTCGGCCGAAACTGCCGAATACCGAAGCAGAACCAGAGCTTCGGCACATCTCTAATTCAAAACTTAATACCTATAGCTATTCATATAAATGAAGAAATTGTCTATAATTGTTTAATTGTGGCATATTCAGATTTTGTTACTTTTTATAGGGTATTTTGCCACCGAAAAATATTTAAATTTATTGAAAAAACCTCTCCGTCAGATGGATCAGACAAAGGTTGGTTCTTGAAAACTTGATAGTTACAAGATTTCTCACACCTAAAAATATACAAATTAGCACAATGTTATAAACTGAAAACTGAAAATGAAAACTAAAGACAGTTAACGTTTTGAAAGATTTACTTCTTCCTCAAAACTTTTTGGCCTTCAACCATGACAGTTCGTTGTTTATGAATTTCCATAGTCATGTGAGACATTAATAGTATATTATGTTACTAGAAGGAGAAGGCGAATATTACAGTTGAGCCCAGAAGTTTGCTTAGCCGAGGCTAAGCAACTGGGCGAAACATGTAATGTGCCTTCTACTCCGAGTGACAATACTATTTTTTCTTCAAGCATCAAAATAAAAAATTGCGACTTTAATTTCGAAAAATGACATCAAATATGTTCAATCTTGGCAAAAAAATAAGATATAGGTAATACTAACCATTTTAAATGAGTACGTACCTTTGTTGCTAAATATTTATCATTAGGTGCTTTATTAAGGAATTTATCAAACTCTTCTTTAGATACAGCTTTTGACTTTTTAGGTTTATAATTTTCGCCTTGTCGCTTTAAAAAAGCAATTAATGTAGAATAGTTGTCAATTTTTACATTGTGTTCGATGTTTAATTTAAATTTTACCATTGAATATTACGCCCATAGAGTTGAACTTTACAGTTTTTTGGATAAATGTGTAAAATATGCTATCATCACATTTTCCGAATACATATATGTTGTTGTCCTTGGCCCATTTTATAAATTTATCGTACGCATTATCATAAACTTCTTTGAATTTCACGGGAATTAGTGTTGCCACTGATGAATTTGCAATTTCAAGTAATACAGTTGATGTGCACTGCATTTCTTCAAACATTTTGGTTTTCAATTTGCAAAATGACCCGACGTGAAATTAAAACCGACAGTTATGACAAGTCATAGCTACTTGGATTTTTAATTCGTCGTATGATAGGTACACTGCTGTGCAAAACTAAGTAGGGCAGCACTTGTTACTGTACTTATAAGAGTTAAAAAGCGAGATAAGAAAAAGGAAGTATTAAAAGAAGGCCTTTAGGCTTTAACCAGGAGACGAAGGATAAATGATGGGTAAATTATCTGCGTGGAAAAGCAGATGCATTTATATTACACCACTACTGTCACTGTCCTACTTACTTTTGCACCGCAGTGTACATTGTTTCATTTTTGTCCTAGGAAAAAATGCAAAATATTTGTATCAGTACAAAAATAGGCTCTTTCTCCAGGACGTGTTGCAATATATAATGTAAGTATTGTTATACGCTTAAAGAGAAATTGTAATTATCTTATTTTTACTTACTTCTCTAAGGATGGGCAACCAGCTAGTACAAAAATCTATCGAATTATTTGACAAGCATTTATCCTCGCTTAATAAAATAATCGCGGATTCCTTAAGTTTTCTTTTAGTTCTGTTGCGCTCTTTTTCCAAGATCTTCGCTGAGTTACATTGGATCCTGTGGTTATTGTCCTACACATGTTCACAAATTTTGGATTTTTTAAAATTCTCCCCTTCTAGCGTAATTTCTATGTTCACCAAGCCTTACATTGAAAGGTCTAAATGACTCACCTACGTACTACATGGAACACTATAAATACAATTTTTAGAATTTTGAACAACACTTAAAGGTTTGGTTTTCGATAAAACCAATCTTAGCGTGGAGCCCCAACAGTTGGTACAGAAAACCTATTTCTAATTTTTTGTAATTTATCCGATAAACCATGAAATATAATTTAATGTCTCACGTGACTATGGGAATATCTAAAAAAAGAACTGACAGTCAAAAAGTTATGAGAACAGAAGGAGATAATCTTCCGAAACGTTTACTGTTTTTAGTTTTCATTTTCAGTTTTTATATTTTATAACATTGTTCTAGTTTATATATTTTCTTGGTGTGAGATATTTTTCAAGAACCAACCTTTGTCTGATCCATATGGGGCAAAGGTTTTTTCATTAAAAACTTTAAAATATTTTTCAGTGGCAAAATATCCAATAAAAAGTAACAAAATGAAGAAATATTTACAGGAAAGGCCTCAGTAACCATGTTTAATTGTTTACTGCTGTATTGAGTCTTATTCACAACGTCTTGATAGACTTCTGATCCCTCCTAGTTGGCCACCAATTGCTGAATAACATGTCTGATGGCTTCATGCCATCTGTCGTCATTGCCTGTTGGACGCATGGTTTCCTCAAAGCTCTTTCCCATCAGCCTGATAACATCAGCCCAAAATTTTGGGGGATGTTCTCTTGCCATCTATTTTTCCCTGAACTATGAACTATTCTGTATTGTCCTCTGTCCGATTGATGTGGCCAAAAACTGAGAGCAATTTTTGGGGACATATTTTTAGAAAAGTCCGTCTGCTAGAATGTCATGTTGGTATTTTTTAAGTCTGATGTTGTGAATACATAATCTGTCATATATAATTTAAATCATATAAAAATGGTAGCTTTGCTGCTATGACTTAAATATGACTAATATACGATTCAAATGTATTGACCCCTCACTTTAACCGCGAATATCTCAGAAAGAGGAGCAGAAAAAATTGAAAAAATTATGTGTTCATTATTAGTCTATTCTAAATCAATAACTGAAATTTAAATAAGGTATATTGGACATTTTTGAAGTTCTGCTAAGTTATATTGAAAAATACTTTTTAAGGAAATTTTGACCATGCCAGTTTCAAATTTGCTATATCTTGGAAAATATGCATACTATGTAAATAATATTTTAGACACCGACATATTTTGTACGAGGAAATTTCTTAATTTTTTTATTTTCAAATTTTGTAGTTATTCTCAAAAACGTGATGTCATGTTTATCGGTTATTTATCAATGTATTTAAAAAGTTTTTGTTAAAATAGTTAATTTTATAAAATGTAAGTATTTTCAGAAAAAATTATTGGTATATATCAAATGTTAATTTAGTTATCAAACATAATTGCAAACTTGCAATGATATTATCCTTTACGCTTGATAACTAAATTAATATTTGATACATACCAATTCTTTTTTCTGAAAATGCTTACATTTTATATAATTAACTATTTTATCGAACATATTTTAAATACATTGGTCAATAACCGAATAAACATGACGTCACGTTTTTGACAATAACTGCAAAATTTGATAATAAAAAATTATGAAAAAATTTCCTCGTACAAAAAACGCCGTGCTTTATCGGTGACTAAAATATTATTTACATAGTATGCATATTTTCCAGGATATAAAGGATTTAAAACTGGTATGGTCAAAATTTCCTTAAAAAGTAGGACATTTCTCAATATAACTTTGCAGAACTTCAAAAGTGTCCAATGTACATTATTCAAATTTCAGCAATTGATTTAGAATAGACTCATAATAAACACCGAATTTTTTCAATTTTTTCTGCTCCTCCGTTTCTGAGATTATCGCGGTTAAAGTGAGGGGTCAATACATTTGAATCGTATATTAGGTATTCTTTATTCAATTTTATATGGTACTTATTGCTTAATAAGTCGAAAATGGTTGCAAATAGCCATAGGGATGTACGTTTTTTATTTCTACATCACAGCGGTGTTCCATTCGAAAAAATAGAGAAAATTCATTTAAACAAGTTCTGAACATAATTTTTGGCCGTCCTGTGTATTTTCAGGAAGTGACAATGATTGAAAAACATTAATTAGACTTCTCATTCGTAACTAGTATTGACATTTTTTTCTTATAATCTCATAATTGTGACTAGTGATTAGTTCAAAAGCATCTGCACATCATTTTAACAAAAAATTCGTACGACCCAAGTGATTGGGAGACAGTCGGTAATAATATAGGAGTGAAAAGAGTCTAGAGAGAGGCTTCAAAAAATGTACTGATATGTACTTTATCCCAAACTTCTTGTCGGTTCGGTATAAAAAATGTCGGGATTTTGGTTCTTTACTTCGCCGACAAAGGCACCGGCATTTTTTATACCAACAAGAAGTTTGGGATAAACTAAAAGTATAGTATTCCATTTTAAAAAAATGGTATTTGATTATATAATATTGTCTTGACTGCCTTATATATTGGAAAATAGTTTCCAATTATAATTATTATAGACTTTTTTTTATCTAGTTTACTCGTATTTTTAAAAAATTTCTTTATATTGTAGAACTCGAATTATCGAAGTCTGACGCACTATTGCCCCACCCTGTATAAAAAACACTAAATATAGATAGCAAATGACATTAAAAGTTTTATTAAGTTTATAGCTAGAAACGTAAAATTTCACTAGTTAGTTCAGGAAAAATATTTTCTGAGCCCGTTTTGTGGCAAAGTGCCCTTTGCACTTTGAAAACAGCTTTTTGCTCAGATATCTTTTGAAAGGTCTAAATGTAAGAATTCCAAGAATATAATTTAAAAAAAACTTTTTTCTTAACTGATTAAAAATGTTCATTTTTACTATATCCCTATGAAAGTATTGGACCAAACATCTAAAAAAAAATCTGAAATGTCAGGTACAATGAAACATAAAACCAATTGTTTTATTTATGGAAAGTTTACATATATTTATGAGGTATATTTTTAATTTTAGTTATCGAATGTTTTAAAGGCAAAGGGGGGCCAGGGTGGACTACTATTTACAGATTGCACACATGAAGAAGTGGTTGACTGGTTTGCAAATTTTGGTATTGACGAATATGCAAGAGCTGGTTTTAAAGTAGATAAAACCATCAAATTCAATGAAGGACCCTTAAAACAATTTCCACATGCAATGGAGCCATATTTAAGAGAGAAGTTAGGATTACCCACAAAATTAGACAAAGGTAAAATATACATTTTGGAAACAAAATGCTTTGCTAATATTCTTTAAATTAAAAAGATCTAGAAGAAAATGTAAAAATAAACAGGGTGTTCCGTTAAAATAAATCACCTTCATTTTATATCTCGTCACCTATGCTATTGTTTTCTTGTTGTGTTTAAAAAAAATGGATGAAACTCTACACCTGTTGTTTTTAACTCTTTTTTTTTTAAACGCTATGAACAATGGAGTTACAGAAAGGTCAAAACAATACACGGTTTTTACATATTTTCTAATCATGAACTGTTTAGAGGTCTTGGTTTTCTTCCATTAATATATTTTCAAATCTCAATTTCAATTTTAAAAATCAAGGACGCCGACGAAGTTCAATATTTTTGTGGAAGCATTTGTTGATCGACTTTATATATACACTTTTTATTTGATTTTCGATTATCGGTTTAGAGCTTTTTGTTCTCTTCTCCATTTTATATTTTTGGTTTCACCAAATTGATATGTTAAAAAATTTTCGTAATGAAATTGAAAATGTACCTATATAGTTGACTACATATTTATAAGGCACATAATAACCTCAATGCTGGCGACCGAGCTAATATAAGGGGAGATGGAGGCATGTTTTATCTTCCAGACTATATTAAATAATAAATATATTGTATTACTTAATAGGCAAAATATCATTACTTTCATGTGAAATGTGTTCTGGCATGATTAAGATAAGAAATGAATGGAAACACGCCTCTCTTCATTAAGATTTCAAACTCTTGTGATATAGTTCCGCGAATCACCCCTAACTAGATCGTCATATCCAGGGAATAGACAAGCAGAGCTGTACTTTGAATTTATCTTTGTGTCGCGAAGGACGGGCTATACATCCACCAATGCATAAGATATTCTTATCTTGATGCAAAACAGTAATATTTTTTAATTTACCAAAAATATCATTAAATTTCTGCTGAAAACACGATTTTTAAATCTCTAGTATTATCTTGGTCATTCTAATATGGCTGAAAAACAGCTCTGTAGTACTTTGTTAGCGTCGATTTTGGTGTTTTGATGGTCTGTTTTTATGGTTTTTTGTGCCTTATAAATATGTAGTCTACTATACTTTACCATTTCAAATATGAATATGGAGTTAAAAAATTATTATTGTTATTCGCTCGAGTTCTGTCACGTGATATATGAGATGGACCCTTCCCACCTTCCATGTGACATTTTACAACGTTTAAAAGAAAACCCCGCCCCCCCCCTTAAACTATCTCCATTAGTGTTTGATAGATCTTCAGAAAATTGTTCAACTAAAATTTGTCTATCATGCTTGATTACATTTTTGGCAACTTGCCTAATATACTTCTCACAAAACCTTCCACATATTCACAATATTTTAAAAAACAGACCAGACCAGAGTAATCAGGACAGACAAAACCCGGCCATTAATATCAGGACTTGCGTTCTGATTCAAAGTAACATCAATATTTTCATATGAAGGAAAGTATTTACTTAATGACATATCGCCAGAGCCCGTATACTATTTTAAAGTTTATGAAGGGCAGTCTCAAGCTGCATTCCCACCAAGCGGCTGCAGGCTGCGCTGGTAGCTCTGCTAGATATATTCTTTAGCACGCGATATACGCTAGGATTGAATTTTGGCTATGGTCTCTCTTCTGTGCTCGTATGTCGTCTGCTCTTGCGACGTGTCTCCGTTTCTGAAACGTTTGTTGATGAGTTATTTTGTTAAAGTTCTTTTCTATTTATTTTCTTTTTTTTCTCTATCTATTTCCACAGTAAAAACACAACAAAAATGTCGCTTCTCTCTGCTCTACGAAATAATTAGTTTGGCAATGCAAACTTTTTTCTAGCGCCACTAGTGATATCCTAACAATGCTAGGCGTTTAACATCCTTTAGCTACTAGGTGGGAATGCATCTCCAGACGCATTTATAAGAATGTTTTTACATTGTGTTTACGTATTTCATGTGCAAAAATGATACAATCACACCTTGTCAATGTGATGATGCTAAAACTTGGTGAAATATACACAGTACAACAGTTAGAATGCCAAAACATTCCTGAAGGTACAATAATAGAAATTAATAAGATAGAGTTAATAAATGCTTAATACACGACTGCATGCAACCAGGATATATGGTTTATCCTTCTTGTTGATTCCACAGGAACGCTAACGTTTTCATATTTCCCATGCACGCAATTTTGCACGAATGCCCTGAAAAACGGATTGTTCAGTTGATTCCACAAATTATTACATCCAGTCGTCATTTTCACTAAATGTAGGCTTCATTCTAAGTTTGCCCAAGATGACTTGTTTTCTTACATGAAATTTTTCACAAAGTGAGTTAAAAATATATTTACAAATTGATATAGGTGTGGATGAATATCACAAAACATAAATACGCACTTTAAAATATACTAATTTGTCGATATTCTTGTCGTTTCTCCAAATCTTCCCATTATTATATGTAGAAGCTGTCTCAATGAACGCTTTGATAAACATGTTTTCTTTCCTCAATTGCATCGTGCGAGTGAAGGTCGTGCTTGCCACTGTCTGTTTCACAACACAAACGATTGCTTGTAGGTACTTACCCATTAAATTAGGATAGCGTTCAATCAGAGGTAGAGATCGAAAAAGCGGTTCCATTTATTTAGCATTACAAGCGCGGCCGCTTCAACAAATTACCATGACAAAATAACGTTACTTTAGAATGACTGCTATGTAATATTCTCGAAAGCCTTGCGGGCATTGCCAACTTCCTATCATTCATCGTTCTCTACGAGTAACCTGTTACTTAAGCATTGAGTAATTTGACAGTACATTTCTATCCCTTGACAAAATAAAGGTACAAAAATAATGCCCCATCTCTAGTCAGCGCCATGTTGTAAACGGAGTGATTATTTGCAATTGCGTTGATTAACAAACATAGGCCATTAATATCGAACCGACTTGTGCGCTTTCTTTGTAAATGAGACTACATATGTCACCATGTGATAATTCAAACTTTAAGTTAAAATAAAATGCTAATAGACGATAAATTAAAACTTTATCTGTATATTTATTAAGTAGAATCTCTAAGCTGTTTACCACATGCATTAGAATATCACGATTTAGACGTGGGAAATGACTTATCTATTACCTCTTTTTAGGAGTTGTCATCTTAATGAGAGATTTTGAAGTATGCAAAGCAGGAGATGTGTTAACACCTGAACAAGCTAGAATATTAGAATTATTTGAGTATAAATTGGCCAAATTTAGATTCCTATTAAGAGCAAAGTGGACTAAACTGGATGGATTTGAGGAACTCACTGGGCCCAATGACAAGGAGGAAGGAGGAGGACAAATAGAAGAAGATGATGATGAAAAGGATGATGACGATGATGAAAAGGATGATGACGATGATGAAATGGAGGATGATGATGATGAAATGGATGATGATATTTAATAAATGACTTTGTTTATCTTAAGTATGAATAGTTGTATCATGTAAAAATGAGTTTGTTATTTGTATTTCTAATATTGAAGTCTACAATAAATAAGTGTTGTACATAGCTATAGAAAATCCTTAGATATCGTTTGAAAAATTGCTGTAGTTACAATCGGGTCTGTTTTTTAGATTAAGAATCAAATTGGAGTGAGAGGGGTACTATTAGCTGTCTCAAAATGTCTTCGTTAAACATACCATATGAAGTTAAGAAATCATACAGGTTTGGATGAGCAGGGTTCGAACGACATAGCCCTATTTCGTGATTTATGAGAGGGGGACTGGGGTGCGTTTTCACTCAATAATCCGCGCCATTTTTAGTCAGCCCCCGACTAAAAATTTTTTCCGAGATGTTTTCAATATTAAACCGTTTATCTAAATTTTTGTTTTCTATATGCATGTACATTATGCACCAATGCGTGCAATTATGGGTTCAAAATGGCCCTTAGAGGGTTATAAATAACTACGCGTTAAGTGATGCTTAAATAATAATAAAACAAAACATTTTCAACCAATTTTTATAACTTTTAACCGATAATATTTCAAAAAATGTGCAAAAATAGAGAGAAATGCACTGTCCTTGCATAAAATTGCATATAAATATGTGTCCCCCACCCAACTTTTTTCCGGAATAATATTGTCTGTTCATATATACTTCAAATAAGACTTATGAAGAAAAATTCAATGGAAAGAAAATATCTTGAAAATTGACCTTTTTTATATTTCGAACGGGCTCATAGCAATTTTAAAACTTTATCAAAGTTCAAATCAATCTAAAAACAAATAGAGAAGAATCTTCGCTTTCCAAAGAGCTGTCATTAAAATTGGCGCTAGCATGCGGTTCTAAGGGACTGCATCGACGAAGTGACGCCATTTTGTCGAGCCTTGGACGTATTTCTATTCCAATGCCGAATATTTCTGTTGTTATTTTGAACCAATTGGGGTGAAATTTATTCCGACTATTGGCATATTATCTTCATTTATAATAAGAAATAGGTAATGGGAAACTGCTATATTGCTAAACAGGGCCGGCGACCATAGTGCTGCTCACAGGCTCGAGCACCACACGTAAAACAAAGTGGTGGTGCTCAGCACCATACGCCCAGCAACGACAACTAGATATATTTTTGAAAAAAGTACAATCGTTCTCAACTATTATTAAACTTTTATTAGAATGTAGTTTCTAAAATTTACCTTGCCTGCGTGAGCATCTGGTGCCGTTTAAAGTTGGAAATATTAGACTTGAAGCCACTCATATATGACCCATACATGAGTGGATTTCGCGGTGTTAGAACCTCACTTAATTTCGTTACTTTTGGAGTTACGTAAAATGATTTTCGGAGATATGAGTATTACTTTGGTTTTACAACATTTGAAAGGCCATAAAAAAGATATTTAATGATATATGAAATATAGTATTTTTCCTGAAAAGTCTACTAGATATTTAATTTTTTATTGATTGTATTCCATTGAGTTAGAAGGTAGGGAGAAGCTGTCACGTGATCAAAAACGGCATCATTTCGCCATCTTGTTACTACTTTTCCGTCAAATAGTGACAGTTTGTTTTCCGTGCGATTTATTGTGATTTTTACTGATAGTTTGTTAAATTTTAGACAATAAACATTAAAAGGACTATGGTGTCGTGTGCTAAAAGAAGTTGCTCTTCTGGAGATGGTGTTGACAAGAAGAAATTAACGGGAATAACATTTCATAGGTAGTGTAAACAACAAACAGAGCCGCATTTAAAAAAACAGCTAATTAAATGTTTTTTAATATACTCAGGTTATATATATTTCATAGAATAGAAACAAATTGTTTATTTTAGGGTAACATTGTACATTTTATATATCAAGGTAAATAAAAACTGTTAAAACTCTTGCATTTATTGAATTGAACATTTATTTACGTTATCTGGATAGACCGCCTCGTCGGGATACAAAGTTCTTATTATTTTAAATAGTCCGGGTCTGGCAAAACCACCATATTGTTACAACATTTAGCCACGCCTATTGATGCCGTCTGTATAGGAAATTTGTATAGGATGTCGTCTCCCTACCTTCTAACTCAATGTTGTATTCCCATTAAGTCATGGTAGTCCGAAAAATGTATAGCAATCATTGAAATTCTCCATTCTATACAAAACAAAGTGAAATTAGTTATCAACAAATATCTTGACGTAACTAACGCATTGTTTACTTTAAATTACATATTTTTGTTTTACAAGGCTAATTTGTCAATTTATAGTAAATTAGACTAACATTTTTTAGGATAAATATTATGTTTTATATATCATTAAAAAGATAGTGTATTCCATTAAAAAAAAGAAAGTAAAGTTCATATCTTTAAAATACGACTTTTAACATTGTTGGAGAATACATGTGATTTTCTATAACTTTTATTTTTAAACTTTTTTACATAACTCCAAAACTAAGTTAAAAGAGGTTCTAATGTTCCCGCGACCACCCTAGACTTGTATGACTATAATAAACAAGCTAACCATTATACTTTTCGCCGATTTACTGCATTTTTTATATAGTTGCACATTCTGTAGTATACTCTCCGCATTTTGTCAGAAATAAAAAACGAGATAAATGAAAGCCGCCAAAACTTGGTCCATAATCTTATCGCATTTGTAACAATTTTCTTGCTGTTAACTTGGTATATATGATATATGAATAGGGACTATAGAGAATAATAACTAAAGTCCGCAAAGTTGATTTCTTCTCCGGTATCCTTCTCCTTTTCCCTCTCTCAATATTTAGTACTAAATTGGGCACCGCACGTTAAATTGAAAAGATGCCAGCTCTGTTGCTAAATGTTCCTATTTCTTTTTCGTGTTCAGTTTAAAAAATTGCAAGCACGTGGATATTTTATTGTATAGAATTTTTTTTTGTTGCATTAAAATAATTTCAACTTACGTTTCTAAATCCTGTGACATACGATGGACATTTGATTTCTGCGACTGTATCTGCTGGAGTATAAGGCCAACATAGAATAGTGTCCCAGTATGGGGGACACATTAAGCCTGCAAAAGAAAAATGTTTGAACTTTTTTAATATAAACAATTCGCCATACGAATAAGTTAATATTTTAGTAGGTATTAGGATATAGTCCAGTCACATTAGTATTATTCGAATAAAAATTCCCACCCATCTAAAGTTTTCAACATTTTAAACAAAAGTGTAATAAGGTATTTATAAATTCATGACATATTACTAGATTTCCGTTTATCTCTACCAGCTAGCGTACGAGCATCAAAGTTGAACTACGTGTGGGAATCTCGGATATAAAAGCACGATGACGTTCGACACAAACCAATGCTCTTCTGACATTGGTCTTCAGCGTGCTGGGCTGGGCTAATATTAGTATAGTACTCTTTGCGACGTTACCGGACCGGACCGAATATAAGTCGACCTCTAGACTTTTCAGCGTGGTGAGCTGGAGTCTTGTTGTGTCGACAAGTTATTTATCCGACGTCGTTACGCCGCTGCACAGTGTGGCAGAATGGACGAAATTCGCTCTGATGCTCAATGTTTGAGATATCGACTTGAATTTTTTAAAAAATACTCAAAAAGGAGTTTGGAATAGGGAGTCACTGCGGCTGTTTTGAGAGTTTTTGTTTGCATGGAAGGGTTAAAGTCATTCAAGGTCAGATTCGTATTTTTAAAAGGGAACACCTATTTTTGATTGCAAATTCGAATTGTCTGACTAAAAATAGACTACTTTTGTTCGAAACATTTTTTCTGAAATTGTCATTTTTTTCAGTTATCCGGCGAGGAAAGATCAAAATTTTAGAATTATGCGATTTTTTTACTCGAAAAAGAAGTTTCGAAAAAATTGCAAGAATCAAAAAGAGTTTGGAATTATCTCGGGAATATTCTCAATTCTTTTCGGAATTTTCCAATGCCCTTTTTGATGCACTTGAAAACTCCACAATGCTCTTTCCTGCAAAGGGCATTGGACGATTCTGGAAAAATTTCTTTTTGCCTTTTGCAATTTTTTTCGAAACTTCTTTTTTGTAAAACAATCGCAAAGTTCTAAAATTTTGATTTTTCCTCGCCATGTCAATTTCGAAAAAAATGTTTCGAACAAAAGTAGTATATTTTTACTCAGACAATTCGAATTTGCAATAAACATAGGTGTTCCCTTTTAAAAATACGAATCTGACCTTGAATAACCTTAATCTTTCCACGCAAACAGGAAATTTCAAAAAGGCCGCAGTGACTCCCTATTTCAAACTCCTTTCTGAGTTTAAAAAAATTCAAGTAGATATCTCAAAAATTGAGCATCTGAGCGAATTTTGTCCGTTCTGCCACACCGTGCGCCGTAGGTATTCCACGGATGCTCAGCGACTTCACCGAGCCGGAGGTCATGATTATTTGTATCAGGCCATACCCGGCCACATCGAGAACATCGACGCCATGACGGGATAGAACCCACATAACATCTCGTGGATATGTACATCCATAGCATATACTTTAGATGCTGGAATTTGAATATGTATTTTTAAATATACATACGATATGAAATGTATATTCAGCTACTGACATACATCAGTGTCATACAATGTATATTGCTGGAGGTATATACATAATAGTTTATACATAACATGTCCATTAAGGTATAATTGAATTATACACGTTCTCGAATTTCATCTCATTATCCGATGCGCATGCGCTACTAATTTATGGCATAGTGAGTTGGCGCATATGTAATGTATATTCATAAAATATGCGATTGTGTATGTGATGTGTTTCATATCTAGTGAATGTACATTACATATGTTTATATACATTCATTGCATATAAAATAGATATGGAAGTCGGCGACAAACGTATATGCCGGGAAATGTTAATTCCACATATATTAGATGTACATTAGATATACTTTCTCCATCGTGTGGATATACATATCCATAGATTGAACATACAGTGTATGTACATTGTATATCATTTTGTTATGTGGGAAAATAGCCGCACACACTTACCTAAACGTATCTTATGACATCTGCGTATGCGCAGTTTTAATTTTCCTTGGGTTACGAGATACCTTAGAAGTAAAGATACGGATTCCCACGTACACCCAAAAACGCGGTATTATTGCACCGATACAAACCGATGACACCCGACCACTTGGCAGATTTGACGAAACGCCAACAAATAATAAGAAACAACCTACATTATTGTCATTCTTTGTCTATGTTTATGTTCCACTTCACATTTCGTTTGCTTTAATTCTAGTTTTGTGTCTTGTGTAGGGTAAAATAATAAAAATTAAATATATTTAGGTCAGATTCAGGTTCTTGAAATTTTAATAAAACATGGTAACGGGTAGAAAATCATCCAGCGGAACGGATATATTTTACCCAGGGGCCGCTCTAGCTCTTTTGTCGCCCTGGGCGAAATGGTACTTTGTCGGATTAAAGAATTTGCCGCTTTACCCAATAATGTTAGGGAAACCGCAGGGCCATCGAGAGAACAAATCGGGGCCTGGGGTAGTTACATACGGTCCACCCACCCCCGTTCCTCGATATAACTTAATATAACGAAAAAACGGGTGGTGGCATTCCTTACAAAACAATATTTATCTCGATTGAATTTTCGAAGAGCGGAGGGTGATGTTCCTCACAGTAACATTTTTTACCTCAGTTGAAATTTCGACAAGCGAGGGGTAGTCTAATTTTGCCTGCCGTCTCTCCCTGCTCTATAAGCAAAATATTTGTATCGCTACGCCGAAAATGCTGCCCTTGCAATTCTGGCGCTCTAAGCGGCCGCCCGCATCTATGCCTACCTTTTGAAGCGGCACCTGATTTTACCTATGAGGACGGCTTGCATTTATCGCGAGACGTTGTTGGACAAAACCCCTATGAAGACAACACTAGGTGGACCGTCATTCAAATGAACATAGCTTAAATAGTTGAAAAATTCATTTCAGTTAACTTTAAAAGACAGTAACATTTTTGGAAAAAGGAAGGACACTGCAATTCAAGTGAGTATAGTATGCGTAACGGTAAAAGGTCGGCGCAAGAGACGCAAGACGAGGTAAAAGGCGCCGACAACATCGTCCGTCTTTCACCTCTTATTTTATAAAGTGAGACAGAAGGTCATGGGCTGTTCAAGTCGCGTGCCAAAGCGTGCAAACCATAGTCAAGACCGTCTCGCTGATGTATTACGTTAGTCTTGTGCTCACATCTGAATAGCGCAACCAGCCTGAATAGATTCAAATTGTTGTTAAAAGAATTTTTACATCAAAATACATTTTATTCAATAGAAAAATTTATTACCGCTGTACAAAATACCTAAATATTCTGTGTATTTGTTATAACTGATTATATCTTTTTTTTAGTATGACGTATTTATGTATATGTGTTCATATATGTATATTCTATACATGACTTGTCTGTCCAATGTAAATTGGCGAAAAGTAAATAAACTTCAATCAATCAATAAGCTAATGTTTAGCGAAACAATTGTATTGACAATACATCAGTTAAAATTAAAAAACAGCTCAGTGTTTTATTTGTTAAATTATTATATAGTGTTGACATGAATTATCACTAAGTAATGGTCGAATCTTTTAACTATTCAAAAAGTCTTTTTACAAAAAAACAACTCATTTTTAAAACTTTTGTCGCAAATTTCCATGGAATTTTTTTCTGCAAAACTACTTTATTTTATCTTGGTAGTCATGATATAAAATATGCCTTTTGTCCTATGGCTTAATACCAAGATATTACCAATCTAAATTCACAAGACGCCGCTGACAAATAATACCTACATTGAAATGGTAATCCGGCTCTGCCTTTTACCTCGTCTTGCGTCTCACCCGTTCCTTAACAGTTGGCTTCTTAGCAATTACGCATACTATACTTACCCTTTGACATAGGTATTACGAATATGCAAAGCGAGCCGCAAAATCCAACAGAGATTTCGTTTTTCTCAAAATATGGTTTATATTAAAAAAAAATGTGTAGCAAAATAAATAAAAACAGAACATGGAAAATGGGTGAACTGTCAACTGATCATGTAACGGTCACGTTTTGTAAGAACACTCAGTACCGTAAATTAGATAAAGCGGGTGACTATTCTATTTATTATTTGAATTCAAATTATACGCGCTTAAATTTTATCGGCTGGTCATGCTTGTTAGCGAGTAGTTGTAGTGCGCAGGCATATTCCTACGCCAAGTCGGGTAAGGAAGGACGTTAGAAATAGCGATGGGTCGCTCACCTATTTTTACTGAGCCCGCTCAGTTCGTTCAGCTCACCGAGGTGAGTCGTTCATCGAGAGTCGTTCATTTGAACGACGTTCCGATGTACGGCGGCACTTCATTATTTTACAAAGATAATACATATGTATCGTATCAAGTTCATGCACTCCTTACTATGGGCACGAGCTATATGAGAACGTCACATATTTTGTATAAATCAACAACGAGCTTGTGTTCTGTTTAATCTTTTTATTTTATTTAGTTTCTTTAATTTTTGTTCTTTATGGTTGTAGAATTGTTTTAAATTTGTTTTATTATAAATAAAAAGTGAAAAAAAGATTTAACTCTATACATTTACCTTTACGTTATAATTTTGCGAATAGCATGGCAAACCGAGCCGAGTTTGTGGAAGAAGTGTATGAGGTAACCTACACTTGCGTCGTTTGTGAACGAGTGAACGACTGAATGATAACGATACGGCAAGCTCGTGATCCATTCAGAACTTCCTCAGCTCAGGCTTATCATCATTCACCACATAATGTGTGTGCCGTGTGCCACTCAGGCGCTAGCGCTCACTGCACTGCAGTGCGGTACGAATGATACGGAGTCGTAATGGCGTATTGAACGAGTTGTATTTTAAATGTGAGTCGTTCGTTCACAGTTCACTGAGGTGAGTCGTTCACTTTGAACGACTCGTTCATGAACGACCCATCACTAGTTAGAAAGATGGCGTAAAGGCGGTGGCCCGTGTAGGGCTGTAAGAATTAAGAAGCCGCCATAAAATTTATGTATATAGTGATTAATAACTGCGAATAGAATCAGTAAAGTAGTTATTATAGTTTATATCTTCTATGGTATTGTGTTCCATGGCCCATAACTATAGCCGGGCAATGTTTTTATCGAATTAGCTGTAAGTACAGACTCTATTATATTATGTATGCCTATCGTGATGCTAATGTTCCTGTTTGGAAGCCGATTGCGAAAATGCAAAATTATTGACGGCTTTCAACACCTCATTCCATGATTGGCCATGCAGTAATATTTTTCGTTGTATCCAGTGCTACCGTCTGGTAAAGACTTCTCCTACCCCATGAGAAGACAATAATAGTGCGTGAACAATTTCATGTGAACGTAATGTTTACGTAACTATATCGCCCCGTATTTTGACATCTCCCGTGTGTTTTGGGCATAAAAACATAGTGTTCAACGGCCGAACCAGTTTATGTCGAAAACATTAATTGTCGGGCCTTTTTTTATTAATAATTTTATGTACGGTATAAAGTATTTCCTTTTGTGCGTTTTCCGAGCTTGTTTATGTTAAAGTAAGAATTCTTTGTTTTGCCACTCTGGCCAGATCGTGTTTGGTTTAGTTTAATTATCTACCGTATACGGATTCCTATTGTGTACAGTTTGCTTTGTATTTTGTTATATGTCTGATGGACTAATGATTCGTTTATATGATTATTCTGACGAAAGTTTTTGTAAAGTTTACCCACAAACCCTGATGTCAAGTGCTCTGCTTTGTTTGTTCGTTTTTTGAATATCATAAATTAAATTTAATGATTCGTTTTATTTTCCTTAAGAAAATATCTACGTTTCACTGGCGCCCAACGTGGGGCTCGTTTTTATTGAGTTTCATTTAATAAAATAAACTGAAAAACTTTCGTCAAGAAATTTTATGCTGTGTGTTTTTTTATAGGATTAATTTAGTTATTTTGTGTATCTTTTAATTTACCTGATGCTATGAGCAGTTATCTTTCATGAAGACAGTTTTTTATACAATTTTACCGTCGCAACATTCCTTAATTACAGTGGCGGCGTGTAAAATTTTGTTGATTCTTGATATTTTAATTCAAATTTTAAATTGGTCTTTATAATATTACTGGGGAAATACGAAACGTGTCGCGTTTGTGAGAAGAATTTGTTCGCATTAGCGTGTGTGTGTTTCTTTTCAGTTTTTGGTTAATTTAGTTTTGAAATGTTAAGAAAACATAGGTGTACTTTCATGAAAGCTTACTAGGCAGTATTTCTTTAATATTTTGTATCTTTTTGTTGTTTATATTTGGTGTACATTTTACCGTTTATACTGAAGGTAAATTTTTTAGAGCCTATCTTTTTAGAATTTATTATTACCGTTTACATTTTATCGTTTCTTTCTTTATGGTTTGTAGTGGATCCGTTATATTTCATCTTTTCCTTTCTTTTTATTGTTACTGGTTGTTATTTTCCCTTAAAATAACTGGCGCCTAACTATTTTTTCTGAGTTTTCTGTGTTTGTGTTTTTTAAAGGCATATCAATTATCTTTTCTTAGTTATTAGTTTTTTTTGCGTTTTAAAGGCATTTTATCTATCTGTTTCTAGACTACTCTAGTACGAGCAGTGCTAAGTTTTGTACATTTTGTTCTACGTTACCTTTTGTTTACTTTGTTATCTTTTTGTTACCTTGTCTGTCCCGTTTTGTTTGTTTTTCGTCTTGGCTAAATACAGGCTGTTGCAGGGTAATTGGTTGGTTGTTCCGGTGGGTTAACTGAAAGAATTTGAGTAAGTTTTCCTTGCCGTAATGCTGATTTTTTACTTGTGTTATGGCTGTCACATTTAACCAAGACAATATTTTTTCTGTTGTTAAGTGATCTAATTCTTTTCTCGTTTCTTCTCGTATTCCGTATCGTATTTATCAATTTTGTATTCCGTATCGTCTTATCTAACTTTTCTATCGCTGTTTAGCTAGGTTAAGTTTAGGTTAGTTGAGACAACATGCGTTTCTCGTTTCTTGAGTTATAGTTTCGTACGTTGTCTATATTTTTAGTTCGTTTTAGGTCTCCCGTGTAGAATTTAGTCTCGTGGGTTCGATCCGGTTATTGTAGGTTTCATTCTTTTTAGTGTTTACGTTGTATATATCTTTGGTTTTAGAAAGATTAGCGAGTATGTTATTGCATTAGTTTATGCTATTTATCTTTAGTTAGGATTTAGTTTCGTGGGTTCGATTTCGGTACATTGCATTTCGGTTCCTTTAGTTAAGTAAGAATATCTTTTAGACTGTTTACGTAAGTTTAGTCCTGTTATGTTTATCGTATTGTTCCGGTTCGTTTTATGTTTACCTTACCTTTCCCTTTCGGCTAAGTTTTAGTAGGTATATCTTTTTGTACGGTGGCACCATTATCGTTTCGTGTGTTTATCTTATCCCGGCTAATATTAGTGCGGAGGTTTTGTTCTTTTTTTTATCGTAATGTTTACGTAACTATATCGCTCCGTATTTTGACATATCCCGTGTGTTTTGGGCATAAAAACATAGTGTTCAACGGCCGAACCAGTTTATGTCGAAAATATTAGTTGTCGGGCCTTTTTTGTTAATAATTTTATGTACAGTATAAAGTATTTCCTTTTGTGTGTTTTCCGACCTTGTTTATGTTAAAGTAAGAATTCTTTGTTTTACCGCTCTGGCCAGATCGTGTTTGGTTTAGTTTAATTATCTACCGTATACGGATTCTTATTGTGTACAGTTTGCTTTGTATTTTGTTATATGTCTGATGGACTAATTATTTATTTATGATTATTCTGACGAAAGTTTTTGTAAAGTTTACCCACAAACCGTGATGTCAAGTGCTCTGCTTTGTTTGTGCATTTTTTGAATAGGTATCATTAAAGTAAATTAAACTTAATGATTCGTTTTATTTTCCCTAAGAAAATATCTACGTTTCAATCAAACAAGTAGTACAAATAGAACATACTGTTTGCTTGGAATTAATGGCTTTGCCTTAGTTTAGGGCGTAATAATATACCTAAACGTATTTGGTTTACGTCGCTCTTATACGTTTACGTAAAAGCGTTGCCTTAAGTATCTAATATCAAAAGACCTTAAAAGCAGAGTTACATATTTTGGCGTCAGAGCAGAGTTACATATTTTGGAATATTTGTACAGAGTGACTGCTAGAGAGAACGTTACATAATTTGACGCCTGAGCAGATTCAGTCAAGAGACCTTATAGATATATCACTAGAGCTTTAAATATTACAAAAGGTCAACGTAAAAAAAAAACAACAGTTTTTTGCAAATACCTCCGAAACTATTAGTTTTATGATAAAAGCATTTCTTATCACATTTTAAGCTGACAAAATTTACAACAAAAGAGGTGGCTTTTTTCACGATACGTTATAAGAAAAAGGACAGATAAAAAAATATTTGCTTGAATATTTTTCAAAAGTTTTGTATTATCGGCAGTTTCTGCGTTAATTTCTTAAATGTTCATGGCTTCTTGTGAGAAATTTGTATGTTCTACGTCTCTTATCGTTTTGCTTTGCTCTTCCATATCAGGTATATAATTTTGATAAGATTGGCCATTGCAATTTTTATGCTAGCGCTACACGTTGCGCCAAGTCTAGCAAACCTCGGCTAAAGCCAACGTGTGGATGGTAAGTTTGTCTTGATTGACCGCGAATGGGTCATTGTCTGCGATCTCCTATATCGGTAAATAGTACACAAATCAAAGGAATGTTGGGCCTGCTTGAGTCAGATATCAATTCCCGTCCACACGTTGGTCGTTGGTGCATGTCAGTGCATAAATACCGCTGACAACGTGCTTATTTGTTTTTCCTGTCGTTAGTGTTGCGTTAAAATGGCAGTTTGGAACAACGATAATATTTTTAAGTATTTAGAATTATATCAGGGAGAACCTAGGATATAGGACCCGAAAAATAATTGACGAGATTTTGAATAGGTAATGGAGACTTCTATAGCTGTCACCACTGGCTATAAACCTTAAAGTGATAGCCAAACGTACTTTACCTTGTATAGTTTTCTCCAATTGGTATCTCTCTTTAAAATACTATTTTGCACAGGAGAAATTCGAAGTCAGTTGATGACATCCTACAGAAATATTCGAATTCGCCCTTTTCTAGGTTCTAGCAAGCACTGCTGTATCGGCCAATACAACTGTAGACAAATGTTTCGGCCAAAATATGGCTCAACGTGTAGCTCTGGTATTACAAACAATAAAGTAATTCAACCCATTTTTTCTGCAACCACTGTTTGATCCACAGCTTCTGGATTGAAAAAATGCTATTTAGTAGAATATCTGCAGCGGGTAGTTAACCACGTTTGAATCGGATTCAAAATACCATTTGTCATCGTTCAACTCCAATATTTTGGACGAATCGTATTGCCAACTCATTTGTATTTGATAACCTCAATACAAATGTCACAGGGCTGCACCGGATGTTGGTAGCAGTACAGTTAAGTTTACAGCTGTATTGCGTTACGTAGTCTTAGAAAATAAAGGATACCTTAAGGTATCTATGGAATTATCATGCTGTGCAGCACTGTACGTGACCATACATTGCAGAAAGCATTGAAATTCTTCTACGCCTTATTTAAATAAACTTCCTAGCGGAGCTTAGCCATGGCTATTCCATCACTTAACCAGGACACACTCACACAGAAGAAGGCCTAATATTTTACAATTTTCATAAAAAAACGCACTTTTACTAAAAAATATGGGTTTTCCAATGAAAATCACAGGACCCCGCACAAACCTTATGGGAAATGGGTTTCGGTAGAGTCGTCTGAATTTTTGGTATATTGTATAGCTTCTATCATCCTGAACAAAAGTCTTCATGGCCACGATGAATGTTGATATTTTGGCTCCTGTGGAGCACCAAAGCTCCATAGCCGCACTAATCTTATGCAAATTGGGTTTCGGCGGAATCGTCTGAATTTTTGGCATATTGTACCTTTTGTCATCCTGAACAAAAGTCTCGATGGCCACGATGCTCCATATTTAGTATTTTGGTGCCTATGAAGCACTAAAGCTCCATTATAAGTTATTACTTTGAGTAGTTTTATAACATTTTTATAACGCATATTTTGATTATTGAATTACCTAACTTCATGTTTTTGAGGTTGCTGAATTTAAATCTGATGTCAAATGGACGACATTGACAGTTGGTAGCTTTCAATTTATACTTAAAATCAGATTTGAATTTAGCAACGTTAAAAACATAAAGTTCTACAATAATTTTTATCTCTTTTATAGTTCCTTGATAACTGACAGCTGATTGACAGCTGCCAACTTTCAGTATCGTCTATTTTACATTAGATTTGAATTCAGCAACCTCAGAAACATAATGTTAGTTAATTCAATAATCAAAATATGCGTTATAAAAATGTTGTAAAACTAGATATTGTCTGTAATTGTTTATTTGTGGCATATTCAGATTTTCTTACTTTTTATTCGCGCGGTATTTTGCTACTGAAAAATATTTAAAAATTTTAATGAAAAACCTCTGCGCCAAACGGATCAGACAGAGGTTGGTTCTTGAATACATGACTGTTTCAAACAGTCTCACACCCAAAAATATATAAACTAGAACAATGTAATAAACTAAAAACTGAAAATGAAAGCTAGGTAGTTAACGTTTTGGAAGAGAATCTACTTCCGTTCTCAAAACTTTCTTGGCCGTCAAAAATCAGATAAAATAAGTATTGAATTAAAAATATCTACACGCGCATTAAAACACATCTAAGATCTAACTGCTGCCAGCTGCCACGGCCCTGACTATTGTTTCACTTTGGCACGCGACTTGAACAGCCCATGACCTTCTGTCTCGGTTTATAAAGTAAGGGTGAAAGACGGCCGATGTTGTCGGCGCCTTTTACCCAAAGAGTTTAAGACATAGAGAAGACAAGCTGGCGATTTGCCGGAAGTCGCGGTTTGGTTGCCTTGGAGACGGTAGGCTCTGCGTCCTTGTCGCACACCCGGCACACCTCGTACCCTCTCTCTCCACTGTTTTACAAAGCAACACAGCCTTACCTGACGCTCTTTGATTTCCAACAAATAACGTCAGTTGTCGTCAATCGTCACCACCCCTCATGTACTATGCGACAAAGAGAGGACGAACCGTGTGAGAGGGATGAGAAGCCTACAGCCTCCCGCTGCTTATACATTACGCTTATGGAGCTTGTCTCCTCTATTTGTTAAACTCTTTGCTTTTACCTCGTCTTGCGTCTCTTGCGCCGCCCTTTTACCGGTTACTCATACTATAATTTTCTAATTATTTTACGATCCGATAATTTCTTAGATAATTATTAAAATTTCTGCGCTGATACGCACGGAAGAAGTTAATTTTTGACGTTTGCGCCTTGGCTGGCAACCCTATAACTTTTATTCTAATTTTACCTGAAAATAGGTACATAAGTGAAATTGTTTATAAGTACCTACATTTTGTATGTAGAATTGTGTGCTCTTTAATTTTCCCTTCTACGTTCTTTTTAACCCCCCCACAAAATTGTGAGGTTACTGAAATTGGTCCAAAATCGAAAATTGAGATAACATCAAATCTTTACGCTTTGATGTCCCAGAAACTCAAAAAAATGGTTTTTGAAAAATGTATGTGTGTGTGTATGTGTGTTAGCACGATAGCGGTGAAACTACTAAACGAATTTGGATGGAACTTTGCATGAGAGTTTCTTTAATGCCCCAGAAGATCTGAAAAGGTTTTGGTTGAGATCGGATTACGTTTAGTGCCGTTTTCGCACAACAAGTTGTCTATTTTATAATTACTTATAATTTGTAATCGAACCATTGAAAAGCAGTTAAAATTCCGATTTCAGTGATATATCACACTTGCACCCTTTAGATTTTTATATACATGTTTTGATGCAAATTATTGTATTAGAAACAGACATAATTTAATGTCTCTGTACTATCAATATATGTGAAACTGTGGTCGACTGGGCTAAAGCGTTGACTTACTCTGCTAACACGCAAGATAACCAGAATCAGAATGCATAATGCCCCATTCGAGATCAAACACTCCCTACTATATCATGCGTTGCCTATCTTCTGGCAACCTTTCTAGCCAAACTTTTCTCTATCATACACTTTTCCCTACACACATTTATATATTTCTCTATCCTTTCCCCCTTTTGTCTGTCAGTTGTTTGTCATTTTTGTCATTTCGCCATTTTTTGTTCTAAATTCAATTTAGACCGAAAAATCTTTTAAAAATTGTAACTTTTAAAAATTTTTAATTCTTCGTCCTTTCTACCTTCCCGACGGCGGGTAGACCGTTGGGTCCAATTGCTTCGAACGGGTTTTTCCCCTCGTACCAGCAACTAAAATTTAAATAGTGTTTACTGTCTTGTGCCCCAATAGTTTTTATAGTGTTAATTTTAAATATTGTTTTAAATCTGTATACAGATATTACTAATTTTAATGTTAATTTTAAGCCGCCATCGGCGCAGCGACAGGAGTTTTAAACTTTTTGTATTAATTTTATTGAGCCGAGCCTGTCGTGATTCGGCCAACCCCACGTACACCACGATGCTGCGCGACGTGGTTGTCTGGTTGGCTCCGGATCGCGATGCGGAGAGTACAAACATTGCCTCCCCGGATCGCGATCAGGAGCCTATAAGGTGTCATGAGCCGTGAATGAAACTGTATTAAAATTGGTAATTAGGTATTTTCGGAGTAGCTGAATTCGATATCAAAAGTTAAGAATTTAATATAGCGAATTCAATAAGGCTGCCGTAATTTCATTGCAGTTTTATTTCAAATTTGATATTTGAAGAATTTTCTTTTACTTTGTAAAAATTACATAAGGTACCATTAAAAAGGAAGACAAAAATTGAATCGCCTTTAAAAAGCCATGAAACATGTCTTCGCTTAATTTTTAAAGACGGTTTAATTTTAAAAAAAATTATTTATACACTTCTACATGCTTTATGTAAGCTGTAAGGCCGCCCGCGCACAGTGGTTCCAATTCAAATTCTAGCAGGACAAAATTCAAAATATGAAATTTCTCAGAAATCGCCAAATGTCTGCCTAGCTCAAGCTGAACAATAGGGGGGTAATAAATCATAAATGCTACGACCGATGACGAACCCAGTGCACAGGTAGCGGGAGCCAAACTCACCCCATCTCGTGAGCGCACATTATTCGTCTTATATACGCTGCGAAGTCAACAGTCCTGTTTTGTGTTTAGAAGTGCACCTTTTATTTTATTGTAATATAAACTTCCTCTAAAGGTATGTACTCGCCTAATCCATAGAAAAAAAACAATTTTGTTCCATGTAACATTTGTTTTATCTTGTGTGAAATGAACACTGCCGCTTTTAATAATATTGCTCTGTTGGGCTTGCCATACAAAAAAATATCTGCACGTATTCGATGTGATTCTTTATTGGGCCAATTGGGTAGATATCTGGGAATATGTAAACAAAAAATTATGTACTACTTTGCACAACTTTTTTAGTTATACAGTTATTTGTTGTAGCTATGTCAGTACCTTGAATGACCCTGTTTAATGCATGGAGGAGTGAAGATAAGGGCTGGACTAAACCTCTCCGTGTATTAAGCCGTATTTTCGAGTTTCTTGATTTACAAGAGTCTACAGAAAGTGATAGGCGCTATATAAACAAAAAATCAGACCATTTCTGTGCGAAACTGAAAAAAAATGGATAAGAAACAGGCGAATTTTAAATAAATTTTTAATAAAAAATTCAACGTGGCTCAAGGGGGATGTACTATTTCCTAAAATAGTAAAAAACGTGACGGCTATTCAAAGTACAAGTGCCAGTGACCACAGCAACATTCTATCAAGTATTGATCCGGGAATTCGTGCTCATCGTGGTCGACCGAAGAAACTTTTTGGAGATAGTAGCGAAAAAAGCAAGAAGAGAAAAATACAGTCTTTAATTAGAGGCACAACGCATGAAGAACTTACATTGGCTACTCAAATGAGCTTACGGTCTAGAGGAAGAAGAGAAGCGGCGCAAATTTTAAAGCAAGTTGCTAAATTTTCTCCAATGAGGGCAACAAAAATCAAGAAGGCATTTACCGCTCCAAAGACAAAAGTACCAATTAAATTTACACCTGAACAAGCTTTAGCATCTTACGTTGATAAAAAGCTAACTAAAAGCCAATATCTCGCAATTCGTCAGTGATTTATCCAACAATTAATAAGCCTCAGATGTGGTGCAACTGCACAAAAGAAGGGTGATTTAACCAACAATCACCAACAAAAAAGACCCCTTCTCCAAAAGTTTCGGAAGGAAATAATAAGTCAATTTAACCCAATAAAAAACAGATTTTTTTCTCAGGTTAAGTGCAATATTTTTAGTTGAAACGCCCAATTTCAGATGTTTCGAAGGTAACATATATTTTCACCCCTTAAAAACTACCCCTAGGCATAATAGAATTTTTTACTGTTTTTCATAGATTGACTGCAATATTTTCAGTTGGAATGCTTAGTTTTAGATTTTTCCTAAGTAAAAATTAATTTTCACCCCTTAGAAACTACCCCTATGCATCAAAGAATATTTTTACTATTTTTCCCAGATTGACTGCGTTATTTTCAGTTGGACTGCCTAGTTTTAGATTTTTCCTAAGTAAAAATTTATTTTCACCCCTTAAAAACTACCCCTAGGCATAATATAATTTTTTTACTATTTTTTCCATACAAATTGCAATATTTTTAGATGAATCAAGAAGTTTCAGATTTTTGTCCAGCTAGAAGTTGAATTGGAACCACTGTGGCCGCGTCTAACCCTGCTCTGGGCACACTGAAGTCTATCATGTTTTTAATATCACACCCAGATAACTTTATATGCTTCTTCTTATGTATCTAGGCTGTATAAAAAGTGTCGGCGCCTTTGTCTTTGAGGTAAAGACCCCGAGACTTTTTATACGGACAATAAGTCTGCAGTAAACTATATAGTTGCCTCCACATATTTAATATAAATAGAAGAGACCATAAGACAAGCCATTAAAATAAAATATCACAGTCGGTATTTTTACCTGCCGAGATGATCCTACAGAGCTGTACTTCAAATTTTTGAGTATTAGAATAAACCAAATAATACTTAGAGAATTAAAATTAGTGTTTTCGGCAGACATTTAATGACGCTTCTGGTAAATTAAAAAATCTTACTCTGTTTTGCGTCAAGATAGGATATCTTATGCATTGGTGGACGTATTGCTCGTCCTTCACGATATTGATAGATAAATTCCAAAGTACGGCTCTGCTTATCTGTTTCCTGGGCATGACGTTCTAGTTAGGGGTGATTTGTGAAACTATATTTCAGGCGTTAAGAAATTTTAATTAAAAGAGGCTTGTTTTCGATTATTTCTTATTTTAATTATGCCAGAACATACTATATATGAGAACAGCATTGTTCTATGTATTAAGTAATACATTATAACTTAACATTTTCTACCAAACTTGAACAAGCCATGCTCACCCATCTATACGTAAGCGGCGCAGCTTCGATGTTTTTTATGTGCAGTAAATATATGGAGACAACTGTACATATTCCTATACACCCAAAATCTGTCAAAAGCTCGAAGTCGAATTGTTAGACGATTATAATACTTTTTTTACTCCTAGTGTCGTTCGAAAGAAACAAGAACGCAAGGGTGATTTAATTAATTAAATTATATTTATAACTTTAATCTATTATAAAAGTAACTTATGGATATCTACATGAAAATAACTAAAAAATAAAAAACAATTATATCTAAATTCTATTTTGATTTTGAAAACATGTTGATCAAGTGGTTAGTAGTGAGTGATTTAGGCCTTTCAATTGGAATTCCTAAAGCACGACTCCATATAAGCGATGCCATCACGCCAAGAGTTCTGGATACTCCGAAAAGTACAGTATAAAATTTTTTTTCCTTGAGTCCATAATATTGCAAAAGTACTCCAGAGTGTGCATCAACATTGGGCCATGGGTTCTTTACTTTACCCAATGCCTGGAGCATAGGAGGGACAATTTTGAAAACTTGGCTCACAAGTTTAAAAAGGGGATCATCGGGCAAATGCTTAAGAGCAAATTCCCTTTGGCACATATAACGAGGATCTGTACGTCTTAATACGGCATGGCCGTATCCAGGCACAACGCTAGTCTTTAAAGTTTTCGTAACAAAATCTTTTAGTTGAGCGTCGGTGATCTCTTTACTACCATACTCTTTTTCAATTTTATCAAGCCATACAAGTACTTCTTGGTTGGCGAGACCATGAAGAGGCCCAGCTAATCCATTTATGCCAGCACCCAATGAAAGGTACGGGTCACTAAGAGCCGATCCAACTAAATGGACAGTGTGTGCCGTAACGTTACCACCTTCGTGGTCAGAGTGAATAGTGAGATACAATCTCATTAGATCGCAGAAATTTGGATCATCATATCCCAACAACTTAGTAAAATTGAAGCTCCAGTCCTTGCTGTTATCGATAGAGCCTATATCGCCGCCGTTTTTAAATGTGTTCTTATAGATGATAGAGGAAATCACGGGCATCTTTGCAATTATGTCCATGGCATCCTCATAAATATACTCCCAATATTTTTGTTTTTTTACGCCACCCTCATACGCTTTTACGAAATGACTATTTCTGTTCATAATCGTTACAGCTGCTGAAAGCTGTGACATTGGATGAACATCTTTTGGAATATCTTTTAGAAATGAGATGACGTAATCTGGTAATGTGGAGCGTTCGGCCCATTCTTTTGATATCGCTCTGACTTGATCTTCTGTAGGAATATCTCCAGTGCACATCAACCAAAATATACCTTCTGGCAGAGGCTCAGATCCATGTGGAGCCTTTGGAAGGAGTTTTTGACAATCTGGGATAGTCAATCCGCGGAACCGAATACCTTGTTCGGGATCAAGTTCGGAAGTATCGCATACTAAGGCACTGATTCCTCTCATACCTCCATATATCATATTCACTGTGACGTTTCCTATTACTTCATGGCCGTGTTCTTTTCGAAACTTCTTTATACGTTCTATTTCTTGCGGAATTTTCGATTCTAAAATTGTTTTTAGATTTGTAGACTTTTGTCTTCGTTGATTGAACGTTTCACCTTTCACTTGCACTTTTTGGATCTGCCTAAGGTATTTGGATAAGCTAACCATTTTTAGAAACTTTTTTATAGTTTCAACAAGTACACATTTCGTATTTAAATGTTAAATGTCATAATTTCTGACATTACGTCAAATACATGATTAATTTTATGTTGCTACCAAATTATTTAAACAATAAATTCAAAGAAATTGATTCTCAGTATTGGTTCACATTTAAAGTAATTACCATTTTATAATATAACAATATTGTTTATAGTGCAGTAAAAAATGCATTTTAATTTGCACAGTGTGGATACAGCAAGATTATGATTTTATCCTGTTTGGGGTATCACTGCCAGTAAATTCCTAAGTTTTGGACCTCGAAAACCTTGTGCTACTTTTTTTATAAACAATTGAATTTTTTTTACTGCGTTTTTCGAGCTTAAAATATGAATAACTCCGGTTCTATAAGTCGGATCGGGGCAAACTAAAAACCAATCTCTTCGTAATAAAATTGCCAATAAACTGTCGTTGGTTTCAATTCTCTGAAATACGTACATAACCTACAAAACTGAAAAAAACGGGAAAAGAACAGTACTTTTTTCATTTTAGTACCCAAGACCGGCAACTAGACCAATTTGCATCAAACTTTCAGAAAATATACTTTTTGACGTAATAAAAAGACACTGAAAAGCTGGTGTCAAAATATTGAACCCATCGGCCAAAATTGCATTTGTTATCTAAAATTTGAAATTCCCGCCATTTTATGCCATTAAGTTCAAAATGAATTTTTTTTTCAAAATGTAGATCACGACGTCAGCTTTCGAATGAAATTAAAAATAATTTTTTTTAATGTAATTTTGGCTACTTTTTTTACATTTGTTTATAACTCAAATAACAACAATTACATTTTTCGGCCATATTGAAAAACAAATTAAAGTTTTTTATCAGATCTGATAGAGAATTTTGTGTCCTTTAATTAAAAAAAAGAAAGTTCATTTTTGTTAACGTGAACTCGAGATATTTAACTTTTTGCATTTTGGCCAATTGTTAATTACCAAATGCATATTTTGATCTAAAATTTGGACTGTATCATTCTGAAACGTATTCATTTCATATGATAAATTAAAAAAAAAAATTAGTTTTATAGAAACTTATTTACAAACATTATAATGTAAGTATTGGTAATTGAGCTAAAAAGTGATTTTTTTGATTTTTTCATAAAGCTCAGTTGCAAAATGCAATAACTTCCTTGTTTCTTAAAATTCGGCCGACTTTATTTTTTTAAATACGTTATGTTTTCCCTCGCAATGCAATCATCAACTTATATAGCTTTTTGTTAATAATGCAAATGAGTATTTTGTATTTCCAAATTCATATGTACACATGTACCAACGATTGCTAACGTATAAACCTGTATATATTTTTTTTAATCTTTCTATATAAATATGAATACTTAGATTAAATTTATATTGTCTTCTAGATATAATGTTTTAAGTTTTATTTAAAAAAGGAAATAGTAAATATTGTAATATAAATACTTGTTAGAAAAAGTTTTAAAGGCGAGGATTAATAATATGGTAAAAACATTTTATTTAAAAATAAACATTTTTATTCTTATAAATTTACAAAACCGTAATTAATGTATTTTATATCTCTTGATTGGTAATGTGTACAATTCAGTTTCACTCTCTGAATCTCTTTCAAATAAAATTTTTTCACCATTTTCTTCTTCATCACGAATTTGAACACGAAGATCGGGTACATTAACTTGCAAGCGTTCGCAGTCGCTTTGGAGTTCCGATTCTGATATATCGGTACAGCTTGAATCTATGTCTGATTCATCTACATTGTCTTCTTCAACTTCACGATTTTCTTCTGCACTGACTACAGTGCATTCTGTACAATTCCTGCAATTAATGTCTCCACAATATTCACACAAACTTGTACATTGTAGTCCGAACTTCCTGCATCGACATCTCAGGTCTTTACAGCCGGCTTTACATTGACAAGCGACAATTTCACGAATTTCTTGTGGTATTGGCTGTTTTCTCATTGTGATATGCATTAAACCATTAATTGTATCCTCCCAGCCAAATAATCGTGGATCTATTTCTTCATATTCCAGCCATTTGTGTATTTGAAGATACACTCTCAATAAATGTTCATTTGTAGCTTCTTCGATCGGAGGAAGGTTTTTCAAATTACAACCGGTTTTCAATGTAAGTTTTTGGAAACAATGAAATCTTAAATCACCTAAATCCATAGGTTTTATTAGATTACACCCATACAAGACTTTCATGATATTTTAAACACCTAATAATCTCACTTTCACTCGAAGACATTTTTAATTTGTATGTCGGCGGCACCGAAAATAATTTCTCCACGCCTATGATTCTTAGGAACCCTTCACTAGTACTTATGACTGTTTATTATTTTTGTTAATGTAAACATTCAGGTTGACTTATCACAACCAATAACAGTTTAAGATTCTATGTATTTCCTTATATGGGCATAGGAACACGCTTAGGGTGAACGAAACGAAATCAGCTAGCCCGGGGCAAAAAGGCATTCTATGATTACCTGTGATAGAGTTAAGATTTGATTATTGCGGGCTAGCGGGTAGCGGATCGCTAGTTCTCTTATTTTACTAAATTTATTCGGTGATATTAAGACTGTATTATTTACTTGCATCATTCGTGGACAATTAGACTTTGTTATTAAATTTTGTATTAAGTGAAATATCAGTGTCGTACTTGTTAACATGTCCAAGCGGTTTAACCCTAAACGTGCCCCCTTGGTATCACACATGTATTAAATTAATTTACGGCTTCTCAAATATAAAAATGTAAACAGACAATACTGCACGGCAACCGATCTAAGCTGTAAGGAATGGAACTGGTGGGGAATAAGAAAGAAAATGTAAACATTTCTCCTCATTTATAAGCAACTATTCGCTCCGCAGGTAAAATAGGTTCGTACATTAGCAAACGTTGGTTGTATATAAATTTAAAAATATAAAATATTATTATTAACAAAAAGCTAAGTTGATGGTCGCACTGCGAGGGAAAAAATAACGTATTTAAAAAAAAGTCCTCCGAATTTTAAGAAACAAGGAAGTTATTGCATTTTGCAACTGCTTTATGAAAAAATAAAAAAAATCACTTTTTAGCTCAATTAACAATACTTGCATTATAATGCTTGGAAATAAGTTTCTATAAAACTTAAATTTTTTTTGAATTTATCATATGAAATGAATAGGTTTCAAAATGACACATTCCAAATTTTAGCTCAAAATATGCATTTGTTAATTAACAATTGACCAAAATACAAAAAGTTAAATATCTCGAGTTCACGTTAACAAAAATGAACTTTCTTTTTTTTAAATTAAAGGACCGAACATTTTCTACCAGATCTGATAAAAAACTTTAATTTGTTTTTCAAAATGGCCGAAAAAATGCAATTGTTGTTATTTGAGTTATAAACAAATTTAAAAAAAGCAACCAAAATTACATTTAAAAAAATTCTTTTTAATTGCATTAGAAAGCTGGTGTCGAGATCTACATTTTATAAAAAAAAATTTCATTTTGAACTTAATGGCATAAAATGGCGGGCATTTCAAATTTTAGATAACAAATGCAATTTTGGCCAATGGGTTCAATATTTTGACAACAACTTTTCAGAGTATTTTTATTATATCAAAAAGTATATTTTCTGAAAGTTTGATGCAAATTGGTCTAGTTGACGGTCTTGGGCACCAAAATGAAAAAAATACTGTTTTTTTCTCGTTTTTTCAGTTTTGTAGGTTATGTACGTACTTCAGAGAATTGAAGCTAACGACAGTTTCTTGGCAATTTTATTACAAAGAGACTGGTTTTTTATTTGCCCCGATTCGACTTATAGAGCCGGAGTTATTCACATTTTAAGCTCGAAAAACGCAGTAAAAAAATTTAATTGTTTATAAAAAAAGTAGCACAAGGTTTTCGAGGTCCAAAACTTAGTAATATACTCCCAGTGATACCCCAAACAGGATAAAATCATAATCTTGCTGTATCCAGACCTATCTCCCAATTTTTTTGGCCTTTTTTTACTGCACTATTAGTTGCCAAAATATTTTCTAATAGTATACGACAAAATTCACTGCTCATTTAAATAAAGGTAGGTACATGTTTTTACAAGGGACGTTGTTGCGCAACTTTGGTAATAAACAATCATATGCATTGGAACCAACGGGAATCATGTTGGTAATTGGACCAATAGAATTTCGTGCGCATATTTCATAATATAATGTGTTCTTGTGTACAAAACCAGCCGATTCCACATACCATTTAAAAATGAATGCTTCATTCTCGAAATAAAGGTAAAATTTGACAATATATTATTCATTTCAAAAACTATTTAAGAATGGAAAGAAGTCAGACATTTGAAAAACTGCAAACCACATCCATTTCCCACCAACATTGTTAGTGTTGGAGCTGAGGTTCGAACCAAGTATACACGATAGACAGCCTGAGGAAGCGCGCTTGCTACTGCTAATATGTTTTAGCTGGCTGAGCTGCCATGCCGGTAAAGGTAAATTAATTACATCTTACAACTTTTTCGTTGGCTTGGTCTCTGCAACAAGTAAAATAATGTATATCTATAAATATATATTAGTGTTTATTTCCTTATGCTGAATAACAACTTTTCTTTAAAATGAAACAAAGTGCATAAATATATATGTTTACTTATAATTTTACGTTACTTTATTCGTTGTAACTTGGAAAACATTTTTTGAATTATACGACCAATTTTCTGTAGGTGGCATGTGAGGCAGAATGACATGAATATTCTAAAGAGAATAGTTCTCGACATTTTGCAGATACTCGGTGTTGGTTGGAAATCAGATTTCTTAACCTCTTTATTTCTGACTGCTTTTGTTTTAAATACTAAATAGAAACTTTTATGTAAGCAAATACGCCTTTTACTCATACTTATGTTGTAATTTTAAATAAGTCAATGTTCTTTAGCTATAAACACTGTTCTTGCAATTATCAATTTTAGAAAACCAAATACAAAAATGTTATTGTTATTAACAATAATGTATTTCCAATGGTTCCCGATGATTCAATGTCCAGAATAAGTAAAATTCTCGTCCTGGAACGAGCATACCTTATTAACTACATGTACTTTGATTGGATTGGAATGGAATGGAAAGATGCAATTATTTGTCCAATACCAAAAACTGCTAATCCTGCAACCGTGGAGGATCTGAGGCCTATTAGCTTGTTGCCAATTCTTTCCAAAATACTAGATCGACCAGATTACCGAATATCTTTTACTGCATAACTTATATCCATTACATCAATCGGCATTTTGTAAAGCACATAGCACCAATACTGCTTTGTTGAACCTTAATGATAATATCATCAGCGCACTAGACAAACGTATGGCAGCTATTCTTGTATCCCTAGACTACTCCAAGGCATTTGACACCATTGATCACACGCTTCTTTGTGCAAAGCTAAATTATTATGGTTTCGACACGATATCCCTACGGTTTTTCAATTCTTATTTGAGCGAACGTCGCCAATGCGTATCAGTCGCAGGAAATATATCTGATTTTAAAATTATCTCGTCAGATGTTCCTCAAGGGTCTATTCTTGGTCCTCTTTTGTTTTTTGTATATACAGCAGGTATATTTAATGTAGTAACTAGTTCGCATGTGCAAGCATATGCTGACGATACCTAACTTCTTCACTGTTTTGAGCCATCTAATGCAGCTATTGCCACTAATTTGATCAACCAAGATTTAGACAACATCTATCAATATTCGCATCAACATATAACCTTAAAATTAACCCTACCAAATCAGTTGTTATTCTATTCTGCTCAGAACATACTCGAGATCACTTAAAGGCTTCTATTCAACTAAATATTAATCAAGAAAATTTGTCATTTTCTACTCTTGCCAAAAATCTTGGAGTAATAATAGACGAAAAATTACGTTATATGCAGCACATAAAAATTCTTTTACAAAAATTTTACTCCCGGCTAAAGGTACTGTATGCAAACAGGCATATCTTGAACTTTAAACAACGTAAAAAACTTTGTGAAACTTTAGTCATGCCTGTATTCAATTATTGCAATTTTATGTATTTTTACTGCCTAGATCAAGCTACAAAAAATCGACTACAAGTTTTGCAAAACTGTTGTCGTTTTATTTACAACTTAAGAAAATTTGGTCATGTTTCAAGCAAATATGTTGAGTTGCGTTGGTTAAAAATGGAACAGCTCGTTAAATTCCACTATGCAGTTTTCTTGTTTTCTTTAATAAAATATTCTATTCCATGGTACTTGAGAGACAAGTTAATTTTCAGATCGTCAGTACATAATGTAAACATCAGACATCGGTACGTACTAACAGTGCCACAACATCGTACAGCCCTCTTCCAACGTAGCTTTTCTTACACATCCGCAGCCTTATATAATTCTATTGATCCCATATATAAAAATCTATCGACAGTTAATATCTTCCGTAAAAAAATCAAAGCCTGCTTCATTAATTCCAACAAAAACTAGAATATATTCTTGGGCACCATTTTGCACTGTGTTTATGATTGATTCTTTTATTTAGTTATTTTGAGTAATTAATTTTTTTGTATTTCTATTAATATATTTTATAAAGTGTATACCGTCCCCCTATTACATTGGACTATTGTAATATTGTATTGTATTTTTGTATTTTAATGTTTTATTTTTAACTCAATTAGTTAGGTAAGTGATTCATAAGGTTAAGTGTAAGAATAGCCACATGGCTAAACTTCGCCTTGTAAATTGCTATTTGTAATGTACTTGTAAATGTACATCTACACTCTTTGAATAAAGCCGTTTATTATTATTATTATTATTATTATTATTATTATTATTATTATTATCATTTAAATGTAGCATATGTATAGTTTATCTATAGTCAATTTGAAAATCATAAAAGAAGACCGACAAAGGAATAGTTGATAATACGAGTTATGTGATGAACGTCGAGCGTAAATTTTTAGAATAACTTTTTAATTAATGTAAATATTGTTTTACTACTTTATTTTAATCGATAGGCATGATGTAAATTATTTATTTATAATAAATAATGTTAGCTTAATTAACAACTCCATAAGTGATGAAAAAAAAGTAAATAAATATCAGTAACCTACGGCTATGTTGCCGGCAATTTTAAGAAAGAACCAAAAGCTTATAAAGGACTTGTAATGGTGAGCCAGTTAAACGATCGACTATTTCCGTCTGAGGTAAGTCCATAACATGTCTGGTTAAATGTATTCGTATACGAATATCGCTTGCAACATTCAAGTACGCAGTCTCGGGTGTTATTCTATCACAAACAGGCTTTGTAATGACTTATCCTGGTATACTATAATACTATACAAGATTTTACCGGGAAGATGTACACACGGTTGATTGCAGCTTTAGAATTGGGATTGTGTTTATAGCTTTTGACACTGTATATAAGAGTTTTGTGGGTTTCACCTTAGTTAATGATTTCCCACTACAGAAGCCGATAGATGGTAGCATGAACAACCCGGGTTTAGTTCCGGATTTTAACGTAAAATTCTATAACTGAGTACTCAGTAGCATTTTATATCCATCTATTTCTTTAAAACTAAATTGTCATATCCCCATCTTTTTTTTTCAGCCACACACATTTCGACATGACAAATAATTGTAAGACAACGGGCTATGTTTACCAGACACTTCTATAACTAGAGAAGACAAGCTACAAAAGCCTGACGTCAGCGGAGTAACTAGGTGGCCAAGGGCCCCGGTGCAAAATATTTTTGGGCCCTTAATAAAATAAAAATCTCATCAAATTTTGAACTGTTTTATTAATAAATAGCACAATGTCTTTTTCTTTTTCATTAAAGATCAAAGGTGTGAATAGTGAATTTACAATATACTATGTTATGTAGCCATTAACAAACAATAACAAGAATAATAAGATCTTTATAAAAAATATGTAAAAAACAAGCTAACCATTATACTTTTCGCTGATTTATTACACTTGTTATATAATTGTTGCACATTCTATAGGATACTCTTCGCAGTTTTTTTTGTAAATGATATTAGTTTCAAACATTTTTTAATTGCAAAACAAATTTTTTTTTTCATTTCAAAAATGAATAACGTTTTTATTTATCGATCTATTTTGTTAACAATAGGGTTCAGTACAATCGGACTTTTTGTTCTTAAGTTATCGTGCTTACAAGAAACGTGACGGACGGACAGACGCAGACGGACGGATGGATATACAGACAGACAGACGGACGGACATTTTGAAAGTTTCGATCACCAACACAGTGATTTTTCTCTACGAGCAATATTACCGGTTTTAGAAATGTGTGCCGATCGAATGCAATATACTCTTCGTTTTGTATTTGCGAAGAGTATAACAATGTACACGTCGGCCGTCGCCGTGGCCGTGCACCGTCAAGCTTCGGTTAGATATGCGCAGGAGGTCAGTGTTTAATGCGTTCTATTTTACAAAGGTAGGCGCTCTCCCGGACTAAATGCAATGTAGCCAAATAAAATCCTTTCCGTCCGTTCCGTGCAGTGTGATTAGTATGAGCCTATCTTAATACTTCAACTTTCTGAATTTGGCGACAAACAAGAAAGCCGTGTATTTTCTATTTTATATTTTACTTTTTTTTTTAATGCGTTTCGTGTTTCGTTTGACAATGAAAGGAATTAGGGGTCCCCAGGCACCACCTAGCTCTATGGCAGCTACGCCGCTGCCTGACGTATAATCAGCAAATGACACGGGTGGTCTCATCCTTCTCACACATTTCGTTCTCTCTTTGATGTCGGCTGTGTTGCTTTGTAAAACAGAGGGTACGAGGTGTGCGACAAGGACGAAGACACCCGCGTTGTGCGGCCAATCAATCGCTTGTCTCCTCTATTATAGTCTGTTTTTAAACCAGGAGGAGTAAACATGGAAGTTCTATTCACACCATAAAAGTAACCAGAAAATACACTAAAACCTTTTTGGCGTTTTGGGCAACCAACAATACACGACTACAGTGTTTTTGTGTGTATTTTATTACATTATATAATGCATTGACCTCTATATGACCTCTACATATTCTATACAGCATTCATACTAATCACGCAATATAAAGGCACCAAGTAATTTGCTACTTTTACCTTCAGATTTATATAAAAGGGACTAAAAACTGATATATAATGTGCAAACGATAAAATAGAAATTATAACCAAATAATTTATGACATGAAATTAAAATTTTTACAATATGTCAAAATTTAGGAATATTGCCTTGTGTGAAACTGGCGAGGGCATATCCAATCACAGATGTATAATTTAGCGCGTTAAATTTAAAACGCTCCTCCTGGTTTAAAAACAGACTATAGTAATTATAGACCTCGTTGATTTTTTATAAATAACACATTGCACTTTCTATGCAAGAAAGAAATAGACAACAACAATAATACAAACAAGCGTCTATTAAAGATAATTTGATCGTTTAACAATACATCTAATTAATTTATGTGACAAGATCATTTAGCTTCCTAATTGCTTGTATAAAATTGGTACGTATTCATCGTACTCTGCCTGAAACAGATTGCCAGCAATTGGTTGCCCCAGTTGATATTTTGTGGCAAATTTTTTTATGGAAAATTTTCCACGATTTTCACCAGATCTATTAGATAGTCGCGTCTCGTTGAAATTGATCTTTCCACTTTGTTTGTATACCAAAAAGACATATCTGTGCAGTCCCGTGCCTTTCGGAGGTCCAGAACCTACGTACTCAGTAAGAACCTGTCCCTTTGCTATGTCGTTCCCAGGAACGTTTCCCACAAGCCAATGATGCCACTCACGGAACTTTGGGTTGTTACGACTTGGCGCATCAGGATCAGTCATACATACAGTGTAAAATGCATCATTTTCTGCCTCCCATTTGACTATTGGTACATCTTTAACTTGGGTGGGTGTTAATACATTCCCCAGCTCGACTTTAACACCACTGGGGTAATTAACTTCAACAACTTTTGTTGGGGCTGCATCAATTACATCAGGGACAACTCCGTGTTTTTCCATATCTTGAAATGTTCTTGACAAAAATTATAATGACATTTGTGTTTGTAGTTTTCATATCGCCATCTATTAGTACATGACAGAGACAACATTTTTTACTAGATCTTTACTTCCCTCGCTTACCGAAGGGAAGAATGGAGCAGTATTGTAAGTTTATATTCATTTTTAATGTTTTTATTCGCCTTTCGACATTGAAACCAGTATAACATTAATAAACCGTTGCATGCATATAGAATACACATATTTTTTTAATATTGCTGAATATTGAAAACAGACCGCTAATTATAAGTTGGATATCCAACCTGTAAATATCAGTACCTTCTTTAAAATTACCAATATTAAAAAATTCCATGTATTCTATATGAGAGGGTTTATTAATGTTACACACTGGTTCCAACCTAGAAATGCGAATAGAAACATTAAAAATGAGAATAAACTTAAAAAAAACGTAAAATTTGTCAAATTTGAGTTTATGTTAGGCATATGTCATATAGTGCTACTGCTCCATTGTATTCGTGAAAAAATCACCCTCTAAGATTTCTTCGGATTTCCACGTTTCGGACCACGTAGACACGAAAGTGAAGGTCTTTCAATTCCGGCAGTCTGTCTGTCTGTCGGTCTCTTGGCGCTTTATCAAAATACTACTTGACGAAGAACAGTGAAATCTGGTAGGTAGTTGAGGCTACTGCCAGCGGAGAAATGGGTAGACTTTCCCTGGAAAATATGGGTGGACCACCTAAAGAGAATAAATAATGAAAACTTGTGATAAATGGCAATAATACTTCACACTTCTCCTCAACAATTTTAAGTCTCATCAAAATGGTGACTCAAAATAATCGTATCTTTTAAAGTACACCAAAAATAGTTAAATGCAATTTTGCAGAAAATCCCAGCTGCTGCTTTTCTCAAGATATCGTCAAAAACGTTATTTTTCCATAAAAAAACTCCAAATTTACGAATTATATGCATATGTTAATAATATATCACAGCCACACAAAAAAAAATGTTCGCTTCCACCGACGCAACCTATAGTACACCCTAGGTTTTTGGGGTTGCTGAATCCGAGACGAGGTCGGTTTGTCGGTATCAGGTCGAGTTAAGGTCATTTCAAGGTCAAACCATTAGATTTCGAAAGAAAAATTTATCAAAATTTGTTTATAGGTTTTTGAGGTCGCTGAATCCAAATCCGAGGTCGGTTTGTCGGTATCAGGTAGCACTTAGGTTATTTCAAGGTCGAATGGTGGAAAACTGACAAAAATATTCACCTGTTATTTCACGCATAAGCAGAGGATGTATAAGATGTATAACATGTATACGATCGCGTAAAAAGGTAGATTTGTGATATATAAATATTGATTTGTACCTCGACAAGCTGATGAGCGGATTATTCTACACATTCCCTTTCGGGACAGTTGCCACCGACATCGCACTTGACGAGGCAGCAGGTAAAGACTAATTTGCTGAAAAAATTCTTTACAGTAGATTTATTCTGATTTATTACGTCATTCATTTATCAAATTTAAAGATACATAAGGAATGACTTAAACATTTTTAAAACTGCTTAATGAAATCAAAATGCACTTTAAAAAGTTTACAAAAGAACGATGTCATAAATAGGAGTAGATCTACCGTAAATATATTTTTATCTTGAAAGTGGTCTCATAAAAGGTATTGCTGAAGCTACGAGAATAGCTGTATATTTAAATCGGACACTTTGCCCAAATAAGTTACTTTCGACCAAATCTTTAGAAAAGCAAAATGGTTCAGGCAGGCAAAAGAATCCATTTTTTTGTAGCATATGAGAATAAAGTGGACATTGGGACTAGAACACCCTCGATTACAAGATATGTGCACGCCCGACAATGTGCATAGGTCGTAAAATTAAATGTGTTTGATTTGAAAAATAGGCCAAGTTTACAACGTAAGAGTAACTTAACGATCTAGAAGAGACTTGGAAATATCGCGAAATAAGAGGTGAATATTTTTGTCGGGTTTTCCACCATTCGACCTTGAAACGACTTCAACGCGACCTGGTACCATCAAGCGGACCTCGGATTTGGATTTAGCGACCCCAAAAACCTATATACAAATTTGCTCAAATTTTTCTGTCAAAATCTAATGATTTGACCTTGAAATGACCTTAACGCGACCTGATACCAACACACCGACGTCGGATTTGGATTCAGCGACCTCAAAAACTTATACACAAATTTTTTTCAACTTTTTCTGTCGAAATCTAATGATTTGACTTTGAAATGACCTTAACGCGACCTGATACCGACAAACCGTCCTCGGATTCCGATTCAGCGACCCCAAAAACCTAGGGTGTACTAGGTTTCGTTGGTGGAAGCGAAATTTTGTTTTTCTTTGTGTGTATGTGATATTTATCCATAATATTTATGTTTAAATAAGTACTTCGTATCAACATCAAATACTAAATAGGAACAGATGTGCTTTTACCCCTAAGGGAATGAAAACTACCTAAATTTCAAAATTTAATACTGACTCAAGTATCAAGAGTCAGTTTTTGATAAAATCCATGTATATGTTTTTGACTACGAATCTGAAGTCAGAATTTTAAAATTTGCGATTGCACCCCTAATATGGCCGATATAAATGAGGTACAACGGAAAAATTAGAAGTTTGTTTTGAGCAAGTAGAACTTTCTCTTATGTTTTAGGAGATAAAACTTATATCCTAATAAGAAAAATGATTGCTCCTACCCCTAAGAGGTCACTCCCTAGGTGTAAGAGCAATCATTTTTCTTAGTAGGTCTACCCCTAAAGTAAAAAAATCAATAGTTAACAAAGTACTGAGAATAGATGAATGAAACTTACATTATTTCTGTTCCTGGCGTCGTTGATCACGATTGAGAAGTCAGAAATTAAGAATTTCACGTTGTACCCTCAATATGGCCGTTATAAGAGTATACCCCTTTTATATTCAAAGTTATAAGTGTACATAAGCTTGTATACATATTTACACAAATACATACATACATGCGACGTCCAGCCACTTTTGTTTCTGGTTTTATAATGTGAATATTCCCCGCAAACAATTGTTTTATTTATGGAATAATTGTCGAATGTCCATTATATTCGCGGTTTTAAATAGCACATTAGATGGGTAAGTATGATGTTTAGTATATACAGGGTCCTGCAGCTCACCTCCCGTCTTCTTCTACACCTAAACGATTTATTTTAGAAAAATGATTCAAACGGGACAATAGACTGTTTGTTAGAGAGCACATTTTAAAAATATTTTTGAATATACAGGGTGTTCCTGAAATTGGTGGTGCATCAAAGCTGTATCTTTTTAAATGGAACACCCTGTAGTTTTATTGATTTTTGGGACCCCTTCGAGCTACTGTACATATCCCTAGAATATTATCAAATTTGATTTGATAGTTCCAGAGGAATAAATTAAAATCGAAAAAAAAAAATTTTTTTCGTCATATTTTAAAAAATTTATAAAAAATAGAAAAAACATCTTCAAACCAAAACTAAGGAACAGGTTGCTTATAATAAAAGGTTAGTTTATCCTACTATGAATATCGTAAAAATAACTTATACAGGATGTTCAAAATTCAATGCCAAACTTTTCAAAATGTAATGCTATTTTTCTCCATTTTTTCAAATGGGACACCCTGTATATTTTTATCTCATCGGATGCAGAATTAAAAAATGAGCATATTTTTTAATTACAATTATCTCGACTATCTGAAAGGTTTCACAGATATTCGTCAAAAACTACTACAAATCGCAAAATTATTATCTAATAGTTTTACTTAACATTTTTCAAATCAATAACTAGAACTTATGTTCAATATGTCTTCCGTTCTCTTGGAGGCACAAACGAAGGCGGGTATGAAATGATCTTGCTACTCTTCCTAATAGGTCGGGTGTAATGTTTTGAAATGCGTTCCTGATTCTTTGCTGCATGTTTTCTGGTGTGGTTGGAGGTTCCTGATAAACGATTTCCTTAACGTAGCCCCACAAAAAGAAATCCAATTTAGTGAGGTCGGGTGATCGGGACGGCCAATTACATGGCCCTCCTCTTCCAATCCACCGGTTTGGAAAGGTTGTATTGAGATGGTCCCTGACTTGTAATGAATAATGTGCTGGGGCTCCGTCGTGTTGCAGCCACATTGCATCTCTCAAAGGTATTGGTAAATTTTGACATAAATTTGGCAATTGATTTTGCAAAAAATCAAGATACATAGCACCATTCAAATGTCCGTTAAAAAAGTGAGGACCAATAACATGTTCACCAATAATTCCCCCCCACACATTTATTGACCATCTGTGTTGTTGGTCAACCTGCCTAAAAATCCTTGGGTTGTGGTCGGAATAGTAATGAAAGTTATGGCGATTCACAAATCCGTTTTTATGAAATGTGACCTCATCAGAAAACAAAACCTTATCAAAAAACTCACAATTTATCCTAATTTTAGCTTGCGCCCAATTGCAAAATTCGACACGTTGCTCAAAATCTGCATCGAAGAGTTGTTGATGAAACTGGATATGGTAGTGATGAAAACGGTTGTCCTTTAAAATTCGTTGAACGGTTCTCTCACTTACACCTACGGCATCACCGACTGCTTTTTGACTAACGAAAGGGTTTTCCGTAACAGATAATAGCAGAGACAATTCATTTTCTTCATTTCGAGCGGATCTATTTCTAACTGGTTTTGTATAGTCTACATGTCCCGTTTGTACAAATCTCTCTAATAAGTTGTTCAGGCTTCTTTTGTCTGGATGTCTCCGTTCCGGATAACGCTGTGCGTAAACTAGACTTGCCAAAAAACAGTTTCTTTCTGATTCTCCTAATATGAAAATCATATCTACTAGCTCTTCTCTGCTGTACTCCATCACAAAAAATGCTTAAAACTTGTAAATTACTAATACGTAATTTAAAATATTGACATGTCTATTTGTATGACAGTTTGTAAGCTGTTTACTCCCCTTCATTTACGCCTTCAAGAGGAGAACTGCATAGACAGTTATATGAGAAACTGTCTAATTTAGGTATTTGCTTATTTAATAACATTCGAGGAGCTAAATGATAAAACGGAACACATATTGAACATAAGTTCTAGTTATTGATTTGAAAAATGTTAAGTAAAACTATTAGATAATAATTTTACGATTTGTAGTAGTTTTTGACGAATATCTGTGAAACCTTTAAGATAGTCGAGATAATTGTAATTAAAAAATATGCTCATTTTTTAATTCTGCATCCGATGAGATAAAAATATACAGGGTGTCCCATTTGAAAAAATGGAGAAAAATAGCATTACATTTTGAAAAGTTTGGCATTGAATTTTGAACATCCTGTATAAGTTATTTTTACGATATTCATAGTAGGATAAACTAACCTTTTATTATAAGCAACCTGTTCCTTAGTTTTGGTTTGAAGATGTTTTTTCTATTTTTTATAAATTTTTTAAAATATGACGAAAAATTTTTTTTTTTTCGATTTTTATTTATTCCTCTGGAACTATCAAATCAAATTTGATAATATTCTAGGGATATGTACAGTAGCTCGAAAGGGTTCCAAAAATCAATAAAACTACAGGGTGTTCCATTTAAAAAGATACAACTTTGATGCACCACCAATTTCTGGAACACCCTGTATATTCAAAAATATTTTAAAAATGTGCTCTCTAACAAACAGTCTATTGTCCCGTTTGAATCATTTTTCTAAAATAAATCGTTTAGGTGTAGTAGAAGACGGGAGGTGAGCTGCAGGACCCTGTATATTACTTTTAAGATTCTATTTTGAAATATATTGTTACGGATTTCCACCTTTTAGGAAACACCCTGTATGAATTCGTGGGTTCTAAATAATTTTAACAAGAGATTAAACACTACTAACACTTTATTTAACAATTTACTGACTACAATACTTGTTTACTTAATAGTTAACCTCACTTTTTCCCGAGCGTGTCACTTCTCAAATAAACTTCTTTTCCCGCGCTTGTAATCGCGCCTTATATACTCCGAAATTAGCTCTAGATCAATCCAGAATCTTCTCCAGCCATAATCTAGAAAAGTCCTTGGCTCTTTCTAGAGCCTTTCCAGTCACCATCAGAGGCATAGGCGTACCATCTCCTTTTCCAAGGGGTGTAATTCATAACACTGCCCCCTCCTTAAGCCTGATCGTCCCGATCAGGCAACTCAGGATCACCAGTGTATCTCGCCAGCCTGTCCAAATGCACGATCTTCATCTTGGACTTTCTGCTTTGCTGAATCCGATAGACGACATCATTAATTCGGGTAATAACAGTGTACGGTCCATCCCAAGGTGATTTCGGTGACTTTCCTTTCCTCCGCTGGGGGTTGTACAGCCAAACTAGCTCTCCCACCTTGATGACCTCCTTTGAATTACCCTTCCAGTCATATCGAGCCTTCATTCGGTCATTGGCTGGTGATGGTTCCGCTATATCGTTAGCCAACCTCTTGAAAGGAGCTCCGGCGTTGAACTGCTTGTTTTCACCCTTACTTCCAGTCTGTGGTCCCTTACTGGCTGCACAAATCTTGCATTTGCGACACCAAGCCTCCACATCCTGACGACTTCTTATCCAATAAAATCGTTCTCGTATTTTCTTCAGGGTCTTGTTAACACCGAAGTGTCCATCGGATGTTCCTTCGTGCACTTCCTGAAGCACCTTCGCAACTCGACACCTGGGAATCACTAGACGCATAACCAGCTGTTTTCCATCCGGGCTTTCCCATGCTCTCCGCAACAGCCCGTTCATGACTTTCAGTGAGTCCCACTGCGCCCATAGTGCCTTCAGCCCCACTCTTTTGCCCGAAACATCCTTCCATGTTGGACGAGTTCCCCTTTCTTTGGCTCTCAATATAGGCCCAATTTCCACATCGTTCAATTGTTCCTGTCTGAGCGCTTCATCTGCCTTATCATCCGGCACCTCCACCTTGACAGTGTTGACTGCTCCCGTGACCTGCAGTTTCTCCCAGTGGTTGTGCTTGCAACCTTCCTTGTACCTTCTTCCGGATGAAATGTTTGTATTTCTCTCAGGTTTCGTTTTATCGTCATATCCTTGTAGTGGTGGCCTTTCTGTAATGCTCCGAAGCTGGGAAATCTTCACTTCTCTAGGGGCACCACGTTCGTTATCTGTCACAGCCTCTCTGGTAACGGCTTCCTCTGGTTTTCCCCTTGGCTTCACAGCATCTCCGGCCTTCACTCTCTCCAAGCTCCTCTGTGGACATTCAAGCTGGATATGTCCTAGTTCCCCGCACCTGTAGCATTTCATACGCCGTCCACTTGGCCTTCCACTACTTTGTTTATTCTGTGTCTCTGCCCTGTTTCCAACATTCACTTTCCTCGAGTTCCGCTGTCGACAGTCTCGTTTGATATGTCCTATCTTGCCGCAGTTGTAGCATTTAATACCCCCGCTTGGCTTGCCTTGTCTTTCTGCAGTATCCACTTGAGCCAGTAACTGATTGAACATCTTATATATGTCGGCCAACATAGCGTTCTGGTTCTCCTTTTCAGACTGCGATCTTTCGAGACTCATAGCTTGTACTCTTGGACTCGGGGTATCTTGAAGGACAGCTTCCACCTCGAGTGCACGTACCAACGCTTCGCTGCTGTTCTGGTATCGAGATAACCTGAGGACTCGCCTGATCTCATCATCCTGTATACCATCCAGAAAAGCATCTACTGCCAGTTGATCTTGGAATTCCTTCGGTACATCCGGGTAAGCCAGGTGAGCCAGTCTCCACACGGCAGCTTCAAACTCTTGCAAACTTTCCCCAGCCCCTTGAACACGTGATTTCAGCTGGGTCTGGTACACTCGGGCAAGGTGTTGATCGCCATATCGTAGATCTAGGGCAGCTTCTAAAACTTTAAAATCCCGTTGTTGGTCTACTGGGATTGTCTGGAGTATTTCCAATGCTTGGCCTCTTAATGCCACGATTAACGCCATAGCCTTTTCTTCGTCATTCCAGTTGTTTGCACTCGCTGCTGCCTCAAACTGCATCTTGTAAATGGTCCATGAACTTTGGCCGTCAAAGGAGGGAGGTTCGAACAGCTGATCTGATAATACCACTTGCTGGCTTCCTCTATCCCTCAACTGTCGCTTAAGCAGGTCTATTTCCTCTTTGATTTCACTTACTTCTTCTTGATGCCTTCTTTCTAGCCCTTCCAACACTTTCTGGAATTGTGCAAATAAGTCCTGTATTTGCTTTTCAGTTGCCATACTTCTGGTTGTTATAGGCATACGACTACGTTGAAATCAAATAAATTTAACAATTACGTCACTATCGGTAATGGGACTGTCCAGAAAAACCTCAAAACGGCACGAAAAAGTCTTATCTAGAGTCTTCGTCACTTAACCTCTAATGTCCAAATAAAATGTTCCAAAAATGTCTCAAAAAATGCACTTGACACTATTTTCCTGTTCGAACAGCGAACAACGTTGTAAATTAGTCCTCTGTGTTAGCACCAACTTCGAGAATACTGTCCCAGTCTTCTCAACACTTCCGGAAAATCCTCTTGTTAAAATTCCGCTTCCGACACCAAAATGTTACGGATTTCCACCTTTTAGGAAACACCCTGTATGAATTCGTGGGTTCTAAATAATTTTAACAAGAGATTAAACACTACTAACACTTTATTTAACAATTTACTGACTACAATACTTGTTTACTTAATAGTTAACCTCACTTTTTCCCGAGCGTGTCACTTCTCAAATAAACTTCTTTTCCCGCGCTTGTAATCGCGCCTTATATACTCCGAAATTAGCTCTAGATCAATCCAGAATCTTCTCCAGCCATAATCTAGAAAAGTCCTTGGCTCTTTCTAGAGCCTTTCCAGTCACCATCAGAGGCATAGGCGTACCATCTCCTTTTCCAAGGGGTGTAATTCATAACAATATCTAATTTTGCCAAATTAAAATTTAACATCCCATCCAATTACAACATCCTGCAAATGTGATTTTACAAAAGCTTTCTACATTATTATTAATTGTTTGTAATCTAGTGTATATTTAAGTTTTCTAAAAAGTGAGATTATTCCTCGTATTGTTTTTTTAGTAATTCAGCAACACTGTACATCGCAGCGAAGATATTGGTCTATACGTAAATCAAGATATCTTATAGTTTTCGTGTAGCAAATGTTTTTGTCGTTTATGTTTATATTTAATACATTGAAATTAGGTACTTGTGGTTTATAGGGAAAATAACAGGTTTCATCAAAGTTTGTAGTCGAGCTATTTTTTAATTTTAGCAAAGTCATTTTCAGATTTCGTTATTAGGTTGATCCAGGTGTGATTTTCATAATAAATTGCTGTATTATCAGCAAAGCTAATTATATGACCATCAGTTTGTAGAAGAAATAAGTTGTTAATATATAAAATAAACAATAAGAGTCCAAGGATGGTTCCTTGAGGAACACCACAATTTATAGCCCTATAATCCTTATACCATCAATATCATCAATATTTTCTGCCAGAGAGATAACTATATTTTCAAGACTTTTGATCAACAGCTGATGACTTACCGTATCGAATGCCTTGGCTAGATCTATAAAAATACCTAGTGAAGGCTTTCTTTTATCGAGTGACATAGGTATATATTTGTTAATTTTGGACATTCAATAGCATCAGATGTTGATTTGTCATCCTGAAAACCGTACTGATTGCAGTATATGGTATTGCAGTTATTTACACATCTTAGTTTCAATTTCAATTCTTTCTTACTAAAGTTAGTGATTAGTGAGATAGGTCGATAGTTTGTAGGCTCTAGTCTTTCACCATTTTAAATATAAGTTTTACCACCGACATTTTGAACGCTGAAGGACATACTCAAGTTTCGAAACATGTCGAAACAGATTTTTTGTTTCTTAGATTCAAGATAGGCAGCAGGGCTGTGCCGTGCTATAATGCGGAGAGACGGTCGCATCAGGCGGCGGCATTTCAAGCAGATAATTAAAATTTTTACAATATTGAAAAATCTTTTTAAATTTGCCTATTAGAACAGGCTATATGGGCGCATAAGTATCGAATACATTTCGGACCCAGTTTTCTTGCTGGAATCAGTTCAGGAGACACTATACCGATTATGAAAATCCATCTTACCAGACAGTAACCTGGTGTGATATTGTCACTGAACTCTACATAATAAATGGAAGACCAATACAGATATATGCGCGTGAACAAAATACGGCCTACATGCGATTGAAGGTCGGCGGCATATGCGTCGCCGCAGTCGAAATCTAATATTAAAAGTATGTTGGTGCTTGAGTCAGAATGCTTCTTGAAGACATTATGCGCCGACGCCATTATTCTTTGATTTGTCTCCCATAGCGGGAGGTCTTGGATTAGTACAGAATTTCAGAGCCGTCGTCAAACAATTCTCTCGTTTTTATCGATTTTTTTATTTAGCAGGTATTTACAGTTCGTGATAAGTTAATCAAACAATATGGTCCGGAATTGTATTGTAGATACTGTTTTGCAAGAATCGGGCCAAAGGTTTGTTATATTTTAAGTAAGTACCTTGTTCTTGCCTATTCTATAAAATATACTACTATCTAAATATCGGCGACAACTCCGAGTTTTGGGATCTTTTTTTTTAACGTATGTGATTTTGCCTGAAAATTTTTCGATAGGCTATACTTTCCGAAATATCTACTTAACTCTACATGATAAATACAGGGTGCGCCAAAGTTCTGATTTTGGTCGATTACGGCTGTATTTGAAATGGTGGAAATATATTGTCTATAGATTATTTTCTTGATTTTCAATTCTGAATAACCAGAAAATATGTACACTTATACAGGGTACTCCGTTTTCGTTGTCCGAGCAACAACTTCGTTATTTTAAATGGAACACCCTATATTTTTTTCCTTTATCGAGTTACCCATCTAATTATATTCATAATTCTATTAAGGTGGTAGGTACTTAAAATGAACCGTTTACGATATAAAAAAGATTTTTTGACAAAAAGTGAGGTTTGCGGATAAGTTTTTGAGTACCTCTGATTTCATAGACAAGAGAGTTTTCAAAATTCTGCTTATACTGTTATGTTGAGCATATTAAGGGCTAGTAGGGCAGAAACATTATTAATATTAATCTTATACAGAGTGCTGAAAAAAATTGAGTTTAATGTTTCGCTAATAAAAAAGGCCGTAATTCAATTTTTTCAAATGGGACGTACTATTTTCAGTTCTGTCATCTAATGAAGTGTTAAATTATCTTTCCATTGATATATCATAGTAGGTATTTATCTTTAGGAGTTGCATAGATATTAAGGTTAATTGTCTGGATCAGTCATTTTTCTTGCTGGAACTTCATGAGGTTTGTACTGCACTTCACCAGTTTCGATAAATCTGTCTCTAAGATTACTAAATGCAGGTTCTAAAGGGTGTCTCCTTTCAGGATATCTGGTTTTATAGACTCGGGATGCTAAGAGGCTGTTCCTTGAGCACTCCCCCAGAATAAAAATCATGTCAACCATTTCTTCCCGCGAATAATTCATATTTAATATAATTATATGCAAATGCAACTTCCTGGAACTGTAAAAGCTACTAGTATTTTATTAAAGACAATCAAAACAAAAGCACTTACCGATATAGCAGTAACACAAAACTTTAGAACATCCACAGACACGTGTTTTGACATCTATGTCTCTTCGGTGCGGCTTTTTCTAAAGTTCACAATCAACTGAAATATGTAAGCAAATACTCGTGTTATAACTATCAAAGGATTACCAGAACAGGATATTAAAAATTAAAATTAGATTATAGGAAATTCCCCGTAAAGGGATAATTATCAATATAATTATATGCAAATGCAACTTCCTGGAACTGTAAAAGCTACTAGTATTTTATTAATTATTTTTATATTTTATTATCAATATAATTATATGCAAATGCAACTTCCTGGAACTGTAAAAGCTACTAGTATTTTATTAGCTAATAAAATACTAGTAGCTTTTACAGTTCCAGGAAGTTGCATTTGCATATAATTATATCGATAATTATCCCTTTACGGGGAATTTCCTATAATCTAATTTTAATTTTTAATATCCTGTTCTGGTAATCCTTTGATAGTTATAACACGAGTATTTGCTTACATATTTCAGTTGATTGTGAACTTTAGAAAAAGCCGCACCGAAGAGACATAGATGTCAAAACACGTGTCTGTGGATGTTCTAAAGTTTTGTGTTACTGCTATATCGGTAAGTGCTTTTGTTTTGATTGTCTTTAATAAAATACTAGTAGCTTTTACAGTTCCAGGAAGTTGCATTTGCATATAATTATATTAAATATGAATTATTCGCGGGAAGAAATGGTTGACATGATTTTTATTCTGGGGGAGTGCTCAAGGAACAGCCTCTTAGCATCCCGAGTCTATAAAAGCAGATATCCTGAAAGGAGACACCCTTTAGAACCTGCATTTAGTAATCTTAGAGACAGATTTATCGAAACTGGTGAAGTGCAGTACAAACCTCATGAAGTTCCAGCAAGAAAAATGACTGATCCAGACAATTAACCTTAATATCTATGCAACTCCTAAAGATAAATACCTACTATGATATATCAATGGAAAGATAATTTAACACTTCATTAGATGACAGAACTGAAAATAGTACGTCCCATTTGAAAAAATTGAATTACGGCCTTTTTTATTAGCGAAACATTAAACTCAATTTTTTTCAGCACTCTGTATAAGATTAATATTAATAATGTTTCTGCCCTACTAGCCCTTAATATGCTCAACATAACAGTATAAGCAGAATTTTGAAAACTCTCTTGTCTATGAAATCAGAGGTACTCAAAAACTTATCCGCAAACCTCACTTTTTGTCAAAAAATCTTTTTTATATCGTAAACGGTTCATTTTAAGTACCTACCACCTTAATAGAATTATGAATATAATTAGATGGGTAACTCGATAAAGGAAAAAAATATAGGGTGTTCCATTTAAAATAACGAAGTTGTTGCTCGGACAACGAAAACGGAGTACCCTGTATAATTGTACATATTTTCTGGTTATTCAGAATTGAAAATCAAGAAAATAATCTATAGACAATATATTTCCACCATTTCAAATACAGCCGTAATCGACCAAAATCAGAACTTTGGCGCACCCTGTATATAGAATTCAGTGGAAATTAAGGATACAAAATTCTCTAACCTCACTTATTTTCCATAATTTCCGTTGCAAATTTTAAAGTTCATTGCTATTTGTGAATCTACCTAAATAATTTTAAACAATCCAACATTATTTGCATTATACTGATATTGACTTGATCTATTCTAATTTCAATTTCAAAACAAAATAAGAGGTTATGTTTAATATATGCAATGGGCTTGTTCCATGATATTCTTTTTATATGGTTTTTATACTTTTTCATATAGTACTCGATATTCTCATTATACACTTAAAATTTTGTATTATTAACTTTTTCCATTCTCGAGATATAAGGAGTTGAAATTAGTAATAGTTACAAAAACCGAGCGCTCATTTGTGACGTCACTATACGCAAGTGACGTAAGAAAAATGGCTTTCTGGGACCTTTCAAATTTAATCTGAAAAGTCGAAAAATATGGAATTTTTAAACGCTGGTAACTAAATAAATACGTCGAGTGAAAGTTCGCTCTAAGTATCTACGCAAAGGAGAAGGTCGTCGATGAATTCTAATCGTAAATTGCAGGGTCAAAATCGAAAATTCGTCCCGACAGGAGCGAGAGAAAATTGTAATTTTTTGACATTTCACCAAATTGTATTCCCCTACTGTCAAGTAGTAAACAAAACAAACAATACTTTGAAATCACTTATAATTGTAACAAGTAAGGAACATCAAGTCTATTGAGATCGCCGAGTCTATGCGTATAGTGACGTAGCGCCTGGCCACGCCCCGTTTTCGTGAGATGGAGATTTGTAATAGTTTTTAAGATACTAAACGTGCGAATAAGATTCTGATTTTTTGCAGATCCATTAATTTATACTTCCACTTTCGATTTATGAAATAAAAAAAAAATGCTGAACAAGCCCATTATACCTATACCGTGTCCTTGTTGCTTTGTGTTTATAAGTGACCTTAACTCCCAGTAATTCTTATTGCATTATTAGTATTATTTTCATTACCCAATCTTATTTTTTGTACTTATATGTGTATTTTGTATTTATATTATCATCATCATATATTAATAATTATTTTGTATATTTAGTATTATTTATGTTACAATTAATTACTTATTATTTCATAATAATAATTAGAAAAAACATTTATCATCATAATAGCTTTTTTGTAATCTTTTATTACATGCGGGTAGGGTTGAAAATCAACTAAGCATGTTGAACCCTCATATCTTTTGTGTAACTTATTATTTGTAACACAATACATTTTTATTCTATTCTATTCTAAATTATATTTCGATCTCTGAGGTAGAAAATATGACTTCATTTTTTGGTGGACTCTATATTCAACTTCTCATCAATATGATCGTGCACTATCACGAACGTTTACTAGAAAGAACTGAATAATTATGTTTTGGGAATGGCAACTATTTTTGTTCTTTAATAAAAATTAAGACAAAGGTTAACTATATAAAAAATGTCAATCTATACACGCGTATTTTTGATGATTTCTGAAAAAAAGACATATTAAAAACACTTGCAATAGAAATAGAGCCGGCCCTGACGGGTTACACAATGCGATTGCGCCGAGACCTCCCGTCGTCATACTTGCGCGAGATTCAATTTTACATACAAATAGAAATAGACATTGGCATTCCATTTATATGGTACAGTTCAGTGGATATTGTTTGAAATAATTTTGTTTATAACAAAGGGAAATATATAAAAAATTTTCAATCAAACAATTTTTTTTTATATCTTCTGACCGATTTTCTACAAGAATTGTTCGATAGCTTTTCTTCATAATTTTGATGTTTTCAGCGTTTTATTTTGCTTGAAATAAATGCAGTCTGGAAGCTATTGCAATTTGTAACTATAGATTTGTCAGATTGTGTGCGGATGGTATCAGAAAAACCATACAAAAACTGAGAACTTATAATCGAGATATGAACAAATTTTAAAATTGCTGCTAATGAGATTGCAGAAGGTCTTGGAATGCAGCACAGAATTTTCGACTGAAACTGAAGTTAAAGAAAAAGCATTAATTTGATTCCGAAGCTTTGGATGGACCCATAACAGAGGAGAATAAATTTAAAATAAACTTTTTATTATTCATTACACATAACTACAGACCAATATCAGTAATTAGCAACATTGCCAAAATATATGAAAAGTGTATAGTCTCACAGCTACAGACGCACTCAATATTTCACAAGATAATATCACCAAAACAATTTGGATTTCGACAGAACTGTTCCACGGAAGACGCCTTATTTCACTTTACGAACAAAATACACGAACATCTTAATAAAAATGAGAAAACTATTGGCATATTCTTAGATTTGGCCAAAGCCTTTGATAGTATATCACATGATCTTCTGTTGGAGAAAATGGAAAAATATGGAATTAGAGGAATAGCACTAGATTTGTTAAAGAGTTATTTATCCAATAGAAAAGCATCTGTCAAAATTAATCAAACACTTAGTAGTCCAGAAAAAGTTAAATATGGCGTCCCACAAGGAACAGTTTTAGGTCCACAATTATTCCTATTTTATATAAATGATATGCTAGAATTAGATATAAATGGAGATACCATAGCATATGCTGATGACACTGCACTAATATTTCATGGTACAAATTGGTCTGAGGTCGCTAAAAATAGCGAAAGGGGACTATATAAAATTAAATGCTGGATGGACAATAATCTAGTAAGTCTTAACCACTTAAAAACAAAATTTATCACCTTTAGTAATAGTTCTAGGCTACAGCCGAACATTGATCAGTTAAAATTTCACGCAAAATGTGATTTAATAAATTGCACTTGCCAAACCGTAATTGAAAACACTACAAATGTTAAATATCTCGGTATTATAATAAATGAAACATTAAGATGGAACAGTCATACCGAATATCTTAACACAAAGCTAAGAAAACTTGTTTATGTCTTCTACAAACTCCGTAACATTCTTCCAATCAATATATTAAAAATGACATACAAATCGTTAGTGGAATCTATACTTATCTACGGTATCATAATATGGGGTGGAACATATAATAATCAACTGAAAAATTTAAAAATTACACAGAAGTGGATACTTAAAGTAATGTTCAGAAAAAATCGAAGATATTCTACAGATCAACTTTTTCTAGACAGCAATGTCTTTAACTTAAACGGATTATATATCTTCAATGTAGCGAAATTTATTTATAAAAATAAGGAAATGAGAATACCTACAAACCATGTACACAATACAAGACAAAGAGAACGCAATGGTCTGACTCTACCACGACCAAACTCTAACTTATATAAAAAATTTATTGGCTTTACAGGTCCAAAAATATATAACATTATTCCCGAAAATATAAAGACCATTCATAACTACAACTTATTCTGTAAAAAGTTATCGATATTTATCTTGCAGAACTTACGTTTATTTGATCAAATATTTTCATAATCAAACCAAATTAATACTCGAAAGATATATGTATATATGTATGTATGTATGTATGTATGTATGTATATATGTATGTATATAAGGTTTATATGTATGTATATCATATATCAAAATAGAATAGCTTTTAGATACTAGTTATTAAATATTAATATATTAAGTGATACTTATAACCCATATCACATGTAAATATACTTAGGAAAATGTTAAAGCACAACACGATTTCCTAGTGAAATCAGGTGCATGTATTTTGTATTTAGCATATTCGATGTGAAAAAATATATATATGTAAACTTGGGTTAAATAAATATTATTATTATTATTATTATTATTATGTTCTTGACATTATCCTTAATTCTCTGAATGAACGATTTTCGCTTCTTGAAACTCATAACAACAATTTCAGTTTTTATATGACATCTTAAAACAAAAATATAGATGACAAAATGTTAGAAAATTATTGTATGAATCTCCAGTCAATATTTTCTGTCGAAAATGATTCTGATTTAAATGCAACTGATCTTCAAGAAGAATTAAGTACATGATGTATCCCGAATGCTACCACCACCTATGAAATCTTTTGATGTTTTAAATTGCACTGGTCTAAAAAAAAAACAAAATTTTCTTCTACAAGGACTAAACCTATCATTCCTTAAGTGTTTTTCTGTGCTGAATTCGAATTTTCAATTTAAAAAAAATGTTTGCAGCTAAGATTTCGAGTAATTCGCGGTTTTTATTGTCAAAACCGTATTTTGGCAAATAAAAAAATGTTCGGCTCCAAGAACTACACCTATCATTTTTTATGTATTTTTGTGTGCTGAATCCTAATTTTCAATTTAAAAATCATGGTTTTTATTGCCAAAATACGATTTTTAACAATAAAATCTAAATATACGCGGAAAATTTTGTTTTTTTTAGACCAGTGTTATTTTGCGAAAAATGATTACTTTGCATCCTAATACAATTATAGCGCTGAGGATATTATTAACACTCCCTGTCTTTGTAGCCAGCGGGGAAGGAAGCTTCTCTAAAAGTTAATAAAAAAATATCCAAGAAATTCATTGAGCCAAACAAAACTAAAAAGACTTCTTATTGAAATGGCTACCACTGTAGATTACCATTCTTTAGCGAGGAATTTGCCAAACTTAGAAGAGTATAAAACTCTAGTAAATGAGAATTGTAGGTTGCTGATGTTAATTTTTTTAAAATTGTTATTAATTTCGAAAATAAAAGTATCTCCAATTTTTGTAATGTAGTTTTTTTGAATCACAATTTAAGGATTACGTTTTTTTACTTTTCGCACATTTCCAAGACTTGCCTCACACTGAAAAAATCTACCGCACGGCCCTAATAAGCAGATACATACAGTTGAAGATAATATTAGTTAGTATATGTGGCTATATCATGTACGTGCCCAACAAACTCTTGGTCGGTTTTTTAAAGGCAGTTTAATTTGTTTCAAATTTTTTTTCTGTAATAGAAATTCAGGTCGTATCGATTTGCAAGTCAAAATCTAAGTGCACTTGACTTATTCTCTTTCTATTAGTTCTCACTTTTATTTATATCTTTATCCACATAACATACAATTTTAATTCATTATCACATTTGTAGGCGCCGCAGTTAATACTTGAGGTAAATGTGATCTGCAATACTTTGTGAATTAAACTACAAATTATTACGTAGCAAAATATATAATGAAAGAAATGCCCGCTCCATAAAAAAACGTATATAAATGTCATGTAAATAGCAAATTCAAGAGGAGAATATATGTATATGAACCATACGACGACCTGAGTTTATGTACATATATAAATTATATTAAACCTTAAGGCTAGGCGCGCACGGGTGACTTTTGTCACGCAACTGCTTTGTCACCTACCTCGGAGTCCATGGAGTCTTATGGAGATGCGCTCACGAAGCGACGTGACAGTCACGTCGCTCGTGAGCGCATCGCCATAAGACTCGCTCGCCTAACACAACATGTTTGCTCCGTTTCTCTTCATTTCCTACTATTATGAACTTCTAATCAACAATAACGTTTATATGGTTTCCAATAAACCAGAACAGTTAACTCGCGGCTTGCTGATTACGCTCGTTTGTAATACATAAAGTAAATGTGTTCTATTAATTTAATACAGTACGTAAATTGTGACATGCTAAATAAGGGTAATATAGTGTCCATACCAAGAACTCGATGAGAGCATTTGTTGAGATTTAGTGGGATAGGTACATTTGACGCCGTCTCTTACTTGGTAACAGACAATTAAAATTTCTTTTCGGAGAATTCTTAATTAGAAGCTCTGTTCCTGGACTTAAAAGGGGCATTTAATAATATAGATCTGGATATTCCATCTAATGAAATTAAGCAATATCCCGCTCCTGAACATAATGCCAACACCATAACTAATTTATACTATTAGAGGTGTACTTACTTAAGAGATTCGAACAATGATAAAATGGTTCTTAATTCAAATGGCTCAGCATTATTTTGTTTAATATTTAAACACCTGGTATACACACTTATATTTAACATTTTTGCAATATAATACAGTATGCTGATGATGTTTGCCTCTATCTCGCATAAAGAAAATATAATTACTGCGTTTCTAATTTAAGCTACAAAACGTGTTACAAACTAACGTGGATCTTTGAGTACGGCCTCGAAATTTCTGTCAACAAGTCTGTAACCATGGTATTTACAAATCACAATACTTTAGTTCAGTTAAAATCAGGTGAAGGTACTCTCCTGATGCACGCGACAGAGACCAGAGACCGCGACCGGAGACGTGTCACGCGACAACCTAGAGACCAATGACAGGGATGGCTGCGTACTGACATTCTTTACTACGATACAGAGTAGCTCTGCACTGAAATGCAGTACCTATACTATGAACTGATTTTAACGCACTATTTGTATTGGCAGTGCTTACTACGATTCAGAATTATTCTTTTTATTAAATGTTCTGAGATGCAGTACCTATACTATAGCCTCACAGCGTACGCATTAATCAGAAACAATATATATTGTCATTTTTTATTATTCTCAAATTTCCATGGTTTGGACCATTAACGCCATTAAAAAATTTAATACTACAATTTACAGTATTAAAACCACTCTTGATCCCAAAACCTCTAAACAGAGTTGGGGTACTTAGTAGTACTAACTATACCTAATGTTACTGCTAAATTAAAAAACTTGATGGTCCTCTTCCAACTAATATTATTCATCTATAGTCCCTTACAAATATGCAAGTCTACAAGGCATTAATAATTTTCTTTTCTATTATTCCTTTAAACGCTTTACATATATTAACGTCCTGGAAGAGTTCTGTTTAGCTATTCCACCACTCAATCAGGATGTACATATAGAATCAACACAACAGCAATTCCCTACAATATTGTCACCTGCCGCAGCTGGGACTCGAACTCAAGAGATATAGCAGCGACTGTTGTGCCACTCAACAGCGACCTGGCCTACTACTTCCGTCTTGGTAACACAATACAAACGCCACTGAACACCCTAGTTAGGATTCCAACCTGGCAGTCCTTGCTGACAAGCCTAACACGTAACCACTGAGCCACTGAGCTTTCCTGAATACTGTAAACTGTTGTTTTATCTGACATCGATCTACTTTCAATTAGGTCAACTTCGAATTCCTTAATTGTCTTGAATAGTCGAAACAGTTACTTTGTGATAATCAATTATTATGATTTGTTAAAACACTTTTCACTTTGTTGTTAATCACTGAATTTGAAAATGGTACGTTAAGTATCGAAACTGCAGTAATGTTTTGATTATAATAAATTCAGTGATAAAAAACAAAGTAAAAAGTGTTTCAACAGATCATATTAATTGTCTTTCCTATTGTGTAGTTTCCATAATTTTTAAAACATTAAAAAAATCCAGGGCTCTGATCCTCAAATAAACCTTATATTTTACAGAGCATATACTAAGTCTATTCTAGACTACGGTTCTGTATTATATGGCCGTAAAATCACGGTTAATCAAAGTAGACAGACTTCAGTACAAAGCACTGAGGTCAGTTCTTGGCGCCTTGAAATCTACTCCTACCTCCGTTCTATTGGCAGAATGCAGTGAATCACTATTACATCTTAGGCGTCACTTTCTGGCACAGAAATTCCTCTTAAAATACAATAACTTTGTCGAGAATAATCTTCTCCCAAAACTTTTTGACAAATCCGTACCTATTGGCAAAACAAATCATTTCCCATCTTGGTAGATGCCTTTGTTATGGTGACTGAATATGGTTCCAGCAGTAAAATGTCTAATTTGCCCTTCTTTAATTCTATGTATAATATTTACTTTTTCCGATTTGTGGTGATTATACCCAAATATAGTAATTATGCAGGAAATTGTATCTAGATACCACACTCCTTGTACAATATTCACTGATGGTTCCAAATCCCGTAGTGGTGTTGGTGTGCTGTGTTCATTCAAAACCCCCAAGACGAGTCTAGGTTTTAATTAAATAATATGTGCTCTATATACAGGGTGTAATTAGTTTCACGTCATTAAAAAAAAACTGGTAATAGGGACCGACTAGACAAACAGAAAACCTATATGACCTTTTTCTCTAGGGGCACTTTGAAAAAAAACTGACCTTGGTTTACATTTTTAATGTTATGGTAGGAAAGATTTGAGAACCACTGTTTTTCAGGGTCAATGGATGTTATAGTTCCGAATATTAGAAATAGTAAAAAACTGTAATACCCGACTTGTGTTCCCGTCGGTAGAAGTGCGGCACTTTGATGGGATTATTTGTATTAAACTTTTTATACCACTAATTATGAAAATGTAAATAATTCCTTCTCTTTCGGCACAACGCAAGCATAGCATGGCCGCAGGGGTTTAAATAGGATTTGTTTACATGTGTTTTTTTAATTTGGAACAAAGCTATTCTAGCTTTTATTGTCGTTTATAAGAATTTATAAAATTTAAAAGTGGTTTATTACCATTTGTAACATTGTGTTAGAAGCTTAAAAAATTAGTAATTGTTTTATCAAATTGGAAAACGAACAGTTAGACGTCCTAGATACGATAACAGAAATTAGTTGTGTATTTTAAGTTAGGAAAGAATCTGATTTTTTTAACGAACTGAGCGCATAATTTTTCCCAATCAGGTATCGAAAACTAAAAATCAAGTCTTTGGTCTCTATGAAAATCAATGTGAACAATAATAAACAGATAAAAACAAGGCAACGAATACTAATAATAATAATCATACCTTTAATGCCCAATAGGTAACGCCCAATAACTGAACAATTCTTTTGAATTTTTTACAAAAATTGTTCGAAATGACCTCCATCTCCACGTATACACATTTCGGTACGTCGAACTAATAACATACTTACTCCGTTCAACACATTTGGTAAATTAGAATAATTTTTTATGGTTTCTATGCATATTAAAATACGTCGTTGCAATTGTTTTAAAGCTCTTCCGCACCAGCTGCATTTCCACCACTTTCTCCATGTACCAAGTCCATATCCGCGAGCTCTGGATAAGTGTAATCTCCCATAATGTCCAAAATCTGCGTTTTAAAACATCACACTAAACTGTGAATTAACGTTATCAAGAAAGAAAACAAAAAGAAAAACTTGGTCCAAAATCCAAAAAGTAACACAAAAAGCACGAACGAGAAGTAGTATCTTACGTAACCAAGCACTAACGACTTGAACGATAAGTCAATGAAATAAATCTTAACATGAGTGGCACAAAATTCAAAAAGAATACACGAAACGTAAGGACACAAGTAAGGACACAACTGAAATTATTACTTGAGAATATTACAAGGGAGAGATAGCACGCCTAATAGGATAATTGGCCGCGAAGAAGCAAACAACATTACGACATTCCTCTGTCGGTCGCTTCTAGCTGCTTTGTCGGCATACTTATTTGCAGGAACGTCAGAGTATCTCGTGCGACAAGACGCGAGGCAATAAAACCTACCCCAATATGCCAGCAGTTCTCAAACTAGGTTATTAAGTATTTTGGAAATTTTTGTTTATTTTTCTCTCTAAAACTATGAGCTTTAGACCCCATGTTATATAAGGTTTTTTTGTTTGTCTTGTCGTTCCCTACCTTTGTATAACAGCGATAATTTCATCAACTTTTTAATTATGACTGATTCGATCTCAGTTTTGACCGCCATGTATACTCAAAAGCATGTATACTCAAATTCAATTGTAGTAGAAATTATGGAGGAGCAAGCCAAGTTAAAACATCTGCATAAAAATGTTACATTTGTATAGGTTAAAGGACACTCTGATATAAGAGGCAATATTGCACTAGACAAACTAGACTGCAAGTATTGATGGGAATTTAATCGAGTTTACCTCATTCTGATCTAATGCCACTGGTAAAAGAAAATATGGAAAAACTATGAGAAGAAGAGTGGATCAAAGTATGTAACAGCAACAACTATACATAATGCAAAATCAACAACAAGTTACCTAGTTCGCGTTTGGCCTGTAGAAGTCATCCAAACTGAAAAGTTCATATTAAATATGTGAGATGTAAGTTTGGACATGGAGCTGCCAACTCTCACATATATAAAATGAAATTATCAGTGATTGTGATTGCAATGGATATCTAGATGATATAAACCACTGGATTTTTCAGTGCCACCACAACGCACGTGCAACCTGTTTATTGATACAAAAACTAATATAGGTATAATCATATTCCATTGCCACAATGCAACACATCTCTTTGTTACCTCACCGCCAGGAATGATCACTAAAGAACGATATTCTGTGAATTTTTAAAACTTACTAAACGTAAAATTTGATTAGTTTATTTTAAATCCTTTGTGGATTAATTTGTCTACCATTGCCTACCCTGTTGCCTTGAACGGCACCTTGGTGTGAAGTGTGTGTCCCAGTTTATTATCCCTTGTTGACTCAAGTACTGTCTGTTTTCTTTTTTTGGTTTTCTGTTAAGTTAGATAAAATAATAAACTAATTGTGTCTGAGTGGGCTTAGCCCAAAGCCAAAGAATTGGAAAAAAAATCTTGTTTTATTTACTCGGAAGTGACATACTATGAGCCTTGGCTTCGTACACTACAGTAAAACTTTTGACAACGTGAAATGGGATAGGCTGTGATTTGTATTATTAGGCTTTTGAGAGTGACTATTTGTTTTCAACTTTTTAGTGTGTTTGAACTAAGTGTTCGAATAATATATGTCGATTAATAAACAAACAAAGACTAAAAGCAAATCATACTTTTTCAGATCTTTCTGTGTATTATTTGGTTAAATTTCAATTTTATGCTTAATGTAAGAATACTTACTTTTTATAGTGTCATTGTAATAAGGAATGTGATTTTTGTTGGCTACATCGTAATCGTAGGTTTTCATGCAGCTTTCCATAGCGATAGTCTGCTGCCTAGTTTGATTATCGATGACTTCCTGAATGTGTCGATTAGGCATTTTGATAATCTGTAAAAACATAATCTTTTAAAATGAATTATAACATAACAAATTGGCATAGGAAATAGAACATAGTGCCGAGGCATGTAAACTAAATATAACAGCGATGGTTCAGTGCATTTAATTAAATGTAATGAACAGGGCCTAAATTAGATCACGGAGGAATAGTTCATTTAATATAGTAAGTAGTTATAAAAATCAGTGGCATAAGATATTTATCTGTTACGATTTCACAAATCATCACTACAAACTTCTTTAATTTATGTGATAAAATAGTTTCATTAGGAATAAAATAACAAAATGCAAGATCTCAGTTCAGTTGTACTTATCCGTATACACACTTATAGATGTCTGTGTGCATATAGAGGGTTATTCACTGAAAGCGCGTATTAGTTACCTGGAATCTGTCGAGTTTAGAAATTTCAAAATTGGTATAAGTGGGGTTTTGGTTTTGAGTTCGTCTCCATCTCAACAACAAAATTATAAAATGTTTTTTCCCATATAATAGATTAAGAATTTTACCCATTGTCTAGAATTAAGTTTTAATATGTTCAAATTTACCGATAATTTTAAGCCGCCACAGGCGGCAGGAGTATTACCTTTTTTAATCATTTTATCGAGCTGAACCGGTCACGACCCGTCCAACCGCACTAACACCACGGCGCTGCGCGACGTGGTTGTACGGTTGGCTCCGGGTCATGATCCGGGGAAGCATTATCTGTCCTAAAAACATAAAATAAATATGTTGATGTTGACGAGTCCTGATTATCAAACAGGAAATCCGGGTTCGAACCAAGTATCCGAATTTTTTTTTTTTACCTTTTTTGCATTTTCGGTCATAATCTTCTGCTAAAATATTACCTATATATCACATGAGTAAATATTTTTTTATTTTCGTGTTTGTCTAATTAAATGGGTATCTCGGAACTTCATTCTATTTCAAAATAATTTTGTTGGAATTCGATACAAAAAATTGGGCGAGAAAATTTATATTTCAAATTCGGATTTAATCAGTCGACAGAAGCCCCAGGCCTTCAAAAACTAGATACATTTTTGTCAAAGAAAATATACAGGGTTCGTAAAAAAATAATAATATTTTTTTTTATCTTTTTGGTCTGATTCGACTGAAATTCGGTATGTGAGTGAGGATTGATGTCGTAGATCGAAACTTAAAAGTTCAAAATAGCGGCGTCAACATGGTGGTGCACAAGTTCTATCATTTATGAAATGACTGAACTGAAAATTAGCATCTGAATGTAATCAAGGTCGCCGATTACAAATTTTCGATCGAAATTTAACAACTCAAAATGGCGGCGTCAACATGGCGGACAAATTTGATCACTTACAGAAAATTGATATCTGAAGATCATCATAGATACCTATTTTCATATACTCATGTAATATATAGGTAATATTTCAGCATCAGATTATGACGGAAAATGTAGAAAAAGAAAAAAAAATTCCGGGTGCGTGGTTCAAACCCTGATTTCCTGTTTGCGAGTCAGAACTTCTAGCTGTTACGCCACCATACCTACTCAAGAACAGACGATAAACTAGCAAGATTATTTTCTTATGTATCGCTAAAAAATTACAAACAATTGTTAAAATTTATAATTTTAACACGTTAGTCGCATAGAAATAAGCGAAGAGCAATTATAGAATAAAAAATATCTACCAAAAACAAAAAAATAAATGAAAAAGTAGCCCTGTGCGGGATTCGAAGTCGGGAATCCACTTAAAAGTAGTCGCCGCTTCAAAACTTCAAAAACATCAGTTTAGAAGAACTAAATAAATACGCCGAGTGGAGGATCGTGTGATGTCTCTATGGAAAAAGAAAGATTGGTATTTTGTCGATGATGTAAATTGCGACCGCAAAATCGGGAATTCGGCTCGGCACGAGACAATAAAAAATTGTGGACGAATTTTTGCAAAATGTAGATATACAGTCAGCACTGTACAGTGTACAATATACATACAGCTACATACATAGTAGGCAATGAAAAATTTCAGGATGTTTTGCAAATACCGTGTTAGTGTGTCGAGTCGGAGCAATAGTACAGGAACGTAGTATTTGTTCATTTAGAACAGATTTTTGTAAGCATGGGATCGTACATCTTAGAGAGAATCATGATTTGTTTAAAAGGAATATTTGAACTAACGAAGCAAAATTTTCCAAAAAAGGAATTTTTAACATACAAAGTGTACAACACTGAACACAACAAAATTCTCATGCGGTGCGAGAATCAAATTTCCAGGAAAAATTAGGTTTTAAAGTTTTCGGTTTATTAGTAGATAACAAGTTTAAGTATCATACCTACGAAGAGAATTTAAATAGCAACAAATACGTGAAAATTTTGCGAATAGCAGTTGTTATTTTTATTGATAGTTTGTTCCTAAATATTTATAAATCTATGTATTATCAAATGAATGGTTGTGGTCTACCTAATACATGGGAAGTGTATGATAAATTAGTAGTATCGTTCGAAGATAGGATGTTTCTCTACCGAGGATCTTGGAGATGTCCAGCAAGGTGCCCTGATTTGACACCTTAGACTTGTACCTTTGGGATAATATCAAAAATATTCATTATGCCAGCCCGGTACTATCAAAGAAGATCTAAAGAATAGAGTAGGGGCTACATTTCAGCAAGTAAATCCCCACTAAATTCGCCGAGTTACTGTAAGTGCCGTAAATTGCAGGACATTGGCTTATTAGCGGCAAAGTGGAGGGCACTTTGAACAGTTGTATCATTAAATGTTGATATTCAATGTGCTCATTAATTTTGTACATTTTGGTCCAAAGTAGTTGTTATAAATCTAATATAGAATAATCCTTGAGTTTGATGTTATTATCTTGATAATAAACAAACAATGATCAATTTTCTACATGTTTATTCTCGTTTATAATAAAAAAGGAAACAAGTTAGGTGTGAATTCCACGTTTCATGACATTCTAAACCTATCTCTAAAAAATGTTTCTTTGAAAATTTTAAATGGAAAAAAAATTGAAATCTTAAAATTTTGAGAATTTTTTATAAAATGCGAGATGGAAAAAAATTTTTTTGCTGAAATTTAAAATTTTCACGTTTCGTGACATTCTAAACCTATTTAAAATTTTTATTTTTATGAAAATTTAAAATAGAAAACAATTTTGTATAAAATGGATGGAAAAAAATGGTTTTGCTCAAATTTAAAATTTCCACGTTTCATGACATTCTAAACATACTTAAGTATTTAAAAAAATTTTTTAGAAAATAAAAAAAATTGTGATAATTTTTTATAAAATGGGTGACGGAATTTTTTTTATTTGTTTTGAAAATTAAAAAAATATATTTATTTTTTATTATTTTACCACTATAATATGATGGAAAACATTTTTTCCTCAATTCTGAAATTTCCATATTCTTAACCCATTTCCATAAAAAAGTGTTTTGTAAATAAAAACAATCCCACCGCTATACAGTAGATGATGGAAAAAAGTTATCAGGTTTTCTCTGTAATAATAGGACTAACTACATGGCGATTATAATTCTCATATGTCATCACTTAATTAATAATTTTTTAGAGCGTTTAGACCGTCTTGTATGAATAAAGAGGGAAGTTCTGTGTAAATACCTTTACCGATTTTTTTTCTGAAGTGTAGGAATCGTCAAAAATCTTCAAAAATATTAATTATCCCGAAAACTGATAGGTTTAAGGGTATGTTGTGGTACATAAACGCAAGATAAAATTTTATGAGGAATCCAAATATAAAATAAAGTATAGAGTGTTCCATTTAAAATAACAAAGTTAGGTGATAATCCGGTGTAAGCTGAAGTAACATATGCATGAAAATATTTTAGTTAAATCCGCCATATCCAAAAACCACAGTAAACCAATTTACAAATGTCTAAACTCAATAGATCCCAAGATACGTCTAAAATCCGCTTTCTGCGAATAACCCTGTATGTGTAGTATGATAACACAAATAGTACTAGCCCAAATTGACCTGCGATTTTTCCTGATGTGACGAATATTAGTTGGGAAAGGGAATAGGCTTTATCGTCACGATCATAATCTAGAGGGATTTACATAAGAGAAGAATAGAAATTTTAATCATCGGAATCTCATCAATCACTGGATCCTCCACCATTCTTTAGAAAATAACGACTGGAAATGTGACTGCTGTAGAACACTAGTGGAGTAAATCTAAGGGTCTGAATTGCCTAGAAAGGAATTGTCTTACTATAGCAATATTTTTGCCGGAACTTGTTGAAAACATTTCAAGAAGTGAGTAAAGAAGTAGTAAAAAGTTTTGAATTAAATCGGTGTGGCGGAAAGCTTTTGTTTAAACAAAAGAATGTTCAGAATCCTGTTTCTTCGCAGTTTCTCTTAAATATCTCTGGTTGTATAACTCGTATCGCAAAAAAGAAAGAGACACAAATTATTTAAAATGAAATTGCGAAGAGAACTAGATAGCCCACGGAAATTAGATAAAAAACAAAGGAAACCTGGACAATATTAGTGAAAATCTGAATTTTTGCACAGACGTTCTTTGATGTATCCCAAACCCAAATCCACAAAAATCACAAAAATCCCAGTATGGGATTTTGAAAATAATCGAAAATCATTTTTTTCGAAACTGCAAGAAACGTATACTTATTCATAGCGCGAAAGACGTAAAACGTCTTTTGCCTAAAATTCGCAAAAAATATTTATTCAAAACTGCAACGAAAAATGATCAGTCAGAATTCTTCCATAACCCCGGGCTTTGGGAGGAAGAATTCAATGCTGGCCGAGTTCACTTTTCATCGTACGGAATGGCAAAATTTCATTTCTTAAGTCAATTTTTACTAAGTATAAAATTCCTTCAAAAAGGACTATGAGTACATTCATATGGCGGTTGCTCGCAATGTGAAGTGGCGTGTACTGTCTGCTGTATTAGGTTACATGCTGTGAGTTTTCTTGAAAGCTGCAGAGCCTCATATTACTTTTATACATATTCTTGAAGGGATCAAAGGTGTATTATTCTGGCGAATCATATAATTCTTAGAGCAGTTATAACAGTCAATGGGCTCATTTAATGAATTTTATTTAGTAAATGTAGTTTCCTGTGTATAAAGTATTGCTTAAAATTAGGCGATCTAGAAAATTTCAGATGAATTCGATATACGGTTCTCGAGATATATGATTTTTAAAGAGGGAATTTGAAGCGCGGTGCGACTAACATCGTGACGTCAGTTAATAGGAAACAATACAGTCGCGTAAAGTGTTTACGAAGCCAATTGAAACTGGTCAGTGTTAAAGCACAGGACCGTGCGCACTTAACTTGATATTTTGTCCTATATATTTAACAATGGTATCGAGAATCGAATAGTAGTTAAAACTGGGCAGGCGAGTACGAGACTGGCAATGTAATCAGCCTGAATGAACCATCTACGACTGCACTGGTTTAAAGATAATAAAACGGACAGGTCCACTAGCATAAAAAAACCCGTAAATCATTTCTCAACAGTCAACGTGGACTTGTGAGATGTGCCTAGTTCTTTATAACATTTTTCCAGTGCAGGGCAGAAATACCTATTATAATATCAAGTGTGGTTCAGTTTGTACTTATTGTTCAAATTTATAAATATTTATAACTATATAAAAGGTAAGATATTTTGTTATTTATTAATTTACCATGGCTTTCTGGAGACCATATGAAACAAAGGATAATATACTAACGCCCGAAAATCCCGAAATAGTTGAACCGGTTATTGCCGAAGAAGCCGAAATAAATTTAGAGCTTAAAAATCAAGATTTACACATACAAAGTCAACGCATTATTTTAAATATACATGAACGTTTAAAAAGCGAAAATCGTGAACAATGTCAGAGAGAAATAATAGAACGTATTAACGAATTAACTAAAATATCAAAATCAACAATTTATCGCGTAATTAAAAAAGGAGATGTTATAGATCACGGCACAAATAGGAAACGGAAAAATATGAAATTAAAAAATATTGATGATGCTACCAAATATGTAGTACGGCATATAATTTATAATATATATGAAGAAAATATAGTTCCTACGTTAAAAATGATTCGAGAAAAATTAAGCGATTATGTTTTATCTATACAAATATTTATTTTTGTTGCACTAATTCCTTGCTTTGGTTAAGAAACTTACATTTTTATTTTCATTTTTATTTTAGAAGAAAGTTAAATTTTATTTTTTACTATATAACACCCTTGCCCCTCGCTAATCTAACCTGTCCCATTCCCTCATCCTGACAAGGATATGTTCATACCTTCTCGTTGGTCCTTGCTGAGCAATAACATATTTCAATATGGTATGGGACAACTTTAAAACTAAACCCAATAAATTTAAATATTTAGACTTTATATCTGAAACTGATACAATACTTCAAAAATATGTTACTGGCGAAATGAACAAAAATAGCCTATCTAATAAACAAAAAATAATAAAAATTAATCCAATTTTCAACAAATTATAACATTTTCTTATGACAAGCATTTCTATTTACCTCCACCCATGTACAACAAAGAGATGCCGACTGTTTTTGCCGGCTTTTAGTTTTTATACGGTTTCAATTCTGTTCGCATAAAGTATACCATATCAACGGTGATACATTCTGCTTGAGATCGCCGAGTAGAAAACCTCATGTCCCATACCATTTTTTTTGCAAATTCACGTTCGGGACATGCCCCTGAATAAGGATAAAGAGTTTGCCGTACGATAATCTGGTCCCAATTTGTTTAAGCTAAGTAACTTTTTTTAAACAAATTGCAAAAATCGTTTTTCTCGACTCGAATAATTTATTTAGATTTTTTTGCTCACTCTAAATGAAAATGGTCTCTTGTCACTTTTTCATAAAGTCGACCGTTTCCGATTTATAAATAATTTAATGTTTGAAAAAAAGAAAAATTGGCCATTTTCAGTGTTGAAATACAATATTAAAAACTGATTTTTTTTATTTCGCCAAATTATTATACAATCTTTGAACTTCCATTAAGAGAGTCCTGAAAAGTAAGTACAGATTTTTCACTCTAAAGTTTAAATTTTTAATTGTTAAATAGACGTTAACGGTCAACTTTACGAAAAAATGACAGGGTACCTTTTTTGTTTAGAATGACCAAAAAACCTAAAAAAATTCATTCTGGTCAAAATAAGCAATTTTTGTAATTTGTTTAAAAAAATAGTTTAAACAAATTACAAAAATCGCGTTTATTGACCCGAATTTTAGGTTTTCTGGTCCTATTAAACAAACAAAGGCCCTCCTGTCGTTTTTTTTATAAAGTTGACCGTTTCCGACTTATAAACAATTGAAAGAGCTCGTGCGCGGCTAAAAACGTCTATTTAACAAAAAAATGTAAGCTTTAGAATGAAAAAATCTGTACTTACTTTTCAGGATTTGGTTAACGGATGTTCAAAGATTAGCTACGAATTTTGGCGAACTGAAAATTTTTCTCAATATTGTATTTCAACACTAAAAATGGCCGTTTTTATGTTTTTTCAAACATAAAAATGTTTATGTTGGAAACGGTCAACTTTATGAAAACATGACAAGAGACCTTTTTTGTTTAGAATGGCCAATAAAACCTAAAAAAAAAATCATTAAATTTTTTCAATTTATTGAAAAAACTTTAATCAAATTGGGACCAGAATATCGTCCGGAAAATACTTGATGATTATTCAGGGGCATGTCCTGAACGTGAATATGCAAAAAAATGTATGGGACATCTTTTTCATATGAACTCGAGGTTCTCACCTTGTCTAGAGTCTTATTCAGTGTTCTGTGCTATAAATTAGGTAATATCTTTTATTTCTTTCGTGGTGATTAAGAAATGTATGAAGCGAATTTTAATAAAGCAGACTTCTAATCTTCCAGGAGTGGATTTATTTTCCTTAAAATGTTTCATCGATTGCACATCATTTCCTTTGATAACATGCTGGGCTTAATATTGAAATTTTTGGTATGGTAGAATCATCTAGATTGCAAGGGCCATTTGTTGAATCAGTCTCACATTGCAAACATTATTTATTATCTCTACTCATTTTGAACCTACCCACTTGGTTCATTAATTTCCTTAAGATTGGTTTGGCGCCCCCTTTAAAGAAATAGTCTGCGATGTGCTAAACTAGCTAATTAAACATTATATTGCTCAAGATTACACATCAATATACTTAAGACTTCATTTTTTGTAGCTTAACGAAAATTAAAAGTAAGTAGATGTATTGTTTCACTTGACGAAAATAGTGACTTTATGTGATAATACGGTCACACAAGAAAAAGGTTTTTCCAGAGATCAGAATATAATTCTCCTATGTATTCTGAACTTGAGGTCCAAGTTGAGAAATTTCGAACATTTTTTTTAGCGCTGATAATTTTCAAAAAAAAAAAATTATGTTTTCCGCGATATAAAAAAAGGGTGCGCTTTGGACCTCAAGTTTATATTTAGAGGTTCATAATATATAAAAATTCAGACTAATTTCTGGAATAACTTTTTTTTGTGTGTCTATGTAATTAATAAATATGGCAAAGAAATATTAATTCTCAATAAAAATAAAATTGGTACTTACAATTAGTGATATGCAGCGCTATAAATAGACAAGGTTCTATAAATAAATAGTTAAAAGCACATGCGATAAAGAGCATGCGGGAAATCGTTATAACTTACAAAATTGAAAATTATTACTATTTACCATTGAACACTGTTGCATCTTGTCTGGATTTCTCTGCTTAGATTATCAGTTTTATTGGTTTAGAATATCCTGTACATACAAAATAAACAGGAGTGTGTTGTGGTTATTAGTCATTTACTAAATTTTTCGTCATGAGGAAATAGTAAATAGCGAATCTGAGATGTTGCAAATTATTATAATAAAGTTTCCGTTATATTTCTTCAGGCAAAATTTGAATCTACCTTTCTTGGATATTTTTTTATATTCTCTTATCAGTAATTAGCTAATATTTCCCGGCTTTGTGAAGATGAAGATAATAAGGTATATTATTGTGCTATTTCATTATAGGCCTTTACCAGGCTTGACAATGATACTCTCCTGCGTATTACTTAAGGTATTTGGACTTGTTAACTTTCTTGGTGCCTATTATTTTTTAACTTAAAGCAATCAACACATAAAATATCGTCACTTTAAGTCTGATCAATTCCCAGCTATAACTGAAGTGCCTCAAGGCACCCCAATACTGGGACATCTATTTTTATCTTGTTCATTAACGCCAATTTTCAATAGAATTACACAGAGCGTATTAAAGTTGTTTCCAAATAACTAAAATTTCTCGTCAAATTTAACGCCCTGTTGCGGTGAAATGAGCCCACTTGGAATATAGGTAAATTTAGTAAATCGACTTATTTTGGCTACATGAATATTTTGCAGCTCAATGTACAAGAAATGCTGGGACACCCTGTTTATATACACTTCGTAAAAAAAATTGTTGATTCGACTGCACTGAGGTAAATAAAATTTTCGAGATAAACAATAGAAATAAGCATGCTTAAATCTGATAAATAAGTATTTATATTCCGCATAAAATTCTGCATTGACTGGCTTGTCGTTTGTAGTGCAGGTAAGTAATAATATAATGAAAACCATTGAAAACAGTTTTGGGAAATGATTCTCTTCCAGTTAGGAGCCGATTCTACATGCAAGAATTGTGAGAAAAGTTCCTTCAAACATATGGTGGCAAATGTTTTCCAAGTGAGCTAAAGCCCTCTGATGATGACGCGTAAATAGTGACTTTGACTGATTATCTGATTAGCAACATACACTTTTAAAATCACGTTACCACCTTCGTAAAAAAATTAATGCGGACAATTGTTTATTTCATTTATTTTCAGTTTATAAAAAATTACAAATGTTGTAATTTCAATACTATAATTTACAATAGACTGATATTGGAATATCTGTATGTGCCTTTATAAATTTCCAGTGACTGTATTATTTATATTAATTTTGTGTGGAAGTTAATACGTTATCTAAACTAAATCTATACTAAATCTATACCAAAAAAGACAAGAAAAGAAGTTGAAATCCTCGAAATTGAGAATATAATCCTTGTAAGTATATATTTATATTACATTATATCATAAGCCCGAGAAACTTTTCATAGTTTTTTTATAATGAATGCTTTACAGTTTTTGTTGAAATGTGTCTTATTTTTTATTGTTTTTTTATATCCGTTGGTAATAAGTTGTAAAATTTAGGGGCCAAGTAATCCATACGTTTTACGTTTATAGTTATTCTATTATTTGGTATAAGTATTTGCCGATTTTCATTGGCTCTAGTCAGATATTGATGGCTGACATAGTTTTGAAGTTTTTCTATTTTATGAATGTATGAATAGACTAACTGTATTTATATTGCAGATGTCATCATTAAAAAGCATGCTCGTGGGGTATAATTTATCTTTATTGTAGATTATTTTTACGATCGAGTTTTGTATAACAGTTAGTGGTTGTAGTTTCCGTTTATATGTCCCGCCTCATGCAATTAATCCATATCTTATTAGAGATACCACCAAGGATTTGTATACTAGTATGAGCAATTTTATATTTCAGAATTCTTTTAATATGTAGAATTTATGAATCAGCTATCGTATTTTTTTTGTTAAATAATCAATATGTTCAGACCATTTCAGGTGTTTATCTATAATGATTCCTAAGAATTTTGTATTCTCTCTTTCTTTCATTTCGTAACTTTTATTATCATCATTTATTGCTCTACTGTTAAATTCTGGTCTATTTGCTTTTGTTAAAGAGAATGCAATATATCTGGTTTTTTTAACATTAAGAGACGGTTTGAAAGAGTCTAGCCAATTTTTTACTATTTTGCAGCCTTGCATTGCCTTTTCTTTGGTTTCTTCCCAAGTATTACCTGTGAAACTAAGTGCAGTGTCATATGCGTATCATTGGCATTAATTTTAATACTCAACAGTGAGTTTATATATGTAATAAATAGTATTGGCCCTAATATAGTACCTTGGGGTACATTGACTTTTATTTTTTGAGGATTATTAAGAGTATTGTTTAATTTTAGAACTTGGTCACGAACACTTAAATAGTTTTTAAAAATATCTAGTACCAAACCTCGAACACCATAATGTGATGGAATACCGTATCAAATGCCCTTGCCAGGTCAATAAAAACTGCTATGCCATTTTTAACATTACTTAGGCTATTTTTAATAATAGAAGTGAGGAAATACATGCCGTCAGCTGCGCTTACATTTTCAGTAAATCCAAGTTGATTGCTATTTAGGATGTTATTACTCTTGAAAAAAATGTATTAGTCTGCTTTAACACACTTCTCTAGAACTTTATCAAGCTAATAGGGCGATAGCTTTGTATTTTATTTTTTGAGCCCTCTTTGAAAATAGGTGTCACCATAGATTGTTTAAAATATTTAGGCATGACTCGTTTTAAAGATTAACTTGATATGTGCGTTATGGGCTGAGTGATTTTAGTGTGTGCCAATTTAATGATTTTTGTTGAGATATCATCTATGCCAGGGGAACTGTCATTTTTTAGAGAAGAAATGTGGTTTAAAATTTTATTTTCGCTGGCTGGTTTTAGAAACCTCGAAGTTGTACAATTTATGTTGAAGGATTATGGGGCATGTCTATTTTCTTTTCCATTTCAGAAACAATATTTATAAAATAATCATTACAGTAATTAGCCATCTCTGTATAGGTCTACCAGTGAAAGTGGTAATATACTTGTAGACGTTTTCGACATTTTGTTACTTGCTCGAAGTGGGAATTATGCCTCAAATTTATTTATTTTATCAACACTTTCATAAAAAAGTAAGGTAAATGAAAAACCCTATTTTATAAATGTTACATTCCAAAAAAATATTCTGCTATGCGTCCAGTGAACGATTTAGTATATTTCATTTGTAAATACATGTAGGACTGTAAAGTTTTTACATTCATAAAAGTTATTTCAATACACCCGTTCTATATTGTTGGGATTTTATATTTCGGAGTATAAGCATAAGCGATTTTCTTTACTTCAAGTTGACCCTTTAAAAGCCTGAATGTAGATATATACATATTTCCTCTATTGTAAAGCAACTGATCATTTCAAGGGTAAGCGTAAAGGCTCTAAAGAGAACTCCATATATTTTCAAAAGGGGTAAGGTAAGACATTCAGTCTTCAGAACAATAGTTCACACAGTGGCGGAACAAGGAGTCGTAGATTGTGCAGAAAATTGTTGGGCCCCACATAAAACTTTTTAATGAAAAAATAAACCTTTGGGGAGGTGAGGAAGTAATCAAAACACGGTATTTTCAAGTACCTTGAATATTACGAATATTTTCAAAATTGTGTTAAACATACAACAAGAAATTTCTGAAGTAACCCTGAATTTGAGTTTAATTTAGTAAAAAATTAACAAAGATGCGTCTTTTAAAGATTTAGTATTTTCTCACCCCTCTTGGCCAAGTTATGACCATTTGTTGTTATGAAAATACTTTTTTATGAAAATCGAATTTACAAATGCACCCCTTTATATTGCGTTATGGCAAAAGGAACCCCTTTAAACTTACATTTAGCTCTTGAAAAAGTAAATTAAATAGTATATATTATTTTGCCTTAAAAATAACTTATAATGTAAGAAATCAAAATTAAATAATAACGCGTTTTATCTGAATTGTTATAATTAATCATCTTTATGCAAACAAAATATTTCCAATTTCTATTATGAAATCAAGTTAATGTAGTTGGCTTTTAAACAGAATAAACTGCATTCAGTTACCTAATTTATAGCGTCTTATATAGGCATGTCAACTACGGACGTTAGCGTTGACTGGCAAGAAGAAAATGAGCCATACCTAATATTTATTTCTGACTACGATCCTTTAATAAATCCGAAACATTATATGTTACAGATTTGAAGTACTGTAGTATATTTAGAGTAGAAAAAAGTAATTGGCTAAGTGGCTTTAGCTGTCATGGCAACTTCCACAAGTTGCCACATCTATTATGGCGCACTTAGTCTAGTTTTCCTGAGAGTTCTTAATCGAGATTTATTCTGCGTATCAGACTCCACAGCCTTGTATAGTTTAGAGCTACCAGCCTTAGTTTTCTTTGCTAAGTAGTTGGACTCTTAGTCTAGCTAGGCTTTTACAATGCTATGCCATGTATATTGCATCCTTCCAGGCCCATTATTCATTATCCGCATGTCTACTAAGCCGACCCGACGGTATCCGGTTAGAAGATCCATTATTATCCTAAAGGCTTTTCTATTTTGGTGCAATATGTTTTTCGTTTTGGTCGGTTGTTCTTTAATGAACTCTGTCGCGGCAAACTTTTCCACTATTTCAGAGATCTATTTTATACTCATTTATCAATGGAAAGGGTTCGAGCCTTAGGCGTGCATTCCCTGGCATTTCATATTCCTTACGTCCCTTGTGTTATGACTTCCTAGGTATATAAGGACATTTAAGCAGTTATATATAAATCTCGATTCGATTTACGTGGAGTAAATTGCTTTTAGAAGAGTTTGCCTATCGTAAAAAATGGTAATCGACTAATTGACAGTTACTTGCCTTATAATTTTCTTTGCACACCGCTGTATTTCAGCCACTTCAGCTGAAATACTATAGAGTATCATCTCTCTTGGAGCCATCTCTTTATCACACTATTTGTGCCGATATTGGGGGATCACTTTACCAGTCTTGTCTATCTAGCATTTTAATTTGGAAATATTCATTGCAGTTATACTTTGGGATTATGGTGTCCATGGGCATTCCTAGAATAAAATCCGCCTTCAGCTCTGAGTATAAATAACTTTTGGTACTCTGCTTCATGCTGCTGTCTTGTCAGCGTTCAGTACTGTACAGGCAACCACTACACATGTAGTGGAGTCAAGTATAGAAGGAATTCCAATGCTTTTATGCCCCCTGTAGTGTATAGGCAAGCAAGCTCTTGTACACTACTCATCAGCCTTATTGCTCCCAATACCTTAGTCCACCGTGCTATGATCCCTAGGTTATCATGGGTCTATGTGACAATATAATCATTTTGAAATTTAATCTTAAATATTTTTCACTCATTTGCTTGCACTTCTCCAGACCTAAAATTTTGCTATTCCTCAATTGATCGTAACTATTAGACAATATAAACGACTCTTATTTTGTCTAATGTTTATTGTTTCCTTTTATCAGTTTGGTTTAAATGAATCTCTTTCTTTTATTAACAGATAACTTAATTTTGTTATTTTTAAAGCTTTTGTACTCTAAGTCAATTTTAAATTATACCGTAAAATAATAAGCCTTAATAATATAAAATCCCGAACCCAAAAAATTTGTGAGTGTTTCTGAAATAATCAGTAAAAACTATTATATGGTACCATTATCAGAGCCAGTAGCTCCCTTAGTATACACTTCCCACCACGTGTTTATAGAAACTTTTTTTATTGTCCTTGCGTGTATACAAATTATAAACAGGCGACAATTATTTCCCAGCCAGCATTTTTGATTAACTTGGTCTTATATTTCATTATAAACGGAGAAAATATTAACTGTCCCTTTCCAGTCCAATTCCTAATTTTTTAATAAATAGGAAAGAAAATTAAATATTTGACGAACACTGTTGAGTATTCCATATCAGAAAAAGACGCGTGTCTTTTTAAATTCGCTTCCGCAAATATTAGCTACTTTAGGTTTCATTAACTCAAAAAGAGTCCACTGATCCAGATTAAATTCGACCAGATTGTGTACATATTGCTATATCCTTTGGGTCTGTATTCACTGAGAAGTCAATATAAATTCATATATCAATATATCAACCACAAACAGTCCGGAATTTTATATTTTGGCGATGCCCAGTTTACACAAATTTAAAGATTAATAGACTTCCGGGTCGTCTTCTTTTATATAGAGAATTAGGAGCTCATTTATGTAAAAACATATGTAACCATAAAGTGAAATTCATTTAAAACTTGTCGATGCTAAATCATGCACTCGTTATATATACTAATATTTAAAAATGGTTTTAGCATTATATTACCCATTATGTAACCCTGAAATAAATGTATATCAAGGTTTGTTGTTATCTGATAGTATTATTTAGTTATTTATATATTATATCAGTGTAAATATATTTACATTTATTGTTTTGAAATATCGATATAAATAAATTACAAAATGCTACTTCAATTGCATTGCGAGAACTATAATATAAATAAACATATATAATAACAATTGAAATAAAAAAAATATATGTATCGGTAAGTATTGCATAGTATTTTTCCTTAGAGGAGCACTATTATTAATTTTACACTTGAATTGTACTGCAATATAATAAGGTTATAATTGTATACAGTGTGAACCTAAAGAAACGCACAAAATTCGTATCTTTGGTATGTGTCATTTTTCAAAAAAATCCTCGAACAGGTCGATTTTAGTTTTGTAAATGCTACATCTTGTCACTATACCAAAATTTATAACGTCATTAGTTTTTGAGACTCCATCATACATTTTATTTAATGGAAACAGACATTTTTGTTTACTGTTTTTGGTGGTATATTCCTTTAACTTTCTGGTGATATAAAAAAAGATATTACCTGAGACATTCTTTTGGAAAAATGACATTTTATGTATAAATAGCTTACCTTTCGCAAATTTACGAGTAATGTTCCAGTTTCTTATGGACTGATAAATCTTTTTTTCCTTCTTCAATTCTTTGGGACTTCCTGCCACATGTATGTTTTCTTTCTAAGCGGTGCTAGGGGAATCTACAAAATATATCACAATTAACCAGTATGTTACTGGTAAAAAACCTCTACGCCTGTGAGGTTTACGTAAAAGGATCAGTTAAAGGTTGGTTTTTATAAATAAACAACACAAATAAGTATAAAAACTTGAAATTAAATATTTCGCTGACGTTTCGGAAAACTAATCTGTTTCCTTTTTCAAGGCTTTTTTTTGAAAAATCTTTTTTGCTGTGTATGACAAATACACAGCTCTAAGAATGTTTGTTATATTCAATATCCATAGATACTTACTATTTACATAGAACTGTTGATATAGTTAACAGTTTTTTAGTTTCTATACAATGTTAAGTTTGTGAAGTTCTTCTTTTAACATTGGTAGCCTAGTTGTACAGACATCTACTGAACAATTCGACACGCAATTATCCTCATTCAATAATATTATCGCGGATTCTTTAATTTTTCTTTTTTTGCTATCTGCCTCTTTTGTTAAAATTTTTGCCGAGTCCCAGTTTATTCTATGTCCATTCTCCCACGCGTGTTCGCAGCAAAAAAGGTTTAAAAAAAAAAGCCTTGAAAAAGGAAACAGATTAGTTTTCCGAAACGTCGGCGAAATATTTAATTTCAAGTTTTTATACTTATTTGTGTTGTTTATTTATAAAAACCAACCTTTAACTGATCCTTTGACGTAAACGCCACAGGCGTAGAGGTTTTTTACCAGTAACATACTGGTTAATTGTGATATATTTTGTAGATTCCCCTAGCACCGCTTAGAAAGAAAACATACATGTGGCAGGAAGTCCCAAAGAATTGAAGAAGGAAAAAAAATTAAGATAATGCCACAAATAACATTTAGACAATATCTGATAAATCTTGTTGCCTACAATTTTGTCTTAACTAGCATGAAAACATTTGACATAAAAACAAAACAAAGAAAATAATAAAAAAATGATTAACTTAACAACAGAGAGATACAGGCCTTTTTGTGTAAAGTATACATAACTTTTTTATTCTTGGCACGTGTGGAACCTCAGTTTTGTGACACTTCTGAGACAGTGTAAAACTAGTGAATGCAATGCCACGTTTAAGTGAAAGAGAACGCGTAGAACTTTTGATGATGGTTGGATATAGTGATAGGCTGAGAACTCATCAGGAAGCATGTGATGTTTTTAATGCCAAGTATACCGAAAAGCACATTTCTAGATCCACTGTAAGTAGATTGGTGGCTAGATATGATGAATTTGGCAATGTAGCTGACCTCCGTCGATCTGGTCGCCCTAGCACAGGCAACGAAACCAAATTAAATGTTCTTCTAGATAGTGAGGAAAACCACCATCTTTCGACAAGGCAGCTGGCTTCAAATCATAACGTGAGTCAAACTTCTGTTGTACGTCTACTGAAAAAAGAACAATACCATCCATATAAAACGCAATTAATCCACAAATTGAATGAGGACGATCCAGATCGGCGATTACAGTTTTGTGAACAGTTGATGACCTTGTGTGATGAAACCAAAATTATTTAAAGAACATTGGTTTTTCAGACGAAGCTACATTTTCTTTAAAGGGGCGGTATAACTGTAGGTATTGGTCACGCGAAAATCCTCATTGGACTCAAGAAGCCCATACACAGCGACGAGACAAAGTAAACGTGTGGGCAGGTATGATTGGTGATCGTTTATTGGGAACTTAGGAAAATCTTACGGCCGCAAGATATTTACAGTTTTTGCGAGTTGAGTTAGTTCCAGCCTTAGCAGTTATGTTTCCGAACAATGAAGATGAACATATTCCTGCTGAAAACGTCTGGTTTCAGCAAGAGGAGACCCCACCTCATTGTGGGACAGCAGTGCGTCGTCAGTTTTTAGATGAAACTTTTACTGGAAGGTGAATAGGTCGTCGAGGTCCGATTGAGTGGCCCCCGCGTTCACCGGATTTAACCCCCTTAGACTTTTTTCTTTGGGGTTACTTAAATTCAAGGGTGTATTTTAACAGACCGGATACCACAGACGAATTGAAAGACAGAATTAGCTTGGAGATCAGACTAATTGTCTATGAGATGATTCAGAACAGCGTGCAAAGTGTCTACACCCGTCTTGGTCAATGCCAAATGGTTAGAGGGTCGCAATTTGAGCAATGCAGATGATTTTTCTCCCACAAATATTTATGTAAGATATCAATCAATAAAAACATTTTTTTCCAAAATAATGACTTGGGTAATATCAATTTTTTTCATATCATCAGAAAGCTAAAGGAATATACCATCAAACACAGTAAACAAAAATGTTTGTTTCCATTAAAAAAAATATGATGACGTCATAAATTTTGCTACAGTGACAAAATGTAGCATTTGCAAAACTAAAATCGTTTTGTTCGAGGATTTTTTGACAAATGACACATACCAAAGATATGAATTTTGTGCGTTTCTTTAGGTTCACACTGTATAATGTTTCTGGGCACGTTTTAAGTACAAGTTATAAATGTATTAATTTATAACTTCTCGTTAAAAATGCAAATGTGCTGAAGCAAACACAAACATGTCCGCATAACATAATTCATGCTCCAGTCTTATAAAATTAAATCAGGAAACATATAAGTGGAGTCAATCCACAGATCAAAATGCTTTGTTGGATTCTCTGAAACAGAACATCACACGAGCAGCAATGGAAGCACGAAGCGAGATACGCTGAAATATGAAACAACCTTGCATAATTGCTTTCGATTCTATTCTTTGTTCATTTTTACACTGACTTCCAAATCTATATTAGGTATGGAGGTTTATTTAACCGAACGGGGCTAACATGACCGTTATCTGAAAGGCGACTTAATCCGTTCCAAAACACTTCTTTCCACTTTTTTAGTGACCTAGCTTCATCTAGATCAACAACAGTTATGCAGTTAGATCAGTTCTATTAGATTAAGCATTTAAATTTGTAACTTTTGACAGGTTTAGTATCACTTCGAAAATATATGAATATTCATTTAAACCGGCTCCTCCGCCATAATTTCACATATTCTCGAGTAAACATACTATTACCGAATAATTCAGACTTCATACTTTCCGTTGAAGAGGTAAGAATTTTCATCTATAAGTCATCTGTAAAGAACTGAGGTCATATGATTAATCAAACTTAAATAACACATTTTTAACACATGTTAGTAAAATAACGCTACATATTTTTCAATCAAGACCTACTACCTAAGTAAGCATATTTTTTTAAGAAACGGCACTAGAAAATTAATATTAATTTATCGAAAAAGAGAGCTTATTACGTACCTTTGGAACAGAAACGTGTTCTCCAGGAAAAGAAATGTAGAATATGAATTTGTGGCAATGATGTAGAGGCCAGATGTAGGAAACTGCAGTAAAAGTACAAAAGAAGGTCGGGCGATCTCTAAACTTTCATAAAAATGGTTGACTGGATTTTAGATGAAGTATTTTTTGACATTTTAAAGATCCTGTTAAAGAATAACACGATCAGGGAAACTTTTTCTGAACCACCCTAATTTACATATACAGAGTCACTCACGGAAAGCGGGTATTAGATGTTTCTTGGGATCTGTTCAGTATAGAAATTTGAAAATTGGTCTAAGGAGGCTTTTAATATGGCAGATCTAGTGAAAATATTTTCATGCATGTGTTATTTCCGCTTACACCAGATGTAGTACCTAGCATTGTTATTTTAAGTGAAATATTTAGTTCATATTTGAATTCTTTATAAAATTTGATCTTGGGTTTATGTACCATAGTATACCTACGAGTTTTCGAGATAGTTAATATTCTTGGAAATTTTCACAATATCATAAAGGGTACTTTATTTTCACAGTAGAACATTGTCTTTGTTCATACGTCAATACTTTCATACAACCTCTGTATCTTTTCACAGAATTTAATAGAATATTGAATTCTGAATAGATTGATATTAGCATTCCCTAATCTCGTTCGGTTTTTTTTATTATGGACGAAGTTTTGTAAAATGTAGATATACAATCAGCACTGTATAATATACATACAGCTACATACATAGTAGGCAATAAAAAATTTCAGAATTTAAACACCGTGTTGGTGTTGCCGAGTGGTAGCGATAGTAGGAGAACGTAGTATTTGTTCACTAAAAACATATTTCTGTAAGCATGTGATCGTACATCTTCAAGAGAATCACAATTTTTTTAAAACGATTATTTGAAGTGACAAAGCTAAATTTTTCAAAGAAGGAATTTTTAACAGACAAATTGTACACTACTGGGTACAATAAAATTCTCATGCGATCCGAGAAACAAATTTCCAGGACAAAAATCTTAACGTTCTCTGTTTATTAGTAGATAACAAGTATAAGTATCATATCATATCATATCATATCCTTGAATCTTCCCTAAGTTTTGCTCATCATACTAACGATTTGTGTAAGCTTTTATCAACACACATATTTCTACTAAGACAGCTACAGAGTAGACTGAGTGAAAATTATTTAAAAATAGCATACTTTTCTATTTTCCATAGTGTAATGGTGTATGGAATAATTCTATGGGGTAATACCTGTAGTGCGAATCAGGTTTTTATACTTCAGAAAAGAGCAATCAGAATCTTAGCTAAAGCAAAGTCTACCGATTCATGCAGACCTCATTTCAAGAACATGAGTATTATGACCTTACCTGCTAGTTATATTTATTATTGTTTGTTGTATATTAAACAGAAATTTAAAGAAGGGACTGTTCTCACTCGGGGGAATGTTCATGACTATAATACTAGAGAAAGGAAAAACTTATGTCTAGAAAGTGTGCGCCTCAGTAGGACGAGTACTTCCTTTTTGAACTTGTCAAAAAAAATGTATAATGCTTTACCGCAAGAGTTAAAAAAAGAGGATGTAAGTATCAAATGTTTCAAAAAAAAGGTCAGGGTATTATTAATTGAAAATAGTTTTTATACTATTGATGAATATTTTCAGTACTTCATTACACTATCCACCTGATATTCTTTCAGCTTATTTTTTCTTTTTTGTGTGTTTATGTACTACTTGTCTTTCTGGTTTTTTAATCTTTATGTATTTATTATTATGACGACTGTATACACTATTGTGTAAAATTGAGAAATATATATTATTATTATTATTATTATTATTATTATTTTTTTTTTTTCCCTTCTCCTTTTTAGGGTATTGTAATGAAGTGTTCGGGTTAGCACCAAGAATTACTCCATTTCAGAGACACAACTAAGAAAACTTCTGACAATACTGCATGTCTGCAGAGCTACTGCTTTTTGCATCAACAGGTAAGTATTTTCTGGTATCTTCAGCAGCTCTAGACTTTTCTTTAATGTTTTAGGCACTATTGCGGTTGATGATAGTAGTAGTGGGACGACATATGCTCTCTTCAGTTCCCACAGGCGTTCAACCTCCCTCGCCAGTTCTTCATATTTGGTCATTTTGTCTTCAAACTTGCTGCTTAGATTATGGCTATTTGGTATAGATATATCAATGAGGTAGGCCATTTTTTCTCTTTTGTCGATTAGTGTAATGTCAGGCCTGTTGTGTTCCACTGTTCTGTCAGTCAGTATTCCCTTGTCCCAATATACCTTTGCGAGCTGATTTTCTTCCACTGTATTGGGTTTGTATTTGTAGTAGGGCTCCTCTTCCTTTCGCTCTATTTTATACTTTTTTAACAGCTCAATGTGAATAATACATGCAACTTGATTGTGCCTCTCCAGATATCTTGTATTCGCAAGCTTTCCGCATCCTGATGTAATATGATCTATCGTTTCATCTTGTGTTAAGCATTTCCTGCATTTGGCTGATGCGATAGGCTCTCGAATAATGTATTTCTGGTGGTATCTAGTTTTGATTACCTGATCTTGGATTGCAACAAGAAAGCCTTCAGTCTCCGGGTTAAGTCTTCCTTGAACTAACCATGATAGCGAAGCTCTTTTGTCGACATCTTCGTTCATTAAGGTATTATAGTACCTGCCATGGAGTTCTTTTCTGCCCCACTCTTGCAATTTTTGTCTCGTGCTGATGACTGAGGTTTGCGGTAGTTCTGCGTGTCTTAAATTCAGTGGTGTATGTTTTGCGTCAGCTCTTATAATTGCTGAGCGCAGAGGATTTCTTTCGCTCTCGTAAAAATATTTTCTCATATCCTCTATTTGTTGATAACATGAATTTCTTATATCTATGATCCCTCGTCCTCCATCAGATCTAGGTAAGTTTACGCGTATTTTGCTAGATATTGGGTGGTGCATTCGATGTTTGGTTAGATATGTGCGTACTTTCCTATTCAAATCGTCAAGATCAGTTTCAGACCACTTTATAATACCAAATGAATACGTTAATGTTGGTATTGCGTAGGTGTTTATTGCTTTGGTTAAGTTACGTGCATTAAGCTTAGATTTTAATACTCTACCGAGTCGCGTCTCAAATTCGGCACTTAGCTTTTTCTTCACTTTGCTGTGTTCTATCTTGTGCTTTTGTGCAATACCGAGATATTTGTAAGGCTCGTTGAATGTAGATGTTATGTATGTGTCTTGATTGAGTTCAACGGCCGGTGTTTCCTTGAGAATTCCTTTGTGAACTGTTACAGTTTTGCATTTATCAAGACCAAATGTCATTCCCATGTCTGTACTTATCTGATGCACTAGCTTGAGCACAGTCTCTAACTGAGTCCTCGTGGATGCGTATATCTTTAAGTCATCCATATAAAATAGATGACTCAAGTTTAAACTGCCCAGATCAGTCTTAATGTTTACTCGATGTTTTGTGTGTTTTAGCGTATTGGACAAGGGATTTAGAGCCAGGCAGAACCAGAGAGCACTCAAGGAGTCTCCTTGGTATATTCCTCTTCTTAATTGTACTTCGCCAACTTCTATATTCTCACCGCTTTTTGATATAGATAGCATTGTTGTCCATTGCTTCATAGTGATCTCTAGAAAATTAATAATTTTAGGGTGTATTTTATAAAGGTGTAGTGTATGAATTAGCCAGGTGTGTGGTACAGAGTCAAAGGCCTTTCTGTAATCTACATATGCCATGTGCACATTTCTCTTGGCGTTTCTTATATGTTCTAGGATCACCTCATCTATTATCAGCTGTTCTTTGCATCCTAAAGAATTCTTTCTTGATCCTTTCTGTTCATCTGTCAGTATGTTTTTGTGCATTAAGTGATTGTAGATTTTCGAGCATAATATTGAGGTCAGTAGTTTGTATAGGGTCGGTAGACATGTTATAGGGCGGTACTGGGCTGGGTCTAGTGTGTTATCACTCTTCGGAAGTAGGTAAGTTACTCCTTTGGTGAGGTACTTTGGCAGTTTTCTAGGGTCATTTAGGACCTCGTTGAAAGCTCTCGCAAGGTGTTCGTGCGTAGAATCAAATTTCTTATACCAGAAATTTTGAATCTTGTCTCTTCCGGGTGCTTTCCAGTTCGCTGTTTTTAAGATGGTTTGAGATATATCTGCTGTTTGTATCTCAAAAATGTCCATTTCAGGTATGTTCCGGTGTCTTACTTCCTCTTCTGCTATCCAGGGTGCTTCCGCCCTATGTCTCACTTCATTTCCCCATATTCCTTTCCAAAATTGCTCTATGTCTTCTTCCCTTGGAATGTTTCTTACAAGAGAGTTGCCCTTATTTTCTAGTTCTCTGTAGAATTTCTTTTCGTTCGTTACAAACAGGTTGTTTTGCCTTCTCCGGTCTCTGCTCTCTTTGTACCTTCGTAGACGGCTTGCATACACGGAAATTTGTTGCTTAATAGTATCCAAGTGGTTAAGCGCAATATGTTTGTGTTGGATGTCTGGCGAGTTGGCTAGTTCCTCTTTTAGTAGTTTTGGCAGGTTTCTTAGCACGCGATTAGTCCTGCTCCCATTGTAAAATTGCTGAGTTCTTCCAGCATCTTTCCTCAAATTAGCGATCTTTTTCTCTAGTCTTATTTCCCAGGGAGGTGTGCTCCTGTTATTTCTGGGCGCTTGCTTCCATCTACTACCTTTTATTTCAGATATTATGACTTTTGCAGCACAGTAGATGCATAGGTGTATTTCCTCAAGAGTCATACTAGGTGTTAAATTAGCATTGAGTATTCTGTTCATTTGTCTGATTTTTTCTAATGTATTTTCGTTGAGGTTAACTTTAGGCAGGGGCGGCCATACATCTGGATCCAGCCCACTATATTCGAATAGTGTCCTTTTAAGGTCTATTTCTAGCACGCTTTCTGATTCATATTCTTCGTTGTTTTCATGAATGACTGGGTTTCTACTACCTATTTCCACTACAGGTTCTATCTCGACACTTTCCTCTTCTACATTTTGTTCATTCTGTTGCAGTTCTCTTCCTACCTCATCTTTTATAAGTTGGATTACGATTTCCGGTAATAAGTTGTTTCTCATAATAACTCGCTGTTGATCTGAGACACGTTGGGTGGTTACGTGATTATATTCAGGAAATTTCTCAATAAATTCCTGATGCATTCTCTGTCTATACAGTGTCTTGTCTCGTTCCATATTTGTGGCTCTAAAGTAAGAACGTATGATATGCTTATTCATTTCGTTGGTCCAGCGCATACGTCTTAGGGGGCCAGCTCGGTTGGGTACCGTTATTTGCGGTACAGCATTCTGAGCTGGAGGGGCCTGTTCTTCGCCTCCTACGGGTCTTCTTGCATGAGACTCCATTTCTGTTTCAGGTTCGGCTGTAATTTCTTCACCGATAGGAGCCCGCCTGTTCAGCGTCCTACCACCAGCTCTCCCACTGTCACGCCCGGCGCTGGCTCCAGACGTGCCCTGACGTTCCTCAGGCAGCGATATTTGTCTTCCGCTTCTCAACGACCTCATTTTGAAATACAAAAATGGTGTGCATTTTTACCCTACTGCCAGGGCTGTTTGGTCCGCGAGAGGTATTTTATTTCCCTCCTACCCTGCATCTCTGCAGAGCGTTCCCCTATCCGCCACCTGGGGACGCGCCCTCTAGGGGTGTCAGCTCCCCCGAGGGAGCTGACACCCCTTATTATTATTATTATTATTATTATTATTATTATTATTATTATTATTATTATTATTATTATTTCCTAGAAGAATTTAAACCGCAATAAATACGTGGAAATTCTGTGAACCGTAGTTGATACTTTTATTGACAATTTGCCCCTAAATATTTATACTTCTATGTATTGTCAAATGGATGGTTGAGGTCCACATATTACATGGGAAAAGTAGGACGAATTAGTAGTATCGTTCGAATTTAGGTGGCTTGGCTACCGATGCTCTTGGAAATGGACAGCAAGGTCCCCTGATTTGATCCCCTTAGAGTTTTACCTTCGGGGTAATATCAGCAATATTGTATATGCCACCCCGGCTACTACCAAAGAAGTTCTGAAGAACAGAATACTGGTTGTATTTCAGCAAATAAATTCACTGAGCCACTGTAAGTGCCGTAAATTCCAGGATATTGGCTTGTCAGCAGCAAAGGTGAGGGCATTTTAAACAGTTGCATTGAATATTTATATATCATTGTGATTATTAATTTTGTAATTTTTTTCCAAAGTATTCGTTATAACTAAATCTAATATAAAATGATCTGCTAGTTTTGATGATATTATCTTGACAATAAACAAATAATTATTAATTATCTACATGATTATTCTCGTTTGTGATAAAAAGAAACAAGTTGGGTAACTTGTATTGAGTACTAGCAAACAGTGCTGGCCTTGCATGTACATGTTGCGAAAATTCGTCCAAAATAATAAAAAAAAAAAAACAAAGAGAGATAGGTATAGGGAATGCTAACATATATTGATGCAGAATTTAATACTCTATTAAATATGTAGGGGGTTCCAATCGAAAAAAGTTACTTTTGGACCTTTGAATTAAAACAATGTTCGAAAAGAAAGTCTCTAAATCGGCCACATGATAGAAGATATCGATTTATTCTTGGAAGGGTAGGAACACTTAAAAATCTCCAAAAATATTAATGATCTCGAAAACTGATAGGCATATTATGGTACATACCGAGCTAAAATTTTATGAGGGTTCCAAAAAATATGAAATAAAATATAAGACGTTCCAATTAAAATAAAAAAGTTAGGTGCTACATCCGGTGTAAGCGGTAGTAACACATTACTGAAAATATTTTCGTTAGATCCGCCATTTCCAGAAACCCCCTTAGACCAATTTTCAAAGTTCTAAACTGACAGATCCCATAAAAAGTCTAATACCCACTTTTCCTGAATTCGCCATTTTGTATCTTCATTTTTGACATCAGATTCAGTATCAACTACTCTGAAAATGCCTAAGTATTAATTTTAATGGAATTCCGACTGAATTATCACCGCCATATTTTCGTTTGAAAAAACCGTTTCTCGATCTCTATACTAAGTATAGCTTGATGAACTTAATAGTCTACGAGATGGCTACGGAGGTTGGCATGTGACTCAGTGTAGCCAAAATTTTACCCAGTACAGGTTCGATTCTTACCGACATAGTGAGAGGCCGGCCGCCAGAAGGCAGTCTGGAAGACCGACTCGGTGGCGCAATGCTAAGGCGTTTGGCTTGCGACCACGGAGTCCCGGGTTCGAATCCTGGCGAGGGTATGGATGTTCAGTGGCGTTTTTAATGTGTTACCGAGATGGTAGCAGTGGACTAGACCGCTGTTGGGTGGCACAACATGTCTAGTCGCTATTATCTCTCCTGAGTTCGAGTCTCAGCTGCGGTAGATGGCAATATCGCAGGGAATGGTTGTTGTGTTGATGTCTATGTGTATGTGTCCTGGTTGAGTGGTGGAATAGCATTAGCTAAACTCCGCCAGGACGTTAATATAAATAAGACGATTAAATAAATAAATAAATAAAATAAATAAATTAACGGGTGGGTGGATGGACAAAGATGGAATTTTTTCACAACATTGATGAGGTGTGGTAATGAAAATTTGCAGAATGATTGAAGACAGTATAAATAAGTAGGGAAAAAATCGCCAGAAGGGTGAGTGGAAGGTAAAGGACCGCCAAAAGGCGCCAAAGTTGCAAAAATTTCGCAATTTTTATGTGATTAAGCACACGTCTGACAATTTGCGTACTTATTTTTTGTTTCAAAATGAACTTATGTGCAAAATGCCAAAAGGCTAAGTGGAAGAAAAAGAGAGAAAATACCGATGATAATAGTGTCAGCGCCTTATTTGATCGACAAATTTTCTCTGTATTTTCACAATTTACATCATCAAGTGTACTCCTGACGATTTGTTGACATAATTTGGAGATGTTCAAGAAATTATTCATTAACTACCAGAAGTCAATTAGGGAGACATAATTATTATTTTTACTTACAACAAACTTCTCTAATATTATAGAGATAGAATATTAGCCGAAGGGTGTAGACGTGTCTTTTCGTGAGCAGCTATTTTTGTGTTATTCTAATGCGTTATTTTGTTCACTAAAAGACAAATTCCTTGATTTCTTACGAAACAAACAAACTCTGTTAAAAATTAAACTAAATCGGGAAGAAATAACATTAAAAGCGTAATATAAAATCATAAATAAATAAAAAAAAATACATCATCGTGTTAAAAGGATCACCACATGAAAGGAAAGTTTACATTAATAGCAGGCTACGTAAATTAAAAATGATAAGGTGCAGTGAACATTATTTTTAATGAAAATAAAATCTTTGATTGCAGCTCTGAAAATTTGTGTAGTTACAGTTTTTAACTGTAGAAAATGCGTAAACTTATTACCAGAAGTTGAGGACGGGGATTAAACGTTGCCAGAAGTTGATAAAGTTTACATTTAAAATCTCCCAGTGACGTTATGTGACAAATTAAATTCGCGAAATGTCAAAAATGCTATTTTTCGTTCATTTCTGTCGGCTCGAATTTTCAATTTCAAAGCAAATTTCGATCTTTCCATATCGACATTAGGAAGTATTCCTGCTGATGATTGTGTTTAGTTATGAACATTTAAAAATTGTATGTTCTTCTTTCTTCCACGAGACTAATTGGAATTTCAGCGGATTTATAGGTTCGAATCCTGTACGGGTGTACTTTTTTAATTTGTTTTGAACTATTTGGTTGATATTTATTATTCAAAAATTGCATTTTACATCTTACACAATTTCTACAGTTAAAAACAACAACTTCACAAAATTTCAGAGCTACACTCAGAGATTTTATTTTGATTAAAATTAACGCGTTTGACCGCTCTAATGCCGGTAAGAATCGAATCTGTTCTGGGTAAAATTTCGACTACACTGAGTCACATGCCAACCTCCGTCTATAATATAGGACTACCGCGGAGCCATGCCCGATAGTTTGCAAATGTTTTAATAAAAATTGCTTAAGTTATTCTAAAAAGATGGGGCGTATTAAGAAACTCCTCCTTTTTAAAAATTTGAAAAGTCGGTTAAAATGCCACCATTTTCTGCTTCGCTGTCCTCATTTTTGAATCAACTATATATAATTCCTGCTAAACGGATTACCTTTATCATATACCAAAATCTTTAAGTGCTACGGCAGCATATTAAGATAAAGTGGTCTAAGAGAAACATTATATTGTGGTACTGACCTCCTTTTTGTATATTAATTGATTCAATGTAGTGTTATGAATTACACCCCCTTGGAACTGGAGATGATACGCCTATGCCTACTAATAGTGACTGGAAAGACTCCAGAAAGAGCCATGGACTTTTCTAGAGTGTGGTTGGAGAAGATTCTGGTTTAATCTAGAGGTAATTTCAGAGTATATAAGGCGCGATTACCGGCGCAGAAGGAAGGAAGTTTATTAAAAGAGAAGTTTATAAAAGTGACGATCGGTAACAGTGAGGTTAAATATCAAGTAAACAAAGTGTAAAGGTTATTTTGAAGTATTGTATAGTCAGTAAATTATTAAATAAAGTGTTAGTGGTGTTTATCTCTTGTTGAAATTATTTAGAACCCACGGATTCATACAGGGTGTTTCCTAAAAGGTGGAAAACACGAAACATTGGTGTCAGAAGTGGGATTTTGACAACAGGATTTTTCGGAAGTGTTGAGAAGACTGGGACAGTATTCTCGGAGTGCTAACACAGGAAGGACTAATTTACTGGACATTGTTCGAGGATTATTTTCGAACAGAAAAATAGTGTTGAGTACATTTTTGACACATTTTTGGAACATTTTATTAGGACATTAGTGATAATGATTAAATCCTTTGAACTAAGAAGAGATTAAAGACTCTGAAAAAGACTTTCTCGGGCTGTTTTGCGATTTCTCTGGACAATTCTATTACCGATATTGACGTGATTAATAAATTTTGTTGATAATTATATGCCGATAACAACCAGAAGCATGGCGTCCGAAAAACAAATGCAGGACTTTATGGCACAAATGCAAAAGATGATGATGGACCAAGAAAAGAAACGCCAGGAGGAGAAAGAAGAACAGGAAAGAAAGCGCCAGGAAGAGAAAGAAGAACAGGAAAGAAAACGCCAGGAAGAGAAAGAGGAACGGGAAAGAAGACGACAAGAAAAAGAACGAAGAGGAAAATGACGACTTAAGGAAAGCTATAGAGACGCAACAGAATGCCTTGTTTACAGTCGTTGAAGAAATAAAAAATGAGATTAAGGAAGATATGGGTAGCGTAAAGACGAAAGTTAATGAGGTGGAAGTAAAAGTAGGCAAGGTCGAAGAAGAAGTTGGTGAAGTCAAAGTGAAAGTAAACAATTTCGAAGAAGAAGTCAAAGGAGAAATAGACCAACTTAAACAACAGTTGAGGGATAGAGGAAACCAGCCAGTGGTATCATCAGGCCAGCGATTAAAAATTCCCTCCTTTGGTGGTCAAAGTTCCTGGATGACTTACAAGACACAGTTTGAGGCAGCAGCGAGTGCAAACAACTGGAATGACGAAGAGAAGGCATTAATCGTGGCTTTAAGAGGCCAAGCATTGGAGTTGATCCAGACAATTCCGGTAGACCAACAATGGAACTTTGGTGTTTTAGAAGCTGCCTTAGATCTACGATATGGCGATCAACACCTTGCTCAAGTATACCAGATCCAGCTGAAATTGCGCGTTCAGAAAGCTGGAGAGAGTCTGCAAGAATTTGAAGCTGCGGTGGAAAGACTGGCACATTTAGCGTATCCTAATGCGCCAAGAGAATTTAAAGAGCAATTGGCAATGGGGGCATTCCTAGACGGGATAAGGGACGAGGAGATCAGGCGAGTCCTCAGGCTATCCCGACATAAAAGTAGTAGTGAAGCCTTGATGCATGCACTAGAAGTAGAAGCCGTCTATAGGGATACTCCAAAGTCAAGAGTGCGGGCTATGACGCTTGAAGAATCGCAGCCAGAAGAGAGATACCAAAGCCCTATCTTGAACGCGATTCACAAAACGAATAAAATGATCAGTCAATTACTGGCTACATCGAATCCTCCAAGAAGACAGGAAAACCAACAAAATAGAGAAAGGCTAAGTGGAGGTATTAAATGTTACAACCGCGGCAGAGCAGGGCATATCAAGCGAGACTGTCGGAACTCGAGGAAAGTGAATGCTAGAAAGATTGAAGAGACTTTACTAGTCAGTAAATTATTAAATAAGGTGTTAGTGGTGTTTATCTCTTGTTGAAATTATTTAGAACCCACGGATTCATACAGGGTGTTTCCTAAAAGGTGGAAAACACGCAACAGTATATATATAAAATAGAGTTATGAAGACACAGCAATGCATAACAAACTAATATCAGAACAATAATCTCCTCTGCCCCTTCCGGGAATTCTGTATTTCTGTATTATTACATCGTCCTTGAGAATCAAGAACAAAACCAAATATAAACAATTGTAACGTTTTCAAGAGGTACGATTTGCTCAAGAGAATAGGTTATAAAAGTAAATTATCTTAGATAATCATTATATCATTTGATTGTGTCAGATTAATTCATAATTTAAAATATATATATTTCTATAATGCTAAATATTAAGAGCTAAATTATCAAGACAGATTCTCATAAATAAGTGTCTAATCGTCCATTGAACAATCAAGGAAAATTTTAAAACAAAATTATATAATGAGGAAAGTAAATAATATGTATATCGCTAACAATTAATTATCAATGAATAAATTGGTTATGATAAGCTGTACTTGTAAGGTGTAAAAATAAATATCGTCAGTTACGGTGTATTAAGATTTTACATACAAGTGTTTCCCGGAATGTCGTTGACAGTTCAAGTTGACCTGTGGAGGTATCACTAAAACTGCATAATATAGTATAAAAAGCAAAAATAATAATTTTATGATCATGCTACTTTCGTTGTTTTTAATCTACCTCTTTTTATATAACTGTTACACATTCTATAGTATACTCTCTGCATTTTATCGTAAATAAAAAATAATGTTTGTTTATATTAGGGATGGCCTCGTCTCATTGCGAGACGAACTAAAGCCGCCAAGCTTGGTCCATAATCTTATCGGTTTTGTGGCAGATTTACTACTGTTAACTTGATAAACATTAGGGACTATTGCCTAATTAGCCGGTTTTGCAATGTAGCGATATTATACAATATGAATATATGAAATTAATAATTTTACATAATTAATAACTTTTTTATTTAGTGATCGATTTCGCGAAAATATACGGTTCTTCCTCTAGCTAACACTAACTTACTGTCCAACTTTCAATACAATCGGACTTCTCGTTCTTAAATTATCGAGTTATGAATACACAGACAGACGGACATTTTGACGCACGTTTTGAAAGAATTCGATCAACAACACAGCGATATGAAAATTTTTTCTCTACGTGCGATATTACCGGTTTCAGAAATGTGGCAACCGAATGCAATATGCTCTTTGTTTTGTATTTGCGAAGAGCATAATAAATGATCATACCAATTAAAAACTATATTCAATCAATATTGAGAGAGTACAACATTCGAAAGTGACAATAAAACTTTGCACCCGAATTACACACATTCACGATCATTTAAAAACGGTAAAATAAAGAATTTTAGTTAAATTTTTAACTGAATACCTCGATCCGTCAACATGTTAGAGGTATTTTAAAATCTCATGAGCTGTGACCTTCATATGCGCAGAGACATAATTCCTCCTGTTGACTCAGTTACACTTATTAAAAATATTATATTTATTGTTTACAATTTATCCCGAGTCCTTGTTTATGTATACAGCAAGGCAGCTTCCAGTGTCTTCAAAAAAATACTTATAACGCATAATAAACTTTGTCTTTTGCGCATTTCGCGGCTCATGAGATTCTAAAACACCGCTATGAGTGTGCCATGTTAGTACAGGCATATTAACCATTTAGGGTAAAAAAAATTAATAAAAGGATTATCTCCGGGATTTATGCAGGTAATAACCTTGAGAATGAGATGATGCATTCTTTGCACTTTCAAGTTCCGGGAAAATTCCAAACATTTTGCAAAAGATTTTTGATTTTCGGTCTTTTTGCTCTAGCGGCGAAAATAATGAAAATAGAGAAAAAAGTTGTAACTCATCTCTTTCTTTACTAAAAAGGTTCTTACACATTTTTGTCATACTATAAATCGAGTTTTCCACTTATAGTTTTGAGCCGCTTCGAATTGTGCGAAAAATGAGAATTCTCTGGGAGTTTCGTACGACCGGACTCATCGATCGATAATTCTTACTATTCAGAGCCCCTAAAAAGGGAAAATAACATAAAATGTAGAGAAAAGTCTCAGCTTTAATGTAAAGCTAATCACAAAATTCATAAAAAATGTTATCATAGAGAAAAGGTGTTAGAAGATGGCTTAGTAAACTTTGTGCAGTTGATCCACAGATTTATTCATATCTTTGCCGGGAATCGTTAGAATGATAATTCATTTTGCTAATATATTCTTGTATAATGATATATTAATCCAATTAACATTTTATTGCAATTACTTTTGCTGAAAAAATATGCCTTGGGATCAAAGTAGAGGGTATATTCCTCACCGATGAATTTTGGAGTTCAATTCGCTATATCTTAATTAATAATAATAGCAGAGTCTTCATTTTTGGACTATAAGTACAATAAAACATATTCTATCGAATGGTTTTAGAGTTTTTTAAATGAGTGCAGTAACTTTTGAATTTGTCTACATTATTCATACACGTTCAGAAAATGCACAATTATTATACAGTAAAACAACTTAATTGTTTCTTAACATTCTTCAATGACATTTACACGAAATATAGATCAAAGTGCGTGAAATCAAATCCATGCAGTAAAAAAGCACCTATTGTTACGGGAGAAATAGGGAGGATGCATAATCCCAAAGATATGAATAAATCAACTGTATAAAGTTTACTAAGCCTTCTTCTAACACTTTTTTCTCTATGATAAAAATTTGTATGAATTTTGTGATTAGTTCCACATTAAAGCTGAGACTTTTGTCTACATTTTGTGTCCTTTACATTTTTTTACCAGCCCTGAATAGTAAGAATTATCGATCGATGTGTACGATCGTACGAAACTCCCGGAGAATTCTCATTTTCCGCGCATTTCGAAGCGTCTCAAAACTGTAAGTGGAAAATTGGATTTATCTCATAAACGACTTAAGTAGGGCACAAATTGGTAAAGAGCTTTTTTGTAGAGGAAGAGACGAGCTACAACTTTTATGAAAAATGTTTTCTTTGGAAGTGCATCACTTCGTTCTACATGTTATTACCTGTTGAAATCCCGGAGATTATCCTTTTATTATTTTTTGCAAAGTTTTTACAAAATGTTGCCTTCATTGCCTGCACTATGTATGTGACCAAAATAAACAAAGAATAAGACACAAACGTTGTCAATTTGTGTAAGTTTTGCTTCAGATTGAATTTATATTGTAATTTTATTTGTTATTATTTTATAAACAATGGGTATCATGCAAAGCAGAAAATAGTGACGATGTCTTTTCATCAATTCTCGCTATTTTAATAATAAAAGTTTTAGGGCGTTATTATACTCTTCGCAAATACAAAACGAAGAGTATAATGCATTCGATCGGCACATTTCTAAAACCGGTAATATGGCTCGCAGATAAAAAAAATTTCGTATCACTGTGTCGGTCATCAAATTCTGAACAACTTTCAAAATGTCCGCTCGTCTGTCTGCCTGTCTGTCCATCCGTCACATCTCTTGTAAGCACGATAACTTAAGAACGAAAAGTCCGATTGAATTGAAATTTGGAAGTTAGTGTTGTTAGTTGGAGGAAGAACCTTATTGCTTTTGAATAAAATCGATGAATAAATAAAAACGTTATCAATTATTTAAATTTATTAAATTCATATATTTATATTACATAATATTGCTACATTGCAAAATCGGCTGATTAGTCAATAGTCCCTCATGTTTATAGCAATAAATCGATCACAAATGCGATAAGATTATGGACCAAGATTTGAAGGGTTTCATTCATGTCACAGTTAGGAAAGGCCGTAATATAAACAAACATATCGTTTATTTACTATAAAATACATTTATATCAAAAGTGCAGTCAATTGGCGAAGCATATATTGCTTAGCTTGTTATTTCATAAAAATACATTGTTTAAGTACAGATGCACTTAAGCGAGCGTTAAAGCACTTTGACCACGACTATTTAATAATATATCAATAATTATACTTGTGTTTGTTCAATCATAACTATATGCATTTTTCGCTGCTACCATTTTTTTTACCATTTAATCAATTTTATTTCTATTAAGTATGATACATTTCGAGTCTTATAACTAAGTATTTTATTCTTATCTTGTAAGCAAAGTGATAAGTATATTTACAAAGTTTGAGTATAGCATATATACAACAAAAAATGTAAACGTCGATGTTCGACAGAGATACTTAAGGACTTATTACAAACAATCTCTGCAATAACACATTTCTGTTAGAATCTGTAAAGACGAATTTTTCTAGAAAAAAATTAAAATAATGCAAATGCTAATCTTTATTTGTAAACGTGCATTTTGTTTCAGACATACTGGAAAAAACGGACTTAAAAACCTGTTATCGTGGGTTTCTGGGTAGTGTGGTTTAGAGGGTGTCAGCAGGTTGGGGGCGGAAACTGCTACCAGTGATTAATCACTAATGACTATTTAGTAGTGATTAATGATTAATTCCTAGCAGGTACTTCTTTAATTTGAGTAAAACTTTTTAGTAGAATTTGTGGCCAATTTCTGAAGTGTTAAATGGAATTATTCGTTAAATGTCTAGCTACAATTGTATGAGAAATTTTGCTGTTATTATGAAATTTAGGAATAGACAACTTTATATAACATTTCAGAAAGAGACCATTTGTTATCATACAATTTCGTCTTTAAATTTTATTGAGTAGGCCGTTTTGTGTCAGAAGAACAACTTGTCAAATTAAATTTAAACTTTAATGTTATTTACTATAATTTTACATACTACTCAAAAAGATATAATATACTTAAATAGATGAATACTGACAGTGAAAACGTAAATAAAATTGTATTATATTATATAAATGTACAACATAATTAGTTTGACGGCTTGTTCAAATGCTCAATTACTAAATAAGCAACATGTTGTATTTAAATAAATGTTGAAAATAAATTGGACTTATAAATTTCTTCAGTAAACAATTTAATCCAAAATATTTAATAGTCGTGGACAAAGTATAATATTTTATTCGTATATAATGGCGACTAATCGCTCTGGTGATTTACTTAAACTTCACCCTCATGAATAAGAGCCATCATTACATGCTTGTTGAATAATATACTATTATCGCCAGTCGTCATGGGAGACGTTCGGTAAAGTGACATTACTCATAGGTCCTCAGTAAACGTCAACTTGCGATGTCAAATCTGTGCGAAAAAGCTTACTTTATCTATCAATCGTAGATAAAATATTTGATCTATGATCAGTAGATATCGGCTTTTTCGCTCACAAATCACATTTTTCGCAAATCGACTATTTACTGTTTGAAGCGCCCATTCCGAATTATGTCAACGTGATGCTCAAGGAAACTGAGAAGTTGACCAGGTACAAAGATCTCCAAATAAAACTGAGCAGAATGTGGAATGCAAAAACCACAGTCGTGCCAGTAATTGTAGGGGCCCTCGGAACTGTTAAGAAGGACCATGATCGGAAACTGCAACAACTGCCTGGTCAACCAAGTGCGCAAGAAGCGCAGAAGATTGTACTATTGGGAATGGTGCATATTCCAAGAAATATCCTGGAGTAGGTGTCTCTGTGATCCTTTGTTCAAATCTGGATTCGGATCTGTTGAAGGAGGAAACATGATCAACGTCGCCATAAGGGTATAATAACATGGAATGGGCTCCAACAGAGCTGCATTCCTTGGTGTAATGACAGAGGATCAGCGAAATGTCCTCTCCAAAGAGGAGTGCGAAATTCCATGATACCAATGATTATGATAATGATGATGGTAATGTTGGTGATGGTGATGGTGATGATGATTATGATGATGATGACTATGACCACGACAAAGATGATGGCAATGACAATGGCGATGACAATGACGATGAAAATGATGATGACAACATCAGTGAAAATAAATCCTCCCTTTCATCAAGAATTTTTTACAGCATAATCTGTAAAGAATTCTCGCTCAACAATAAATTTCATTTTGAGTCATTTAATGGTGAGACACAAACATTCACAAAGAAGAAAACGAGATGAATTTGTCCTCTAACGTAATAATGCCAAAATTCTCATTGAACTTAGCTGATTGTGATGATATCAATTTAAGTTTATGCAATCATAAAGTAATAATACTTGTCCAAGATTAGATAACAATAGTTCAGATTAGGTATCTATTATGTTAAGGTCTGATAACAACTTGTAAGTTGGTGGCCCCTAATAACAGACACAAATGATCTATATAAATCGATAATATATGTCCATGGAATACTACATTAAAACACTTTCTTATACTTTCACCACAATCTTCAATACGTCGTGCGGTATCTGAAACTGTAATCAAACAGTAAAATTAATTAATAAATATGAAACACTTTCGATTTAAGATAAGTCTAGGAAAACAAGAAAAAAAATTCATTTCCTACAGGAGTGAAACAGAAATTTAGTTTCACATATTTACATGGCATCAGTTATTTTTATTCCGTTCAACTACAGGACGCCAACATGGCTTTCAACTAAACATTGTGAAAAACAGTTTCTGTTTTCTGCTCGATGGAGATCAGGATTTCAAGTTTGCTTTCAATGAGTAAATTAATACTTTTATTCAACACACAGTATTTGTATTAGATTGTGAAATCGTCAGGGTGATTCTAATCGAAGAGAGAATAAATAGACTATCAAGGTAAAAAATATCCACTGGTAAAAATAATAAATTTTACGCCCACTTCGCAGCCTCATATCTCCGGACTTGTTGATCGTGGCGACCTTTACGTGGGCTATTTTTTTTCATTATATGATTTATTTCAAATTACTTTCGATCCATTTATGTCGTCCAGAGCATCGCGCATCGAATAAGTTTGTGACCGCAATATATGGAAATGTGACATTAATACTTGATTTTAACACTATTTAGTGATATGTTAAATCGCAATTATAGGATAGGAAAAATAATTTTCAATAAGGTACTCAAAAATACGTGGCTGGCCATCCGATTAAGTTCATAATTTATACATTAAGCTAATAATATGCGTGATAAAAATTTATTCCTGACTTATTTACCTGGGGACTGTTAAAACATTGCTATGATTTAGTCAATTTATTATTATTATTATTATGATTTCCTTCAAAATGAGAATCTCAAAGTAAACGGTCCTATTTGAAATATTCAAGAGGGGCAGTTGGGGTGAGGGTGGAACGCATGCAATTTGTAGTGGTGAATTTGAACTTTTTTCTAAATTCAACTAAATCGATCCCTCAATTTTGCAGGTTTGATTAGATGTTTACATATATCACCACTCTGATAATAATTTTGATAAGGTCCCACGCCCTTGAACTCCATTAGTGCATTCTGTGAGTCGGATTGAACCTCGAAAAACACAAATATTTTCTAGCCTAACGAGACTATGTCCTCCACCCGTTATAGAGGATGCTGAATGCGATGGCAGTGGATATCTTTCTACGAGGTCACTTTAACCCCAAACGTCCAAAAACTACCCCCGAAAGGGGTAAACCGCGTATTCGTCGTCTCCTACCAACCTGCCTTACCCCCGTTCTCGAAGATGCCGAGCACGATGGTGATATCGAGACCACTCCTCGAAACGGTCAACGCCCCAAACGGCCAGAACCCACACCAAAGGGATGAAACACGGATAGGTCATCTTCTCTCTGCTAAACCCACGAAAACCCCCCGTTTTCGATGATGCTGAGCACGATGGTGTTGTCAAGACCCCTTTTCGAACCCCGCCAACTCCTAAACGGCCCAAAACTACCCCCGAGAGGGAGTGAACCGCGGACAGGCTATCTCCTATCAGCCAAACTTGTGTTACCCCCGTTTTCGAGGATGCTGAGCTCGATGGTGATGTTGGATCTTCTTCATGAGATCAGTCGTGTAGGCATTAACAGTAACTGAATTTTCGTTTTTATGCCAGTGGATGCAGCTACAATAAAAGTGTCGACGCGGAGATGCTGAAGTAAGAGTGTAATTATATTTTTGTCCGTTTTTTCAGCGAGTAGAGGTCGCGATATATTTTTCATGCTCAGCATCCTCGAAAACGAGAGGAAACACGGGTTTAACCGAGAAAAGACGGCCTATCTGCGTTTCACCCCTATCGGGGATGGTTGTTGGCCGTTTGGGGAGTTGGCGAGGCTCAAGGAGGGGTCTCGACATCACCATCATGCTCAGCATCCTCGAAAACGGGGGTAACATGGGTTTAGCCGAGACGACCTATCCGCGTTTCACCCTTTTTGGGGGTGGTTTTAGGCCGTTCGGCGGGTTAGAGGGGATCGAGGAGGGGTATCGATATCACCATCGTGCTCAACTTCCTCGAAAACGGGAGTAACACATGTTTGGCTGGTAGGAGACGGCGGATACGCGGTTTACCCCTTTCGGGGGTAGTTTATGGCCGTTTGGAGGTGGGGTGACGTTGGAGAGATATTTAACCACCGCCATCGTGTGCAGAATCCTCGAAAACGAGGGCGTGACATAGTCTCGTTAGGCTAGAAAAAAAATTGTATTCCCATCCGACTTACAGAATGTACTACATTCCCGCCCAAAAATGTGAGAATTTATTACGTCACCACGGGTCAAATTTCCATAAACTAGAACTGCCAAGCTGCAAGCGCTCTCATCTCGACATAAATGGTCGATACCACATGGTTTCAACTTTTCCTATATGATTCCTTTTATGCTAGGTTCGGCACCCGTACTATTAGGTTGAGAAATAATTGAAGAGCATGATTTTGGAATAAACATAAATACATCACATAGTAGACAAATCTTCAAATATAGACAACATTCATTACCCACCGACAATGGCAGTGTCAAAACTGGGGATCGAACCCAGTATACGACAGATATTGTAACTAAGCACGCTCGTCAATAAGACGCCTTTGCCAGCTGCACTACCGTGTCAATAAAATGAATACATTATTTTAATGAATCCATGACAAGAGAATGAAATCATGTAACATAAATTCCGTTAAAAGGGCACTTCGGAATAAGATAGGTGAAATGCCCCTTGACACAGATTTTTGAATAAACCTGATAGGAGCGTTTCTTGGACCTCAAAAATAAGGCCAATAGAGTCCGTATTTTAAAATTGCCCCCTCCCCCTGCCCAAAAGAGGACCCACTTCAGTTTTTATTTTTTTACGAAAATGGAATACATTTAAAATCCTAAAAAAAATTCATGCGTGTAGTAATCCCAAAGTCCTATAGCCTCAATTCTTTTTGCCCCAATAAGGGCCTTAAAAATATTTTTAAATTTTTTAAAGTCGAAGATTTCTGTTATGATATAGAGGTGAGGAAAATTTTATTTCATCACATTATTTGCGACCAAATAAAGCAATTATTAAGGTAGTTTAAAAATTTCCAAACCTCGTGCGTCAGGCCAAAAATTAATTTCTTTAACGAAGGTCACGTTCTTCTACTGGGTCCGGAGCCGGTCCTAGGTTACCCTAGATCCAACGCCAGGAGGTTAATAGAAGACTGTTTATTGACTACTGGACATCCCACCCAGGACTCCGGCAAGCGAAGCTCCTCATCTCAGGGCCCTTGCCGGAGAGAACAAAACAAATTCTGCGACTAAGCAGGAAATAAGTCAGAGTCGTAGCAAGTCTTTTGACCGGACACGGCTCTTTCAGGAAACACCTACACACCATGGGGGTGGTGGACCACCTCGATTGCAGGTTTTGCGAGGACGAGGAAGAAACTTCTATCCACGTCCTGACTTCCTGCCCTAGGTTGATGAACCTGAGGCGCAAACACCTCGGCATTAGCTTTCCAATGCTGGAGGAAATAAGAAATTCCCCCATAAGTAGGATTCTGGCCTTTGGACTAGAATCCGGCCTGTGTGGGGGCTTTCAATAAATTCGTTAGCGGTTGCACAATGGGCCACAAGGTCTGAGTGCGGCGACCTTTGCCCTCCCCGCTAGAAGAAGAAGAAGAAGAAAGGTCACGTTAGTTAGATAGAAGGAGTAGCTCAGGAAGCTTGGATAATGAATCAAACCCTGGGGCAAAAACACTCCCCTGGAATCAAAAGTCACCTTGGGGTAAAAAAATAGCCCCTATGGTCCAAAGATCACCTTCTCTCGTAAAATGTTATCCTGTTGGGGTCAAGAGTCACCTGGCATGGTTGAATAACCTCCCAGAGAGCAAACAAAGAGGTACGCAGAGGTCAAGAGGCATCCCTCGTGTCAAAGTCCCCCCTCCTCCGAGGTAAGAAGTCCTCCAGAATTGGTAAATAGTAACCCCTAGGGTTACAGCATGTGTAGCAAGCAGGCTAACTTTACAATATTGTAAGTTGCATTGCTATATTCAGAGATTATCACCATATAACCATTTGTATTTTTAAATATTAATTTCACATGTATGAGGCAATAACTAATAATCCAATGAAATTAAGTTCTCAATTTAAAATATGTATGGGAACAGCTAATGTATGCGTAAACAATGCACATATTTATCTTTGAATATTTAGATATGTATTATTTTTTTAAATATATTTTATTTCATAATGAAATATAATGTTGACAAAAATTGTTTCTTGCTTTTAATTTCCTGTATATTATAATGAATGCTTACTTCGGAGTGGAGGTGAGTATTTGCCCAGTGCGTGCCTTCTTGCTCATTAAGAGACTATTCACTCATGCCTGATGACTTTTGATCTCAAGAGGGTCCTTGGGCCACAGGGGGTTAACCCAACTAGGTTGACTATTGATCCCAGGGGAGTGTCCTTTGCCCCAGGGGTTGATTCATTATCTAAGCTTTAAAAGCATTTCTCCTATCTAATTAACGTTCGTTAAGAAAAATTAAAATATTGAATTTGGGGCCTGACGCACGGGGCGGGGTTTGGAAATTTCTAAACTACCTTGAAAATTGAGTTATTTGGTCACAAATTATGTGATGAAATAAAATTTTCCGCACCTCTTTATCATAACAAAAATATTCGACTTTAAAAAATTTTGATAATATTTTTAAGGCTTTAATGGGGCCCAATAAAGTCCCAAAAAATTGAGGCTAGGTCTTTGGGATTACTACACGAATGCATTTTTTCAGAATTTTAAATTGATTCCATTTTTCTAAAAAAAATAAATAAAAACTGAAGTTGCCCTTTTGGAGCAGGGGGGGTGTTCAATACGGACCCTGTTGATCTTATTTTTTAGGCCCAGGGAACGATCCTATCAGGTCTATTCCAAAATCAGGGTCAAGGGGCATTTCAACTAGGTAGATAAAATGAAACCCTGTATTACTATTCTCACTTCACTTAAATTACCAACAAGGGATGAAATAAGTAATTGAAATCTTGAAGACTCGAAAGGGAAGCTGTATTAGTAAAAGGAAATCGTCGTGTCAATATAAGGATGTACGTGTACTCGACATATTATGTTTGTCAAAAACAAACCGTTGAGGCCGGTAAAAAATACAGAGATAGAAGAATCCACTTCGCTACAATAACTAACACGCAATAATATTGGCATGTGAGTAATTCTTTCTTAGTGCTTTAGGAAATCTCCTTGACTACTGATGTTCTATTAACCGAAGCCCCCGCAACATAAAAATCTACGTTACAATAATAGTAAAATTTTCATTGTAAATATGACATAAATTATAATAGAAAAAAAGTAGGAAAACGTCATTAATTGACAATTTAAACTTTAAATTGAAAAAAAAAAGTTTGTTTGATGGCGTAGATATTTTTTTTAAGTGAGCAGGAGCGGACAAAAGTTCGTTTTTTTTTTTGGTGTAATAGGTATATAAATTCATGAAACGTAGATTTTAAATTTGAGAGAAAAATATTCTTCTGTGCACGATTACTCTGGAACAGTATATTATACTGACTTGAAATTTGGTACTCCTAGGCACTATAACGAGATCTGGAATGAAATTGTTTCTTGAGATTATTTCGTTAAAGGCGGGGTGGGGGTAAATACAGGGAAATTGGGGTAAAGAAGTAAAAAAGAGACTTGAAACTTAGGATTTGGTGTATATACTAGAAGACAAGGTATCAATTTCTTTTATGACTTCTGCCACGTCCACCACTACACCACCCTTCATCATTAAATGTGGTTAGCAAAGTAAAATTAAAATACTGACTTGAAATTTGGTACAAAGATATGTATTATTATAAGATCTGGAACTAGATATCTTGAGCTTATTCCATTAAAGAGTTGAAGGTAAAATAGAGACAAAACAAGCTAGTAGGATTGCACAAACTTAAGATTTTGTATATATAATACAGTCTACTTGGAAACGAAGAAGAGCTTATTATAAATGCAAATCCACAAAAAGCATACTAAGTCATAAAAGTACAGTTCCCTAATATAATACAGCATATGATAGAAATAAATTACTAATAATCTGACTCACCATGCTTCTTGCGAATTTGTATTCATAATCAGCTTTGATTACTCTTCTTCCCTTCCAAACAGGCTATATAAGCCAAAGGTCTAAAATTTTCTTACATTCTCCGCATCAGTTATCACCCCTACTCCCTTATTAAAGGGTTAACAAAATTGTTATTTAGTGTGTTTATGAGAACAAAAGTTCTCAAAAACTTTTTTGGCATCTGCCGCTACTTTTACCTTGGGGCGGATATTTCAAATATTATAATAGTAAAATTCTAAGAGAAATCATTTAAACAGGATGGAGTGCAAATATAGTATCAAAATGTTTTCGTTTAAAGAGATGTGGAAGGAGAATCTGAATGTGGAAGTAGTGATTCCGTGGGCTGCAATGGTTTTTACGCATAATTTGTTCGATTTAAAAAATACCATAAGGCAAGAAAGGTGTGTGTATGCAATACGATCGAGAATAATCGACTCTATGCAGGATTATGTGAGAAATTCTCTCTGTAGAATATAACATGAATAATTATGATGTGGACAAAAAATGAGAGGATTCACGAGAATACAACATTGGAGAGTTGCATTGGGGGACGTATTTCTTGGAGAATCAGGATATGGATGCGTGGAATATCCAGAGAAATTAGTAGCAAACGTCTCCAGATCCATATTTAGAAAGCATCAATACGCAATCTGTATACCTTCCTAATAGGAGAAATATCTACAAGGCAGGTAATTGCATGTACAGATCAAGATTACTATTTGACAGATTTCATAAATTCCAATCAACGGAGAAGCAAGTAGCTCTTAAAGAAGACAACAATACTGTAAGTGGTGGAATTACCAATAATTTTACATACTTTTGTTAATTCATAATGAGGATAGGAACATTTGGTGTAACACTGATGATGAGGTAGTTACAATATCATATACGTATATAAGCGTTCAAGGCGTGCGGGTGTGCAGAGAGAAGCTCCTGACAAAACCGTAAAATAAAGCGGTAAAAAGTGAACTAAAAACGACCAAAAGTATACGAACTTAAGACGTAGGGATACCAGTGGAATAAGCACAAATTAATACGGGGTGCAAGTTGTAATTAAATCAATAACTAAATAGTGACCTAGTGTTAAGGGATCCGAGTGGAAACCTCTCGTTTACAGTAATTGTTTGGGTGATGTAAGTGCTACAAGACAATCTGTGACCATCACGTTCAGTACCTGCGTCGGGAAAGCACCATAGGCAGAATAACATCTGGCTAACAAGTGCACTTTAACAAATTCCTATGGAAAATTTATTAACTGTGTCCTAAAACCATGTTTAATATAATTTAATTATTACTGAAGTACATAAATGACAGATACCCCGCAAAGTGTAAGTGAAGGATCGTATTATTTTCTGAGTTGTAAAGCAGTTATTATTAATAAAAATGCCCCTGATACCAGAGGACAATTAGAAAAACGTCAAATAGATGAAATAATTTCATGATTTTGTAATAGTGATGTTTTCAAATGCAAAATTAGTGAAACAGTGCATGGTGGAACGAAATATCTACATGAAGAAATTGTCCAGCTAAAAACTGAAATTAAAAACTTAACTGATTCAAATGAGGATTTGTTAAGGTATTAACAAACCATCATTCTGTAATTAACGACAAATTGGACGAAATGAAGTCCAACTTTACGAAGGTTGTCACCGAAGTTTCCGAAATCGCTAAACCCACCTCTCTTGCTCTCGCCATACCCACTGTCTCATATGCTGACAAGTTACGTCTTGCTAACCAGCAAAAAATTGTCGTTAAACCGAAAAATTCCAATCAACTCAATGCACGAACCAAATCGGATGCAGTTAATCCAGTCAAGTCGAACATAAAAATCGATAATGTAAAACACATAAAGAATGGAGGGATTGTATTGAGATGCAGCACCTCGGAGGAAGCTACCAAGTTCAAAAAGTTAGTACAAGAAAAACTCCCTTCACACTATGAAGTTCATGAATTAGAAAGTTTCCATTCACAAATCAATATTGTAGCAATCACTCATAATATCGAAGAAGAAACTCTACTTCAGTATATTAGAAAGCAAAATGACGGCATCTTCGATGCTAATTTTGCATGCAATCTAATACGGCTTACGAAAAAAAATTGAAACATTTATCAGGCTACATTGCAGGTGGGTAGCCCGACATATCAGAAGGTACTTAATCAAGGTCATATACCTATAGGACTGAATGGATGTGGTGTGTATGATGCAATATCTGTGCTGCGCTGTTTTCCTAGTAATGGCTATTTTCATAGTAAAAAGTCATGTAAAAATATCATGTCCTATATGTTCGAAAGATCATGATATAAAAGTCTGTTCGAAAGATAGTAAACAATACTGTATTAACTGCCATAATGTCAAACCAAAATAAAAAATAGATATCAATACGGATCATGCAGTCTGAGACTGTGAAAACTGTTTTGCATACAAAAAAGCGCTAGAAAAACTGAGGAGCGATCTATTTGGGGTACCCATATAGCAAATATCGACACCTACTTCCTTGAATCAATTACTAACTGAGAATATTCCCTCTTTGAATTCTAATCGCGTCCCTAAATTGTCAGTATATTATCAGAACATGCGTGGAGTAAATAGCAAAACCACTCGCCTATTTAATGCTGCGAATTCAAGCGAATATTCTGTCATTGCGGTCACAGAAAGCTGGTTAGTATGATGAGTAAATAGCTCAAAGTTATTCGATCTTAATAAATATTGTGTATATCGATGTGATTGCGATTTTATTAATACCAAATGTACAAGAGGCGGGGGGTCATGCTTGCTATTGACGCCTCTCACTGCTCTGCCGACCTAAAATTAAAAGCTACCACACTTTTCAGAGAATTACACTTTATCGACATTCTTGGAGTTCAAATTAAAATAGATTTTTATTGCTACTATATAATTTTAACTTATGTACCACCCAATATAACCCTTGAATGTTACGACTCGGTATTTGAAATTATTGCTTCTCTGGAATTTATTCATAATAATAATCTATTTCTAGGTGACTTTAATTTTAGTGAATATTCCAGTTACTTACTTTCGTTAACGCCTACAAGTCGCCTTACTTCTCTAATAAATTTTTAGTAATTTTCTAAATTTGGAACAATACAATCATATGAAAAACAGAAACGATAACATTTTAGACTTAGTTTTAGCAAATATGAACTGTATAGTACACAAAGCTACCGACAAATTACTTCATGAAGATATTCATCATCCAGCGCTCCTGATACTATTTAATGTACATGAAAAACATAAACAATAAGAACACCGTTAATCTGACTTAGTATAACTACAGTAAAGTTAATCTGGCTGACCTCTATCAAAACTTGATTGGCACTTTCTATTCAATATTTGTGATGTAAATTATGCCTTTGAACAATTTTATGAAAAAATATATGCCGTTCTTGACTCAACTGTTCCAAAAACTGTAATTGAAGGCAAGAGCTACCCACCTTGGTATAATTTCAATATAATTAAAAGTATTAAACTGAAACGTGATTACAAAAACCTTGATGATCCTCTTGCACTCGAGGAGTTTAAATTATTAAGAACTTATGTCAAAAATCAGGTTGATATTGAATATAGAAAATATTGTAGCGAAATTGAAAAAAATATCAAGACCAATTCCAACAAGTCTTGGCAGTTTATCAATAAAAAAGCTAGTAATAATATATCGGCAGATATGTACTACAAAGATAGACATTATGTTGGCAACAAAGAATTGGTAAATAATTTTGCTGAATACTTTTGTAGTTCTTATGTCACCTCAGGTGTTCCAATTGAGGACAATCATGACGCAAATATCGATTCTTTAACAATTGAACAGTTTACAGAGCAAGAAACTTTAAATTCACTAAACAAGATCATGCCTAAATGTACGATGGGCCCTGACGAAATTCCCGCCTTTCTATTACATGATTGTGCTAGCGTGTTTGCAATTCCTCTCACATTTTTATTTAACTTGGCCATTATATCTAACATATTCCCCAATTCACTCAAATGTTCTAAGATAATTCCAGTTTTTAAAAAGATGAAAAAAATAATATTGAGAATTGCAGACCTATAACGATTATCAACAATTTCTCCAAAGCTTTCGAAACTTTGCTGTATGAGCAAACATTTTCTTATGCAAAGGATCGTATTACTGTTGACGTAATCTACACAGACTACACTAAAGCATTTGACAGACTTGATAAGAGTATTTCAAAATTTCAACAATTTGGTTTCTCAAAAAATCTGCTATCATTCTTCAAATCATATTTTGAAAACAGACACCACCAGATTGAATACTGTGATCAGAGGTCTCTAGAATTTGTATCCACTTCAGGCGTACCCCAGGGTTCTGTATTAGTCCTTTATTTTTCAATATTTTCATTAATGACATCACAGTAGAACTGGGTGTCAGTTGTCTCTTATACGCAGATGATATGAAGTTGTACAATAAAGTAAATGATGTTACTTATTGTGTGGCTCTACAAACGGCCCTTGATAAAGTAAATGAATGGTGTAATTTGAGCAAACTATAGTTGAGCGTAAGGAAATGCAATGTTCTAACTTTTGCCAAAAACATCAGCTGGTCGAATTTAATTATTATTTAGAAGATTTAATGCTTACACGTCCATCAACCTTCCGCGATCTCGGTGTAACATTTGATAGTAAACTAACCCTTAATTGTCATATAAACACCATAATCAATGAAAGTTTTGGAACACTGGCATTTATAACACGATGTTCTCATGATTTTAACGACGGTAACACGCTGAAACTACTATATCAGTCTTTTTTTCGATTAAAATTAGAATACTCGCCAATTATTTGGTCTCCTCATTACAACATACGTGTACAAAATATAGAGATAATTCAGAGATGTTTCTTAAAGACTTTAAGTTACAAGGAGGACGGTGTCTATCCTGCTATTGGTTTTTCCCAGACTGCACATTTAAACAGATTTTCGCTCTCGAGATTGCAGACTCGCCGAACAACAAACTCACAACAAATATTTCTTTTTAAAGTAATACACAATATAACAGATTGTAGTGCTATCTTAAGTTTACTAAATTTTTGAACACCTAGACCAGGTTCCAGACAAAAGTCTTTATTCTATCTGCCGACCCCCAGAACTAACGTACAGACATTTTCTCTATTGTACAAAATGTGAGAGAACTATAATGATCTTCAAGACCAGTTTGATATATTCCACTGCAATGTAGCTGAGACAAAGAGATTAACTGTTTAAATTAAAACATGTTACCACATTTCAGTTTATATACTTTTAATATTTTTTACTATATCTGTATGTACTTATCATCTCCTGCCCTGCAATTAGAATGCTTTGTTGGGCAGTGTATCGTTAATTAAATAAATAAATAATTAAATAAATAAAACACTAAACACTAGTCGACGCTTGCTTTGCCAGCCATGTTAACATTATCCATTATTTACTGCATTCTATTGTGTTTTGTGGATAATTTTTCATCGTGGTTAAACCAGGCCAGCTTGTGTTCCATTGCTCGAAAGAGGGAATTTAATAATAATTTTACTTCCCTCGCACACCGAAGGGAAGTATTGTATTCGAGAAAAAATCACCCTCCAAGATTTCTTCGGATTTTCACGTTTCAGATCACATAGATTACGAAAATAATGGTTTTTCAATTCCGTCAGTCTGTCTGTCTGTTAACTAAACAGTCAAATTTGGTAGGTAGCTGACGCTATTGTCTGCGAAGAAATGGTTAAACTTCCACTGGAAAATATACAGGGTGGACCGTCTAAAGGAAATAAATAGTGAAAAAAGAAATTCTTGCTCAAATTTAAAATTTCCACGTTTCATGACATGCTGAACCTATTTCAGAAAAAAAGTTTCCAAAATTTAAATTTTTTTTACCAGTAGAAAGCTGGGATTTTTTTGCTCAAATTTAAAACTTCCATAATTCATGACATTCTAAATTTAATTCATAAAAAAAACGTTTTTAAATGTTTTTTTTTTAATTCTCTTGCGACTATAGAATATATGATGTAATTTTTTTTCTCAAAAAAATTTCCACGTTTCATGATATTTTAAACGTACAAATTCAAAAAGAAACATTTTAAAAATTTTTTTTACTACTATAGAATATATGATGGAAAAGAATGTTTTTCTCAAACTTAAAATTTCCACGTTTCATGACATTCTAAACATATTTCAGAAATAAATAATTCCAAAAGAAAAAGATTTTTGAAAATGATTTTACTACTATACCTAGAATAGAGGGTGGAACAAATTTTTTTTTGCTCAATTTCAAAATTTCCACGTTTCATGACATACTAAACATATTTCAGAAATAAATAATTTCAAAAGAAAAAGTTTTTTGAAATTTATTTTACAACTACTATACCTAGATAAACGGCGGAAAATTTTTTTTTGCTCAAATTTAAAATTTCCACGTTTCATATTCTAAATCTGTTTCATAAAAAAAATTTCAAAACAAAATTTGAATCTTTTGTCAAAAGAATTTTTTTCAAATTCTTTTGACTAGAGAATGTATGACGGAAATTTTTTTTTTGCTCAAATTTAAAATTTCCACGTTTCATGACATTCTAAATCTATTTCATAAACATTTTTTTTTTCAAAAAGAAAAATTATTTGGAAATGTTATCAAAGAAAAATTTTTTAAAATTTTTTTGTTGCTATAGAATATATGATAGAAAAATAATTTTTGCTCAAACTTAAAATTTCACCTTTCATGACATTCTAAACATATTTCAGAAATAAATAATTCCAAAAGAAAAAGTTTTTTGAACATTGTTTTACTGCTATACCTAGAATAGACGGTGGAAAAAATTTCCTTTTGCTCAATTTCAAAATTTTCACGTCTCATGACATTCTAAACCTATTTCAGAAAAAAATGCTTTAGAAGAAATTTTTGACCACTTCCACCCGTAATAAATAAAGAGGAAAGTTGTGTGTAAATATCTTTACCGATTTTTTAGATCTTATCAACACGGCTGCTGAAATGCGTCTCGCGTATAATATTCGAAATTAGCGTTCAGCATAGTGGTGTCTGTGGAAATTATTTATCTTCCTTTGTCATGGCAAATGATAACAGCAACAGTTAGGCTGATTTTTTTGAAAATGTACTCGTCGTATTTTAAACTTGTATTATCAAAGAAAAAATGACCTCCATTCGATAATAGAAGATCAGAGGAAAATTCGATCTCGCTTCATTACAAATTCCTTGAAAGAAATTCGTTATAGAATAAAATTATACAATTTCATTTTCAGCGCAAGTACGCACGTGTGGAGGTTTTGTGAGTTTCTGCATATGTAGGGCAAAGAGACCGTCGGCAGTTTCTCGTGGATATGATGACTGTTGCTAAACTGAAAATATTGAGTTAAAACTTGGAAGGTATGTAAAATAACATCGTAAATTCTATCTTATTTAAAATGGGTTACAAGCGCTATTGAGTATCCTCAATTGAGCCATGCAGACTCTTATGTTCGAGGTAAACTATCTTTTATAACAGAATTTTCATAATTTGGGGATATTGTACTGGATTATTACTCACATTGTATTCTAGTAAAATATCGGTTCCTTCGTTGTAGTCGGACTGTCTACTCCAAGTTCTACTCGTCTTTATTTTAATATCAAGTTAAGTATTCAATTATTGTAGAAATGTATGTTAGATTTGACATTGGAAAATAATTATAACGTATATTAATACAATGTTGTTCACCATATGAATAAAAATACAATGTAACAAAATGATAATAATCTTACCGGGATAAATTTAGCGATATTTTAAACAAATAATTTAAGATAATAAAACACTTTAAAATTTGTAAGTTCAGTTATCTACACCGTATAATTTTATTAATTTTACTTTTGTCTCTGATTTTGATTGTTATGAAACTTTCAGAACCAGATTTGGAACTAGAGGAGACTGAAGCATTGGACGTGACGCCTCCTTTGAAGCAGTTTCCATTATCAGCAAAACAGTTGAACAACTCTGCACTAACATACTTTAAATTCGATGCGTTTTCGCCAACTAAGTTAGCATCATCTGGAGATGATTAAAACTAAAAATGTTCCTATGTTTATATTAAAACTAGATTAAACATTATACTCTTCGCCGATATTCATACAATTGTAGCACATTATGTAGAATATCCTGCAGATTTTTGTAAATAATGTTAGTTGTAGATATTTGCAAAATTCTTTTCAACTTAGTTGGTTAAATATTCATTAGTATAAAATAAAGTAAAAAAAAGAAAAATTTATATCAACCTATTTGAATCTCGAACCCGTGCTTTTCATTCAGTCAATGTATATTAAGAAAGTATAAGAATAAACAATGATAGGAAATACCAGTTTGTAACATTACAAAACATAAAAATTAAGAACACAATTTCTTAAAATTTAACAATTAATACTTTCTCTATTTACCGATGGATTTATTAAAAGCTCCAGCTAACATTAACTTATTTTCCAAACTTTAAATAAAACCGGACTTTTTTTAAGTTATCGTGCTTACAAGAAACCTGACGGACGGATAGATAGATAGACGGACATTTTGAATTTGAATTTCAGAATTCAATGACGCAGACTATGTTGTGACAATATTTTCTCTATGAGCGATATTTATGTGTTCAGAAATGTGCTGACCTAACATATGCTTTGGGTTTTCTTAATTGTGAAAAGTATAATAATATCACGGTCCCCACCTAAACTCTGTTTAAGGAACTGTAACCTAATAACCAATAAAGTCCGCTATTTGGGAGAGGCCCTTTGTCACTATTTAGACACATTTTACAATTTCTAAGCTTTCAAAATCATTCAGTCTTTTATTCGTAATTGAAACATTTTCGAAAACTGGCTGATAGACCTTGTTTCTAAGGCCAACAACGCTAATTAAAAAAATGTATTATTCGTTACATTTCTAATTTACTTTAATTCATTTATATCTATTCTATGATTGTTATCGAAGGTATGCTGGGCAAAGATTGAATTTTCACTTCTTTAATTTTTGAGGTGAGCAATGTTTTTGTTGAATCTTGTTAAAATTGGACATTTCGTTTGTCCAATATATTAAAATAAATTTCGTAAATCCTGGTCATTTCGTCTGATTTAATTTTATCTTTGGGTTGGCTCAAAGTTGATACAATTTGTTTTTCAATAAATAAGCAACTGTCATATCTAAGGTTTTAATAATTCTACGTAGATCACGGGAAAATCAGGATTTATATAAAAATTTTTAATTTCTTTCGGTTTGGAAGGCCGTTAAGCATACGTGATAATAGTAGGTTATTGTACTTTTACGTTTTCAAGACTGGCTAGTCTTACAAATACTCAGTGAAAACAGTGTCTTGTTCTAGTGTGGCAGCGGAAAACGCACGTCAGGTTCATTTAGTTTACCAAAATAAATGTCTAATGATCTTGTTTCTAACGAACGACCATTTGTGTTGGCTGTACAAGATTAAGAGACTATGGACACTTTCAATCAGTGTTTATCACGTACTTTAATGTAATAAAATATCAACTTTATGGGTTCACTTTCAGTTTTCGTTAAAATTTCTCCATTTTATGTAAACTTCGTAATGCTGTAATAAATTTCACAACTTATGTCGTCGTTATCGAAACTGAGGAAATAAACGGAAGTGTAATTTCTTTTGTTTTATATTTAAATTTAAAAAATGGAATTCGTCTTCAGATTACATAATGGCTTAAATTAAAATATATTTTAAAAACATCCTGAATTAGTATTTTGACATATTGCTAGTTGGCGACATTGCCGAGCAATGAACAGATAAAGTGTTAAGTTACAATGTTTGTAATTTTGTATTCTGTTAGTCATGATACTTATAGTCTGGGAGCTAGATAACTTCTTTGGAATCGCAACTTTGTGTGAATTAATCAATTCTATAGAATATAAATCACCACAAAACATATTTCTGGCATATGTCAGTCCCTTAGTTTGGCCATAGCTCAATATATGCGTTTTGTAATTGTTGTTAAGTGAGCTTAGATTCAGGTTTTGAAAAAGAGAAGGAGCTATAACGATGAGTTTAAAGCTCTGAGATAGAATAAACAATAAAAATCTGAATTTTGCTAAAGGAAACATTCTTCTTTCTGGCTATCTAACTGACAGGAGTCTCTTTTTGAAAATATTTTTCTTATTCAAAATGTTTAAATACATATTTTCTATAAAAAAAAATTTGTATCACGTACTATAACTTCTTTTTGTAACATTGACACGCCGTGACGTACCTGATAGGAGGTGTCCCATCAGAAGTTGATTTGTTGAATCGTTATCAATCATAATATATGATTGCAACCACAACTTCTCAGCGGGGTGCTGAGGAAGCTATGAAAGCGTAGCAACCAGTTAGCTCAGGGCTGGTCGAGGGTCACTAGGTGGCGAGAAGAGTTATATATTTTTGTTTCTTAACAATTATTTGCTTGTCAAATTTACCAAACAAAACTTTAATAAACTATACAAATTTGGACGCCAGCGTATTCAGTAAATAACACTCTTGCAAACTTTATCAGGGGGAGAAAACAATCAAAATCAAATATAAAACAAATAATATATTAACATAAGTATAAAAGAGTGAAAATTTTACAACACTTTACAATTTAGTAGAAATATTAATGGTGAAATTTGATTTAATTAGTTAAACAAAAATTTAGTTTAGAAAAAAAAAATTAAATTTATATATTAACAAAAAAATTACAATGAAACGATCAACTGGTTTACAAATTTTCTTCTGACCAAAAGTTGAATTTTGCACATAAATTTGGCTACTTAGCTTAGCGGAGACGTGGAATCCCGACGAGGTCTGTTCCTGAAGATGGCCACGGGTACCCGGGAAGGACGTAATATTCAGGTCCTGACAACGCTGATTTCCAGGAGACGCTGCGTCGGAATAGTATCCAATACTTTTAGGATAACTCCAAATATTCAAGTTATGCCTTGTGCCTTGCTTCAATGGTGGTTTGGTCCAGGATTTTACATGAAAAAGGGGAATGTAAAGAACCAGTTGATAATATAAAAACTTTAAAATGGTGAGAAAAAAGAGATACAAGAAAACTACAAAAAACTATGGCGACGAAGGTCACTGCAAAACCAAACTATCAGCAATTTAATAAAAAACCTGAGTCTTGATAAAATTTTACTTTACTCTACTACTGAAAATGTATGAATAAACTACTGATTAATATAATATATGAAATTAATAAATAAGAAAACTCTACTCTCATGAAATTTTAGCCGTTTACAAAATGGCTGACTGGTTATGACCAAAAATTTGAATGAAGGTAACAAAATTTAGTTAGAATTAGAGAGAAAATATCTGAATTACTATCTGAAAAAAACTAATACTGTAACAAATATAGCAAACAAAATTATGGGTTTAATCTCCCAAAAAAAATTAACTAATAAAAAATGATATCTTAACCTCTTGTACTAACACGAGGTTAACTAAATGCGACAAAATGACTTTAGGTTTCGACTTTTAATGAGATAAGATTGTCTACACACGATTAAGAAACAAAGATTCTAATTTATCCTTTGATTAATTTCCGAGTTTAATCCTCGTACAAATAATCTAAAAAATGACAAAACACCACGGTATTGTGTCTCAAGCGACCACAAAATACAAAATTGCCGCGATAATTAATGAGTTAGCATGTGTCCAAATGGACGCCGACATCACACAAACATGTGTGTTAATAAAAATTAATTATTATACGGAATATCCTTTAATTCCCAAAAACAACTATACAGCAACGTTAACTCAATAATATGACATCATTCAATAATCAAATATATTCAAAATATCAAAGGATTAAAGAAATAAACGTGAAAATTCGTTAAAGAACAAGTAACAGTCTTCACTCACCTAGGTCGAAATCAAAAGTGAACTAGCAGGGATATTTCAAATGATGCTTCTATCGCGTTTGCGCACTTGTTGACTTCCGGTCGTTATTTCGGCGGGTAATTCAAATTTATTTAGCACGGGTGCTTAAACGAAAAAATTATTTTTTCGTTACATGATAGAGCATAAAACCACGGCGTGTCGGAAAAACCACAACTCTTGTAGGTACTATTAAGACATTTATTTTCCGGAATGTTTTATTTTAAATGTTACAACGACGTTACTATTCATACAGAAATACCCACAATTTCAATTTTTCACAAATAAATAAACGATTTGCGATTTTAATATATAAAAATTGTGCATACAGTAACACTTTGATGTGCAGAATAATTTGACATAATTTTATCATTCCTGATTTGATTCTAATGATATGAATGGAATCTGAAAACCGATTTAAAATATCTAAATTGTTTTATTTTTGTTGAAAAGAAATATTGTCGCACTTATAAACACAGAATATGCCTGGAGCAAAGTATTTTAAACTCTAGTCAAGTTGTCTATTATTTATATATCAATGCCTGTAAGAAAACGCCACAATAGACTTTGCCTGATGAGATTTAACCACTACAAATATTTACTGGTTTACTTGACATAAAGAGGTTTGTTGGTCCTGATGGAACACTTCTCATGTCAAATGAATGTGTACAGCAGAGATACGTTGAGTTGTAGCGTGTCCTTTTCTATTTTCACTGAAACAGATGTGTCTAAATTGGGATCAAATACGTACACACACATACAGAGTGTATCAGAATTCTGTGTACGTGGAACTAATATAGAGCAATGACTTATCAGGTACTACTTAAAAAATATAAGTCTGAATGGTCTGAAATTTATCTACCAATAATAATCTTTCACTAGTTTAGGATAAGAGTCAAAGAAGTAAATACAGGATGTCGTGGGGGAAAATAATAATGACGCGTATTAATATGGTAAAAAGTACATCTGAGGCCCTATTTCCTGTGACGGCCTCCTCAAATTACTAAAACTAACACTAATAATAGTAATGTTGACGACGATAATGATGACGCCGATAACGATAACGATGATGGTGATAATGTTAGAATAAAAGAGACCCTTACTGCTTTCCTTCTATTTGTTGATTTCGTCGCATTCCTCGATCTCCAAATACTTATATGTTCCTCCCAGATCCGTACTTATTAAAGTATTGATCATTTACTAGAAGGCTCTGACTCTTCACATGCTTACCTCGCTGGAGGACTACCGTAGCTCATTTGTTTAAACCAAATTCTATTCTGACATCGTCACTGAAGGATTTGACGATATCTTGCTTTTGCTATAGTAAAATTTCCTCTTCAAAGATGAATTCTCGTAATAACAGACACTAATAAAAACAAACTTCATGGAAATAGCAACAAAGAGATGGAAACGAAGATGTGGATCAACCAATAGAAAGGTCACATAAGAACATGCAAATTAAAAGAAGAATTTTCCAAGATGATTCTTTCTCGCCTTTGCCATTTTACCTGATGCTCGTTCCACTATCAAATCAACTAAACAGGGAGTTGTAATTGAAAACAGCAGCAACAATAGAATAAACCAGCTCTTCTATATAGACGACCTGAAGTTCTTTGGCCAACTAAAGGAAGAGCCAGACATCACTAAATAGTTCAATGACAATATCAGAATGGAATTTGGCTTAAACAAATGCACTACTACACTGGTTCTCCAGCGAGGTGAAACATGTGAAAATCTAAAATATCGTGCCGAATGGTCAATTTGTGATACCAATTATGGATCATGGAGAATCATATAACTACCTGGGAGTCGAGGAATGCGACGAAATCAAAATAGAGTAGCAAGATGATACTACTGAGGCATTAGAGAAGCGCCGAAGACCGAGTTATACGCAAAAAATAAAATCACAGTAGCACTATTGCTGTCCCAGTAGTTACCTACAGTTATCGATCAGCTTCGAAGCGACATCGCTATGGTGAACAGGGAAGCGAGGAAAATCCTAACAATGGGCGGAAATCAAATACAACTAATACAACTGGAATATGTTTATGGCTGTTCTGTTGTGGGATTGAGCGCGTATATTCGACAGGGGAACAACAAATGCACACCAGTGGTGAAAAATATGATTAGGAGAAAAACTTGTACTCCATCCGGAAGGAAATACGTAAAATTCGGAAAGAGTATCTGGGAACTGACTGACTAGGACGCCGAGAAGAAAATTAAATGCAGCATGGGAAAAGGAAAATAGAGGGACTTTGCGCCTATGCATGGACAATTCCTCCGTGACCTCGACCTCGGCCTTCCAGCGGTGAACAAGAAGGAGTCTTCAAAACAGTTGAGTGCCTCAGGCTTAAAGGGGAAACGAAAAGTTTAATAATAGCAGTGCTAGATCAAACGATAAATATCAGATACCACCAGGGGATGATCCTCAAACAGCCCGTTGACAGCATTTGAAGGATGTGTGGCTTAGCAGAGGAGCATGTCTCACATGTGGTGGCGGGACAAACTACTTTGGTACTATTGGAGTACAGTTACCGACGTAACACAGTGGCCACTTATTTCTACTGGGTCATGTGCAAGTACTACAATATACCGGTGCCGCAAAAGCATTACGAATACATTCTTGAAAAAGTTTTCAACACCATTAATGTCACTTATGTGGGACGTGCCTATTATAACTGACGGGGAAATTCGTGCAAATCGACCCGACATCACCGTACATAATATAAAAGAGATATCCTTTTTGCTGATCGATGTATATATAGTCGGGCAGATCTGGAGAAAAAACAGGGTCGAAAAGTGACTGCTCCGAATGAAAACATTTTTTAGCCAATTAAAAAAAAGTTAGGTTCCCTCCATCATTCCGATGAGATTTTACAGGGCAGAGTCAGCGGGGGGTGGGGGAAACGGCCCATTAAAACCATGGCAAAGCAGTTTTTCCAACGTATCTCCGTAGGTATTGGTCCCACAAAGAAATCATACTTACCAAAAATACAGAGCTTGACAAAACACGTAAGCTCGTTCCAACCCGAACCTGATCGCATAATTAGTTCGCGATATATAGCGATTGAAGTTGCGAAAAAATGAATAATTAAATTAATTATTTCGCGAATGGGAGTGGAATTGGTGCCTCAATATTTTCTGAATAGAAGGGCATTGATGAACACTTGATGAGGCCGGAGGGTGGGCGTGGCGGGACGATTAGGAGGGGAGATATGGAGGGAAACCAAAAATTATTAAGACGCTGATAACTTCCTTATTAATAGAGCTACAGCAATCTGGCCGGGACCAATTTCCGTATTTTTTATTTGTTAAAAGATAGCACTGACGGGTTTTCTTTTAAATTAACGCCTGGTGCGCAAAATAAAAACATGGCCGATTTTTTGCACGTATTTTCGGCATGAAGGAAGGGGGTGGGGGAAATAATTTTTTCACCAATAAATCCATTTCTTTATCTTCAATTTCCGCCCGGAAAGATCGCGATCGGATGATTAGAAAGGGAGATACAGGTCTTCAAAGTTTTTGCTGTATAGCGGGAGAATGGAGAGGGGTGGAGGGTTCGGGCCGGGACGAAAATTTTGAGAAAAGTCTTTTCTTTCGACTTTTCTGTTTTATAAGTACCCGATGTCCATACATTGTCCGTCCGCGCGAGTTACAAGAGCAAAAACAGAACAAAACCGAGCGAGCGAGTCAGCTGAGCCGCCGGGGGCGCTTATTCTCTCCCGCCATTTTTGATTTTGAGCACCAGGCATTTAAAAAGAACTGCTATCTTTTAACAAATAAAAAAATACGGAAATTGGTCCCGGCCAGATTGCTGCAGCTGTGTTAATAAGAAAGTTATCAGCGCTTTAATAATTTTGGTTTCCTCCATATCTACCCTCCTAATTGTCCCACCACCCCCACCTTCCGCCCTCATCAAGTGTTCATCAATACCTTTCTATTCAGAAAAGAATGAGACCCCAACTACACTCCTTCTCGAAAAATAATTAATTTAATATTTCGTTTTTTTTGCAAGTTCAGTCGCGATATCTCGCGAAATAACTATCCGATCGGGTTCAGGTTAGAACGAGCTTACGTGTTTTGTCAAGCTCTTCATTTTTGATACCTATGATTTTTTAGTGGCACCAACACCTGCGGAGATACGTCGTAAAAACTGCTTTTCCAAACTTTTAATGGGCTGTTTCCCCACTCCCCGCTGACTCCGCCCTGTTAAAACTTGTCGGAATGATGGAGGGGACCTAACTTTATAAGTTGGAAAAGAAAATGTTTTCATTCGGCGCCAATATCCTTGACTTTGATGACGGTCTCGGATGATTAGGGGTCGAGCTTTGAGCTCTTTGCCCCAATCATCGCTGTAGACCTGGACCGGCCTCGTAAGCGGTGGGCCTGCTTTTTACTATTACCCCACCGTGATCGCTTGTTAAGATCTGGATCCTGAGTTGTTGTAGAGAAGATATCAACAAAATCGCTAAAAGAGCCTCAAAAAAAGTAGAATGAATTGCAATAAAGCTGAATTTCTTAGAGTATCGCCAAGAGTTCAGTAGAAATTCCTCCTTAAAGAGGAGTTTACACCAAAGAGTGGCCGCAAAATCTCTTAAAATTTAGCCTGTTTTTGCGTACGTCATATCTTTGAGCCGAAATAAAACAATTGAACGTCAAAGGTCTTAAATTAAAGCTTATCAAAAATGCAGATGACGGTATCTTTTCGTTTTTCAATATAGGGCTGCTATCCCCATAAAAGAGGGTTGAAAGTGTTATTACGGGTATAAATATTATTCACTACTTTTTTTTCAATACGCTTTTTAGTACAAATAGTTAAAATTAAATAATCTTTCAAAGTAATGAATTGCAAAAACTTCACATAAAAAAATGGCCCTGAGAGAGGGTGAAAACTGTCCCTACATTAAAACAATTCTAAAAATAATGTATGTAAAATGTCTGAAAATATATCATTAGAATTTTTTTAATGTACGGTTGTTTTAACCCTTATTCAGTGATCTTAACATATCGAGTTTCTTTAATTTAATTACTCTGAGAAATAGCTTTGAAGTATTTATATTAAAAACCACCATGAAAAAATAGATTCAGTGAAAAATATTTATACTTAATTCAACTCCCATTCAGAGGGGTAGGAACTCCTATATTGAAAAATAAAAAAATACCGCCATTCACATTTTTGATTAGATTTAATTTAAGTCTTTTAGAGTTCAATTATCTTTTTTCGGTGCAAAGTTATGACGCAAAAACAGGCTAATATTGCGGTCACTATTTGAAATTAATCCAATCGTTCATTCAAAAATTACACAGGTCTTCCTATAGAACGGTTCACCCAGTATATTGTACATATAATACTGAATAATGTTTTACATGCATCATTGCGATATTTTTGGTATTGCCTAATTATTAATAATAATCTCTGTAGGTCATTGCTATCTTCTTCACGGAAAATTCTAGCAGAATTTTTCTCATTTATTCATATACAGTCCAGTCTCAGATTAAAACTTGACTTTCCATTTCATTTCTAGAATACAATAAATATCCGTCTAAAATAATCTTTTCATAAAAAGTCGCCAATATATAACACACACATCTTTTATGTTGGGCATATCCCTCATATGTATTTATTGGTTGTATTCGCTACGAATATTCTGAAAAGAAAATATCCAGAAACTATTTCGTTATCCTTTTCACGTTCCTGTTAAGCTCAAAATAAAGCTAATTGAGTCGTTGCCATTATATTTTATTGAATACGCGGCATTATGGACGCAAATAATGTTCAAAACCGCCTTCTAACTACATAACCTATCTCTCGTCTCCTTAGAAAAATTTGTATTACCACCTGTAGTCAGCTTAGAAATTTGATCACCATTTTGTGCCTTTAAAGTACAATTACAAAAGGGCAAGGAACATTTTATAGAAAAAATACTGATAGTGCACTTTATAATGAATTTAACAGAAAACCAAATTTTCTGCTCGGATAGTTGGTTGAAATTTTTAATGTATCACCGAGATGGTTGCAGCTGCGGGCAGACGAAAATGTCATAGGGAATGGTTGTTGTGTTACTGTCGGTGTATATATGTCTTGGTTAAGTAGTGGAAATGCTATAGTTGAACTAAAGCAGGATGTTAATATAAGAAAGCCGTTAATATAAAAAGAAACGTTACTTGTATCCGCACAACATACATAGATATTTCTTAGGTTAGTGGATAAGCAGACATATGAACTGACAGTATAGACATACTTCCTTCGGACCGTCTGCGTCTATCTGTATGTTCTTCACAAAAAGTGTATTAGCTATTTATTTGACGATACTGACAATTACACATCAAAATTATATTCGTATATCAAATAATTTGTGAGATGTAGCGCTACTAGAATACGGCCAGTCAAGTATGATTGGGAGGCATTAATTTTCACAGCCTAAGTCTTTTTGAGGATTTCCTTAAGGATCATATTCCTGTTCTTACTGCCAATATAGGGAAGTCAAAGAACCGTTAGAATAATATCATTTTTTAATTGATTTGAAATTTTATTTTTTAAATCTTTTCACCTAGTAACATAATATAATTCTATTGAATTTCATAATGATCTGCCGAGTAGTTTAATTATTATAATTAATTGTTTAACACTGTCACTGTCAAGTTTACGAGGACTATCTTTTTCGTTCTCTGCATCAAGTGAGTAAAAAATGAAAAAAAAAACATTATTACGTCGCTTAAGGTGGCCATTCCCTAGAAAGAGACATCCGATAGGGAAATATTTATTATTTTTGGCCATAACTTTTTTTACTTAGCACGTATATGTAAAATAAATTATGAGACTACCTAAGTAGAACCATAATAACACCATTACTATGAATTTTCACTCAATAATTCCAGTGGTTTGAAAAATGGATGAATTTAAAACTACGAAATAGGAAGATTAGCATAATTTTTAAATTTAAATCTATTAACTATTTTGCAAACCACTGAAATTATTGAGTGAAAATTCATAGTAGTAGTCTTGTTAAGGTTCTATTTAGATAGTCCTATAGTTTTTATAAATATACGTACTAAGAGAAAAAGTTATGGCCAAAAATAGACAATATTACCCTATCGGATGTCTCTTTCTAAATTTAAAAATATGAATTAAAAACACGATAAAAATTTGAGACCAATTCTTTGGTTAAAGCAAGTTAAGGTGGCCACTTAACTTGCTTTAACCAAAGAATTGGTCTCAAATTTTTATCGTGTTTTTAATTCATATTTTTAAATTAAATGTGTAGGCTGTGTTATCAATGTCAAAATACCGCGTTCACAGTCGTAAATCTTTCAACATATTGTTCTCAAAAACAAACCAACAAAAATCGGATTTGATTTAAATATTAGAACTAGTTAACGTAAATCTAGTACGTATCATATTTTATATTTGAAAACTAAATCAAATTAAATATTTCCTTTGGATTATTACACGCGAACGTGCCACTGAATCGTCCGTAATTCACCATTAATTATTTTATATTCTTTAATGGGACTCAAATATTCAAATAAAATATGATACGTACTAGAATAAATATATTAAATGTAAAAAAAAGTTAAAACTCGGCATAATATTTGCTCCTAAGGGAGATTAATATGTTAGAAAAAATGTATTCAATTTTGCCAATTTAATTGGACGGTTTACTAATAGAGGGCGAAGCAGTAGCTATTCGAAGTACCAACTATGCTTCAAATCACTAAAAACTGCAGGGTCGAACTTTTTGTTTTCTCTACCATTTGAAATATAGCTTAAAATAATTTAAATTTACTTACCAATTGAATTGTTACATTTCTAGTAGCCCGGGAGGCAGCGACAGATTTTTCGCGTTAATATCTATAAAGCTAGATTTTTTTTCAAAGAGAGTTTAGATAGTATCTATAATGAAGGCGCAATTCTACCAAACTCTTAGTTATGCATAAAGGAGTAAAAAATTAAATATTTAAAATTTCGTTTTTCGAATTGTCACGAATTGTCAAGAAATGATGATTCGCCTTCGCTCCTGCCGGCCCCAATTTTCGATTTTCACCTCGCGATTCATGTTGTACGGTCATTGCCGATCTTCTCCTCGCCATCGAGATATAGAACGGGTCTCCGATTGCCGTATTTGTTCAGTTCTTACGTTTGAAAAAGTGACTTGCGGTCGTGCCAATAGGCGACTATTTTTAAGTGGTTTCCCGAGTTCGAATCCCGCCCGGGGATATTTTTTTTTCATTTTCAATTTTTTGGCACATATTTTTGATTCTGTAATTGCGATTTGCTCCATTCTATTGCATTTTTCGGAGAAGTTTTGCATTTTCCGCCGGGGATTATTAAGATGCTCTATTTGGATCAAAAATCACATTCTACTTCCGGGTGGCTAAATCTTTGGTAGACATTGCAAAAACGGCAATACGTAGTCAAATCACGACAATTATATTCCTCATTAGTATTAATGAACAGACAGTATTTTTATAGATCTGTTAATAAGCTTTTATTTACTCCATTATGTTATATTATTTTGGTAAGGAAATTTCTAATTTTTAATCGAAATAGTGCAGATTAATATTTCGCGGCGGAAAATGCAAAACTTTTCAGAGAAATGCAATAGAACGGAGCGAATAGCAATTATAGAATAAAAAATATCTGCCAAAAAATTGAAAACGAAAAAAAAAATTATCCCTTTGCGGGATTCGAACTCGGGAAACCACTTAAAAATAGTCGCCAATTAGCACGACAGTAAATCAATTTTTCAAACGTAAGAACTGAATAAACGGCGATCGGAGACCTGTTCTATGTCTCGATGGCGAGGAGAAGACCGGCGATGACCGTACAACGAGAATCGATAGGTGAAAATCGAAAATTGAGGGCGGCAGGAGCGAAGGCGAATCGTCATTTTTTGACAATTCGTGACAATTCCAAAAACGAAATTTTCGTCCATCTGTTTTTTTCTTTAATTTTTTAGCCATTTATGCACCACCAAGAGTTTGGTAGAATTGCACCTTCATTATAGATGCTATCTAAACTCTCTTTGGAAAAAAATCTAGCTTTATAGAAATGATTTCAGTCGCTGCCTCCCGGGCTATAGTTTATTCTACATCTTCAATAACTTTTTGTTAGTAATATTGCTAATAAATCAGGAGCATATCTAATAATAACATATCATTACTGTAAAAAGTAATTTTTATATGGAGTAAATGTACCTATTTGTAATCCAGATTGTGAAAAATCAATGCCACGTGGGATTAAAAAGAACTTTGATCTTGTGGCATATAGACAAACTATCTTTGCATACACTCTAATAGTGTAGATTGTAGATAATCAATTATTATTTTGAAAAAGTGAAATGTCTCTTACTCCCCGAAGGAGAGCTTACATTTTTTCTGGGAGCAAAAATGACACGTTAGTCTTTGAAAATGATAACTAAACTAGCAGTACAGAAATATTGTTTTGAAGAATTCCGATTTTCTCATTTCCTCAAGCACGCAAAATGTCTTTCCATTGTTTTCCTCTGGTTTTTGTAATTTCCTTTTTCAAACATTATAATTTTATGGTTATTCATTGCTTGTCGTGTGTATGTGTTTTCGTAATATTTCACTTTCGGCGTGAAAGTGATCATCATCAAGTGACGAAAATTTGATGTTTAAGGAAAAGCCTGCAAAAGTTCGCACCCGCAGTGCATAGGAAGACGAGAGAAATCGATTGGCGGACACCTGAGTGTTCCATCTGCGTTCTTCTTCTGAATAGGGCCTTCAGAAATTTGAAAATTTGTCACATTTTCCATGTTTAGGTGTTTTTCGTTGAATTTTTCTTTCGGTGTGAAAGTTACCATCATCGGGTGACAAATAATTCGATGTTTTAGGAGAAATCTAAAAAAACAGGGATACGCAGTAAGCGGAGCAAAATCGAATAGTGGACACCGAAGTTCTCCATCTGTGCTATTTTTCTGAATAGGGGCCTTCGAAACAGTTTCCCAATGGAAAATGTCAAATTTTCCGTGATATTTTACTTTCGGTGTGGGTAGGGGTAGGTATGAAGGTGAGAGAAATCGAATGGCGCAAACCGCTCTTTATCTCGTTTCGTTTTCGAGATACGATCGCGGGAAGCGATCCTTAGTTTCCGAGATACGGCCGCTCAAAGACTCCGGAAGGTAAAAATCGAAGTTTCTCACCTCTTCCCGAGGTCATATCTCGAGAACTAAACGAGATAAAGAGCTGCGGTTTACGCCATTCCATTTCTCTCGCCTACCTAGTTACTAGTCCAAATAGGTAGGTTAAATCGCAAAAATGTGACCGGAGGGGATCTCTACAGGAAAAGTTGTATTGAGCTGAGATGTAAAATAAAAAGTCTAATATATTATTAGTCCTACACTTTCCTTAAGGGTACAAAAAGGATGAAATTGTTTATTTTCGCGTATAAATCGAGAACGATGAGAGATATGGAAAAGGTTTCAGATAAAAAAATGTAGAGCTAATAATTTGGCTTACGAAAGGTCACATGCGTTTACATCCTATTTCTGATTGTTTGGCTGTAAGATCTGTCTGACTTTTAGGGGATGAATGGAATAATAAAAAAATCGTTTAAAATCGAAAAGTTGATGCTTTTTGTTATTTCTTTTCTGAATCCCCTTAAAATAATTTCAACTTTCTTTGTAGAGATAAAGTTCCTTTGTTTGTTTAGATAGAAGTTATAAACATCCGAATTTTTAAATTCACGACTTTTCAGGGCTAAACGCTTTACTTTAATTTTTTTCAAGCAACACTGACCTCTTAATGAAATTTCTTTAAAAAAATTCCACTACAGTTTTTTTTCTCACGCATGCCAACGTTGATATCCAGATATAATTACTACAATTCCTACGATTTTTATTTCACTCAACGCTACTGCAATATAGTCGTTGTAACTTTTTCTAGAAAATTGATCCCTCTTGTACGCTTAATTGATTGCTGATTAAATTTCCAATCCGATGATTTTCCGGTAATTTTTGCGTGAGATATGGACCGCTAAAGTGAGTCCAGCTTCGAGGACCAATTCTCCCAAACAAAAAATCTTACGAGCTCGATGGCATATTTAGCTGTTTAAAATCAAACGAGAAATCGAGTGGCGCAAGCCGAAAGTCGCTGCGGTCCTTCGTTTCCGAGATACGGCCGCTCAAAGTTAGCGAAGAATGAAAATCGAAGTTTTTCACCGCTTCCACCGAGAACGAAACGAGACACAGAGCTGCGCTTTGCGCCATTCCATTTCTCTCAACTTCCTACGTCCTCCTGAGTTTGTTTAGATTTTTTCTGAAACGTCGAAATTTTGTCACCCGACGATAACCACTGTCATTCCAAAAATGAAATGTAACAAAAAACACCTACTCATGAAAAATGTAACATTCTTTCACGTTCCGAGGGTCCTACCTACATAAAGAACACAGAAAGAGAACGCCACTGTGCTCTATTCAATTTGTCTCCCATTACTGCATACCCCTTAATTTTTTCAGATATTTACTAAAACATCGAAATTTTGTCGCCCGATGATGACCACTTCCATACCGAAAGTGAAATATGACATTATTTCACTTTCCGAGGGTCCTATCCACATAAAGAACGCAGACGGAGAACGCCACTGTGCGCTATTCAATTTCTCTCCCCTTACTGCGTACCTCTGATTTTTTTCAGATTTTTCCTAAAACATCGAAATTTCGCCCGATGATGACCACTTTCATACCGAAAGTGAAATGTCACGAAAAACACCTACACGAAAAATGTAACATTTTTTCACTTTCCGAGGGCCCCATCCACATAAAGAACGCAGACGGGAACGCCACTGAGTGCTATTCGATTTGTCTCCCATTATTGTATACCCCTGATATTTTTCATATTTTTTCTAAAACATCAAAATTTTGTCACCCGATGATCACTTTCATACCGAAAGTAAAATGCCACGAAAAACACCTACACATGAAAATGTGACATTGTTTCACTTTCCGAGGGCTCTATCCACATAAAGAACGCAGACGGGAACAGCACTGTGCGCTATTCGATTTGTCTCCAGTTATTGCATACCCCTGACTGTTATCATGTTTCTTCTAAAATATCAAAATTTTGTCACCCGATGATGATCACTTTTATACCGAAAGTGAAACGCCACGAAACACATCTACACACGAGAAATGTGGCATTTTTTTTACTTTCCGAGGGCCCTATCCACATAAAGAACGCAGGCTGAGAACGCCACTGCACGCTATTCGATTTATTTCCCCTTGCTCTGTACCCCTGTTTTTTTTTTAGATTTTTCCTAAAACATATCATTTTTGTCGCCCGATGATGACCACTTTCATACCGAAAGTGAAATGCCACGAAAAACACCTACACACGAAAAATGTGACATTTTTTCACTTTCCGAGGGCCCCATCCACATAAAGAACGCAGACGGGAACGCCACTGAGTGCTATTCGATTTGTCTCCCATTATTGTATACCCCTGATATTTTTCAGATTTTTTCTAAAACATCGAAATTTTGTCGCCCGATGATGACCACTTTCATACCGAAAGTGAAATGCCACGAGAAACACCTACATACGAAAAATATGACATTTTTTCGCTTTCCGAGGGCCCTATCCACATAAAGAATGCAGACGGAGAACGCCACTGTGCGCTATTCGATTTCTTTCCCCTTACTGCGTACCGCTGATTTTTTTCAGAATTTTCCTAAAACATCGAAAATTTGTCGCCCGATGATGACCACTTTCATAACGAAAGTGAAATTCCATGATAAACACCTACACACGAAAGAAGTGAAACTGTTCTATTTTCCGAGGATCCTACCCGAAGAAAGAACGCAGATGGAGAACTCCGGTGCGCGACATTCGATTTCTCTCCCCTTACTGAGTACCACCCCTAATTTTTTCAGATTTTTCCTAAAACATTAAATTTTTGTCACCAGATGATGACCATTTTTACATTGAAAGTGAAATGCCACAAAAAACACCTACACATGAAAATCGATGAATAACCATTAAAATTTGAAAAAGAAAATCACAAAAAACAATATCTAACAATAATTGAAACTATTACTGCGTTATTAGATTTTGTAGATAGTTGCGGTGGCTACCGCCTAACGTAACCACGAATTGTTTAATTATTTACAATCATCAAATCCTATTTCAAAAGTTTAATAGGAACTGAATCATTTTTTATTCACTGCTGTAAATCTAGTCAAGGCTTCCAATAGTGTCCGTACGGCCCTGCACAATTCTGTTGCCAACAACTGATGATGAAATCACTACTTATAGCTATCCAATTTATGATTCCTATTATATCGGCATAACCATTAGTTCGCTTTTTCTATATATGAATTTACTGTGGCGTGCAAACACATTCTTAATATGAAGGTCCAATTTTAAAATATGATTTTTTTCCTAAGGCGATAAATTGTGAGAGTTTGTAGTGGTAAGTATATCACCAGAAAATCGCATGTGAAAATACAGAATGCCCTCCCGGATGAAACGACGCAGATAATTTTATAAAGTTAGTAGATATTGAACGTAAAGTTGTACTCGCTCAGACATCGGTATGCGTCGTTGAAGGCATCCTACATGTAGCAGCACTGCATAGTCATATAATGATTTAATGTACCAGCAGATCACTCATTTAACTTTGTTTTACATAACAATTTATTTATTATATGATATATTAATATTAATATTAATTATACTCTATTCAGTCTAAGAATGAAGTGTTTTCTTTACACAGGAAGCTATCTTTCATCTTTCCTTTCAGTGATCGCTTCAAATTATAATCGTGGCGCGCGTGTCTGTGTAAACCAGTACCTGATCACTTCATTCTTAAATTGAATAGACTATAGTTTAATGAATGCCATTAAGTTGTGTTTTTACCATTAAGTAATTTTTTATTAACGACAATTAGAACAAGGGACTAATGTTTATAGTACTTTGAATTTTACAAACGATTTTATATTTCCCATAGCACACAGGTTAAACGTTTTTTAAGTCTTCGTCCTGAATAAATTCATGAAAACACTTCAGGCCCGCCTTTGTTTGTATCATATCTGTTTACATTACGAAACTTGTCTGTTCTAATAAGAAATTTTATATCATTAATGACTTAATTACTTTGATGGAATATCTTGGGAGCTTGGCATTAAATATCTAGGAAAATTAGATTAACCATTATCTCTACACTTCGGGGAGCATAATTATTTGGTGCGTGACATTTTTTATGAAATCAATAAAATTATAAGTATTTTGGGAAGATCAGCAATTTTAGAGCATTATTATTTATACGTAGAGTGATTAAAGAAATGTATTTTGTCCTTATTAATAAACATGGAAGTATTATATTTTCTAAATTTCTTCAGAAGAATTTAAAAAAAATGAATATGAAAACATATAATACAATATACACATACATATTTTTAAAGACACATGTCTACAAACGAATATGTCAACATTAAAATCCAATGAATTTTTGTAACTTATAACAGTGTTTGATAAGTAGAATTTTTACTCTGATTCTGAAATCCCGCTAGGAGCTTTTCTTTAATATGGTTCGATAGAAGTTTATACATTTACAGCAAATTGTAGATAATAGAATCCCCGGCAAGTGTGAAGCTTGGTAATAGCAACTTTACTAACTTGTCGTGTTATATAATTAGAAGAATTCATATTAAAATGACATGTATTTATGAATTACTGCATTCAGAAAGAAAATTGATATTACTATCAAAATCCTGTTAATTTCAAACAAATAATTGTTTCCATGTATCACGGGCTCTACTTTTGCATAAATATGGAATAGCACGTCTTTCCAGCAATTTCATATGTTTCAGATGTGATCCAATAAGTGAGTGTTAATATTACATTTCCACTATAGTTTCGGTGGAACTTTTTTTGAATTGAATTGTAAACTATCTGATAGCTATCGGAAGTATTTTCCACCACTTCCGGTTTCACCTGAAATGACCTTAACTTTAGAAATGTAAATAGGACCCCTGTATTTCTATATACAGTGTTAATGACCAATCAATTCTAAACAATTTTGCAAGTAGAACCATATCTCTAAAATCAAAAATAACTTTTAAAAGATAAACTTTTCTAGTTATCTTGCTTCATATTATAATATCAGAGAATATAGATGGCTTTGAAAACAATACAAAATAACAAATTATTGTGATTTGCATCTAGAAATTATTTTCAAAAGTGTCAGCATTACTATTGAGGCAAGCCTTTATTCTACTTTTTATAAAGGGTCTTGAGTCGCCCTAAATATCATACCTTCTGCTACCAAAAAAATCAAAGGAATTAAGTCCGGGGATTGTGCTGGCCATTTGCACGCTCCACTGTTTCCAGTCCATCTCTTGCCGTAAAGTATTTGTTAATTATTGGCAACCTGCAGCGGCGTTATGAGGCGGAGCTACATCATTGTGAAATAAGGTTTTTCTCCTCCTCGCAAGGGGAAAGTTATCCAGAGATTCATTTTCTATTTGATGAAGAATATTTAAATAATTATCGTTATTTAGATTATTTTCATAAAAACATGGTCCAACGATGTGGTCATTTATTAAACTAACCGATACATTAAATTTTCAAGATTTCTGAATATTGATTGCTTTATACAAGTATTGATTTTGAGGGGCCCAGTAGTGATGGTTATGTCGATTAAATACACCATTATTAGTCAAATTGGCTTTGTCACTCCACAAAACACTTGTTAAATATTCAATTTTTTCTTGAGATCTAATAAGAAACCATTCACCAAATTCAATTCTTTTTTCTGGGCCACTAGCTTGACAATGCTGAGAAGTGCGTATTTAGGCATGATATTTGTTTTTAACTAAAATGTTGCGTATGCTTGAATAAGAAAGGTATAAACTAGACAATTGTCGTATACAAATGTTCGGGTTTTCTATAACTGACAGCAATACCTCACATTCAAGTTCTTCATTTATCACTGTATTACGTATTGCTTTTGTCACTTTCAGTCGTTCACTACTGTCATTTTTTATTCGGGTGTCTTAAGGTAAAATATTTCTCGATTTATATTATATCAAATGGCTGAAAGACTACTGCTGCCATATTCAGCAATTTCTATATAGTTTTTATTGAGTTCAACATAGAATATTTTCTAGACATTGAAACACCACTACATTAGATATTACCTTAAAATGGTATATCTGTCTGACCGTAAGCAAATTATTCATAGTCCAAGTCATTCTAATAAACTTAATATAAGTTGTGGGCTACCTGAAGGTTCCGTCCTTGGCCCAATTTTAAATATGCTGTATATTAACGACCTTATCAACATTACGGGGCAAGTTCCTGTCATGATCCGACACCACCATATTATATTGTGGCGTAACATAGATAAAATATCCTTCGAAAGAGTATATGCTTTGATATAAGAAAAATAAAAAATGAGTATGACTTGAACTTATCTTTGTTTAACGTAGGGAAAATAAATATAATATAACTTTCACATGTAGTTTGAAAAATATCCCTCTAGATTACCATGTGCTTAAGAACTAAATATGTGAAGTTATTTGGATTGTATAATGCAAACCACAAAATTTAAAAAATGTTTTATTAAAATAAATAATAAACTAACATCTGAATGCTATGCAGTCAGAGTGGTCTCCAATGAATTAGAATACTCAGACGCAAAGGCTATACCAGGTTATTTTTTTAAAGTGAGACGCCCCCGTATATATGTTAATATTATATTTACACTAAACGTTCTTTGAACGTTTTTTTATATTGAACTGTAAACTGTCCGATAGCGAACTGAGGTATTTTCTATCACTTCCGGTATCACCAGAAATGCCCTTAACATTGGAAATTTAAATGGGACACCCTGTATTTTTGCAAGCAGTCGTAAAGACCAATCAGTTCTAAAAATGCAAATGGAGCCATATATCTAAAATCAAGAATAACTTAGCTAAGAAAAACTTTTTAATTTATATTTCTTTGTTTCAGAATATCTGATGACTTTGAAACAAATAGTTATTATATCTGTCAGTAACAACTGTAAATCGATAAAGTGCTTCTTGTTGATTATTGTGTCAATTAGTTATTCTCATTGCCAGTGGAACATGGTTTGAAAGAATGGAAGACATTTAGGAAAACTATAGCAATAAAGACATGTTTGAAATAATAGTTCTATTCGGCGTGTGTATTAAAAAGTGCAGAGAAACATGTAGGCAGTTCAATTTGACACGCGAATAAAAAAGAACAATAGTGAACAATTTAAACTGACAAAATTAAAACATAATACAGTGATAAATAAAGAATTTGAATTTGAGGTATTGCTGACAGAAAACCCAACATTTATATGCGACAATTGTCTATTTTACACCAAATTTCTTATCCAAGCATACTCAAAGTTTTAGTTAAAAATAAATATTATGCCTACAAATACGCACTTCATCAGCACTTTCAAGCTAGTGACCCATAAAGAAGAATAGAATTTGGTGAATGGTTTCTTGTTAGAGCCAAGAGAAAATTAAATATTTAACAACTATTTTGTGGAGTAACAGTCAATTTAACTAATAATGGTGTATTAATCAACATAACCATCAATACTGGGCCACGGAAAATCAGTACTTGTATAAAATAACCAATCTTTAGAAATCTTGGGAATTTAATGTATGGGTCGGTTTGTTTGTTTGTTTGTTTCAACTATTACTTTTAAATATATGGAATAGAAATTACAATTTAATACCACAGTATAGCTTTTATAGTATTTCTAGCATTAATTTGGAAATTCAGTCTAAAGCGTTGCTACCAGGATAAGTCATTACACAGGTGAGGTGATAGAATGAGAGCCGAGGCCGAGCTTGAATATTGCAAACGATATCCGTATAAAAATATAGTTCACGAGATATGTTATGCGCTTACCTTAAACGAAGTCGGAGTCGATTGTTTACCTGGCTCACCATTGCAGACCCTCTACCTGATTTGATTTATACCGCTAGCATAGGCATAGATTAAATGATATTTATTTACTTTTATTGAATCATTTATGGAGTTGTTAATTAAATTAGCATTATATACTATAAATAAATAATGCATACTATATATAAATAATTTACATCATTCCTATCAGTTAATATAAAGTAGTGAAACAATATTTTTAATAATTATACCTAGTGATTCTAAAATTCAATAATTAAAAATTGTGGGTCGACGATGTCCATTGTTAGGAAGTGTTCTTTTGTTGGTCTTTTTTATGAGTGTGTCAAACTGACTCTGGATAACCTATATCTATATTTAGAAATTAATTTTCATATATGATATCAAGACTGGCAAATACTATTAGTTCATTGTTATAAATGCCAGAAACTAGTATGGGAATACCAATATTATTATGACTATGAAATTAAATTACTAAAAGTGTTTCAAAAAATGTATATTTAGCTACTGATTCGATTTAATTGTAGTTTTCATGTTTAGTGTCTTGATATGATGTGTTTCAGTTGACAACAGTGATAGGTTGTATCAATTCGTGTTGTAGAAAAGAGGAGAGGAAAATAACAATAATTTTAAAGCGGGTTTAGATATCACCGGCACCTCCGCCATTTATTAAAACTTTGCATAAATAAGCATATCGGTTTGCCTCTATCCCACGGAAATTAGCTAAAAAACGGAGGAAACCTGGACAAAATTAGCAAAAATATGAATTATTGCACAGACGTTCTTTGAGGTGTCTCAAACCCAAATCTACAAAAATCAGAAAAATCCCAGCATGGCTACCCAAGATTTTGACTAAGTGAAAGTTGTAGATAATTAAATTATCTACATTTTGCATTTTTATTTTTACCCAGACCTCCCACAATGTTTCGAGATATTCAGGGTCAAACTTTCAAAAACATGGTTTTTCGCGAATTTCTCGCGCCAAAAAAAATCAGACAGCAATAAAGTTATCATGGAAGTTGTAGAGAATTCAATTATTCACAAGATTGATATTTTGAATTTTTCCCCAAAACCTCGCCCTTTTCGAGATATTCAAGGTCGAAATTTAAAAAAACGATTTTTTGCAAATATCTTGCTTCCTATGCATCGGACGTGCATGAAGTCAATGTGAAAGTTGTTTAGAACCCAGAACTTCGCCCTTGGCGAAATATTCAAGGTCAAGTTTCCGAGAAAAACGGGATTCCGCGAATATCTCGGTTCCCATGCATCCGAACGTCCACGAAGTTAACGTGAAAGATGCAGATAATTCAATTATCTGTAAGATTGATCTTTTGCATTTTTCTTCAAAAAACTCGCCGTTTTCGAGATATTCAAGGTCAAGTTTCAAAAAATCGGTTTTCAAAAAATGTGTAGTTAGCTACTGATTCGATTTAATTGCAGTTCTCTTGTTTAATGTCTTCATGTGATGTGTTTCAGTTGGCAACAGTGATAGGTTGTAGAGAAGAGGTAGGGGAGAGAAAAATAACAATTTTAAAACGGGTTTAGGTATCACCGATACCTCCGCCATTTATTAAAACTTTTGCATACATAAGCATATCGGCTCGCCTCTATAGCCCACGGAAATTAGATAAAAAACGGAGGAAACCTGGACAAAATTAGTAAAAATCCGGATTATTGCACAGACGTTCTTTGGGGTGTCCCAAACCCAAATCTATAAAAATCACAAAAATCCCAGCATGGCTACCCAACATTTTGAAGATCAAAGTTTTTTGCAAATATCTCGCGTTCTATGCATCGGATGCCATTGAAGTCGAGGTGAAAGTTGTAGAGAATTAAATTATCTACATTTTGCCTTTTTATTCTTTTCCAGGCCTCCCACAACCTATGCACTATTCCATTCACACATTAGTTATGGTAAATTGATTGAGGAAGCCGTTACTCTGTGGTAATCCATAACAATAACGAAATTGAGTAAAACACTACTATGTTTTTTACCACTATTTTTGTACAAAAATGTGACTGCAGTTTCAACCCTTTTTAGGTCATTTTCAAACAATTTAGTTTAGTCTAGTTGAATCATTGTTTGAAAATGACCTAAAAAGGGTTGAAACTGCAGTCACGTTTTTGTGCAAATATAGTGGTAAAAACATAGTAGTGTTTTACTCAATTTCGTTATTAGTTATGGTACATTGCTGCGGGGTAATTCTTCTTACGCAGATAAAATTTTCCGCCTACAAAAACGAGCAGTCAGAATAGTGGCCGGTGCTGGCTTCAGAGACCAATGCAAGCCTATTTTCAAAAATCTTAAAATAATGCGTCTTCCGTCTTTATATATTTATGTCACGTTATTAGAAATTTATAAAAACAAGATTCAATTTGCAACAAATGCTGAAGTTCATACGCATGATACTAGAAATAGAAATGATTTTAGAACGCCACGCTTTCGACTTTCGAAAACAACAAAAAATTCTTTGGATTTTAAATTGTTCAATTATCTACCGAATTATTTAAAATTCTTGACTAATCCAAATGCATTTAAGGGGACAATCAAAAAGCATTTGCTTATACATTGTTTTTATTCAGTTGAGGAATATAAGCAAACCCCCTTTGAAATTACACCCCCTATTAATTAAATATTTATATACAATTATATACTGAGAAATGCTTATCGTCATCACACTTTTATAAATTGATAATTGTTTGAGTTTTTACAAATTGTTTGTAAATTGTTCTTGTAGTTACTTACTTTTGTACGTGTCTTTTCATATTTTAATATGCATTCGATAACTCTATATTTTTATAGTTATTATATTGTTCTTCTTTGACTTGCCAAAAATGTTATATTATGTAATTTGGTTAAATAAAATATCTATCTATCTATCTATCTATCTATCTATCTATCGAGATATTCAGGGTCAAACTTTCAAAAACATGTTTTTTCGCGAATTTTTCGCGCCAAAAGAATCAGACAGCAATAAACTTATCATGAAAGTTGTAGAGAATTCAATTATTCACAAGATTGATATTTTGCATTTTCCCCCAAAACCTCGCCCTTTTCGAGATATTCAAGTTGGAATTTTAAAAAACGATTTTTTGCAAATATCTTGCTTCCTATGCATCGGACGTACATGAAGTCAATGTGAAAGTTGTTTAGAATGAAATTATCTACAAGATAGATTTCTTGCATTTTTACTCAGAACTTCGCCCTTGGCGAAATATTCAAGGTCAAAGAACGGGATTCCGCGAATATCTCGGTTCCTATGCATCCGAACGTCTATGAAGTTAACGTAAAAGATGCAGAGAATTCAATTATCTGTAAGATTGATCTTTTGCATCTTTCAAGAACAAAGTTTCAAAAAACCGGTTTTCCGCGAATAACTCGCTCTCTATGCATTGAACCGCGACGAAGTATACATACAAGCAGTAGGAACTTGAATATCTGCAAGATTGGTAAATTTACAGTTTCTAATTGTTTTTTAATTGCATTCGTTTCCACACCACCCACGAGATAGAACACATGGCGCGTTTTTTTACATGGTGTCCCCTGTAGGCCTAACCCATGAAAATTGCGTCGATTATTACATACGGTGCTCTATATACATTAATTCTACTCTGACTCATACTCAACTTCATTCGAGTTCCAACTCATTCTGTGAACTATCATCATCGCTAACATAATCATTACTATCATAAGAATCAGAATCTTCATCATTATTGCTAATTTCATGGTCATTAGTTGATATGATGTATGAACATTCGAAATTATCTATTTCAGCAGTAAAATCTTCCAGTTCAAATATTTTCCTTTTGCTATTTACGCACGATACCCTCCGACAATTGGTGCAAACTTCGGAGCATTCAAGTCCGATTTGTCTGCAACCACACCTTGCGTTGCAACCTTTTCGGCAATTGCAGAAGATTGGGTTCAGTACATTATCTGGTGCTGGTGGGAATACTGTGGGAACTGCCGCAGGGATGTTGTTATTGGAAATCCAGCCCCATTTATGAGGTTCTAGTTTTTTCCTCAACTAAATTTGAATTTGGTAATAAGCTCTGAATATATGCTGCTGAGCTGCTGCTCTTGTTGGGGGTAGTGCTGCCAAATTAACTTATTTTTTCTTCTTGGTTGCTGTGGCGAAGCAAAAATACCTGTGTTCATCTATTCAAGTTTGCAATATTTGAGCTCCATATGTCGCCAAAAGAAAACGCAATCCATTTACTATTAATGCATCGGGAGAGCAATTTTCCTGCAGAAAAGCTTCTGCAGCTTATTTGGGGCGTTTTTCGAACATATTGAAAACTTGACTTTTTCTCTTCTTATAAAGAGCCGATGTTGTAACACACTTTCACATCGACTTCATGTAAGTCCGATGCATAGGAAGCAAGATATTTGCAAAAAATCGGTTTTTTTAGACTTCGAACTTATATCTCGAAAAGTGCGAGGTTTTGGGAAAAAATGCAAAATACCAATCTTGCGGATAATTGAATTCTCTACAACTTTCATGATAACTTTATTGCTTTCTGAATTTTTTTGGCGCGAGAAAATCGCGAAAAACCATGTTCTTGAAAGTTTGACCTTGAATATCTCGAAACGTTGTGGGAGATTTGGGAAAAAATTCAAAGGCAGCTCATAGATAATTTAATTCTCTACAACTGCCACTTTGCCTTCAATGGCATTCGATGCATAGGACGCGAGATATTTGCAAAAACTTTGACCTTCCAAATCTTGGGTAGCCATGCTGGGATTTTTGTGATTTTTGTGGATTTGGGTTTGGGACACCTCAAAGAACGTCTATGCAAATATTCAGATGTTTACTAATTTTGTCCAAGTCAAATGCTAATTTCCGTGGGCTTACTAAAAGTGTCTCTAATCAAAACAGCAATTTCTTTAAAGGCGAGTCGATCGATATATTTCGTTGTGCAAACGTTTGAATAAATGGCGGAGGTGCCGGTGATACATAAAACCAGCTTTAAAATTGCTATTTTCCTCTCCACTCCTCCTACCTCTTTTTTATACCACTCATACACCCTATCACTGTTGATAACTGAAACACGTTACATGAAAACACATAACATGAAAACTGCAGTTGAATCGAATACATTTGCCATACTTTTAGTAATTTAATTACATAATCATAATCATATTGGTATACCCACATTAGCTTCTGGCATTTATAACAATGAAATATATTTGATGTCATATATGAAAATTTATTCCTAAATATACGTAAGCTATAATACCATAGTATTAAATTGTAATTTCTATTCCATATATTTAAAAGTAATAATTAATATTATCGCGGATAAATATAACGAACGAGTTTATATAGAAACACATAATATAAACATATATGAGTTGCATTCTGGAGTAGCCGACTTAAAGAATCCATTTGATTAACATTTTCATGGTGCCAGTGAGATTAAGCATGTATTAATACCTTTTATTTTTATTGTTCAAATAGGTATTCGCAGTCGACATGAATATCAATAATAATAATAATAATAATAATAATAATACAGAAAAGTAGGCATTTAAAAAAATATTAATCAGTTTTATTGATATAAAAATATTCTGGATGTAATGACCAAAATAATTTTGGAAAGGAAATTGGCGTGAAGCGTTCCATTCCGTTATTGACTACATGTAAGAGTTTAAGTTTGTTATTCATTATTGATATGATTATTTATTGTTTTTTTACTAGTTTGATAAAAACTTTGATATTTCAAAGTACCGATTGGCACCAGAACAAATTAAATCGGCTAAATCTTTTTCAATTAATACTAAAATCCACGTTTTTGCAATCCTTTTGTTTTGTTTGCAACCAATTGTTTACGCACATACGTACGTATATATACACACACTTCTTTTCATAAATAGTTGAAAAATACTACTTGAAACATATGTTGAAAATGTTGATTCCTATTTTCGGGCTCTATGTTCCCGGTGATCACCCTCTGAGATATACATGACTCAATATCGCTAGAAAGTATTCTATACTATATATCTACAGTTCCTCGTACGGTCACCAGTTGAGGTGAAGTTAAGCAACGTCGGTCGGGTCTAGCAGATGGATGGGTGAGTTCTCGTTCAGGCACGTCAGTCTATGTCATGAGCTGTAATAGCCTTGACTGGACTGAGAAGGCTTGGCGACAAAACAGAAACGAAGGGCTGATAACTTTACCGATGAGCTCCTTATCAAGCAGTCTGAAAGTCTAGTAAGGACATGTCTGGATAAGGAGCCCTAAGGTACAAAGAAGGAGTACTACAATATACCTCTACTGGTCGCAGTAGGCAAGGCCAATCGCCAGCTCCACTAGCCAAAATCTAAAATAATACTATATATTTACCGCACATAAAAAATGCCAGAAAAACCGGCCATAAATATGTCTCATTAGCACAATTACATGGGAAAGTGATATCCCGCAGAGCCCTACCTAATATTCTTGGGCACAATAATAGTAGAAATTTAATAATATTGCCTTTGGTAAATAAATAGTTATTTGATAAAGTGATAAATTAAAAAAAAAAAAACTCTTGTTTTGCTTGTGTCAAGATAGGAATAATATATTACATATTTGTGGAGCACTGACGAATTCCATATCCCATATGATACACTGTCAATATTAAGTTCGACTCTGTCGTGGGTAGGATCTACATACCTGCCGTGAACCACTGCGTTGTGAAATATTTTTAGGAGGAGGGAGTGAGGTGATTATGTCAAAATGATTTGAAATTATAATTGAACAGATGTGTTTCCGTTAATTCCTTATTTTAATCATGCCGGAACATACTTTACATGAGAATAATGATGTCCTATGTATTAAGTGATACATTATACTTATGATTTAACTTTCTCTAGAAAAACAAAACATGGCCCGTTCTACCCTTTATACGTAAGCCGTAAAGCTTCGAGGTTTCTATGTGCATCAAACATATGTACTTAACTATACTACGTTAGTTTGTACATGTTCCATAGTTGTAATAAAAATTTTAAGTCTAACAGAAGTTATCGTATCTGCAAAGATACGACTTACACATCCATACGTAAACACTTATTTACTCATGAATACGCACGGACACACAGACTTTCTATTCGATGTTCGAGGTCAATGAATCGTGAAACCGATTTTTGTACAAAAATTTGTATTCTACAATGAATATTATACATTTTTATTGATTTATAATAATATGCTTATTGACTTAAGTCAGATAGGTATAATAATAGTTAAATCTCATATTAAATATGAACATTAATGTAAAACAAACTTTGTTTTAAATTTATTATTGAAGTACTATATCACATCTTGTCTAGTTGGTATACAATATACGAGTATACTCTCTCATGTTTGCTTTCTGTATTATCTGCATTTGGTCCCTATTCTTCTATTATCCTGTGTTAAATATGAATAATATACGACATAGCAATATCCCACACCACGGTATGCTAAATTTTGCACTAGTTTTAATTCCGTTCTTCTTAGGTGCGTAAGATTTTTACATATAGTCCAGTCGCTAAAGTAAAAAATACACCAGAAGCTCGCAAAAAATGTTATCTGAGATTTTCCTCCAGTAACTGTTACTAGGAGGATTAAACATCACAACACTATAAAAATCAGTTCTGAGGGTGCCGCGCAACCCCCCCAAAAAACCACCCCTTAGGTGAAAAAAGCCTTATTTTACTGATAACTTGTTAACCGTTGAAGACATAAAAAATTGCTCATCATAAAACCGAAAGCTTGACTAATTGTCTAAAAAAAAGTATTCTTGTAATTTTCTTGTATATGCCATGGTTTTCGAGAAAGTCGATATTGACAAAAATTGCAAAATTTGTATTTTTAATGAGCGCGAATTTTCGTTTATAAGAAATTATTATCAGAACTATGAGGAATATTCATGGTGTATTTCAGCCTGAAGCAATGCAATTAGGTAAGTTTTTTAAGATTATAAAATTCAGAATTACGATAACATGCTAAAAACATTAAATTTCGAGTTTATTTGATATTTCTTGTTATCTTGACTAGAGGGACATAATGTTTCTTTCAACGTATATGTTTTCATAAGCTAGTGAAGCGATTGATAAAAATAACCTTGATTTTATTGAACAACTCTACCGATGATGTATTTGAAGAAAATGTAGAAAAATATTTTCAAAAAGTTAGGTATTGTATTATAGAATTTTGTAGCTCTACATGGAAACGATGTTAATAAAATATTGTAAATGTAAGTAATACGAGTTGGTTACACCAGTTCTATAATATTCATCTTGTGCTTTGTAGTAATAACGATAATCATCACTGAAATAAAGGTATGATAAGAATTCTTGTTTCCAATCAAAACACCATTACATTGTGATAATAAGGAGTCTCCAAGACGTCCTTGATTTATACCATTTCAATTCACGTGCAATTATGCTGCTATTTTGTTTTTTTGAAAATGGCTAGGTAACAAGATTTAGTCACAGATAAATTTACAAGTACTTGTGATATAATTGTTGATCGTATCGTCGTCTTCGCAAATTTTAATATCAAATTTATTTCAACACACACGTATATAAGAATTCGCCAGAATATGCGCGAACAGACATTCGCCCTAAACCATTTATTCTGTAATAATAGCCTAAGTATCAAAATTAGTTTACGCTCCCTCAAGATCAAATTTCAAAAATTAGTATGGTATTTACGAACTCAATTGGAACAGCACGGAACTAGAGGATCTTACGGGGTATTGTCAATATATCGCTTCACATTGAATGAGAGAGCACAGCATTTTACAGATTCATATTCACCACCCATCGTCTACAGTCCACGTGGACTTGATCCGCCTGTCATATTGAAATATAGGTGGGATTAGATGCTTAGCGAATTTGATTTGTCAACACCAACCATGTTCAGAGTTTTTGCATGCCATAATATATAAAACAAAAAATACGTATGAACAATTTGTATCGTATTATCTGTACGAGGCAGTGCAGTACAGCCAGGCAGCGTTATAAATTACTTAATTCTAGTGAATATTTGAACAAATTTTTAGTTTTATTACTGTTTGAGTCATTTTTTGCAATTAATTGTTTAAAATGGTATTTTCGAGGCCTTTCGATAGTAGTGACAACGAAACGGACGATTTTGATACAGAGCCTATACAAGCGGAATTTGAAAATAAAGACTTACACGTTCAAACTCAAAGGGTTATTTTGAATGTTTACTCCTGTTTAAAAGGCGAAAATATTGATTCCTCGCATAACCAAATTTTGAAGAGGATTTGTGAATTAACCAAATTTAGCCGTACTACAATTTATAGGGTTATTAGAGCCGGGGATGTAGTTGATCATTCTACTAAACGGAAAAGAGATAACACGTCCAGAGATGCCATTGGTCGATTTGTGTATGGCTTCTACAATGAACAGAAGGTGCCTACATTAGAAATGATTAGGGATAAGTTATGTGACTATACAGATTATAACTAAATTATTAGATACTTTGTAAAACGTTTTGCTCGATTGCGGTTTTAGGTACAAAAAATTGGACAAACGAATGGTAGTTATGGAATCAGCACGCATCGTTAATCATCGACACGAGTACCTGCGTAAAATAAAAGAATACCGAGATGCAAATAGAGACATAATTTATCATGACGAAACATGGTTGGACACCCATGATGTAGTTAATACGGTTGGGTAGATAACACCAAAAAGTGTAATTTCAGTGCTCCATGTTCTAGGGGAAAAAGGATTATAATTCTACATGCAGGAAGTAAAAATTGTTTTATTCCAAATGCGTTGTTGTTGTCTGCTAAAAATATCAAGCAATCCTCTGCCGACTACCACGGGAATATGACAGCCGAATTATTTGAGAACTGGGCAAAGGAATAGCTGTTACCAAATATCCCACTAAAGTCTGTAATTGTTATGGACAATGCGTCATACCATTCGCGGCAACACACAAAAATTCCTAACACCAACACAAGAAAAGGTGATATCATTGAATTTATGAAAGGTAAAGGCTTGGAAATACCAGAAAAAAAACACAAAAAAGACTTTATTAGAACTGATTCGAAAGTAAAATTTTAAAAAGCAATATGCCGTTGAAGAAATTTTTGAAGCACGCGATCATACTATTTTACGATTGCCTTCATATTATTGTGTTTTCAACCCCTTTGAAATGGTGTGGGCTAATGTAAAGACAAGACAACGTCAATATAATCAATCTCCACAATTACGTGAGTCTGTCTTAAAGAATATAAAGATAATAGTAGACGAAATAGGCGAAAGCGATATATGGAGGAAGTATGTATCTCATGTGACAAAAAAGAAAAATGAATATTCTATATTACCACCTATTAATCCAATTATTATTAATGTAAATATCGATTCAAGTTCTGAAAACTCGGATAGTGACAAATGAAATATTGTTTATTTAAAGTTCATAGACAAAGCTTTTTGAAATTTGTTTATTTAACGTCGACCTATTTCCGCTACTGAGACCAATTACCGCTGCCAGGAAACGAGTTTCCCCTTTAAAATTTTGCCGAGTCCTTCCTTTATAGAATAGTAGAAATTTTGTACCTGCGTAACATCATGATACTGAAAAGTTCATAGTATCATGGCATAACATTTAATAAACAAGACAGTCGCTGATTTACGCCCCTTCGGAAGGATTATGTACCATCTATGCAACTCCCGTTCAAGATTACATAACTTAGAAAATAGAACGAGACAATAGACATAGCTAAAATATATCATTTATGTGACTTATCAAATGTGATGAACATATTTTTTCATTAACCACTTCTATTGAATAAAGGTGTTATAGAAATCCCTTTCTTTAACAATTAAATAGTTATTTATGATACAAGTGTTAAAAATGACTTTTTATTTTGTGAGTGGAGAAGTTTGCGAAACGAACGTAAGCGAGTGGAGCAACTCCACGAACAAAATAGTCATTTTTCACACGTGTATCATACAATGTTTTTTCTACAAACACCATTAAAAGAACAATAAAGTTTCTTTAAAAAGATTTCAAATCCTTTTAATGGTTACCACATAATTCTAGTAGTTTGTAGGATTTATGAAATAAATAAATCAAGTTTGCCCGTTGTTTGACACATGTTTGTCAAATATGAAAAACTATTGCAAAATGATGAGTTCCAATACAATTTCTTCTTGTGAAGTAGCTTCCTCACAAGGGCCACATATTACTAATTGCTCCAGTTGTACAATTAATATAAATATTTCTAAATAACTTGTAATTTTTTGTTAATAAATATATAAATGACATTATGACAAACGTCATTTTACTTTTTGCACTAGTGTTAAAAGCAAATCATCCGATCATTTTTAACACGAGTTTATATAATATTACATTTTTAATTCAAGTATGGCGTGTTAAAAATATAGTTTTTAATGGTGTTTGTAGAAAAAAATAATTATTTAGTATTTAAAGCATTTTTACATTTCTACCGCCGCTGCCTATGTCCCATAAAGGAGATACCGACTTTACTCCGAGTTTTCGTTTTTATGCTGTCAAAACTGAGATCATATACATATATACTATAACAACTAAAAGAGAAAGTGTTCTTGTTAAATTAACCAGGATATTATTCCCGAATATGACCTAATAAATTATAGTCTAATTTAATGGCAAAAGAATACAAGTTTCTTTTATATATGACCTTATGGAAAATTGCGTAGTTTCATCAAATAATAAAAAGATCTTCATTGTATTTCCTATTTCAATCGAACTATATAATGGTAAAAAGCACATTTAGAAAATTGCGATAATACAGTTATTATCAACTACTCACTGCGACACTCGCTCCTATTTTTTGTAGATCGATTATCCAATAAAATGCATTAGTTCTTACTTACTAATTGCGTAATATTATTAAATATATGTCACTTAATATGGGTACTAGTTCACTTATAAACTATTATTAATATTGACCAAATTATTACGTGAAAGCGAAAGACAATGTTTTTGTGTACTAAGTTGTAAATTAACTAGCTACAATTTCCCTTTAATTTCTTATAAAGCCAAAAGTGATAACGGATCCTCGGATTACACTGCTATTAGACAAATTAAGTGAAATGACAAACAATTTAGTTAATTGTGTATTATATAAGTGTTTACATAACCTATATTTCATTTTACTAACAAGAAAACGCCTCGCCTTTTATAATACATTAATCATAAATATAATGAACAGGATCGTTTCTAAGAAATTAATATTTTCTTCGTAATTCGCAATACAACAGCTCGATCTACCGATCAACTTGTTTATTTTTCTGATAAAATAAGTATGATTGAAATTTATTAGGGTCATACTAAAAACTGTTTAATTTAGCGAACAAATATAGCAATAATTAAACAGAATGGAAAATAGCGTTAAATAAATTGTATAGAAAAGATAACACAGGCCCACAAAAAAAAAGTCTTGATACAGAAAGGTGAAGTACCTTCTGGTACGTTTTTCGGTGTGCTAAAAACGAACCTCAAGTCAGAACTGACCCATAACCCTTAGATTTCACCCCAGCACACCCTAGCACCCCCCAAATGATCATTCTACGTTTTTCGGTGTGCTAAGAACGAACCTGAGGTCATGATTTACCCATCACCATTAGATTTCGTCCTAGCACCCCCCAGAACCCCCCCAAAGGGTGAAAATGTTAGTTTATATAAAAGTTGAAAATAAATATCTCATTCTACGTTTTTCGGTGTGCTAAGAACGAATCTGGGTTCATGACCCTTAGATTTCGCCCCAGCACCCCCTAGCACCCTCCCAAATGGTGAAATTTTTACATCATATAAAAATTCAAAATAAGTATCTCATTCTACGTTTTTCAATGTAATATATTCATTTTAATTTTGCTATATCTCCCCACCCCCCTTCGCCACAGGGTTTTATTTTGCCCCTTGTAACGTTGTACCTACCAGTATTAGGATATGAAAATTTTTCATTTCCATGTGATGAAATCAGGCCACAGAAACATTCCTAGAAAAAAATGCTTCTATATTAAAACACATATAAATAAATTTAAAATGCTTGGAAGATATACTGTATTATCGGTGTCAATATGTGAATGTAATTGCCTATTGTCATATCCTAATACTGGTACCACGTTACAAGGGTCAAAATATAACCATATGGTGAAGGGGGGTGGTGAGATATAGCAAAATTAAAACTATTAAATTGCATTAAAAAACGTAGAATGAGATACTTATTTTGAACTTTTATACGATGTAAAAATTTGACCAAATAGGAGGGTGCTAGGGGGTGCTGGGGCGAAATTTAAGGGTCATGGGTAAATCATGACCCCAGATTTGTTCTTAGCACACCGAAGAAGGTAGAATGAGGGTGATGGGTAAATTATGACCTCAGATTCGTTCTTAGCACACCAAAAAAGGTAGAATGAGATATTTATTTTGAATTTTTATATGATGTGAAAATTTGACCATTTGGGGGAGTGCTAGGGTGTGCTGGGGTGAAATCTAAGGGTGATGGGTCAGTTCTGACCTGAGACTCGTTTTTAGCACACCGAAAAACGTACCAAAAGACACTTCACCTTTCTGTATCAGGACTTTTTTTTTGTGGGCCTGTGTAATTGATAATCAAAACTGCATAGTATCAAATGACCAATTCAAGAATTCAGACAAATCTTGATTATGCTCTCAAAAAAAGTGGTTTGTTCTCGGGGCCCGACTTAGTAACTCCTATATATTTCGACGTGCTGAACACAAATCCGATGTCCGTTTAGCTCCATCACCCACCAATTTTTTGCAAATCGCGAAGATAACAGAAAATCTGAATTTCTTAGGTTATTTTTGCGATTTACTAAGAATTGGTGGGTGATAGAGCTAAACGGACGTCAGTTCGGTGTGGTTCTGTGTTTTTATTCCCGACGATGAAAATATATGGACTCCTGCAAACAGTGCAATTAATACATCTGAGATTACTTAGACAAACAACTAATGTATAGTTATTATACTAACAAAAAACGTAATGACGATGACGCCCGGCCATCGATGTTATATCCCATTATGAACAGAAAATCCCTTACAGTTAACTGCTTGACAATAATGTATAACAATTTGATTAAACAAATGTGAATTCGTGTTATGTAATCCATTGGCGTACATTTTAAATTTGTCTTTTCAGAATGGAATATTTCCTAATCGATTTAAACTAGTCGTCATCCTGCCCTTTTATAAGAAGGGAGATCCTAACGACTACGCAAACTATAGAGCCATAACCCTATTAACGAGCCGTTCAAAATTATTTAAACTTAGTGTGAAAGAACAGTTAACAGTATTTCTAAAACAAAACAATATATTGTCGCCCACACAACATGGCTTTTCCAAAAATAAAAATACCGAAACGGCCTTATTGTTAATACTTTAGATAATAGACTTTTTACTCTAGGCCCATTTGTAGACTTTTCCCGAGCATTTGACTCTGTTGACTACGAATTATTACCAGATAAAATAAATTTAGACATGGAATACGAGGTATAACTCTAAAGTTTTTCAGCTCATATCTGGAAAATAGAGCGCAAATTGTTAAACTTAACAACGTCTTTAGCAATAACTATAAAGTTGATAAAGTAGTACCCCAGGATTCTACTCTGTGGCCTTTATTATTCATAATATTTTTCAACCGCTTAGAATTACATAACAAATATTCCGGCTACACCTTGTTTCCTATACCAACGATACTAACATATTGCTCACTGAAAAATCAGTAGAACTTTTGCAACTCCTCACCCAGCAAACTCATAAAATGGTAACTACCTGGGCTGAAAAAAATAGTCTCTATTTAAATATAAATAAGACTGTATAAGTATTTACCTTTTTCTATACAAAAACTAACTCCGGATTTTATAAATTAATGTTCTGTTAATAAAGATATCATCTTAGCCAATTCAACAAAAACTCTTGGAGTTTACTTCGATAGAAATTTGCAATGGAGCACCATATACAGGCACTAAATAATAAATTGACAAGCTGTTGTTACGGGTTACGATTTTTAGCTATCCATTGCAGCCGTGACATTTTGGTAACGTTATATTATGCAAACTTCCACCACAGCATAAGAAAAAGACAGCAGAGAAACTCTCGCCAGAACCGTTGAAATTTCAAAACTAAAATCATTGACTTTGAAGACGCCATTTCGGTGTAAATATCAGGGCTGGTTTCGAAATAATTTCATTTCACAAATATAATTCCGACAGGACCGTATTACACAATTTAAGTTAAACAATAAATAAAGGTTGATGTAAAAAAATATATTTTGAATTTGAACTTTGTTTTATAATAATTAATTAAAGTAAAGGCTATTTTGAATTTAGTTACAACAGATAAAGGGAACAAATAAACAAACAAAAGTCTTTATTCGTACAAAATTTACATTGTACAAAAAAAAATTATGTATGAAAATGCGACGGTCGGAAAGAGATATATCGCCATTCCACTAATAAATAATAATTTTAGATGGAGTACAATATCTAAGTCTATAGGGGAAGATGAAATACCAGTAAAACTTCTGAAGCATGTTGCTGCAGAAGTATCTAATCTTCTGGGTCATATAATAAATTTATCGTTGCAAACTGGAATATTCCCAGAATATCACAATTAACCAGTATGTTACTGGTAAATAACCTCTACGCCTGTGACTTTTTCGTGAAAGGATCAGTTAAAGGTCGCTTTTTTAAATTAAACAACACAAATAAGTATAAAAACTTGAAATTAAATATTTCGCCGACGTTTCGGAAATCTATTCTGTTTCCTTTTCAAGGCTTTTTTGAAAAATCTTTTTTTACGAAATATTTAATTTCAAGTTTTTATACTTATTTGTGTTGATCCTTTGACGTAAAAGTCACAGGCGTAGAGGTTATTTACCCGTAACATTCTGGTTAATTGTGATATTTTGTAGGTTCCCCGAACACCGCTTAAGAAAGCCACATACATGTGGCAGGAAGTCCCAAAGAATTGAATAAGGAAAAAAATTAAGATAATGCCACAAATAACATTTAGACAATATTGGGATAAGAATGTTATTAACAATTATAGGCCTATTGCTTTACTCTCAAATATAAGCAAAATTTTTGAAAAAATAATATACTCAAGATTAATAAACTATCTACAGATTTATTCTCTAATTTTTTTTGATTAAAAATAAACGCCCTGCTAAAATTTTAATTTTAACGGAATGCTAAAAATAATAACTGATTTTTCTATTCTCTATGCGACCATTTAACGGACCTGTTAAAGTCATAAGTTTTTAACGACCGGTTATTTCTTTCCCTTATATGCTCAAGATCAAATTAAAAACAAACCTAATGAGAGCAGGGAAGTCATTGAATGAAAGTAGTTAAGACAATGAGTAGAGTATTAAGTTAAGACGGACAATAATCCCACAAAATATAATATAATACATGCAGATAAAATTGAATACCTACCGCATAAAATTATCGTCAAATAGGACCCGCGCTTCTATTTGAGGTTATGATCACGATTATTTGAAGGCGGCAAATAATTACTGGATATAAATGAGAAAATGGGTCGTCAAAAGAATCTCAAACTCATTGTCAAACATTTTATTCTAGTGAAAAGTCAAAAAAAGTATTATGTTGTCTTCGGAGTTATGCAAATAACAATTTTTCGGTTGGCAAATCAATTCAAAGTTTAGATTAAATATTCTGTTTCTGTATTTTGAATGGTCCTGCCAGTTTCTTAAACAAAGTGCCATGTACTGAATGATATACAAAATTTTATGAACCAAAAATAAAATACGGTGTTTTTGCCCCTTTAACGGTACCGTTAAATTTTAGTAGCAGGTCCAAAGTCGCCTCTAATTTTAAACGATGTTGGTTAAATTTAACCTTAAAAAAAGTATACAGAATACGACCCACCGTTAACTTCATTTCGCTAATTATTTTAAGTGACGCCGTTAAAACTTAACAAAAACGTTACAGAATGGACCTGAATATCAGTAGGGAACCTAAAAAATGACATTTTGCAAAAATAACTATTGTTTTGGCAATGTTTTGCAGCACAAACAAAACCCATCTTTTAAAACAAGAACAGAGAAATGATCCTAGACAAACCGCACAAAGCACGTCTATGAAATATGAATGCACTAAATTGTATGCTTTACCGCCCTCACTGTTTACAAGGTTTTACACCTAAATGGCGTCATGCGCGAACGATCAGCGCAAGCCGTTCCCGCCTTTTAAGTTTCCCTGCTGTCTTTTATTTATGCTGTGCTTCCACTCTCATATGAGATGCGGCATAATCAACTGGAGCACTGGTTCTCACATTTATCGTATATTCATGTTACAAAAATACACAGTTCGAATTATTGCAAAATTTAACTATCGTGACTCATGCAGAAACTCCTTTAAATAATTATGAATCCTTACAGTTGCTAGTATAGTACACGAAAACGAATTGTGACGACGGGTGAGACGCAAGACGCAAACTCTTTGTATCCGCCGGCTAATTCCTTTGTCGGCATACCCGTCGCTCTGGATATTTACGAAGAGGAAATATCATATATCTATTACGTCTGCTACGCTATACGTATATATTCGAGGTATGTTCCTTTATTTATAAAAACAAAATATTATTTTCAGTATATAAATGAAATCATGAATATTATACAAGACACAAAGACACTTTGCAACCTATAATAAATTTGTATAATTTTTTATTTGAAAATTCTCATTCAACAACTAGGGGGCTGTGTGAATGCTAGTTGTTGAATGAGAATTTTCAAATAAGAAATTACACAAATTTATTTTAGGATTTTAATTTGCTAGCAACCAGAATTCAGGTTATCGAAAGAATGCAAAGATTTCAATAAAATTCTTACACATAGCTTTTCTTTTAGTTCTCATAAATAGTTACTTTTCTGCTGTTTGCAAAATCCTATAAAGAATATGTTTCAATACTAATGTAAAATCGAACAGCTATGTACCGAAAAAAATTATTTTATATTGGCTGTAAATTTTATAATCATTTAAGTGATGCTATAACCTCGCCTAATGTACATATTTTTTAAGGGAAATTAAAAAAATTACTTTTAAGTAAAATTTGTTATACTCTAGATGAATTGTTTGAATAATGTATGCGAAACCCAGTACACCCTAGGTCTTTGGGGTCGCTGAATCCGAATCCGAGGTCGGTTTGTCGGTATCAGGTCGCGTAAAGGTCATTTCAAGGTCAGATCATTAGATTTCGACAGAAGAATTTGAGAAAAAATTGTTTATAGGTTCTTGAGGTCGCCGAATCCAAATCCGAGGTGGGTTTGTCGGTATTAGGTCGCGTTAAGGTCATGACAAGGTCAAATCATTAGATTTCGACAGACAAATTTGAAAAAAAAAATATATATAGATTTTTGAGATCGCTGAATCCAAATAGGAAGTCGGCTTGATGGCATCAGGTTGCGTTAAGGTCATTTCAAGGTCGAATGATGGAAAACCTAACAAAAATCACCTGTTATCTCGCCATTTCTCTAACTCTCTTACTAGATTGTTAAGTTACTCTCACGTTGTGAACTTGGTCTATTTTTCAAATCAATCACATTTAATTTTACGAGCTATGCACATTGTCGAGCGTGTCCATATCTTATAATCGAGGGTGCTGTAGTCCAAATGTCCACATTATTCTCATATGCTACAAAAAAATTGATTCTTTTGCCTGCCTGAACCATTTTGCTTTTCTAGACATTTGGTTGAAAATAACTTATTTGGACAAAGTGTCCGATTTCAATATACCGCTATTCTCGTAGCTTCAGCAATACCTTTTATGAGACCACTTTCAAGGTAAAAATATATTTACGGTAGATCTACTCCTATTAATGACATCGTTCCTTGTAAACTTTTTAAAGTGTATTATGATTTCATTAAGCATTTTTAAAAATGTTTAAGTCATTCCTTATGCATCTTTAAATTTTATAAATGAATGATGTAACAAATAAAAACAAATCTACTTTAAAGCATTTTTTCGGCAAATCAGTCTTTAGCTGCTGCCTCGCCAAGTGCGATGTCGGTAACAACTGTCCCGAAAAGGAATGTGTAGAATGATTCACTCATCAGCTTGTCAAGGTACAAATCAATATTTATATATCACAAATTTAGCTTTTTACGCGATCGTATACATATTATACATCTTATACATCCTCTGCTTCTGCGTGAAATAACAGGTGAATATTTTTGTCAGTTTTTCCACCATTCGGCCTTGAAATAACCTTAATGCGACCTGATACCGACAAACCAACCTCGGATTTGGATTCAGCGACCTCAAAAAACTACATACAATTTTTTTCAAATGTTTCTGTCGGAATCTAATGATTTGACCTTGAAATGACCTTAACGCTACCTGATACTGACAAACCGACGTCGGATTTGGATTCGGCAACCTCAAAAACCTATACACAAATTTTTTTCAAATTTTTCTGTCAAAATTTGATGATTTGACCTTGAAATGACCTTAACGCGACCTGATACCGACAAATCATCCTCGGATTTGGATTCAGCGACATCAAAAACTTATACACAAATTTTTTCAAATTTATTGTCGGAATCTAATGATTTGTCCTTGAAATGACCTTAACGCGACCTGATACTGACAAACCGACGTCGGATCTGGATTCGGCAACCTCAAAAACCTATATACAATTTTTTTCAAATTTATTGTCGAAACCTAATGATTTGACCTTGAAATGACCTTAACGCGACCTGATACAGACAAACCGACCTCGGATTTGGATTCAGCAACCCCGAAAACCTAGGGCGTACTAGGTTTCGTTGGTGGAAGCGAACACCTTTTTTTGTGTGTGTGCGTTATTAGTAAGTTGAGCACCTTTGGTAACTTATGATTGTGAGATCTGGGAAATTGTCAGCAAAACAAAATGAAAAAGTGTGAACATTCCAAAATAAAGAGTTAAGAATTGTAATGAATGTCTATTTAGTAGAGGGTCCACACCTTCGAAAGCCGTCTAAATCGCCAACTAACCCATTCCAGCAAGGTAAATAAATTTTGAGCTCGCATATCGAAAGAGGGTCCTAATGGGCATCCGAAATGTCTTGTTGGACTTTTTTTGGCGCTTGCACAACTTCTCCACAAGAAAAAAAGATGGCGGAACGTTATTTCAAGAATGTGTGTTTTTAAACATATACCTCTCGCTAGAAAATTAACCACGTACGATATTGATGTGATTTTTTAAATTTGTATACTACTGACATGAGCGCATATATCAGTACTATTAGAATTTCAAAATCACTTACGATTTTTTTCTAAATAAATCCTAAATCACAGGAAGCAAATTTGTGTGTTTGAATTTTCGACGTGCGATCAACTATATTAAATGTTTAATTTTTTTATATATTATATGCGAATGAAATATGGTCTAAAGATCAAAAAAGTTTTTGCAAAAAAAATTAGCTCCATATCTTTTACAATTTTTGAGTTACAGACTTTTCAAATTAAACCATAATTTAGGTCCGTGATACTCCTATTACCATGCGGCTATTATCTCACGTACTGCTATGTGGTTAATTGTAATGCATCAAGATAGTAAGCCAATACATTTTTGATCTTGTGTTATTATTATTTATAATTTTACAAAAATAATATGTAAAATGAAACTCATTTGGCTTAGTATTTATTAGATCTATAGGTTATGAAGGTGTTGTATATGGAGATATTTATTATATATACCATCATTATACAATATAGAAATACAATATAAACACGTACATAAAACGTGTAATTTATAAGTAATAATAATAATAATAATAATAATAATAATAATAATAATAATAATAATAATAATAATAATAATAATGCATAATTATACACAGCTCAGTAAGCATCGACAAAGCACTACTAGACTAGTAAGAATTACTGTCTGTTAAACACTGCTCTGTATTATTTCTGCACTTAAAACAATTGTAGGAAATGCCACATGCACATGCAACAGAACATCAACATTTTTAGTCACACTCTACTTTACAATTCCAATTTTTGTTTTTTTTTTAACCACTTGTGGTTTTTTGTCATCATTTGTGGGTTTATTTGGTTATTCTCTATCAGATATCCAAATTTTCTGGAAGAGTGTGATGTGTTTTCTTAACCGTTTTTCAAGTCACCGAGGTAATTTGTTTAAAATCCAGAATTTTGTGTTAGGTAAGGAAAGTATAGGAGAATCTAAACCACTTCTTGTGAATAATTTTTACAATTAAAATTATTTTGCAGTAAGCAGAATTTGACCCTGCTTCGCTAAGTACTTCAGTTGCAAGCTAAGCTAAGCATACCAAACTACTGGACTTAATGACCGTTTCAAATGCAGTAAGTAAGCTCTCTCGTAGGACTTAGCGAAAGTATGTCTAATAACTTTATGAAAAATAAATGCTACCTTGGTGAATCTAATTAAACTCACTATGGCCATACAGATTCACATAGGTCTTACGACCATCTTCAATGACACGATCACCAATTGCATCGCAGTTATCTCCAAGATTAGTCAAACTGTTTAGATGGCCTGTTTGATTTAAGGCAACTGTAACTGCTCACCTTTTCCCCTTCGGAATGAATAACTGACAGGTCACACAATACATAGACTGCCAATAAGCAATATTTACAATATTTTCTTCTTCATGTTTTTCACCTAATTATTTATTGATTTCGTGAATACTATAAAATACCCTTTGTTGTCGTATACCCACAAAACTTTTGTAGTTTTTCTATTTTGGAAAAATTAAACATACCTTTCGTAAATATTATTGTGTTCGTTTGTTCATGGCTGCACTTCAAATTTTATGCTAGGCGTGAGGAATCCAAGTTCACATTGTTCGGCAACATTTGTCCTTATTTACACCAATATTCAGGGCTTGTTTTCTTAAGTCATATCGTACTTTTCTTAAATCCGAAGTTTAGGTCAATGTTTTATTTTTAAACTCAATTTATTAAAACTTATTAACGATTTCGTACTCTATTTGCAAGTCTAGATATATTGTCCTAAACCAAAATGACGTAACTTAAAATTTCCTAAGCAAATTGGACTTACTTCAAAGTTTCCTTGTTAAATGACCGACTTTTTTCAATAATCAATAAACCATTATTTTTGCATCTGCCTCATAGAATTAAATTCAAAAATAGAATGAAACTATTTAAAAAAATAAGACGTTCTGAGGTTAGCGGCATAAAATGTCAAATATCTCAAGAAGAGCGTATAATGAAGTACGTCATTTTGGCTTAGGACGGCAGTATATTACATGTAACAAATTACATCATAATTTAAAACCACGTATTTATTGCACCGAAATAATTGTTTAATAATTTTCAGACAATGAGTGATCTAATGATCAAGAATAATATAACACCTAAATCAAATTAGGCATTAGACTAATATATGATCTATCCACAATTGTACAGAACGAGCCCTGCCGTAGCTGTCACGTTGCGCGCTAATAACAAGACATTATTACGGTCGAATTTAAAAATCCGTATCTCGAAAACTGTATAAGATATCGAGCTAATTTCTTTTGCAAAAACTCTTTTGATCTTTAGACCATATTTCATTTAATGTAATATATACAAAATTCGAACATTTAATATAGTTGCCCGCACGTCGAAATTTCAAACACACAAAATTCGTTCATGTGATTTTGGATTTATTTAGAAAAAAATCGTAAGGAATTTTGAAGGTTTATTAGTACAGATAGATGCGCTCGTGTTTGTAGTATATAGATATAAAAAATCAGATTGCTATCGCAAGTAGTTAATTTTTTAGGAAGAGGTAAACGTTTAAAAACACAAATTCTTGAAATAACATTCGGCCATGTTTTTTTCTTGTGGAGAAGTTGCGCAAGCGCCAACAAAAGTCCAACAAGCCATTTCTGATGCCCCTAAGGACCCTCTTCCTGAATTCGTTTCCAAAAATCATTTACCTTGTTGGAATGGGTCATTTCAATTTTTGAAGCTTTGGACCCCTTACTAATTGGTTCATAGGAAACAAACAAATCCATCGAAAGCTTGACGTGCCACAAATTAATGACTTCATAAAATCATATACAAGAACCTTTTTCAAACTATGAACCACGGTGCCAATGAAATAAATTTAAACCTAATGGTAGAAACTTGTAATAATAAACTAAGGAACAATTTCCATAAGATATATTACTCCACACTACCGACTTCGAATGATATTAATATATGTTGAAGACGGAAAGGGGAGGGGCGTTTTAGGGCGGATCTATTAGATTTAGGCCGCACATTGGTAAACACAATAAAATCACTTAAATAATAGTCGCATAAATAACATGATTTATGATTTATCGAAACAGGTAAATGTCTCAAGATTGAAAATATAAACAATACCACCAAAATACTGGAGCTAGCAGTCCACCACTGCCAGTCCCGCGATTTCAACTATTCTCTACCGAGTTTATCTTAAGACTAGGTACTTATCTACGGGACTTTCAGGCATGTTGTTCCGCCGGGAAGAGGGTTCCAGGGACTCCAGACTGATGGTTCACACGACCACATATCAAGATGTTTACATTAATGCAATTGGTACTTGTTGACAACGTTCCCTTGACTTCAATGAATTATGAGTTAGCAGGCGTTCACAAGACTATCGAAAGGCGTCTGCGAAAGTATCGGAAGGCGTCCGCACGGGGAACGTGAAGGGGACATTTCCGACATATACTATTGATAGGTTACACAAAATGTTTCATACTAAACAGTACAATATTCAACATTAATTTGTTTGTTTCTGGTATTTTAAATAAACAAAAGAACATGTTTTGGATGGAACATCATTTAGTTTAGTTCTTTAGAACAATTCTAAACTATTATTTTGAAACTATTTATGTAAATCTAGGTTCCCATCCACGCAATTTGTTAAATGAAATAAGTACACATGAAATAACTATTAGTGCTGAGGCCCTGTTAAAAAAAATATAGCTTAAACTGATATAATAAATAAACAAAAATTACTCTTACTAATCTGCACCAATCTCATGTAAATTGATGTAAGTATTGAAGTGTGTAACAAAAATAAATAAATTAAAGTCTATTGGAATAATCTGCGCCAATCTGTTGTCAACAAAACAAAATAACATTTACGGTATTAAGTAGGGGAATAACAGCTATTATTCACAAATCGCTTTAAAAACAGAGTAAGTGTGAGTATTTTACACTTATTCCGGTGGTATTTATTAAAATATAATGAGAAAACAACTGAACAGTACAAATAAATAAAATAGTCTGGACACAAGAGGTGATGTTCTTCAAAATAAATAGAAGGTGATTGAAAAAAAAATTGTATTGTTCAGAATTGAAAAGTAAATATATTAATTCAAAGTTTCTAATTCGAACCACTCAAAAAGAAGAAACAAATTAGAAAACAGAAAAAAGGGGCACTGCAACGCGCCACACAAAGTGCTGAAATAACTGGAAGAGTCAAAATTTAATAGGACCAAAGTTGCAAAGCTCTTTTTTATAGTTTAGCCGTGAGCAGTGACCAAAATTGCACAACCAAGACCTGTGGCGCACAGAAGCGGCGATATTGTGGTTCATAGTTGCTTAATTAGTTATTTAAACTTTGTAACTATTTGTATCTCAAGAAATCTTAAAAGTACGGTTTTGTAAAGTTAGTGAAAATCACATAGAGACGACCAAAAATCGATTATTAGGTAGAATAAATAATTCACGTAAATGTAACTAACACTTGGAAAAGCGAATCCACAAAGCAAGACCATTCTTGTGGACATGTCGGAGAATTTGCGGAAATCATGGGGCCTTCGTCCTTAAACAACATTTACTGGTTGCCTGTTAGAACAACAATGGCAAGGTATGCCTCAATAATTTGGTGGTGGAAAGTGTTACAATAAAAGATCAAAGGCAAACTCTTGAAATATAGAGAAAAGCATGCCTGGCAATGACTGGTACACTAAGTACTACACCATCAGCTACTCTGGAAATCCTCCTGGATCCCTTCCATATTTACTTTGAGAGGGAGGCCAGGCGGGCAATATACAGACTTCAACAACCGGTGATTAAAATGCGGCAGGCTAACGCCACGGAGCGCAACAGGTCGTTAGATCGGATCAGGACCGTCATAGCATCCTGGAAATACCTTCGGATGTGATACCTAACATGATCAACCACGAGCTGTCTTTAACGTCCTGTTACCTGGAAGGGATGAATCGAATTGCAATAAAAATGACTTACAAAGGGCAGGCAGCTGTTAGTTCACAGACAGCTGCAGAACCTGGGTGACAATGCTACTATTTTTTAGGCAGAAATCTATACCATAGAACTATGTGTACGAAGGTTGAAACAAATGCATCGCAGGCAAATATCAATAAAAACCGTTCAAGTCAAGACCAGTCAAGAAGTTCTTGAAGCTCTCGAGTCCTACCGCTGTAATTTTAACACGATTTGGAATTGCCATAAAGGTCCAACCCAATTGGACCGAAACAACAAATTGATTGGTTTGGATACCTGGCCACTACGGCATGGAAAACTATAATTCTTTGGCCAGAGAAGGCGCGTCATCCTTTATACGATCAGAATCAGCACTTGGCATATCCTCGAATTCTGCCATGGTAGCTATCTTACCTTAGACTAAGAGAAAAATACTTCAGTACTGGCAGTCACTACTAGGTTAGTTCACTCAAACGAACTGCTTACATAACCTCTAAAGTCAAGAGGCAAAGAACTATTAAAGTATAATAAGTTACACCTAATAACTCTATTTAACAAAGGGCAACTAATGACAAAGGATCTAGATTTATCTTCATTAAACAAGATTATCGCGTTTATCAAATAGTTGAACTTAGGTAGAAATATAATTAGGGGTGAGCCACAATAGACTATATAAGCCCACTCACATATCAATCTAACCTAACTTAACCTAACAAGAGTCTCGCAAATGTTTTTCCAAATTGGAAAAGCAATTCTTCGTTTCACTTTGTGGTATTTTCTTCAAATTTAATAACAATAACAGCGTTACCATTAACAGACAAAAACAAAAAAGATTCCTTCTGGCGCCAATTTAAAATAGATAATAATAGGTTTATTGAAATTCTGATAAAGCAATATATCTTAATAATAAATCAAGTGCACGTGGGAATTATAGGTTTAATGTGACAAATATAATATTACATTTCAATTGAATCGTTTTTGGGTGGTTCCGATTGTTATAAATGGGTATTTGTTTTTATTAGTCTAATAATAAATTTGTTTGTTGTATATTTATATAAATATTTATATCTATACGGTATTCAATAGCGGTTCTTGATTGAAAATTATAATATCTCGAAAACTAAATACGTGTTCAAAATAAAATAAACACTATGCACTGCCCAATTTGATGGTTTGAGTTGAACATTTGGGCAATAATAGACTTACATACAGTTTTCTGACAATATTGGACTGGTTCTCTATTCATATTTTATATGCATATATATATTTGAAATTACACATTTTTGCACCGACTACGTCCTGTCTAAACATTTACATACTTATTAAAACATTCTTTATAGGATTTTGCAAACAGCAGAAAAGATAACTATCTATAAAAGAAAAACTTTGTGTAGAAATATTAATGAAATCTTTGCATTCTTTCGATAACCTGAATTCTGGTTATGCTAGCAAATTAAAATCCTAAAATGAATTTGTCTAATTTCTTATTTGACAATTCTCATTCTAACACTAGCATCCACACAGTCCCCTACGGCCATGCAGATTAAACTAGTATCCACATCACCCCCTACGATTATGAAGATTCAGTTAAAAATGAGAACAAAGACCTAAAATGAATTTATTTATCTACTTTGTCTTAAAAAATGTTTCATTCCAATGGATTACATTTTCATGAAATCTATCATTCTGTTTCCTGGAAATGCTTAGCCTTTGAAACGTTTTTCGCCCTTATTCTGGAGCTTATCAGAAAGACATAAAGCCATTCATAACGATGTTTCATGCAAAACCAAGACAATTTCTTTGAATAAATGTGAAATGATTATACTTGACATTGACTGATAAAAACAACCTCACCTATCTATTAGCTAACTAGTATTGGAGCCTATATACTCTATGCATGTTTAAAAATGAATTATTATTTGTTTGCTTATAACTGTATTGAAACATTCTTTATAGGATTTGGAAACAGCAGAAAAGATAACTATCTATAAAAGAAAAACTTTGTGTAGAAATATTAATGAAATCTTTGCATTCTTTCGATAACCTGAATTCTGGTTATGCTAGCAAATTAAAATCCTAAAATGAATTTGTCTAATTTCTTATTTGACAATTCTCATTCTAACACTAGCATCCACACAGTCCCCTACGGCCATGCAGATTAAACTAGTATCCACATAACCCCCTACTACTACTAGTTTAATCTGCATGGCCGTAGAGAATTGTTGGGAGATTACACTTGTCCAGAGCTCGCGGATATGCACTTGGTGTATGGAGAAAGTGAAGAGCTCTATCGTTTAAATCCGATGGACTTTTATTTTTGGGGGTATTTTAAATCCATGGTTTACCGTGATCCAATTGACACTTTAGAACAATTGCAACAACGTATTTTAATGTGCATAGAAACCATAAAAAATGATCCTAATTTACCAAATGTGTCGAACAGAGTACGTATGCCATTAGTTCGACGTGCCGAAATGTGTATACGAGGAGATGGAGGTCATTTCGAACAGTTTTTGTGATAAATTCAAAAGCATTGTTCAGTTATTGGGTGTTACCTATTTGGCATTAAAGGTATGATTATTATTATTATTATTATTATTAGTATTCGCTGTCTGGTTTTGATCTATTTATTATTGTTTACATTGATTTTCATAGAGACCGAAAGACTTTTAATTTTCGATACATGATTGGGAAAAATTATGCGCTCGATTCGTTAAAAAAATCAGATTTTTTCCTAACTTAAAATACACAACTATTTTCTGTTATCGTATCTCGGACGTTTAACTGTTCGTTTTCCAATTTCATAAAATAATTACTAATTTTTTAAGCTTTTAACACAATTTTACAAATGTTAATAAGCCACTATTAAATTTTATAAAATCTTATAAACGACAATGAAAGCTACAATAACTTGATTCCAAATTAAAAAACATCTGTAAACAAATCCTATTTAAACCCCTGCGGCCATGCTATGCTTGCGTTGTGCCGAAAGAGAAGGAATTATTTACATTTTCATAATTAGTGGCATAAAAAGTTCGGTACAAGTAATCCCATCAAAGTGCTGCGCTTCTTTCGGCGAGAACATATGTCGGGTATTACAGTTTTCTATTATTTCTAATATTCGGAACTATAACATCCATTGACCCTCAAAAACAGTGGTTCTCAGATATTTCCTACCTTAACATTAAAATTTTAAACCTAGGTCAGTTTTGTCAAAGTGCTCCTAGAGAAAAAAGTCATATAGGTTTTTTGTTTGTCAAGTCGGTCCCTATTATCAGTTTTTTTTTAATGACATGAAACTAATTATACCCTGCATATCAAATAAATACAATTAGGCCAGTAGAATTAGCTCATGGGAAGGCTAATCTTGGATGAAATTCCTTACAGGTAACCACATGGTATATTCGATGTATTCATTGATAAGGAACATACCTGTGAATTTACTCCCATTTTAGAGTGGGGGAACATTTTTTAATTAACGTCTTTTTGTGCAAAATCACGAAAAATCGAGTTTTTTAGGCATAGCTCTAAGCCAATTGACAATAGCCATATTTGATGTTATACGTTTCGTAGGTGATATAAAGATAGTTCATTTGCCACCCGAATAATTTAAATCGGTTAATAATTTTTTTAAATAATCCAAAAGAACTGTCGAAAAAATCGAAAATTTCAATAATTTTTAATTCCGTGAAAAAATTTCTCATATCCTTAGAACTTGGTGAAAACATGTCTTATGTAACTCTGAAGCTACCATAAAATTTTCATCAAAAAATATTCATAACTTTTCGAGAAAATTCATTTGTTTATAAAAAAGGTCTGAAATGTTTAATTCAATCTGACCCAGTTCCCGTCATCAAAAATGACTCATCCCGAGCTCATTTTTTTCGTTGTGACGTCTAGTTTACGAATACATTATTGGCATAATGATTTTTTAATATTTTCATCAACAAAATGGCGTTTGAAAAAGTACGACTTTTTCGGGCAGAGTTTTTTGCGAATATCTTAATAACAAATTAATCTACTGGCATAAAACTTTCATAATCTGGTAGCTCGTATTTTTACACGAATTTGAAAAAAAAAATTATTTTTGTAAGATGTTTAGAAGCTGAGATAATTTTTTTAGTTGTTAATTACGCCATTTGTTTATTTATTAACATAAACATTTGAAATTTACATAGTAACTAGTTGAAGACTTGGTTTTTGTAACTCAGTGAACTGTCACGTATAATGTTATATATTAAGGTACGTAATGTCAATTTTTGACGTTTCTGTTTTGGTGAAAATTTTTGCACGTATTGATACTATTCGTACTGTTTATTACTGGTTTAACTAGTAAATGAAAGTAGCAACGTGGTATCTGTGTGCGAATGTACTAACTGTCTTTTCCGATTTGATCAGTTAAACTTCAATTTTCAAATATACTGATTAACAAAGTGGTGTGCTCGAATTAGGGCTTGTTAAATTCTCGCGATTTTATACAAATAGCTATGACTTCAAGAATTTCCAGAGAGGAAGGGAACATAGATGACATTTCGATGGAAATTTTGACAGTAGATACCGTTTACCAGATTTTAACTCAGACAGTCTAGTCATTTTACTGAGTTAAAAAATTCCTGTTTATCCCTAAAGGAGGCATTTTGTTTATAATATTTCAAGCTGCCTCAAGTCAAAACCACATGCACAACTTTTATATATTTATTTGCTTCTATAAATGTATAATAGTCCAGGGATTGAGCATAAAATCTAGGTGAAATAAAATTAATTAATTATCCGTACATTTTGATACTTAGACAATTTTCCCCATCAACTCCGACAAGATACCACGTGGCCGAGCTAAATTTTCACGCAAATGGATCGAAATTAAATTTTGCCAACTCTTCACACATATATGCTGACCGCTCCTATAAGCATGATTTTACTGTAAATAATTGCTTACTATTGCTTGGTATTTGCACACCGTTTTCTTTGCTTACTACTTACCGCTGTTTTTACCGATTTATTTATTTCTTTGCTTCTTACTTTTGCTATCAATTAAAATGTAGATACCAATGTACCTGACACATTTAAGCTCTGGTTATTCTATTATTTATTTGGTTTTCTCTTTCATTGTATTATTGAATTTTATATGTTAATAAACTTTGTTATCTACCAACACGTGTTATTTACTGCTGAATGTGAGTGAAAGTCTAAGTTGCCATCCAGGACCCCTGGGCATAACCGTTTCTCCACTGTAGCTATCCCAGCCCTACTGCAACAGGCGCTCGAGATAACCGAAATCACGCTCAGCGTCAAAGTAACGCTTCCACTTGATTATGGGCGGACGAAAGAAAGGACGTCACAATATACTGTTTAATAATTTTCTTACTTTTTATTGGGTATTTTGCCACTGAAAAATATTTAAAAATTTTAATGAAAAAATCTCTGCGCCAAACGGATCAGACATAGGTTGGTTCTTGAATACTTGACGATAGCTTTCATTTTCAGTTTCTAGTTTATTACATTGTTCTAGTTTATATATTTTTAGGTGTGAGACTTTTTGAAACAGTCAAGTATTCAAAAACCAACCTGTCTGATCCGTTTGGCGCAGAGGTTTTTTCATTAAAATTTTTAAGTATTTTTCAATGGCAAAATACCCAATAAAAAGTAAGAAAATCTGAATATGCCACAAATAGACAATTACAGACAATATTTAATAATTTATTTAAACATCAATCATGCATACACCTTCCCCTTTTGCATATCCGCATAAACCCAGTAAAAGGTACGTACAATACAAATCAAATTTATACAGTGTAGTATATGGACTAAGGTAAAAGTATTTTTAAACGTATACTATAAACCACAATCATGCTCTTTCATTAGTTTGTTATTAAGTACTCATTCGGCACTCCGCTCCTCGAATAGAAGGCAAAAAAAATGTTTTATTTAAATTGTTTATAACAAATTTATTAACAATATTTCAACAATGTTAATACGGTAGTTAATATTTCATCGTGGGACCCCAAATTAAAAAAAAACGTCGAAATGGCATCGTAAATGAAGCAGACACATCGTTTTTTTTTTTGTCGCTTGACCGAAAACGTTAACGTGGACACCTGAGGGCGGGACACGAAGACTCATTCAGACTGTAGTGTACAAAAATTGACCTTACGACAATTAATACATATTATACGTGACAGTTCGCTGAATTACAAAAATCAAGTCTTCAACTAGTTGCTATGTAAATTTCAAATGTTTATGTTAATAAATAAACAAATGGCGTAATTAACAACTAAAAAAATTATCTCGGCTTCTAAACATCTTACAACAATAATTTTTTTTTCAAATTCCTGTAAAAATACGAGCTACCAGAATATGAAAGTTTTATGCCAGTACATTAATTTGTTAAAAAACTCTGCCCGAAAAAGTCGTACTTTTTCAAACGACATTTTGTTGATGAAAGTATTAAAAAATCATTATACCAACAATGTATTCGTAAACTAGACGTCACAACGAAAAAAATGAGCTCCGGATGAGTCATTTTTGATGACGGGAACTGGGTCAGATTGAATTAAACATTTCAGACCTTTTTTATAAACAAATGAATTTTCTCGAAAAGAAATGAATATTTCTTGATGAAAATTTTATGGTAGCTTCAGGGTTACATAAGACATGTTTTCACCAAGTTCTAAGGATATAAGAAAATTTTTCACGGAATTAAAAATTACTGAAATTTTCGATTTTTTCGACAGTTCTTTTTGATTATTTAAAAAATTATTAACCGACTTAAATTATTCGGGTGGCAAATGAACTGTCTTTATATCACCTACGAAACGTCTAACATCAAATATGGCTATTGTCAATTGGCTTAGAGCTATGCTTAAAAAACTCGATTTTTCGTGATTTTTGCTCAAAAAGACGTTAATTAAAAAATGTTCCCCCATTCTAAAATGGGAGGAAATTCACAGGTATGTTCCTTATCAATGAATACATCGAATATACCATGTGGTTACCTGTAAGGAATTTCATCCAGCGGTTTTTCTAATTCTACTGGCCTAAATTTCTAGTGACAGAGTTTCAAATATATAAAGAACATTCCAGGACAAACATATAACCTTTCATTACCTTTACATAGAATTGAATTAATTCTCTATAACTTTCCTAATCAAACTTCCATAAAATGAAAAATGCGTAATGTTAGTTGCAGGGATTTTTCAAAGGTTACATTTTTGAAATTATTAGTAGGTAGTAAATGCATTTTCTTTCCTGTTGAAATTTATCCTGTTTCAGTTTATTTCATGTTTTCGTTTGATGCAATTAAAGTGGGACTTTATAGAAAAATTGTACTCTACGAACTAAGATCGAAAACTGATTACAAATGCTCTGCCTTGAGGCTCGCGGGATAGCTGTTATTTCCCTGTTGAGTGTACTTTAATAGTTACACGTCTCTTCTTCATCGTGCTATTCCAACCTGCGGCATTTCAACCCCCAACTCAACCTCCGACATCTTACTCTTCAATCATCTCAACCACCCGACATCTCAATTTTCAGAAAATAAAACCCCCGAAATTCCATCTCCGAAAAATTTAATAAATAGATTTAATATGACTGTACAACTGAAAATTTAAATACTAAATAATTTGGAAATTGAAAAGAGACAATTTAAAAATTGAAAGAAATGAAAAACTGAAAACTGAAAAACTGAAAAATTGAAAATCTGAAAGGTCTGAAAAACTGAGGAACTGAGAAACTGAAAATTGAAAAATTGAAAACTGAAAATTTAAAAACTGCGAAGAATAAAGGAATTAAAGAATACCTCACGTGGTACAAAATTTCCTTAAAATCTTCTTTGTGACACAACAATTTGTATTTGTAAGTAAACATTGAGTCAGGTAGTGCGTAGCATCCCATATCCAATTTTTGGGTTATAGTTTCTTAAAGTCATTTTCGTAGGACCTTTTGCTGTACAGAATCTGGACTATACCACCAATAACACCACAAGTAATACGACCCCCCTTTATCCCCGAAGGCTCTGGAAGAGCCTTGCGTGGAAGAGACTACACATTTAAAGACAAGGGACAGACACTCAATATCCGAATATATGGAGAATAATTTCTTCTTCTGAGAAATCCTAGTCCCACCACCGGAAATTGAACCTGTGGCTGCTAAATGAGAATCACATACCATTTAATATATATTTTACACTCTTTACTATTATACAAGTAGGGTTTAAACTAAATATCCCATTTGTTTACAATGTGATTTAATTTGATCGTAATACTGTATATATACAACAATACCAAAAATCTCGATGTTCGACTAAAGATCTTCGCTAGGCTATTATAATTTAGAGCCTGATAACATGCTTGTAGGAATCTATGCGTATTTTATTTAAGGTAGTACTCGAACAGGGTTAAAATAAATGCAGATCAAAAACTTTATGGCAGAAATGTGAGTTATATTTCAGGCATACAGGGCTAAACGGACTAAAAACCTGCTATAAACAATGGGTCAGCTATACAAAGATGTAAATTTTGTTAAGTGTACTTTTTGTGTTTTAAAATTTGGAGGATCTTCGCGGGTTTGGAAGCCAAGAATGAAAATCAAGTGTTTCTCAACCAAGCAACCGTATCATATAAGTGATGTAAAAAAGTGTTTGTATTCAAGAAAGACCCAAGACTTGGAACAGAAATGAAACAATATTATATGGAATTATGTTTAATATTGCTTATGGTGGCTTAGTTAATTGTTTTATTAAAATCGGATGCAAATATTTTATAACAAAATTTCATTTTTCTATTTACAATTTATGTTTAAAAGGAGTTGAACAAACTTGAAATCACTAAACCATTGATAAATATGTTTTTTATTTCATTATTGTTTTGCTTTAATATTATATAAATACTACCATGTAATTCAATACTATCACATAATTCAATATTTCTCGGTATTAGCTAGAAGACAGATTAATCATTAAATAACGAGTATTAAAGCGTTTAATTTTGTTTATCTAACGTGTATTCTAGTGAGCCCCTTTTTAGGCAACAATGTAAATAAAATGTTGTTTTGATATAGCTTCTGGATTTGTGCAAAGTACTCTCTTGTCGACAATAATGTTTATGTATAGTTGAAGTTTAGTTCAAAAGAAATAAAATAAATATACATTTTTTAAAAGATCTTCTTATGTACAACATTTGGCAGATACTTGGTAATCTACGTATTGTTCTAGTTCATCTTCCTTTGCTGTATAGTACGTCTCACAGCGTGACGGCATCTATCGCGGTTGCCTGCTAGGCCTACAAACTTAGCAAACTCCTTTCCCATCAGTTAATTTATGAAATCAGCCCAACGCAACGTCTAGGAGGATGTCGTCTTCGTCGCTTACCATCTAATTTTTATGTAATTTTTTAGGATTGTCTGCTATTTAGTCGATGTGTTCAAATAATGAAAGAATGGGGAGAGGATATGTCGCTGGGGAGTCGGTTTGGAGAATCTCTCTATTTTCACTCGCTCTGTCTACAATTCTAATTCTTATTTTATTATAAATTATACTTCAACCGCACTGAGAGCTTATTGTTGTCCTAATTTACGAAAACTATTTTTGGAAATGGAATAAGTATATATAGACCCATTGCCTAGATACAGATTAAAAAAGTTTATTTATTGTTACATTAAAAAATTTAAAAGGAACAATAAAATTAAATACTTATAAAATGTGGCGCAGAGGAACGCAATTTGGAATTGCTGACAAAACTAAAGTATGGGCAAAAAAAATTCATTTCAGGTACCTGATTCAGGACTTAGGGCATATTAGACTTTAAGAACATATTTAAAAATATTACAAGAGAAAAAATTGATCTTATTCATGGCACAATTTTTTTTAACTGTCCTGGCATCTCTGAAACACACTCCTAGAATGATGGGGAATGGTTTGTGGGTTTATGCATTTAAATCCCTCAAAATAGGCTTAACAATTTAATAGAGTATATGCAAATATATTTCCAAGAGGTCACGCTATAAAACATTTAGCGTACTAACTTTGACTATTCTTTTTGCTTAGGTAGTATATTAATTCAGTAATTTCATTTTAGCACATGCAAGATATTATTTACACTTCAGTTTATCTATTCAAATTAGGGTAAAACGTGAATATAAGAATGTGTAATATTATTGTGAATGTCAAAGAAAGAAGCAAGTAGTTTGAAGAAATATGAAACTTACCCTTTAGAAACTATGAATATACTTTTCTTAGTACACTAACACTATCATCAGTACAATCGTCGATACCTAATAAGTTACACAGTCAAAGTTGTTTATTGAGCCGGCGATTGTCAACATTGTCTCAATCTATAAAACTAAAACATTTATAACAATATAGACACTAGAATAAATCCCGATAGCAATATTAAAAAATGATTGTAAATATGTACTTCAGATATTATTTATTTATTTTATCTTAGATAAGAACATAAAGTCACTCCGTACAATTCACTTGTATAGGTATACTTCATTAAGTACATTTATGTTTGAAATTTGTGAGAACCCAATACAAAATGTAAATATTGTATCCTTAGAGACCGTTTCCTGTTTTGATTTAGTCGCAAAATAAATCTGATGTTTGCAATATATGACACCAACGATTTGATATTAGATTGATTGATTGATTGATTTGCCAGCGTAAGGTGGGCATTGCTGCCGATTCCGGTGCATGGAGATTTGTTCCACCACGCTGCCCGATCGCCCACCGATCATCCCACCGTGTGCCGGAACAAACCCCCGGTGCTTTTATATACCGCCGGACCGGCTACATACGCTGGATTGGACGTTGGACATGCTTGTTGTCAGCAGCGAGAGCCGCATGACGCATAGGGTAGGAGTATAGAATGGAGCGTGTAGGTGTTTGTGAGATGTTTCTTCTTGTTCCTTCTGTCTTCATCGGATGGAAAGTGTAGGCGTTTGTGAGATGATTCTTTCAGGTTTTCGTGCTTCTTTTTACTTTCAGGTTTTTGTGATATGCTTCTTCTTAGTTTCTGTCTGTGATCATCTTCTCTCATCTTCTGAGTTTTCTGTTTCTTCTGTTTCTGAGTCTGGCAGTGTGTATATCCTTGACATTTCTTTATTATTTTCCGTTTTTTGTTGCGCCGATTTTTCCCAGTGTGTATAATCCTTTCCTAGCTTATTCATAATCCTTTCGATTGTTGTTATCCATGTGTAGCATGGCCTCCTTATTTTCAGTTTGTTGCTGTTCAGTCGCAGCGCTTTCTTTAGTAGGTCGTCTTTGGACGTGTCCCCAGTATTTCATTGCGTATGATTCTATTCTTTTGATTATTGTTCTTCCCTCTAGTATTGTTGACGTTTTCTGTCGTTTTTGTGGTTTTCCTGTTTTTGCTAGCAGTTGGATAATGTCCCTTTCAGCATGCTGCGTTTTTGACTCCATATATCATCGTAGGCAGTATGATGGTGGTGTATATCTTTTTGGTTAAGCACCATGGTGGTTTATTGTCGTCAATAAAGGGTAGTAGAGCTCTTGTGACTCTATAGGCTGTTTTTATTCTTTTCCTTACTGTTTCCCTCCTTTTTAGTTGATTCGTTAGGTATGATCCTAGGTATTTCATTCTATTCGTGGTTCTCAGGGTGTAGTCTCCTATTTTGTATTCTTCCCTACTTGTTGGACTTGTTTTCATCAATGGGCTTCGGACCATTATTAGGCTCTTATTGAAGTTTATTTTCATTCCAGAGGAATCCAGATGTGGTGTCATGTTAGAAATCTAACGATGTCTTGTTCTTCCTCGGCGATGATGAGTATATCGTCGGCGTATGCAAGTACGAGGGGGGCTTTATCGTTCCATCGTTTCCATTGAAATTCTGATTCTCCCTTATTGTGCTTTCTATCACTTGGTCCAGGACTGTGGTGAATAGTCGGGGGGATTGGGGACATCCTTGTTTGACTCCTATATTCTTCATTTTTGATTGCGTCGTCTGTCCAAACCATTCTCTTGCAGTGTTTTCATGTAGCATGCTTTTATTATTCTGTTTATTACGTGGTGCGGTACTCCCCTATTGAGCAAAGTGTCGATTATAGCCTCATGCCTTATAGTATCATATGCCTTTTGGATGTCAATTGAGACTATATATAGTTTTGTTCCTTCTTTCCACTTTTCTTCCAAGATCCGTCTGGTGGTGTACATATGGTCGTCTGTTGATCTACCCTTGATAAATGCCGTTTGATAATCTGGTAGTTCGCCGATGTATTTTTCCATTTCTCTGAGGAGGAATTGTGCGTAGTATTTGTACCCTTCACTGCAGAGTGTTATTCTTCTGTAATCGTCCACGTCTTGTGGTGATTTGCTTTTAGGGAGCGTTATCTGTATGGTTGTGTTCTACTCCTCAGGCAGGGGTATGGTTTCCGTCCATGCGTTGGTGATGATTTCTAGGGTTAGCTGCTTTATGCTGTCCGGTCCATAATATAGTAGTTCGTTATTTATTTTATCTATTCCCGGGGCCGTATTTCTCTTAGCTCTGGTCATTATTTCTAGTAGTTCGTCTTTTGACTGTGGCTTGCCCAGAGGCCAGTGGTCCATTACTTGTATTGGTTCTATTTGACTTCTCTCTGCGTTTCTTTCTTCTAGTTTCCTGACCTAATGGTGCAGTGGTATGTATTTTCTTGGCTGCGTATTGTTGTTTCTCCTGTGTGTTTTGAGGTGTCTGAAAGTCTGGTTAAATCTCCGTTCTGCTGGAGTGGATTCTATGTTTTCGAAGAACTCCCTGCATTTTTTCTGTTCGTGCCTCCTCTCTGCGTCTCTTTTTTCTTTCCCGCTTCTATTATCTTTTTGTCTATGTTTGGTGTATATTGTTTTCCTGTGGCCTTTATTTTCTTTAGGTTTTCGTAATTTCTTTTCGTGTCTTTTCTTGTTGGGCTCATAGGGGATTTGTTACTTTTCAACGTTTTTCTCGCCGCTATTTTGATTTTTAAACTCAATGTCGACCAATTTAGTTCCTTTCCTGTTAATTGTTTTTCTATCTCCTTCTGGTATTTCTTTTTGATTTCTTCGTTCTGTAGCAGGGATATGTTCCATGTGTCATTTGCCGTTTTGCTGTATCTTTTTTTTTTGCTTCTTGTTTCTTTATTACTAGTGTTCCATATAATATTTTGTGACCTGTTTTGACGTTTGTTGCTTGTTTTTAACCCTGTCCCTTATTTTTCTATCCACTAGGATATGGTCTATTTGAGAGTTGATGTTTCCTTTACTCCAGGTATCAAGGCAGGTTAGGTTCTTGCCCCATGTGTTTCTAACTGTTATATCGAACAGATGTGCCAAGTTTTTTAGCGAGCTTCCGTTATCGTTTGTCCTTGTGTGGAGTGAGGTTTTTCCTATGATATTCTTGTCTTCGTGTGTTTGGTCGTCCTTTCCTATATGCGCGTTGAAGTCTCCTAGTATTATTATGTTCATTTTTCCCTTCCTATTTCTTTTGGTTTCTTGGGTGATCTGTCTGAATACTGGTCCTGCCCGTTTGTCGGAGGGCACATGTATTCCTAATATGTATGTGTTTTCCTTTCCAATTTGTAAGTTTTCCATGGTTATGTTTTCGTTTACTTTTCTTGTCTTTATCTGGCTAGGGGTGTTCCGTCTTATTGCCCATGCGACTCCTCTGATGGTTTTTCTTTGTCCACCGCCCCCACTTAGATGCTATTTGTATTTTTGAGTAACTGCGGTTCCGTCTATCATGTGTGTCTCTTGTGTATGTGTTCCATCATAAGAGCCTCATCGATTTTTTCTCTTTTCCCCCTCGTTATGCAGCCTCTGACACTCCATGTCGCCAGAATTATGTCATCGTGTTGTAATTTTTGACTGTTGGCTTCCTCTGTTCTTTGTGATATTTGGTACATGTTTATGTGCGTTGCTTCCTCTAATTCTGTGCGGGGTGTTATTGCCACATTTCGAGCGTATGTTTCTTCTGGTTTGTCCAATTTACTTATTAGAATATCGTGGTCGACGCAATCGAATACCCTGCTGAGATCGCAAAAGATACCAACCGTGCATTCGCCCGCGTCGATGTATTTTATCAATGTTTTATTTTTTAACTTAGCAATTAAAAGGTTTCACAATTCAGTAGCAGTGAATGGGTTTAAAAATAATGTATTCACATTATATTTAAAATTTACGTCAGTTGGAATTTTCTGTGGTGGAATATGATTTTTTAATCTCTAACGGAGTATTTATGAAGAAATCATTGAAAATGGATACAAGTTTATCCGGCTTTTCAATTCTTTCCTCATTGTGTTTAATCGTCATATTATTTTTACAATTTTTATTTGAATTTCAGTTTGCTAATTCTGATAGAGTATTCCAAGAAGTTTTTGTCAGATTATCTGATATGGTAATTTTATTTTGGTAGTATTCTCTGTTTTTGTTTTTTACCAATAAGAAATGTTTCTCCTTCGCACGTTTATATAGAGCAGCAAGCACTGGGTACCAATTTTTTTTAAATATATAAATCTTTTAAGTTTCTACTGGATAATATTACATCAGTATCTACCCAATTTTTACTATAATTTTTTATATTACAGCGTCTCAGTGGAAAACAAGCATTAAAGTCAAATACAAATTTTGTAACAAAGTGCATCGTCGATATTTTGTATTAAGAATAGCTCCTCCCAGTTTTCATTTTGGAGTGCGGATGCAAAATTGTTGATGGAATACTCGATATAACTTTGTTTAAAACAATATAAATTATTTTGTATTTGATTTCTTGGTAGGTTTAATTCAGAACGTAGACGTGGTCAGAGACAACATTGTCAAAAACACCTACTTGTCCATCGTTGTCGAAATTGCTGAAAATACTATCAATTGTTGATAAAGAAGCTCCTTGCATACGGGCTGGCCACCCCGCCACATGATGCATATTAAAACAAGAAAACATACTAGTTACTTTGTTTAATTCTTTGGATTCTTTCTAAGCGTCACAGTTGAAGTTCAGCTAGTTTATAAAAAACTACGTATTAACATCATTATTTTTTTTTCACAAGTGCAACACAACGCAACAATATAGGTTGCTTAATGTATTCCGGCCCTGCGAGCAAATAGATATTAAACGTTACATTGCAGTTTAAATATTATTATTAAATATTGGACTGTAAGTTGCTGTTGGTCTCTACTTAAGTAAGATAGTTTGCTTCTGAGAATTTGCAGTTTATGTTTTATCATGTAATTGATAAAACTTGTTGTGTAATATTAATTCAATTTTTTAAGATATACAGTGTCAATAAATATAAATGAATATAGTATATTTTATCAATACGTTGTGTTTATTTTGTAAGTACTTACTAGTTTACACCAGGTATAATAAATCAGTTGAGATATACCAATTAATTTTATCACAACGATTCAAGGGCTACTTTACTTCGAGATAACATACCGGGTGTCAACGAAATCACTTTCCAGCCTCCATTAATCACTTTTTTCGGAGTTACGCAAAATTATCAAATGTTTGTACTAAATCATAATATCATAAATATTAACAAAGCTGGCTTAAAAATCTTAATAAAAAACATGGACTTAAGGTAATGACAAATAGTGGAGTAAAACCAAGAGTATAAATCACCTATCAGGTGAGCGCTAGAACGTTCTAGTCTCCGGGAGTAGGCCAGGCCGTGCGTGCTGTTGGCAAATTAAATTTTATAATATTGCAACAACTTTTGTAATATTTTAACATAGTCAATTAACAGTTTTAAATATTATGAAATGATTAGTGCTAATTTCAAGTCGCTATTTCACTTCACTTGTTCATAAATGACCAAAATGCGAGAAATGTCATATCTCGACTCCCAATTGGCTTAGGTAAAACTTTTTTTTATAAATTGTTTCTAGTCTTATGTATTTTTAATGTACGCTAGTAATTTTTAATTTTTGGTAACACATTTACGAGTAAAATGCATTTGTTTAAGAAAAACTTAAACAAATTTAAAACAAATGGTTTTCAAGAGAATTCGGATACATTCAGTTTTCTAAACAAGTTTCTAGAATAATTTTTCTCTTTCCTTATTACGATTAGAGTCATAGAACTAGAGTTATTGAAGCAAACTGCGAAAAAACACGATTTTGAACATTCTTTTTGCTTATACAAAAGCTTTTCACCACACGGATTTAATTCAAAACTTTTCCTAAACTTCTTGTAATGTCTGCAACAAGTTCCAAGCAAGTTCCAAGCAATAGAATTGCTATAGAAAGACAATTCCCTACAAATTTTAGTTTTACTGCACTAAAAATGGGGATCTATTGGAAGCTTTAAAAATACGTTATTGCTACCGATTGTGTTAATATTTATGTAGTTAATTCAGATATTATTAATTAATATTTTCTTGACAAAGATAATCTGAATTTATGGCCAGGCTATTACTCTTTATTGGACTATTGGACATACTTAATACTGATGCAATATTATAAAAAGTTTCACCAATATTATTAATATGAAATAAGGATTTTGTTATTCGGTAGATTAAGCTTACTACTAATCGGTTACAAATTCTAGATATTATTAATAATTTTCGGGCAGATATTCAACTTCTCCAATTAATTCTATAAAAAATTATCATATTATATGGCATAGAGCACGGTGTAATAACATCAATTATGATTTAAGTATATAGAATGTTCCAAATTTTAATTATTTATTTTCAAAACTAAAGGAAAAAGTGGGGGTGTATCATGATTCTGTTACAGCAGTTGTATAGACTAGACATCCCTTTTTACACTAACTGTTAAGCATTATATATAAGCTTGACGTGCCATATGTAAACTTTTTGTATTTTATGAAAACTGGAGAATAAAAATCAATCAACAAATCAATAAAAGACAAAAAACAGGAAACTCCGATAATACAGTTTGCGAATAAAAATGATAAACTATGGATAATAGAATTAATACCGTGTGTCCCATATTAATTCTGCATGTCCGTGTAATTTAAAAAATGCTTTATAAATTAAATTTGACTATAATGACCATAATGGGCCATAACGGCTTCGTTACGGAAATGAATGAATATTCTCTATAACCCCTCGAAATTTATCTTTTAGGGATACTCTGTATATTATGAAAATAAATCACAGATAAATATTAAACTTAAACGTAATAGGTTATGCATCTTATCAGAATGATTTAAAATTATTATTAATTATATTAAAGAAATTACCCATTTTAATATAAGCATTGTCTGACTAAATAGCTTCTTGGATTTCGTTTAAATATGGCATGTGCTAAGGAATTTTCTATATATAATATTTCAGCCTATCCTGTTTCATGTAATGTGAACAAATGAAGTAATAAATTATTACTATTACTAACCTGGTCCCGTGTGACAATATTACAAGTTAATAAATATTAATGAGATAATTATAATGAAAATTTAAATTTACGGTTGTAATGGCAAAATATGTTTGATTTAGTTTATAAAATAGGTTGTTTATATTTTCATTAAACTCCAATTTATAATAATTGACTTGTGCACCAAGAAATACTGTGCTGTTATTTGCTTATATAAGAGTGTTATTGGTTAGGTTGATTAAATTTTGTTTTAATCTGTTAGAACTGATTTATTTTTATAATTTATAAGTGATTACTTATGCATTATTCACTAAATTTATTTATAACAGATAATTACTACCGCATCCACGTAGTGGATTGAAGGTATAGTAATCGTTTTTCTTGAAATAGATTTAGAATGTTATGAAACGTCGAGATTTTAAATTTGAGCGAATTAAATGTTCTGTCGGTCTGTCTATCTGTAACTTTTTTGTCCGCACGTTTTCTCCGGAACGGTTTAAGATATTGACTTGAAATTTTGTACAAATATATATTATAACGAGATTTGAAACTAGATTGTTTTTTTAACATATCCGGTGAAGGGTTGGGGAGTAAACAGTGGTAAATAGGGGGAAATAAGTCAAGCAAGCTGATAAGAGTACAGAAACTTGAAATATGGTGTATGTACTAGAAGTCAAGGCCTCGATATTTTTTATCATATGTTCCCCCCTCCCCCCCACTCCATTATTAAAGGGGTTGGTTGGGACTGGATGTCCATAAATCAATTATATTTTTAATTTAAAATATCTTTAATTCCTGTTACACTAGTTGATCTTCTCACCAATAGATGGCTGTAGTAGGTATTTCATTTGAATAAAAGATGATTGCTTTTTCTACTGAAAGTGTAAAAATACAGTTTTTGTTTTTTTTTATGTTGAGGAGAAAATCCTATATAGATAGTAGTAGTAATATATAGTTAGACGTAACATATTGTTCTTACCCCGAAATATAGTTAAACTGATTACTATTCTTTGGTGAATATTGTTAGGTATTGAACCCATTTTTCCCTCCTGTCCTCCCCTATACCTAACAATAGTGTTGTGCAGTTTTGAATGCAGTTAGTTGGTAAGTCAATTTTTCTTCTTTAGACTCACTCCAGTCTATTTTTTATAGTTGTTTGGTATTAACTAATTTCTAATTTGAAGAATCTTTAAAATTGAAAATTATCATACAGGGGTTGATAAAATAAAATTGAGATATTCACTTGAAATTTAGTATATGTATATATTACAATGACATTTGGAACTAAATTATATTTTTGGATTATTACGTTGAAGGGTTGGGGTTAAATCAGGGTAAATAGGGGAAAATAAGTAAAGCGAGCTGGTAAGAGTACAGAAACTTGGAATTCGGTGTATATACTACCCTAGTAGCACAACATATTGGACCAATATATAATCCATATAGGACCAATATATGAATATTCGTCCTATATTCATATATTGGTCTTATATGGATTATATATTGGTGCATCATTGGTGCTACTAGGGTAGAAGCGAAGGTCTCAGTATTTTTTTAATAATATTTTCCATCCCCCACCACCCCATTCCCTTGGTGTATATATTAGAAACCAAAGCCTAAGACTTCTTTCTAATATTTTTCTACCGTCTTTTTACGTCTTGATGCTGACCGACGCCTAGCGTCACTTTTGTAAAGCTTGTGTATTTGATAAATTTTGATATCCAAATTTACGTTCTTGCATTTTTACGTCTCGACGTCGATCGATACCAAGCTTCGTTTTTATAAAACTTGTGTATTTGATAAATTTTCATTTCTAGATTCATATTCTTGCATTTTTACGTCTCGATGCCGATCGACGCCCAGCGTCGTTTTTATATAACTTGTGTATTTGATAAACTTTGATATCTAAATTTACGTTCTTGCTTTTTTACGTTTCGACGCCGACCGACGCCTACCATCGTTTTTGTAAAACTATGGTATTTGATAAATTTTGATACCTAGATTTATATTCTTGCATTTCTACGTCTCGACGCCGACTGACGCCTAGCGCCGTTTTTGTGAAACTTGTATATTTGATAAATTTTGATACCTATATTCATGTTCCGCATCTTTACGAAATGAATTTTTTTATGAAATATTAATTTAAAGCCTATTACAATTACTCCGAGTTGTGTAACTTTTTAAATTTTTTGTCAGCAGCTTAATAAAAATTTGAAAATTTCTAAAACTTTTCTTTATCTCTATCCCTGTACATTTTGCAGATTTTGTAAATATCATGTCAGGCTTTAAAGTTAGCCAAGTTCATTTTCAATGTCTTAATGAAGCTTGCTAAATTGTAACTTTTTGTAAACTATTTTATGACATCTGCCCAAAATATTATTAAAATTCTATGACCAGTTATTTCCGCATACTAAAGTGCCAGTATAGTCAAGAAGTTTACCTTTAAATAGACTTGGAAGAAAAATCTGGATGTGGAAGTAGTGATTTCTGAGACAGCGGCTTTCTAAGAATGACTTCATTATAAGATTATTCTGTAACAACAATGGTCATTGGTCATGTCATCTGAATACATATATATTCTACCATCCTTCAGCAATATAGTAGATCGTATATGTACAAGAGAACAACAGTGGTCTTATCACACCGTCTTGAGGTGTTCCTAGTTCTGTGATATAAGGATCTGAATATTATGAATGATGTTATCAGTTTATCCGACTATCCATTAATTCTATTTTTCTGCTAAAAATACCGTGTTGCTAATTTCGAATGCCCTTGAAAACAAAACACGCAGTTTTTGTTATCAATATTTCCATAAATAGATTGTATTATTTCTATAGAAGTAGTTTCTATTGAATAATTTTGACGGAAACCATGTTGACACGGTGATAACATTTTGTTGTTATTCATATTAATTATACTATTATACGGATCTCATTTTACTATTTTTGAGACAGTAAGATAACTTATTAGAACACATTCATAGTATTCTTGCTGGATTCCATCTACACAACTACTGTTTTTATTTTCGAACTGTAAAGTTAGGTCAGGGGACTTAGCCATCTTATCGATTATCTCGTCAGGAAACATTTCTCTTAAATAACCGTTAACTATACTACGACTATGAGCCTACTGAAAATTCATACACAAAACTAAATACATTTCAGGAGGCAGATAAACCACTAGATTCACATGCCTTCTGATAGCAACCAAGACCAGCTACAAACATTGAGTTAAGGTGCGTTAGGTACGTCCGTTATAGTAAATCACTGTGTTGTAGCATTGCGGTCTATCTGAATATGTTAGTCTGAATGATTTACTACAACAATCTTCTATATCAGGTATTATTGTAGGTAATAATAGATAAAACTCGTACGTACATAGTTTTATGAAACTTTCTTCTTCTTTTGATTCACAACGTCTTGTCAGACGTTCTAGAATCATACAATATTCCAGTCGGCCTCCCCTTGCCATATAGTGTGTACGAAAGCTTCACGCCATTCATCGTAGATGTCTGCTAGGCGCACGGCCTCACCAAAGCTCTTTCCTGTTAGCTTTTTGATGGTTTTAGCCCAACGCTTTGTGTCTTTCTCTTCGCTTCTTGTCATCAGCCTTTCCCTGGACTGTGGCCAAAACATGAGGGGATTCGAGAAAATACTATGATAGGGAGAGTCGCCTTGGGAATGTATTTTTTGGAGAATCGAGTTGTTGGTGCGATAGGCTGTCCAGGGAACTCGCAGCAAACGTCTCCATACCAATATTTCGAAAGCATCAATACGCCGTCTGTCTGTCTCCTTGGTAGTTCATGTCTCAGCAGCGTAAAGAAAGATAGAGAAAACTAGAGCATTAGTAGTCTTATCTTTATGCGTCTTGTGATATTCCTGTCACGTCAAACTTTGCTCAAGTGGGAAGTTGCCGATCTTGCCATCTGTATCCTTCATCGAATCTCATGCTCGCAGTTTCCGGCGTTGGCCACAAGAGTCCCACGTGTTCAGATGTTAAAGAGGGGTGATGACAGAACGCAGCCTCGTCTGACGCTTTTGCCAATTTTACACTTGTATTGTCAATCTACACTAAAGCAGAAGTGGTAACCTAGGTTACAATAATGTAAAAATGACATTTGAAAAATTAGTTGCAACATCGAGGTACAAATTCGAAACCAGAGAATACTAACAAAAGTATGCTACTATTGGTATCGTATACACGCAAAAACAAGCTAACTTTTCGCCGATTTACTGCACTTTTTATATAATTGTTGTACATTTTAGAGGATAGTCTCCGCAGTTTTTTTCTAAATAATATTAGTTTTAGATATTTTTTAATAATTTTTTTTTATTGATCGATTATGTTCAAAATGGGGTTCTTCCTCATGCTAACACTAACCTAGTGTCCAAATTTCAATACAATCGGACGTTTCGTTCTTACGTAATCGTGATTACAAAAAACGTCGGACGGACAGATGGACGGATGGACATTTTGAAAATTGTTCAGAATTCGATTACCAACACCGTCATATGAAAATTTTGCCTCTCCGAGCAATATTACTGGTTTCAGAAATGTGCCGATTGAATGCAATATACTCCTCGTTTTGTATTTGCGAAGAGTATAATAAATGTGTTAGATGTAAAAATTAAAAAAAATAAAAAACTAAAAATTGTAAATAATATCTCAAAAACAAATAACTATTTTTGTCTTTTACCTTTACTGTAAATCTCCTAAAAAGGCGCTGCCTAAGGAATCACTACTTCCACATCCAGAATTTTCATCCAAATGTCTTTGAAGGAAAACAACTTGACTATATTTGCGCTCTAGTGTGTGGAAATAATTGGTCACAGAATTTTAATAATATTTGAGGCAGATGTCAAAAAAAAAAAATTGAGGCGTTGGTTGGCACGTGCACCAAATTTCAGCAGAATATTTCAATTTTATTTTATCAACTTCTATAATAATAGAGTGGAGTTGGTGAAGGGTTAAAAAATATTATAAAGAAATCTGAGGCCTTGGCTTCTAGTATACACTAAGTCATGTTTCTGAATTCTTATCAGCTTGCTTTACTCATTTGGTTCTATTGACATCTATTTACTCCCCCATCCCTTCGACGAAATTATCTCAAAATGTGATCTAGTTCCTGATGTCGTTATAATACACACGTGTACCAAATTTCAAGTGAATATCTGTTATAATTTATCAACTCAATAATCGAGTGGGGTAGTGGAGGAGTTGAAAAATATTATAAACAAATTGGAGGCCTTGGCTTCTAGTATATACACCAAATCTCAAGTGTCTGTACTCTTATCAGCTTGCTTTACTTAATTTCTCATATTCACCCCTATTTAACCCCCAACCCTTCAACGGAATCATCTCGAAATATAATCTAGTTCCAGGTGTCGGTATAATACATCATAAAGAAATATGAGGCCTTGACTTCTAGTATATACAGCAAATCCCAAGTTTCTATACTCTTATTAGTTTGCTTTGTTTATTTTTCAATATTCACCACCATTTAACCCCCAAACCCTTCAACGGCATCATCTCAAAATATAATCTAGTTCCAGGTGTCGTTATAATATACACGACATACGTGTACCAAAATTCAAGTGAATACCTCAATTTTATTGTATCAACCTCTTTAATAATATGGTGGGGGTGGGGTGGTGGGAATAATTGAAAAATATTATAAAAAAATATGAGGCATTGACTTCTAGTATATACACCAAATCACAAGTTTCTGTACTATTATTACTTTGCCTTACTTATTTTCCCACATTCACCCCCTATTTAACCCCTAACCCTTCAACGGAATCATCTCAAAATATAATCTAATCCCAGGTGTATCAACCCCTTCAATAATAGAGTGAGAGTGATACGGGGGTATGTAAATATTATAAAAAATCTGAGGTCTTGGCTTCTTGTATTTACTCCACATTCCAAATTTTTGTGCTCTTACCAGCTTGATTTACTTATTTTCGTCTATTTACTCCTCTTTAGCTCCCCACCCTTCACCCGATAAGATCAAAAATCCAGTTCTAGATCTCGTCATAGTATATACGTGTATAAAATTTCAAGTCAATATCTTAAACCATTCCAGAGATATCGTGCGCACAAAAAAAAAGTTACAGACCGACAGACACACCGACAGATAGACAGACAGACAAGCAGACCGACAGACAACCAGAATTTTTTTTGCTCAAATTTAAAATCTCGATGTTTCGTGATTTTCTAAACTTATTTCAACAAAGAAAAATTTTTGAAATATTTTTTACGTGGATGTGGAAGTAAAAGCCTGTACAATGTGTGAGTTAAAATCACGACGCAAATTAAGAAAATATGAATTGTTTTCAAAAATTCACGATTGTGGTTTGTCTCAATTAATTATTTATACTAAATACTAATAACTTAATGCAAACTGTTACGGTTCAAAATACCACAAAATTAAACCACCTGAAAATTTGGTGTCGGTAGGCAAGCATAAAATTAAACTGCTTACAACCCGCCTCGCGAATAGAATATCACCCAACGTCACAGTGTAACTCTAGAGCGCTCTGTAAAATATGACTGCGCCGGTACCTACCTACAGAGAGAGAAAGAGAGGGCTATGCACAACCGCTGAATTATTACTCAACGAAACTCGTAGGTTAGATAATATGCATGTAGGAAATTGTAGAGCATGTTGGTTGTTACGTGGGTTGTCCCAGGAGGTATTTTCTTGGGCGAATTGGATCATTTCTCCCTCGACGGAAAATGTACTGTCACTTATACGCATGAGTTGCTTATATCAGCTGGTTCAATTTCCTGTTTTTTTCTTGCTTCTAGAACTTCGACTTGAGCTCTGGAAGGCCCGTGGGCCATTTTGGGAGGTCAGTTTATGCCTAGTCACCTCCGAGGGCAAACGTTATTTATATAAAACGTCCAAATATTTTCTTGGGATCTATACCTCGAGGTGTTTTAAGTTGTGTCCGTCTTGTGTTGTTTATGCGGATCAACTTGTCGACTGTGTTGTCGGATTTGTGGTTTAAACTCGAGCTGCTGGTAAGTCCACGTGTTCTCCAATTTCATTTCGTGTCTTACATAAGTTTTCCCTATAGTGTACGTCATTCCCTGGAGCTCGGGAGATTGCCGACGGCTGGATTTCTAGAATAAAACAGGAGAACCGCAGTTTATGCGTAAGTGTTGTACCTATTTTTCTGACACGTTTTATAGAGTTTTTCTTTGTCTACTTACAGGGTTCTTTTCTTCTTCCGTTTTTTTATCTTATTCTTATTACCTCATATTTTGGCGTCCATTCTCTGGCAACCTACCCCTTTCTGCACGTTCCGGCTACATGTTCTGTTGTTCCGGGTTCTATTATTAATCAGGAACCCCCGGATCAACCTGCCACCCCCTTAGTCAATTGGAGGACTTATTTGGGATTATTGCGAGGTGTTATTAAGCTGTCAGAGCTTCATGTGCCCGTCTTCGCCAGTCGTAACCGCCGCTCCCGCCTAGTCATCGTTGTGAAGGAAGCTACAGCGTCCCGACGCCCACTACCACCACCGTTATAGATAAGTAGCAGCTCATGATATTTTTTTAATATAATCTTTTAATCAGTGTTTATTGTATTTATCTCAAGGGGGTATACTCCCCTTATATTTTATTATATTGTGTAGGCCAGTGCCGTGTGCAGTTTACTTTCGTTTTAACAAGTCTCTTATAATTGGTTATTTACTGTACTTGCGGTTACATGATCACGTAACGCCCCCTTTTAAATGTAATACATATTTTTTTTAAGAAGTAGGGACAGTTTAGGCCTGTCCTATTATCCGCGTGTGATACCATTGTTTCTAATATATATATGTAAATATATCATATACATTATATACATTTCCACATTTTTTTTGGATATAAATTAATTATTCACTGCCTTATTGCACATTATAATAAACTTATTAGTTAGTAACTCGAGTTTTAATTCTGTGTGGGTGTTGTGTGAACCAAGACCCTCTCCGACGACATCAAGGCTCAAGGAAACCCACCCCAGCTCGAGCTAGACCGTGCAGTGGGCCACTTCGTGGATGAGAGCCATTGGGGTGGCGCACTCAAAACAAATTTGCTACACCTAGTGCACTCTCAATTTTCAATAAATCCCCACTTTGCATCACTATTAAATAGAGATATTATCAAATATTATTGCAGATGTTAATCAATTATTAACTATCTCTTATTTATTTTGAATTTAATATTACCCTACTATTAACTATTACTCCATTATTATTAATCTCTTTTTTTTTTTTTATTTTTTTTTTATGCGGTGTAACAATGGCGCCCACACTCTAGTCTTTGTTGTCTGATGGGTGGTTTCTAGTATTTCAGATTTTGGAGATTCTTGTTTCGCACACACTTTACTTGCAGAATTAAAACAAATATATATCATTTTGTTTTAAATCTTTTCAGGAATGTAGTAGATAAGCGTTACTATACATAAAAAGGTGGTTTTATAAGATAATATTTTACGGTGGACGTCGGTTATCGCTGCCATATCGGTAGTTTTAAAATTATCTTTGTTATATATGTTTTATTCCTTGCTTTCAAAAAAAGGGATAGTTCTAGATAAGTGTTCCTTTATTTATGATTTATTTTTTGTTCTTATTCGTACAAAGAAAGCTAGTGATAACATTATATGTGTTGCTGGATTTGTACCAATATATTTTAAACTGTAATTTTAACGAAAATAATAGCGATTTCTATTCTGGAATTTTATTAAGTATTTTACTTAAGGAATTTTTTTCGTATATCTGTAGATATGGTTGATATATTTATGGTACAGGTTAATGGGTGAATAATTTTCATATCTAATTATTTTGTCTGGTTTTTTGTGTTTCTTATATCACATTGCTCTGGCATACGACTGCATGCTTCTTATACAGGGTGTACGGAGTACTTGTATACCTACTTAATTAGTTATATATTACGCTAGTTTGTTACTTTACTTTCATACATTTAAACATTTTTTTTTTCCTTTTTAGTTATATTTATTCGTAAATATAGTTAATGTTAACGTGCTTATGGTATATCAACATTCTTATTTCATTGATTAGTGCCTTCTGGTGCTTACGGTTGTTGCGTTCTCTCTTTTTTAGGTAGGGGGGGGAGGAAATTCCTTCTGGAATTTAAATATTACGCACATCGTAAATATTTTTTTTACGCTTAGTATATTAATTGACCGGCAAATTTTAATTCTAGTTGGTCAATACTTTCATATTTCAATAGTTAATTCGGTTAATAGTTTAATTTATATTTAGAATATTTAAGATCAATTAGCTAAATAACTTAGATACGTAAGATAGCGATTGCTGCGCATTGCTTATTTTTTTCTTCTATTTAAGACGAGAGTTAGTGGCTATTGCTCTACTCTTTCATTTTTTTAAATTAATATAAATAGGAAAGTAACCTATACATTTTAAATAGTTTAGGAATTGGATATACATATTTTCTTTTCTCATTTTCTATTGTAAGTTATACAGTCTCGCGATGGAGATTAATAGACTCTTAAGTGATGAACTGTCATATGAGCTGCGCATGCGCAATGCCCCAGATCAAGGTACAGTTCAAGACAAGCGATCGCGGTTACGTGGGCTAATGAGGTTAGAGAAACTGGGAAGTTCTATCGCTTATGCAACTATTGTTGATGCAGATGCAGAGTTAGAAATTTGCAGACTTAAACTAAATGAGCTAACGTATTCTGTCCGCGATTTTGATGTCCAAAATGCAACTAACGAACATAGCCGGTTACAGTCCAGGATTTTACATGTCATGAATAGACTTAATCGTATTACCGAGTCACGAGCTGCTCCATATAAAAGCCAGTTGATTTCTCAATGTGCAAGCTTAACAGCCAAGCTCGAGGATATTATTAGTAATATAGAAATAAATAACTCTGCTTCTGCACTTCAGCAAGGTTCACTCATTGACGCACCACTTCATCTACTCCCAGAAATAATTCATCAAACCCAACAGCCTAGCACTTCTCCAGTTCATGCGGCCTCTTTAATTCGCGCAGAAGAGAGCGTAACTCGGGCTGGTCCATCTCATGTGAGATTTGCAGACGGCAGCAGCCCACGAAATTTATCAAATAGTTCGAGCATGTTACCAACAGTCTCTCAACTTGATAATGTCGCTACTTTGGCGTCTGCGGATAATCGGATTAATAATGTTGATGATCCATTGGTGATACATCCCATTTTACCCTTCCCGTCGGTAAATATGGAGATGCGACCACAAGCAGAAACACACAGGGGTGGATTGGACCCAAACTCTTTGAGATATGGTGTCCAACCACAGACTGCTGTGAATTGGAATGGACCTAATTATCAGTGTCCTAGATCCGGTCCCATACATGCACAAAATCTTGTAGATGTATCACGGGAGGGACATACTAATGAAATCACCTCACTTGGGAGGAACATGAGAGATCTGAATTTAAACGATGCTTTATCGTCGTCCGCGTACGATCAGATCTATAGAGTTGACAGGAACACACATGATGATTCCTTGCGTTCTTGCTTCGTGACCGTGTCTAGGTGGCAAGTATGTTTTGACGGTAGAACTAGTGTCACTAACTTCTTGCAACGAGTTGAGGAGCTTCGTACGGCGAGTGGTATTACCAAACCACAGTTATTGAAATGCGCCTCAATGTTATTTAATGGTGCAACATTGGAGTGGTATAGGGCGAACAAGTCAAATATCCACACTTGGGATGACTTAGTTTACCAACTTAAAATTCTTTATCTATCGGACAATTATGATGAGAGCATTATGGAAACTATCCGTAATCGCACTCAACGAATGGGGGAAAAATCGGCAATATACATAGCGGTGATGGAAAATTATTATAATCAACTATCACAAAAACCCTCGGAGTCTGATCGTCTCGTTACTATCCGAAGGAGGCTATTGCCTTACCTTCAAAATCAACTTGTCATGCACGATCGTGACATAAAGACTATTTCGGATTTAACATCGGCGACTAGACATATTGAGAACACCTTCTCGCACACACAAAAACTTCGGTTATCCACGGTGGCAGGACGAGGCGTAGAGAGCCGTCGAGTGAACGAGCCCATCCATATGTTAGACATGGAAGATTTTGATGTAGGTGTAAATTTTCAGGGTGGTATATCGGATACTCCGATAAATCAACCTCAGGTTTTGGCTTGCGCTGAACCTTCCTCGACAGGGCCAACGGTTGATACTCATCGGGCTGCGAGAAATCAACAGTCGATGCGGATGATCAAGTGCTATAACTGTAATCAAGTAGGCCATCATAGGATCAATTGTTCTCAACCTCTAGTAATTCGTTGTTATAAATGTAATTCTCCCAATTATACCGTTCGCACATGTCCCAACTGTTCGGGAAACGTCAATCAGGGTCAAGGTCGGGTCGAACCTTGAACCCTACTCTTGGAATATCGACCCACGATTCTTGTGAATATCGTAAAGTCGACATAGTTTTAGACTACGTACTGGCTAATATAAACGACGACGAACGGCCGTATTTAAATGTTAAAATTTTTGGTATTAACTTCCTAGGACTTTTGGATTCGGGAGCTTCCCGGACTGTTCTTGGCTCAACGGGTTACGAGGCGTTTAAGCGCTTTAACCTTGAGCTATTGCCTAGTAATATTCAAACTTGTAGTGTGGCAAATGGTGAATCATGTCAAGTTATAGGAAGCTACGACGTGCCCATTTGTGTAGAGGGTAGAGTCGTCGTGATGAACACGCTGGTGGTACCAGGCCTACCGCACTCAATTATTCTAGGTGCCGATTTCTGGTACAAGGTAGGAATCGTTCCTAATTTAAGGAATGGTTCTTGGACATTCACTGATTCACCACAACCAAACGTTTTAACAATTGCTAACAACAATACTCTTGACCCAAAACAATCCGCGGAGTTGGAGAACTTGATAACAAGTATATTTGCTGAAATGCCTGATAAACTTGGTTGTACCTCACTTACAAAACACACAATTAAAACAAAAGCGGAACCTATCAAACAAAGATTTTATCCGATTTCTCCGGCACTCCAAAAACATGTAAATTGCCAACTCAATGACATGCTAGAACAAGGTATTGTCGAGCCTTCATCCTCGCCATGGGCTTCGCCTATAGTGATGGTAAAGAAGAAGGACGGGTCGTACCGGTTCTGCGTAGACTACCGTAAACTTAACCAAGTCACAGAAAGAGATGCTTATCCCTTACCCTTAGTCAGCAGTACGCTCGACAAATTACGTGATGCGAAATACCTTTCGTCGTTGGACATTAAAAGCGCATATTGGCAAATCCAAATGGCAGACGATAGCAAGCCCTTAACAGCCTTTACTGTCCCAGGGCGAGGATTGTTCCAATTTTGTCGCATGCCTTTTGGGCTGCATAATGCCCCAGCACGGTGGCAAAGACTAATCGACGATGTTCTCGGTCTAGACCTAGAACCGTACGTATTCGTATATTTGGATGACATCATTATTGTCACCCAGACATTCGAGAAACACCTCGAAATATTAAGGGAGGTATTCCGTCGCCTACTGCGAGCGGGTCTCACAGTGGGACGGGATAAGTGCCACTTTTGCCGTCCAGAGTTAAAGTACCTTGGATATGTCGTGGACAGGAAAGGGCTGCATGTAGACCCAGAAAAGGTTTCGGCCATATTAAACATTCCTGATCCTAAAAATGTGGTAGAAGTACGAAGAATATTAGGTATGGCAGGATGGTATAGACGCTTCATCCCAAATTTCTCTACGCTTGTTGCTCCGATAACTAACCTATTGAGAAAACACACCAGGTTTGCCTGGTCAGATGCATGTAAGACTGCTTTTGAAACCCTTAAACAGCATTTGGTGTCAGCTCCGGTTATGAGCTGTCCGGATTTTAGTAGGCCCTTCACTATTCAGACCGATGCAAGTGATTTTGGCCTAGGTGCGGTTTTGACGCAGTCCTATCCGGAAGGTGAACGGCCCATAAGTTTTATTAGCCGGTCGTTAAGTGCCAGCGAGCGTAAATTTAGCGTAACTGAGAAGGAATGCCTGGCGGTACTCTGGTCCATAGAGAAATTTCGCCAATACGTCGAAGCGACGCATTTCACTGTTGTGACTGACCATTTTGCACTTCTTTGGTTGCATAATCTTAAGGACCCATCGGGTAGACTGGCACGTTGGAGCGTTCGCTTGCAACAATACAGCTTCGATGTGGTACATCGACGAGGTAAGGAGAATATCGTCCCTGATGCACTGTCACGATCGGTCCCGGTAGTAGCTCAACTTGACTTACAACCTAACGTTTTTGTAAACCACGGGGATATTTGGTACACAAAGTTACTGACCAATATCCAAGAACACCCCTTGCGATATCCTATGTGGCGTACTGACGGAACTACGGTCTTTAAAATGTCCCGAAATGCGTATCCCGGTTTGGAGGATCCTCGGTTCGATTGGAAAATAGTAGTGCCAAAAAAGTATCGCCATCAAATAATTTCTGATTCGCATGATACTCCAGCCAGTGGTCATGCAGGAGTTCACAAAACTTTTCACCGTATCAGTCGTAGATATTATTGGCCGAGGATGCAGGCTGATATCGCTACATATATTCGGAAGTGTCAAGTGTGTTTGGCCCACAAGCCAGAACAAAAGGCACCTGCTGGACATATGTCTAGCCGTTCCGAAATTACCAGGCCATGGGAACTACTATCTGTTGATATAGTTGGGCCTCTGCCAAAATCTAAGCGTGGTTTTATTTACATCCTGAGTGTCCAGGATTACTTTTCCAAATACTGTATTTTCTTCCCAATGCGTGCTGCCACTGATACGAAAATCACTCAACTCTTGGAGGACGAGGTATTCTTAATGTTTGGAGTCCCGAGGGTTCTTTTAACTGATAATGGCAAGCAGTTTGTCAGTAATAAATTAAAATCTCTGACTCAAAAGTACAACATTAACCATACCACTACTGCTTATTATCACCCGCAAGCCAATGCGGTTGAACGTCAGCACCGCACATTGAAAACTATGTTGTCTTCTTTTGTAAGAGACAATCACAGAGACTGGGACACATTGCTACCAAAAGTGTCGTGTGCGATGCGTACTGGAGTAAATGAAAGTACAGGGCTAACACCATTCTTTATTAATTTTGGTAGAGAAATGATCTTGAACGGTTCAGATCATATCCCTCCACGTGTCGCTAACGATCCAACGGTACAACAGAAGAACCTGAGCCCAGAATGTCGCGCGGAAATATTGCAGGACGTGTTTAAGGATGTACGAGCTCGGTTAAATAAAGCACAGCAGGACAGCGCAAAAAGATATAACCTCCGTAGACGTCCCGTACAATATAATGTTGGCGATAAAGTTTGGCGCAAGAATTACGCCAAATCGGACGCGGCAAATTATTTCTCTGCAAAGTTGGCGCCTAAGTTTATTGGTCCATTTATAATCTCAAAGAGGATATCTCCGTACATCTATAACCTTAAGAGCCTCAACGGGAAATGTTCAGGCACGTGGCATGTAAAAGATCTAAAACCCGATACTTCCAATACTTCAGGGGAGTCCGATGTAGAATAATTACCCGTCCGCGAGAGAGGATGGAGAAAAGATGGTATATATGTTAAAAAAAAAATTACTTTATTATAATTTTTTTTTTCTTGGAGGAAAAGGGGGGAATGTTACGGTTCAAAATACCACAAAATTAAACCACCTGAAAATTTGGTGTCGGTAGGCAAGCATAAAATTAAACTGCTTACAACCCGCCTCGCGAATAGAATATCACCCAACGTCACAGTGTAACTCTAGAGCGCTCTGTAAAATATGACTGCGCCGGTACCTACCTACAGAGAGAGAAAGAGAGGGCTATGCACAACCGCTGAATTATTACTCAACGAAACTCGTAGGTTAGATAATATGCATGTAGGAAATTGTAGAGCATGTTGGTTGTTACGTGGGTTGTCCCAGGAGGTATTTTCTTGGGCGAATTGGATCATTTCTCCCTCGACGGAAAATGTACTGTCACTTATACGCATGAGTTGCTTATATCAGCTGGTTCAATTTCCTGTTTTTTTCTTGCTTCTAGAACTTCGACTTGAGCTCTGGAAGGCCCGTGGGCCATTTTGGGAGGTCAGTTTATGCCTAGTCACCTCCGAGGGCAAACGTTATTTATATAAAACGTCCAAATATTTTCTTGGGATCTATACCTCGAGGTGTTTTAAGTTGTGTCCGTCTTGTGTTGTTTATGCGGATCAACTTGTCGACTGTGTTGTCGGATTTGTGGTTTAAACTCGAGCTGCTGGTAAGTCCACGTGTTCTCCAATTTCATTTCGTGTCTTACATAAGTTTTCCCTATAGTGTACGTCATTCCCTGGAGCTCGGGAGATTGCCGACGGCTGGATTTCTAGAATAAAACAGGAGAACCGCAGTTTATGCGTAAGTGTTGTACCTATTTTTCTGACACGTTTTATAGAGTTTTTCTTTGTCTACTTACAGGGTTCTTTTCTTCTTCCGTTTTTTTATCTTATTCTTATTACCTCATATTTTGGCGTCCATTCTCTGGCAACCTACCCCTTTCTGCACGTTCCGGCTACATGTTCTGTTGTTCCGGGTTCTATTATTAATCAGGAACCCCCGGATCAACCTGCCACCCCCTTAGTCAATTGGAGGACTTATTTGGGATTATTGCGAGGTGTTATTAAGCTGTCAGAGCTTCATGTGCCCGTCTTCGCCAGTCGTAACCGCCGCTCCCGCCTAGTCATCGTTGTGAAGGAAGCTACAGCGTCCCGACGCCCACTACCACCACCGTTATAGATAAGTAGCAGCTCATGATATTTTTTTAATATAATCTTTTAATCAGTGTTTATTGTATTTATCTCAAGGGGGTATACTCCCCTTATATTTTATTATATTGTGTAGGCCAGTGCCGTGTGCAGTTTACTTTCGTTTTAACAAGTCTCTTATAATTGGTTATTTACTGTACTTGCGGTTACATGATCACGTAACGCCCCCTTTTAAATGTAATACATATTTTTTTTAAGAAGTAGGGACAGTTTAGGCCTGTCCTATTATCCGCGTGTGATACCATTGTTTCTAATATATATATGTAAATATATCATATACATTATATACATTTCCACATTTTTTTTGGATATAAATTAATTATTCACTGCCTTATTGCACATTATAATAAACTTATTAGTTAGTAACTCGAGTTTTAATTCTGTGTGGGTGTTGTGTGAACCAAGACCCTCTCCGACGACATCAAGGCTCAAGGAAACCCACCCCAGCTCGAGCTAGACCGTGCAGTGGGCCACTTCGTGGATGAGAGCCATTGAGGTGGCGCACTCAAAACAAATTTGCTACACCTAGTGCACTCTCAATTTTCAATAAATCCCCACTTTGCATCACTATTAAATAGAGATATTATCAAATATTATTGCAGATGTTAATCAATTATTAACTATCTCTTATTTATTTTGAATTTAATATTACCCTACTATTAACTATTACTCCATTATTATTAATCTCTTTTTTTTTTTTATTTTTTTTTTATGCGGTGTAACAAAACCTAAAAGTGTAATTGTAGTAAAATTCTTTAAACCTTTCTCTATTTAACAACTTGCAAGCTCAATTTGGGGTACACCGAATAATCGATATCAGTTCTGGTAATTTTGCTTCCTTATTTCGCAGTTCTGCTTGGAAGTTGAAAGAGTTGAAATGATTCTAATAAATCACATAGCAGTTTTACGTACTTAGAGGAGGTACTTAAGAAATCTAGATAGACAAAGAAAGGAAGATTTTTTAAAAGTGTTAATAACAATCTCCGTTTAAATTCTTATTTATCCTAGTTTCATTTAGTTAGGAGTTACAAAACGAAGGGTATATTGCATTCGATCGGTACATTTCTAAAACCGGTAAGAGAAAACATTTTCATATCATTGTGTTGGTGATCGAATTCTGAACAACTTTCAAAATGTCCGTCCGTCCATCTGTCTGTCCGCCCGTCACGTTTCTTGTAAGCACGATAACTTAAGCACGAAAAGTTCGATAGTATTGGGACAGTAAATTAGTGTTAGCTAGAGGAAGAATCCTATTGTTTTTGAACAAAATTCATCAATAAATAAAAAAGTTATTAATTTTTGAAATAAAAAAATGTTTTTTTTTTTGTAATTAAACAAAAAGTGTTTGAAACTAATATCATTTACAAAAAGAACTGCGAAGAGTATCCTATAGAATATACAAAAATTATGTAACAAGTGTAGTAAATCGTTGAAGAGTATAATGGTTAGCTTCTTTCATATTAATATTACATTTAAAACATGCTTGTTTTTCCCGAACCAAACAGATTTTCGTCTTTTTCAATTTTGTATTTCTGTGTGCTCACTCTTCCACAAAATTAGCCTTTCATCTATAGTAACTAAACAATAGTTAATAGACATGTGACAATTGCTATGTTTCGCGCTCATCATTGGCCAGAGGGGCGTCTAAACCTGCAACGATAAATTTTAGACGGCTACAAGCGAGATTTGCGTATTTAATAGATGAACCAAGTCGTACCTCAATCGAAAATAATAGAGGGATATTTTCAGAGATTGTGTTTAATTACTGTATACTTTAATGTTTATTTGGTTATTTATGTAGCTTTAGATCTTGTCAGGTGGTTGAAATATTAATTATGAACATTGCGGTTCTGTTCTCTTAATATTACGCTGGAAAATGTCTATTTACGATGTCTGGTGGGTCTTCAGACAATGTAATTATCATGATATAAATACTGTCTTTGTCAGATTCTAAATCCTTTTCATCCAATTATAGTCTCCTTTGTTAGAAAATATGCGTATTGGTTGATCAGAGGGTACCAATTAAAATAATTGCCTTTCGACCTTTGATAAGTGGACATCTACTGATTAGAGTGAGTAGATTACAATACCTAGCTCTCAGGAGTCGTGTTTATTATATTATTTATTCTAATAATGTGATAAAATAACTTGGACATACTTTAAAATAATTTACTATCTAAAATACTTGTTATTGTTAAAAGCTGTTCAGAGAGAAATTAATTATTGACAGACGTAAGTCAGTTCCTTAGAAGAAAACTTTTGCCGAAAATAAAACTTTTATTATGATAACTCCTCTAGTAGTGGAATGGGGATGTTGGAGGTGCTGGTGAGGGTGGCGGATCTCGTAAAGAAAATTGAGACCTTTACTTCTAGTATAGACACCAAATCTCATGTTTCTGGACTCATACTAGCTAGTTTTACTTATTTACCCCTACTGACCCCTCAACCTTTCAACGGAATCATATCAGAATATAATCTAGTTCCAGATGTCGTATAATATGCGTACCAAATTTCAAGTGAATATCTCAATTTTATTTTCTTGGACCCTTTAATGATGCAGTGAGGGTAGGGGTGGTAGTAGGGGATGGTAGAGGTTAAATAAAAATAGAGGCTTTGGGCTCTAGTATGTACACTAGGTGCTGGACTCTACTAGCTTGCTTTACTTACTTTCCCTTATTTACTCCCAAGTCTTGAACGGAATTATCTCAAAATATAATCCAGTTCCTTATGTCGTTATAATACTTATGTGTACCTTTCAATTGAATATTTCAATTTTATTCTATTAACTTCTTTAATGTAAGAGGTGACAAACGTTATGAACAAATTTGGAGTTTTGGTTTCTAGTATACGGGGTGACCCAAAATATTCCCAGTCCGGATATATTCTAAACGAATAGAGATATTTTAATTCTGTAAAAGCCAATTTGTAGAGCATAAAGAGAGCTTTGTTTTTGAATGTAACTGTTTTTTTTAATATATTAGTATATAGACGGCGCTGTGCTCTAAAGAAACGTTTCGATGGGAGAAACTTTGAAATGGGGTTTATTTAAAAGAAAATGCATTTCTAAGCAGATTATGCTTATGCTAAAAAAATACCATAAACCTAACCGATTTCGAGATATTTGAGTCCAAACGTTGGCATTTGCTAATATTGAATAATTGTAATACCTTCAACATTTCGGTCCTTTAAGTGGGACAATCTGTATTTAATATACAAATTTTAGAAGAAAATATCTAAAGAATTTTTCATATAATTGCTTTGTTACTAGGTTAGATTATAATTAAAAATATTTGATATCTAGTGAGTATAATAACCCTTATACCTTATAAATGAAATAAAATTAAAGTTACCTTTGGAATAATAGTTTTGACATTTCTCAAGTTCAATCACATGATTTTAATTTATGGGAATGTCGTAAAAATGCTTCAAGGGCTGTAAGTTTAAATGAAATACGTTTTCCTGACAGACCTTTACCAGATCGGAAAACTTTTGTAAGTTTGTGTTCTAATTTTAAAAATTATGGAGGTTTTAAGAAACCAAAAATAAAAAGAAGAAAAAGAGCTGCAACTGATGAAAATATTAGATCAAGTAGAAAATAACCCAAACATGTCACTACGCAAGTTGACGGAAGAAACAAATATTGCACGTTCCACCTGCCACAGAAGTTTTAAAACAAACAAATTTTTTCCATATAAAGTTTATTTAGTTCATCATTTGATTCCAGGGGACAATGAGCGGAGGGAGATATTAGATTTTTTGGTGCAATTTTCAATTCTCTTAGAAGAAAATCCAAATCTTTTAGATACAATTATATGGAGCGATGAAAGTCGATTCTACAACAATGAAGTAATCACAACACATAATTGTCGTTACTGGTCTCAAGAGAATCCTAGGTGGATGAGACATACCAGATCCCAGAATCGTTTTAGAGTAAATGTTTGGTGTGGTATCGTTAATGATTACATTGTTGGCCCATACCTCTACCATGAGAATTTAACAGGTGAAAGATATTTACAAGTTTTGCAAAATGATTTACAAGTACCATTAAGGAATTTGCCCGCTCAGTTGGATAAGATGTGGTTTCATCAGGATGGAGAAGGCCCACATAATCATCACAACGTTGTTAATTAATTAAATCAAACATACCCAGGAAGATGGATTGGTACCAATGGAGTACTTAGATTTCCCGCTCGATCTCCTGACATTACTCCATTAGACTTTTGTTTATGGGGATTTTTAAAAAGTGAAGTGTATAAAGAACCAATAGAAGATATGGCAGATCTTTATAATAAAATGTATGCTAGTGTTGCCGCCATTAATCGGCATACATTATAAAAATTTTGTAGATCTGAACTAATTAATAGGTTTACGATGTGTGTTAATGAAAATGGCAATAATTTTGAACACCTATTAAAATAGCTATTTTAATTTCATTAGTTCGTAAAAATTGTTTTATGTTCGTAATTGGTTTTTATTGCTTAAATATTTGAATTATATGATAAATAATATTTTTAGTTTTTTTTCCAAGTGTTGCTTCAAATATATTTAATTCATAAAATACGAAAAATTCTTTAACTATTTTCTTCTAAAATTTGTAAATTAAATACAGATTGTCCCACTCAAAGGACTGAAATATTGAAGAGATTACAATTATTCAATATTGGCAAATGCCAACATTTGGATTCAAATATCTCGAAAACGGTTAGTTTTATGGTATTTTTTTTAGAACATAATCTGCTTAGAATGGCATTTTCTTTCACATAAATCCCATTTCAAAGTTTCTCCCATCTAAATATTTCTTTAGAGCACAGCGCCATCTATATACTGATATATTAAAAAAACAATTATATTTAAAAATGAAGCTCTCTTTATTCTCTACAGATTGGCTTTTACAGAATTAAAATATCTCTATTCGTTCAGAATATATCCGGCCTGGGAGTTTCTTGGGTCACCCTGTATACACCAAATCCCAAGTCTCTGGACTCAGCCAGAATGACTTATTTCCCTCTATTTACCCCTAAAAGCGGAGTCTTGCATTACTGTTAGCAACAATTTAAGTATTAGTGCAATAAATAAAGACCAAAAAACGATGAGATATGCATAGTTTTATAACAGCAAAATTATGATTTCATACCTTCTGTGGCATATATCTGAGTTCTGGACTTCAAAGGCTTATTGCGTTTTTTTATAAACAATTCAGTTTTTTGAACAGCGTTTTCTTAGGTAAAAAGGTGAATATCTCCGGTTCTAGAGGTCCAATCGGGACACACAAAAAAGCAAAATCTTCGTCATTAAAATTCCAACAAATATGGTCCATTTGAGTACGTACATAACATATAAAATTGAATAAATTGGCTAAAAAGCGTTCTTCTTTCATGTTAATGCCCAGGGACGTCAAGATTTCCGATAGGCTTCAAACGGTCAGAAAATATACCTCTTACTGAAAACAAAACACGCTGAAATTTTGGTGCTCAAATATTGAACCCTGTTGATACAAATGAATTTGATACCTAAAATTTGATTTGCCCGCCGTTACTAGTCCAGTCGATAAAGTAAAAAATACACCAGAAGCTCACAAGAAATGTTATCTGAGATTTTCCTTCAATAACTGTTAGTGGGAGGATTAAACATCACAAAGCCACAAAAATCAGTTCTGGGGGTACCGCGCAACCCCCCCAAAAAACCACCCCTGCGGTGAAAAAAGCCTTATTTTACTGATAACTTGTTAACCGTTGAACATATAAAAAATTGCTCATCATGAAAAAGAAAGCTTGACTAATTGCCCAAAAAAGTCTTTTTGTAATTTTCTTGCATATGCCATGGTTTTCGAGTAAATCGATATTGACAAAAATTGCAAAATTTGTATTTTTAATGCCCGCGAATGTTCGTATTTGAAATTTCTTGCTCGCGGGGCAACAGAAAAAATGGAATTGTTCGAAAACCAAAGAAGCTAGGAAGAAAACTCAAAATGGGTTTTAAAGGAGATATAAAATACTCTCTTGTTTTGCAATTTTTGATGGCTATTGATATTTATTAGTATATAAAAATAATGATGTAATATAGTTATCTCTTGATTTTTTGTACATCTAACCATTCACAGGCCCATAAAAAATAACTGACTTTAATATAAGTTATAAATGCATTTATCTTTTAGTACAAGATACAAATGCACAAAAAGTTAGCAATAAAAATATTCACATTTACAAATTTACTAGCATGTTGAATTTAGCCAAGAAAAATCCAAAAAAATCTGCATATTCAATTTTGTAATGATATTTTTTTATTCTATTTTTAACTATTAAATGATTAGAAACAATAGTCATATGATATATAAACTCAAAAAAAAATTGAGTTAAATTTTCAAGATGTTGGTTTTTTTAATTTTTAGGGAACAATAAAAATTGGCCAAAATTTGGCAAATTTTAACATGCCAGTAAATTTCTAAAAGTGAATATCTTTATTACTAACTTTTTCTGCATTGACTACCTTGAAATAAAAGATAATGCATTTATAACTTATATTAAAGTCAGTTATTTTTTATGGGCGCAAAAAATCAAGAGGTAGCTATATTATATTGTTATTTTTATATACTAATAGATATCCATAGCCATCAAAAATGGAAACACAAGACAGTATTTCATATCCCCTTTAAAACCCATTTTGATTTTTTTCCAAGCTTGTTTGGTTTTCGAGCAATTCAATATTTTCTATAGAAAATATCAAATAAAGGAAAATTCGTACGCATTAAAAACACAAATGTTGCAATTTTTTTTGATACCGATTTTCTCGAAAATCATGGCATATACAAAAAACTACAAGAGGACTTTTCTTTAGGAAACTGGTCCGGCTTTCTTTTTTATGATTAGCAATTTTTTTTATCTTAACGGTTAACGAGTTATCAGTAAAATAAGGCTCTCCTCACCAAGGGGGTGGTTTTTTTGGGGGGGTTGCGCGGCATACAATTCCAATAAAATCCATGGAGTAGAATGGCTAAGTTTAGTAGTATCTTTTATTAAAAAGGTAAGTGTTTTTTATGTCCATTAACTGATGTACATGCAATCTACCGAGGGGTAATATCCATTTTTTTATTTTACTTTTAAACAGTTTTGTGGAATTTAAGTTTTTCATTTCAGGAGGAAGTTTGTTATACACCCTTGATCTGAGAAACATAAAACAACGTTGTCCAATTGTCTTCCTAGCACGAGATATTTCTAATGCATTCCTACTATACCTAGTATTGTAGACGTGATCAACTTTTTGGGTATGACCTTAGGTGTACTTTTTGATAGCAAATTATTGAATGACAAAATAATAGTCTAATATCCAGCACATTAGCTTGTTCAAATAGTAAATTGGTTGGGAAGGTAATTTCTTTTTGATAGATAATTTTTAAGATCCATTTTTGCATTGTATCTAATTTTGCTAGTTGACAGTTGTACGCACCTCCCCAAGCAATTATACCATAGTGAAGTTGTGATTCCACGAGAGCGTGATATATCGTGGTAAATAGATTAACGTTTATAATTTTGGTTAAATATTTAAATTTCGCCACGAGACCTCTTAATTTTTGGGTTATTTATTAATATGAATGTCCCAATTTAGATGTGAATCAACTATGATTTCGAAGTATCTAGCATCACACTTTATTGGGATCTGATAGATCGAATTACCGCATTCAATCTCCAGTGGTTTGAAATCATAAAAGTTACTATTACTCGTGAGAAATGGTAAGTACATGGTTTCATTAAAATTAATTGTCAACAGTCTAGAATCAAACCACTGTTTTATCATTTTAAAATCTTGTGCTGTTTCTATGACAGCCTCCCATGTAGGTCCTGTATAAAAATAGCTGTATCGTCCGCAAAACTAATAAACTGACCCTGTGAAGGCAGAGAAAACAAGTCATTGATATAAATATTGAAGAGGATAGTACCCAGAACTGTTCCTTGCGGAACGTCATATTCAGTTGAATTAAATTCACCATAAATTCCATTTATACTGACACATTTTTGCCTATTTGTCAGGTAGCTCTTCATCAATTCAGCTGCAATCCCTCTGACACCAATTCCTTCCATAGTATCTAATAGTTTCTTATGAACTACGGTATCAAACGCTTTGGCCAGATCCACAAAAATGCAGATGCTGGGACTGCCATCATCCATACATTTGTATATATTTTTTGAAAGTAGACCAATCGCATCCTGAGTGGATCTAGCCTCTCTAAATCCAAACTGAAAATTTGATAATATATCATATTTTTTAAAGTATGCAATAAGCCTGTTTTTTATTATAGTTTTGAAAATTATTCTATGCCTATTTAATTATATGGCAGTTATTGGCATTTTTATTATGAAAAATCACACCTATAATTCACTGCAGTGAATTATCGATTCATAATTCACTGCATCCGGCCGATCACAAATACAAATTCAAAAATTACTGTATCTCTGATTCAATGATACTTTAAATCGATCGCGATCAATTCTTGTCACGGCTGACAATCAACTCGCCTGACACTGACAACCAAATGTATCGCCATATTGTTTGTTTACGTTTTCCAGCATATTCACTGTTATCAAATTTCAGTCTAATTTATTTGTTTAATAGGTGTAGAAAAGTCATAGTATTACATTCGCGATTATCACCATTATTTACTCAGACGATTTGCGTCACTCGTCTACGGCTCGTGGACTCAAACATCATCTTCGTAAATAATGACTACTATAATCGCTCATATAATAATATACTATTAAACATGTCTAGCTTGCAGTATGAGTGAATTCAGTGAAAAGCGTTTGAGTCCCACACACAAGAAAATAATTTCTTATTGCAAACTATTGCCAAGGGGTGACTCACTTTCCCCTATAAACCACAAGGATTCATCTCCTTCTTTAAGAAAAATCTAGAACTTCTAGATTTAGGGTCACTAAGTTGGCCTGGAAGGAAGGTAAAAAATATCTTAACTTATTTTCAAAACTTGAATATATGCTTGACATATTTACTTTGAAAAGAAAGTTGTGAACTTTGTTTTCCTCGACTATACTAAAAATGACATTAGTACTTGTGAAGTTTAATGTACATCATTAATTATAGTTCTATTGTTCTAGTAAGGTATCAAGAAGACAGTTCATATTAATAGACTTAACCTTCAGCCAACGTTAAAATGAAACTCTGTTTACAATGTAACTGAATTAGTTTCAAAACATTCTCCAATAAAGAATAATGTCGGAGGCAATCCCTACATTAATTTCCATTTGAAGTAATACAATTAAAATATAATAGGATTAAACAACATTGAGTCCTGTCTTGAACAGCGGATTTTCCAAGTAGTAAAGGGGATTTACATTTAACATTTTAAGTACCATAAAACTATTTTAATATAATGTTATTTTATTCCTCGTGAATGCTACTATGTTAATATAAATCTTTAAAATCTGATTATTTTCATATTAAAATTGTTTGTGAAGAATACTGTTTACTGATGAATATCATTAATAGAGATGAGCTTTATAATGAATGAATTAATAGAATTATATAAAAAAAAAGAATGTAGAAAACATCACCGGAAAATTTAAGCAACAACTAACAAAAAAAAAAAACAATACAATACGTCGTCTCGAAGAAAATTATAAAATCTTTGACAGAGGTAGGAGACATTTCGCTATCCTATTGGCTTTGAAGAAAATGGAGTTCTGTAGGAGGTTGCTTTTGTCCTCGTCTGATAAGTGTGGTTAACAGCTATTCATGAATGTTTGTTATTAAATTGATTTATTGTCACAGAATAATAGAATAATTGTCTGATATCAAGAACATTTCCATCCTTATATAGATTATCCGATGGATATGTGTTGGGTTTATCCAACATAATTTAAAAAAATCTCTTTTGTATCATTTCCAACTTTTTTATGCGGTGTTTTGCTGCACTTCCCTTTCCGATAATACCATAGGATAGTCGGGATTCAACTAATGCATAGTAAATGCTTTTTAAGTTAGCTTTGTCTAGGATGGTCTTTAAGAATTTAAATCTAAACAATATGGTGAAGATGTTTTCCTTTAAAGAGACTTGGATGAAAAATCGGATTGTGGAAGTAGTGATTCCTTAGGCAGCGGTTTTCTACTCGTATTTATTATTTATTCCCAAAAAGCAATCTTATAATAATGAAATGTAAAATTATTGAACACCTACAATTTTGCTATAAAATAAGAATTGCAACAAACATATTTTAAACTATTAAAATCAAACAATAGTTTAAAAGTGCTGTATCTCGGTCAACTTTTAATGCACCAAAGAAACCAAAGAAAAATCAGTTTAAGGCAAACTTTCGACTATATTTCTTAGGTATCGCCGTGTAAATAATCTCACTGCTTTCCACTTCAATGACTGCTTTGATAGTCAAGTAGAAAATTGTACGAAATAATCTCCAATAACATTTTTAATTTTGCACCTTTTGGTATTTGTCCAAAATTGAATATTGTTATAAGAACGATATAATGATTGACAAGCGACTATGACCTCACTCACACACCTCCTCGATAGGCTTCAGATTATAAGTTGATTTAAAGTGTAAATTACAACAAAATGAAAATTGTTATTGTAGACCTAGCAAATGATAACCACCTAAACTCGTCAAGGATATGTGACTGCGATGTATTAAACAAGATGGTATTATATCTTGAACCCTCGCGGATAATACTGGCAACGCGAGAATGAGATTAAGCGAAGAATACAACGGTAACTTGCCAGTTGAGCAAAATTTGGCGCGATAGATAGGACACGAAGTGAACAGAGATCCGACTTGCTAATGCCCTAATTTTCCCTATTTTTTTTTACTCGAGACATGGTCCATTAGGGAAACAGACAGAAGGCGTACACGTCTTCGAGATGTCGATTTGTAGACGTTTACCATACATTTCCTGGACAGACCATCGCATTACAAGCTCCATTCTACAAGAATTACGCCCTCAAAAACTATTCCCCAACAACATGTTCTTTCGGATTCTCTAATTTTGTTGTCACACCGAAGAAAGAATAATATACATGAAGTTTCATTAATAATTGGTTAGCTAATTGGATCTTTAGTTCAAAATATGAAGATTTAATCTAAAACGCTGTGTCTCCTTACTGAGGTATAGGGTGTTGAAGTTAAAAATAAAAAAACAAAATTATGTATTTTTAAAATACGTAATATTTCTTTGCCATATTTAGTAGATAGTGTTAGCAGTCCAAGACGCATAATATCAGCAAAATAACTGGTTCCTCACTATTGCCTGGGATTCACGGTAGCGAAGTGAAGGAGCTTACCACCTTAATTTATACGCCACTGGCCAAACATTTGTTCTATTCGTTTTCTTTTATTTTAAATTATTTTTACGCAAAACAGGTACTCTAGATTGCATATTTCTCGAGATATTTGAAAATAAAATAATACATTTTGGTATTGTAGGTACTAATATTTTATTTTAATAAATGTTCAAATTGGACTCCGCTGACTTCGATACTTTTTCTTAATCTTCTTCTAAAAGATCTCTTTACTTTAAAAAATGTGTGTGGTTTCTGATAAAATTTGCAGCCTGTTGTACTTGTGGCCATAATTCATGATGACTGTTGATGGCTTGCGCATAAACTAATGATTTCATATGTCCCCAAAAGTAAAGATCTAACGGATTTAAATCTGGTGGTCATTGAAATTCGCTTCCTCTGACAATTCATCGACGGGGAAATTGTTCATTTAGGTATTTTAGGACTGCAATAGAATAATGAGGCGAGACCACATCTTGAATCAACCAGAAGTTCCTCTTTAAAATTAATGACAGAGTTTCCAGCTCATTAAAAACATCAGTTTGAAGAAATTCTAAATATAAAATACCGTCCAAATTTATTGGTAGTTCACATGGACCCAACAGATGATCTCCTAAAGAGCCACATCACACATTAATTTTAAATTCATACTTTCATTCATTCATTCTATGGGTAAATGTGGTTCTCAATATCCCAGATATGAGCATTTGTCCAATTAAAAATTCCTCTGCGGGTGAATGTGGCTTCATCGGTAAAAGCAATATTAAAAAAAAAATTAAGGTGTTCACTTTGTTTACCTCGAATAAATTGTGAAAATTCCACAGGGATGAATTGATATAGACGCAATTTTTCCTTTTTAAGTATTCTAAAAACTGAAGCCATGCCTATTCCAACAGTTGCCGATAAACGTCTTGTACTCAGATGGGGATCTTCAACAAGTCTTGGTAAAACGTCATCCTTTTGATCGACACTAATTAAGTACACAGGCACACAAAGAAAATGTTCTAATCTTTTGACCAGATAGTGCATTCTGTGAGTCGGATTGAACCTAGAAAAACACATTTTTTTTCTAACCTAACGGGACTAAGTCCTCCCCCCGTTATCGAGGATGCTGAACACGATGGTAGTGGTTAAATCTCTCCGAGGTCACCCCATTTCGTAATCGGCCAAAAACTACTCCCGAAAGGGGTAAACCGCGTATCCGCTGTCTTCTACCAGCCAAACCTATGTTACTCCCGCTTTCGAGGATGCCGAGCATGATGATGATGTTAAGATCCCTCCTCGACCTCCACCAACCCCCAAGCAGCCAATAACCAACCCCCAAAGGGATGAATTGCGGATAGGCCGTCTTCTCTCGGCTAATCCCTCGAAAACCACCGTTCTCGAGGATGCTGATCACGATGGTGTTGTCAAAGCCCCTTCTCGACGTTTGCCAATCCCTAAACGGCCAAAAACCACCCCCAAAAGGGGTAAACCGTGAATAGGCCGTCTCCTACCAGCCAAACTTGTGTTACCTCCTGTTTTCAAGGATGCTGAGCTCGATGGTGATGTTGGATCTTCTCCACGAGATCAGTCGTGTGGGCATTAACAATAACTGAGTTCTTGTTTTCATGCCAGTGGGAATATTGCCAGTGGGAATATTGCACGTGGACCAGCTACAGTTAAAGTGGCGATGCGGAGATGCTGCGCGGGATGATGTGTACCAGATAGCAAACATCTCTGTGTGTATCTTCGCCGCCACGAGCCCGCGTACTTTTGAATTAAATTCTTCCGTAAAAATATAAAAAAAGTACGAGGTTAATGATAATATTGCCTGTTTAGTGAGAAGTAAGAGTGTAATTATATTTTCGTCCGTTTGCTGAACGAGGAGAGGTCGCGATATTTTTTCATGCTCAGCGGCTTCGAAAACGGGGGTAACACGGGTTTAGACGAGAGAAGACGGCCTATCCGGATTTCACCCCTTTCGGGAGTTGCTCTTGGCCGTTTGGGGGGTTGACGGGGGTTGAGGAGGGGTCTCGACATCACCATCATGCTCAGCATCCTCGAAAAGGGGAGGTAACATGGGTTTAGCAGAAAGAAGTCATCCTATCCGCGTTTCACCCCTTTCAGGGGTGGTTTTTGGTGGTTTGACGGGGATCGAGAAAAGGTCTCGACATTACCATCATGCTCAGTTTCCTCGAAAGCGGAGGTAACATATGTTTGGCTGGTAGGAGACGGCGGATACGAGGTTTACTCCTTTTGGGTGTAGTTTCTGGCAGTTTGGGGGAGGGGTCACATCGGAGAGAGATTTAACCACGCCATCATGTTCAAAATCCCCGAAAACGGGGACGTGACACAGTCTCGTTGGGCTAGAAAAGAATTGTATTCCTCTCCGACTTACAGAATACACCTCGGAATACACTAAGACCACTCTACCCTTGTGTATTTTGAGCCGCTGAATCCCAATCTGGCATCAGAATTGTGCCTACCCCCACCATTTTTTCTTATGGTTTAAAAATAGTCCAGAAGTGGGTCAAATGGGAAGTTTCTGAGAATTTGTCAAAGTACACAAAAAAAATTGCCCAGCAATCGGGTAACTGTAAGTAAGCTATTTTTTACACTCAATATCCATATTATAGTAAAACAACCTCTTATATGTTATAAAACCACCCTAAATGATAAAATCCCATGTATCACGTTAAAAAATCTGAAATAATTTTTATTTTGAGTGGATATTTTTGGACTTTTAATTTGATCACAATCTACCTCTAGGGTGCTGTAAAACTACCCCCCAAAAAAAGTCATATGCAAGTAAGTAAATATAAAGTCCTGCGATTATCAGCACATTCTGTATATTACTTAAATGTATTTTAAGACACTTGATTACAAAAAGACAAAAATATTTTTTAGGATGGATATAACCACCCCCAATTAAAGAAAGCATATTTATTGCGTTTTAAAGAGTATTGTAAATTTATTATTAGTTTTCTTGAATATTAAGTTTGCATGCCGATGGTATGAAAAGACTTACTCTTAACTTGTTCAAAAACAACCCTTGATTTCTTCAGAAAATCAAAAGTTGTTTATTTCAGAAAATTTTATTTTTGTTACTTTTAGTGTTCTTCTACTGCAACGAAATCTTGATGGTCTTGGTGAAATCTTTCTCCTTGTTCTTCACTGAAATCTCCGTGAACTGGTTGAATTTTCTCGAGAATCGTAAAAGTGAAAAGTATAAGGAGATACTGAAAAAGCTGGTCAGTGACTTTGGCAAATTGGGGTGCATATGAATTTTAAACTTCATTTTCTTAATAACCAAATCAGATTTCAGCAAGATTTAAAAGTTGTGGAATCGTAGTATCAGGAAAACTGGCACATTAATATGATGGCTATGTTTGGACGCTAAAGAGTGATTTAGAAACCGCAAATAACGAAGATAACCACTACGTAAGTCCTTCGAAAATAAAAAATTTCGTTACAGTAAAAGAAACCAAAAGAAACAAAAATAAAATTTTCTGAAATAATCAACTTTTCTACTTTCGAATTTCTGGAAAAATCAGTTATTTTTCAAGTTAAAAGTAAATCTGTTCATACCATCGGCATGCAAACTTAATATTCAGGAAAATGAACAAATAATTTACTTTAAAACGCAATGGACATATTTTCTTTAATTGGGGGTGGTTATATCCCTCCTTAAGAATGGTTTGCTTTTTTGTCTTTTTGTAACCAATTGTCTTAAAATGTACTTAAGTAATATACAGAATGTGCTGAGAATCTTATTTTCACTTATTTCCCTATGACTTGTTTTTTTTCTGGGGTAGTTTTACAGCAGCCTAGGGATAGATGGTGACCAAATTAAAAGTCCAAAAACATCCACTCAAATTAAAAATTATTTCAGATTTTTTAACGGGACACAAGGGATTTTTTCATTTAGGGTGGTTTTATAATCCGCAAGAAGTTGTTTTATTATAATATGGATATTGAGAGCAAGAAATAGCTTACTTACAGTTGCCTGATTGCTGGGCAAATTTTTGTGTACTTTGATAAATTCTTAGAAACCTTTCTTTTTGACCTAACTCTGGATTATTTTTAAATCATAACAAAATATGGTGGGTGTAGGCACAATTCTGATGCCAGATTTAGATTCAGCGGCTCAAAATACATAATGGTAGAGTGGTCTGGTCAAATAAATAGAACAACATTTTTTTTGCGTGCCTGTTATTATTTTTGGGCGGGGCCTACATTACGTTAGGGATCAAAATTGCCAGTTTCCCCTAACCACTCACAAACATTTCTAAACGTTTTGTGATTCGGTTGAATTTTATTAGGATATAATTCCAAATATCTTCGAGAAGCAGAACGTGCATTGTATTTCTTTTTTTGTATATATACATATACCCGCCCAAAAATAATAACGTTTCGCATTTCCATAGTCGAGAAATTATTATGACGAGGCATTATCAATAAATAAGTTTTGTGAATTGTCTCATAACTCCTATTACGGCACATCTAACTTTGACAGTTCTAGGAAAACTAAATAACATTTATTAGCCTACTAAGCAAAAACATTATTTATTACTTCAGCCTACTATGTATAAAAACAATAAAGCACTAGTTAGACGTCAAAATGATTAGAGGCGGTAGTGCGCCCAACAGTCAGCATTTTGTCAATAAAAATCGCGATTTACTCGAAATCTATGCGGTAGAAATTTTTTTAAATTGAAAATTCGGATTTAGCACACAAAAATATTTAAGGAATGATAGGTTTAGTCCTTGGAGCAGAAAATTTACATTTAAATCTTGGTGAAATTTGACAGCTCATTGACACCTGTCATTAAGTCGAAATTTATTTTTGACTTCAGATTCGTGGTCAGCGACCCAAAAAACAAATACAATCGTCATAAAAAATAATAAAAAAATTCTATTCAAAAAATATTCTCTAAGAGTTTATGGGGGATATATGGGTGTGTAGAGAAAAATTGACGGGGCAGATTTTTTTTGCCAAATTTGGCTTCAGCACACCAAAATACTTAGGAAATGAAGGGTTTGATTGCAAGGACAGGACTTTTTTTTTGTAGACCTGTGTAATTCTTGGATCCTAAAACGTCTGGCAAGACGTTGTAATAATAATAATCATTAGCAGAAAAATAATGCAGACAAATTTTATTATACATGTCCTGTTATTTATTTATGTAAGTCTCGTATTCATACACAATATATTTTTTACACATGGCTGTTTTTTTGATGGTTAACCGAAAACATCGAGGTCAAATCCTCTATTTTCCATTACGATATGTTAATTCATCAACCTTATTAAACAGGAGTCTTATCGATTGTAATGACTTCCGTATTAACTAAAATAATATCATTTCATTCGAATAATTTCCTGTTATACTTACATATACAAAAATTTTGCATGTGGAATTTAAACATTTTGAGTGTATAAAACTGTTCAAATATTTATGACCATATTTTTTCAGCAAAATGTCAATGCAAATATTAGACAGTAAATTGAATTGGATATTGACCAAGATAAACAGAAAATGGAAAATGGAAGAGCAGAAAATATTGTAATATTCTCCATATCCACAATATTAACATAGAATTGCTCTAAATTATTTATTGTCTCTTACTTAGGACGCTTGAAAATTTTAGATTAAGACCCTAGCGGTAAAATGAGGATTATCTCTGGGAACGAACGCTGTACTAATTATTCATGAGGATTTTCACGAATGAAATAATTGTTCTCCACTTAACAAATCACATGTTCGGCTTCCTTAAAACTGCGCATTTGAAATTTTGAGAATGCTTTAAAATACGTACGCGTCGTATTTACCATCGATTTGCCTTGGATCTGAATAACACACAGTTCCTGGTTTCACTTGATTTGACTAATCACACCTTATTCAATAATAAATGTACGTGATCTTCGGATGAAACGTTACTCAATGACTTTATAATTATTACTAGAATAATTAAGGATACAGTGAATCGATGAAACTCAAACATATTTAATAAAATGCTAATTGAAAAACAGCAAGTAACACTTTTACTAATACCTTCAACCTCATACGTGGAAGTCGTAAGGGTTAACTGGACCTTACTAGTGAATAGGGCAAAAAACAGTGCAAAATCTTGTTACATTGTGTTTGTTTTACGATTAGTCCAAGCTAGAGTACATTTATATATTTCTTATATATGATACCACTTGCATTATCGATATAATAAACCATTGCAATAAATTTAAAAACGTTTAGCGTTTTTGTTTTTTAAGTCTAAAAACTATAACATACTTGCATCATTTCTTAAAATTTCGAGGTCGTTTAGGTCGTTTATCTGCTAAACCGTTCACTTTTTGGAAAAATATAACCCAAGCTCCTCGTAAAATTTACTATTAAAAGTGTTGTATTCACTTCTTCCCCGAAATGAATGTTGAATAGTGCTCTAATAAATGCTATATGAAGAGAAAGGTATATAAGCATGTACAAAAACTGCATAGGTATCGCATATTTTCACTGCTATTAACTCGCAAACTACTAATCTTACACAAAATATTTCAATCGGTTAGAACGGAAAATTTACTTAAAAAAATTTATAAGGTTATAGTGTCTATAATTGTATATTTGTGGCATATTCAGATTTTCTTACTTTTTGTTGGGTATTTTGCCAGTGAAAAATATTTAAAAATTTTAATGAAAAAACCTCTGCGTTAAACGAATCGGATAGAGGTTGGTTCTTGAATACTTGACTGTTTGAAAATGAAAATGAAAGCTATAGGCAAAACTTTTTGGCCGTCAACCATGACAGTTCTTTGTTTATGTATTTCCATAGTCACGCGAGACATTAAATTATATTTTATATTGGGCAACCAACTAGTACAAAAATCTAGTGAATAATTTGAAACGCATCTATCCTCTTTGTTTTCTTTTACATCCGTTGCTCTCTTTTTCCAAAATCTCCGCCGAGTCTCATTTAATCCTGTGATTATTATCTCGCGCGTTCTCACAAATTTTGGATTTGTCAAATTCTCCCCTTCTAGTGTAATTTTTATATTCACCAAGCCTTACGTTGAAAGGTGTAGATGATTCACCTACGTAATGTTTTCCGCACTCACACGGAACACTATAAATACAATTTTTTGAATCTTGAACAATATTTGGAGGTGTGGTTTTTGATAAAACCGATCTTAGCGTGGAGCCAGTTTGAAAAACCGTTCGTCCGGAAAACCCATTCCTAATTTTTCGTAATTTATCCGATAAGCCATGTATATATGTAATTATAAGGCGAATTTTCGCAGCAGAACCCCGTAAATACGTTGCAATCTCTACCCCCCGGCAGGCCGCCAGATATCTCAAGCGCGCGATATATTTTAAAAGGAGTTTTAGATGTCTGTGGCGCAATGATATTGTGCCTTTTTACATTTTGGAAGTAATTTTACACTAAAAGAAAATAATAAAAAATATTCATATCACGCTTAATTTTGAAGATATACTCAATTCTCCTATTAAACAATTGATACACAATATCTTTTGAACAAATTTATTTATTAAAAAGGCATATTGGCATTTACGTTGGAAATTAAATTTTCTGCAAAAGATAATGAATAATTTTCTTGGGTATCTCACTTGATTCCGAGATATAACCTGAAATAAGAAACTAATTATATTTTGTTGACTTTATAATACATCAATCAATGCGCAATATCTTCTAAACTATTTATTTTATTTAAAAAATGCTGATAATGTTCGACGTAAAAATTTATTTTAAAACGAACAATTGCCAATGACATTTTATTGTTTCGCTTAGTTAATATATTTTTATGAATTATTTAAAATTTGTGTGTCTTTAAAAAAAATATATTTTCTCATCGTAATATTTCAGAGCAACAACTACAAAGTGAAATCATGCATTTCTCTTCTGACAATCAATATGAAGATGATGACATTTCCAATGGTTTCTCTTAGTATTTTTTTGTCATTCCGTAAACAGCATATTTCTCAATATATAAATTTTCTTTACAAAATTGAAAATTCTTATCCGAATCTTTAATACTAATTCCTCTTCAATTGTTCGTGTATCGAAATGTATGTACAGTGAATATTCGCGTATCTGGCATTCTTATACAAATTTAAAAAAATTAATTCCCTCCGACCTTCAGAACTTGAGATAATTTTCTTTATAAATTCCCGAGACCATAGTTTTTAAGTAACTACGCTGAGATTTGCAGATATTGCACAAAATAATTTTTTTTCAGGTACGCCAGAAAGTGATAGACAATGTTGTAAGCGCGAACGATTTCGAACGCGCGAGTTAACTTTTCGACGTAGAGAGACACCGCTGCCGCAGATTCTCCCCCCACTCTGCCAGCGCACGCTGGCTCGACTAGCTGGTGCGAGCGCCTCACTTCAACATAAACCATGTTATCAAAAAAGACGGTGAAACAATTGCTTATATTTTTCTATCGAAAGTTGAAGTATTCAAGTGCAATATCTGCAAATCTCAGCGCTGTAAGTTAAAAAATAATTTCTTTAATTTTGAATTTCTTGATAAAAAAAATTTTCGTGTCCTGGAGGTCAGTGGGCGTTCATTTCTTTTTAACTCGTATAAACATGCCAGCTACGCGAATATCCACTTTACATTTCGATACACGAACTGACAAAGTTATTAAGTACATTTGTTTATACCGAAGAAATATGCATTGTTTTCAACGGCGTTTTTAAGCAATTTAATTGAAATATTTGGCTTCGACCTTGAGCTCAGTGATAGTACAACTCTTGAAGAGTAGAAAGTTTTTTGCAAAATTGAAATCGGACCTCCTCATTTTGAGGAATTCAAATGTTACTAAAATCACTTTTTTAATACTTAAACATTTGAATTTCTCGGAAACTATTCATCCGTCGGAATTCGGGTTACGGTCACTTTTTAAGCACATTATTACGCATATTTCCTGAGATTGTTAATACCATAAATTAATTATTGCAAAAGTTACTGCTAATTTAAAAAATGTAATTTCTCGATGTTTGTTTTCATTTGCGAAAATTGTAGCAAACGAATTTTCATTCAGCGGACGCCACTTTTTTTGATTAAAAAGTTAAATTGACGAGAAAACCCGACTTTTCACATTTCTTCGTACGTAAAACGTCCGCCATGTTATTTCTGCAAATTTGTTTTGGATGCACTGGTTTGAAAATTGATATTTCGTATGTACTGAATGTGATCCTAGTGTTTTTTTTCTAATGGGAATTACATTTGGAAATTTTCCTACTTTGATTGGTCTATATTATATAGTAATTAATTGAGCTGCTAAAACAGAAAGAACCAAAATGCAGGATTAAGTGCTTGACACTTAGTAATGTCAAATTTATATAATAGATGTTGTGCATAGGAAATTTCCGTGCAGCTGCTTTAGACCATTAGATTACATTGCATCATATTGATTCAATAATTATACTTGGTGGATAAGCTTTAGTTATTCACAAGCGTTGTTTCCTTGTTGGAAACTCTATTTGAGTTGACGAGGGAAACTTGTACTGCAACTGACGTTAAATTATAATATAGAGAACTTATTCTGAGATCCAATTTTCCAAGGAGATTTTATTTTAGTGTAAATTTTTCAAAAATTATACCTGTAACATATTCTAAAATCGATCTTAATAATACAACAAAATTAATTGTTATCCTGTTACGAATGCCTATTTTTAGGGTTCCATAGAGCTCTCATAGTTTTGTCATTTTCGCCTGCCCGTCCGCTTGTATTTGACAGATTTCTTTCTCAGAAAGTGTTGGACCTACATGACTGAAATTATGTAGTTGCGCATTCATATAATCGCTACATAGACAAAATATAATCATGAAAAAAATAAAAATTTATTCGGGTACCTCCATCATAATATATAACGAACAAAATATGGTCACTTAGGAAATATAAATAATCATTCAAATCTTGGAAAGTAGCAAATGTTTATATAAACATATATATTCGGCCTTAGTCCGTTTATAAATTTGAAAAAAATAAAACAAAGTCAATGTCGATATTAGAATTAATTAATAATAAAACACAAGTATATACAAACACGACATTTTCTAGATATATAAACTAAATAATAATCAAGACAAACCGGGCTCCTTGAGTTCCGGCGTTTTCATCGTCAGTTCTTTCGGTGCTTGCGAGTCAGTTAATTTTTGGGTCCTCATCCTGGAGATGAGGAACCCGGTTCCTTCATGCAGTTTAGTTATCTCCGTCCTGGAGATCATCGGTAAAGAGTTAAGTGTAATCAAAGTGACACATTTCCTACCACTACGTATATTGGTAAGATCGTTCAAATTGTTATTGTATGTGTACTGTACTGCTGTTATTGATTGTGACACCTAACGTGACGTATGACAGATGCGTCTGGTTTTCAGGCCCTCGTTAAAGCCTATGTGACCTACGTGACATATGGCGGAGGCTTCTGGTTTTTAAGGCCCTCCTCAGAAACCTGTGACAATATTATTAAGGTGCAATAGCTCCTGTTATGTATATCATAAAACATACTCGATCCAAAGTTTTTCTGTTTCAAATAACTTTTATTATCATGTTTATGCCCGTCTCAGGTTTATTGGACTTACATTGCTGAAAGTTTGTAGTATTTTTACTATCGACAGTCCTTATGTATTGATTAATTAATTACACTTCAAAGTAATTTCTCTAAATATCCACCATCAATGCACTTTTCCATGTTTCCTTAGGGAACTCCGGATACTAAAGATTATCCGTGGATTAATTATGATTAATACCATTGGTGGTCTCTTGCATTTTGCATAGGACGTGAAAAGCATTCATTAAAATATTAGCGCAGCAAAAAAAAGTGTCTTCCCAGATATCACATGTTCTGCCTTAACTCCGGCACGGTAGCTCAGTCGGCGTTTTAGTGGCGAGTACGCATGGCCAGACTGCCTAACGTGTACTGGGTTCGATACCTAGCACCAGCACTGGCAATGTTGGTGGGTAATGAATCTTGTTTGAGTTTTTTCAAATGTGTAACCCCCTTCCGCACAGCCTATGAGAGGCTTTGGATTTTGGACTTATCTACTAAGTGTGGTGTTTATGTTTATGTAAAAAAAACTCGAGTGGTACACCTTCTAGAAGCTCATTTAAAGTTTGTTCGAGACAATTTGAATAACGATCACCATTTAGTTTTTTTGATAGTTCAAAAGTACCAATAAAAAATCAGATATCACACCACATTAAATATTCAAATCTTAAACAGCTGAAAATGGTTTTCGCTTATGGCACGTAAATTTCCAGAATTCCACAAATATTTTTTCCTGTTATTCAAAACTTTAAGTCTAGTAAATTTTGCCTCATCGGAGAAGAGAATCTGGTTACGAATGTTTCGGCATTTAGTTTATCATTTAGTAACTAAGCAAATCGCAGACAAGCAGTAATATTTTGAGGTAATAAACTTTGCACAGAGGTGAAATGATATGGATGGCGTTTCTATTTACGTAACATTCTCCAGATCGACGATTGACTTTTTTCTGTCGTCGCACATAAACGACGGGGGCTCTTATCTGGGGTTTTCGGAAATTACCTTGAATTTGGGTATATCTATTTATATCTCCAGGATGCTACAAGATCACTAGATCATCTTTGAGCAAAGACACAATTCAAATTTTGCGTATCACTTTTGGAAAAATAATTTTGAAATATTAAATAAGCGCTTGTTGCTACAAATAAACCAAAAAGTTGTCTGTCTTAACATATTTAATGACATAACTTACTAAAGCAAGCAAAAATAAGCTAAACATTATACTCTTCATTGATTTATTGAACTTTTTATTAATTGTTGCACACTCTATGGGATATTCTTCGCAGTGTTATTGTAAATAATGTTAGCTTTTCTTAAGCCTCCAATTCCGGTTCATAATCTTATCTCATTTGTGACAAATTTATTACTTTTAAGTTTATAAACATTAGAAGCTATTGGCCGGCTTTGCAACTCAGCAATAGTTATTCATATCTAAACTTTAAAATGTTAACTAATTATTTTTCTATTCTTTTTTAAGTTTTTGCTTAAAAAATCCTCCCCAGAGGGGTGGGATTGTGTTCGTTTTTTTTGTGTAGCTTTTCTTAAGCCTCCAATTCCGGTTCATAATCTTATCTCATTTGTGACAAATTTATTACTTTTAAGTTTATAAACATTAGAAGCTATTGGCCGGCTTTGCAACTCAGCAATAGTTATTCATATCTAAACTTTAAAATGTTAACTAATTATTTTTCTATTCTTTTTTAAGTTTTTGCTTAAAAAATCCTCCCCAGAGGGGTGGGATTGTGTTCGTTTTTTTTGTGTAATTACGAAACAAAATAAAATTGTTTTAAACAAATTTAAAAAAATGAATAACTTTTCTGTTCACTGATTCATTTCGCTCAAAATCAACAGGGCTCCTCCTCTAGTCAACACGAATTCACTGTCTAAATATTCATACATTTGGACTTTTCATTCTTAAGTTATTGTGTTTACAAGAAACTTGATGGACAGACAGACAGGCGGAAAGACAGACGAACGGATATTTTTCAAAGTTGTTCAGAATTCAATCACCAAAACAGTGATATGAAAATTTCCCCTCTACGAGTAATTACCGTATTACCGCGCCAATATTCTTGACTAAAGATGACGGTCCCGGATGATTAGGGGTCGAGCTTGAGCTCTTTGCCCCAATGTAATATTACCGGTTTTAGAAATGTGCCGATCAAATACAAGATACTCTTCGTTCTGGATTTGCGAAGAGTATAATAACGATAGTGGTCAACTGTATGTTTTCGAGATATCGGAATCAAACAGACTCAATTTTTATGTAAAAACGCTCTTTCAGACTTTTAATTCATTTTGTTAACAACTCTATCCAAGAAAATTAGCCTCCTTGTACCAAAGAAGCAGATAGTAGCTACCTCCCTCAATGAGTAACGTTAGAACTACCTCCAATTTCTTAATTCTTCATATCAAAAACGTAAAGTTCTTAATGATTTACTCTCTACATATTCGTGAAATTAGTCTATAATTTTCAAATAGAGAATTTCTGGTTGTAATTACAAACATGTACTTTTTCAACGAAAAACAAGTCGCTTCTAAGTTATTTATTGATATGGAGCGAGAGAAACGAATTTCTGGCGGCATGTCAGATTTTACCCTTCACACCGCCATTGTATATGAAAGGTAATTTTTACGATAAACATCAATAATACGGTTTTATTCCGACTTTCATTTCCTACCATTTTTAACTTATATAAATTTTCTGTCAGATGCACCGTAATTGTATGAAATCTTGTTCAGGTTCCCGTTTGTGGATGTTCTGGAGAAATGAGCAATCAATTTCCTAGGCGTTACTTGAGGAATAATTAATTTTTGGTTATTCACTACTACCTATATGAAACATTAACAAAACAAGTAATCTAACTGACAAATACATTCATACCTTTAATTAAAAAACGAACATGAAAATCGCTTCAAGTCGAATTATAAAATGAAAATACTGTGTTCATTCATACATTGTAAAATAATTACACATTTAGGAGGAAAATAGAGTCAATTACCTCAATTATGGCCACCTAGAAATGTATTAGACTTATAGTTAGATCAGTAGTCCTAAACTGGCAATGGAACACACAATTTGTCACTCTTAATTAGAATTTATAGTCTAGTAAAGTAATTCGACTTGAGTATATCCCCTGCTGATTACAAATGTGAACTAAATTCGTTCTCCACTAAATGTTTTAATTCCAGCCTAATTGGCTTGCGTATTATTGAAATGGGTTAATTATTGGTAATTTTCATTAGGGTTAATGACCATTCTGGAAACAGTGAAAGGTGTAAAGATGTCAAACGGACTGCACAAATATACACAATTGATAGTCTATTATTAGCAGTGACTAAACTTTTAAGCAAATTACTGACCATCAATTAATTCAGATAAAAATAACTCTTGTATTAGGTTAATTCGCAAACAAGGCTAGGAAACTTACGTGAGACTGGAAGCTAAATATACAAGAACATCAAAGTATACGAAACGATTTCTTAACGCTTGTCAAGAATTTTGTAATATCCTCGCAACTACTAAATACATTGTTATAGTATACAGGGCATTTTTATAATATACATTCGTACGTTCATAACTATGAATACTCGCATCTCTCTGATATATTCAAACGTATTTATTTATCAAAATACCCGGAGATATTTGAGAAAATAAAATTTGAATATTGTAAACAATTATTGAGTACGCCTATGGAGTACCATAGGCGTCCGTAGGCGATGGCATATCTGCATCTGACTAATCTTGTGCGAAATTCTTATTGGGCTGGTAGTAGTGGGTAAATAACAGCGCTGGTGGATCAAGGTCATGATCAGCTCATTTGTGAGCCAATGACTCCGGATTTCCGGGAATTTACGCGCAGGTATGCGGGGTATCAAATTACATTTTAATGCACATGTGTAGAAGTTATCTGAAGGTCACCGACAAGTCTCGACAAGTCTAGAATGTACGTATGTATCAAATTACATTTCCTGGAATTTTATAATTACATAACTGAGCTACATGGTAACAAACATTCGAAGGAACACCCTGTATATGAACACATCAATTTCCATATTCCCATAATTCAATTAATATGCATTGTGGTATTAAGTTTATATGATTAACAATTTCCGTAACCCCCTGTACATAATTATACAAAATGATTAATCCGAATCAATCAATGCATTATACTAATAAGTATAGGAAATATAAAAATATCCTATAAAACATTTTTCCGTAGCCCCCTGTATATAATAATACAAAATGATTAATCCGAATCAATGCATTATACTAATAAGTATAGGAAATATAAAAATATCCTATAAAACATTTTTTCCGTAGCCCCCTGTATATAATAATACAAAATGATTAATCCGAATCAATGCATGTTCTAATAATTATAGGATATACAAAATATATATGACCACAAAAATTTCCGTGACCCCTGTATATAATAATACAAAATGATTAATCCGAATCAATGCATTATACTGATAAGTATAGGAAATATAAAAATATCCTATAAAACATTTTTCCGTAGCCCCCTGTATATAATAATACAAAATGGTTAATCCGAATCAATGCATTATACTAATAAGTATAGGAAATATAAAAATATCCTATAAAACATTTTTTCCGTAGCCCCCTGTATATAATAATACAAAATGATTAATCCGAATCAATGCATGTTCTAATAATTATAGGATATACAAAATATATATGACCACAAAAATTTCCGTGACCCCTGTATATAATAATACAAAATGATTAATCCGAATCAATGCATTATACTGATAAGTATAGGAAATATAAAAATATCCTATAAAACATTTTTCCGTAGCCCCCTGTATATAATAATACAAAATGATTAATCCGAATCAATGCATTATACTAATAAGTATAGGAAATATAAAAATATCCTATAAAACATTTTTTCCGTAGCCCCCTGTATATAATAATACAAAATGATTAATCCGAATCAATGCATGTTCTAATAATTATAGGATATACAAAATATATATGACCACAAAAATATTAGGATGGGTTAGGTTTGGTTAGACGCGCGTCTAACCAAACCTAACCCAACCTAATATTATTTTATTAATAATATTATTTAATATTAGGATGGGTTAGGTTTGGTTAGACGCGCGTCTAACCAAACCTAACCCAACCTAATATTTTGCGCTATAAGTCCGAAATCCCATCTAACCTAGCGGAGAGCATCTAACCTAACTTAATATTTGGCGCTATATGCCCGAAATCTTATCCAACCTAACAGGGTAATTTTTGATGAAAATAGAGTGAAATGTTGTAAAAACATGATAATTTTTATAAGAATAGAGTACTTTAATATAGAAACAGGGTAATTTTTTTGGGAACAGGATAATTTAATAACTTAATATCTGGCGCTACATGCACACAAATGCATAGTAATTAAATTAAAATACCACACATATTTTCTGGCACCCCTGTATGCATACATAAATTAAAGGGATGCTATAATAAAGCACGTGTATGTAGAAAATATAGTGTCCGCGAGTTGTTAATGCACAAAGTAGATTGTATCTTGTCTTCGCACACAAATTATCTACGGATATTTTTTTGGAACTACGGGAGGGTAATTTAATACCGGAACAGGGTAATTTTTAATAGGAACAGGGTAATTTTTAATTCGGAACAGGGTAATTTTGAATGGGAACAGGGTAATTTAATACCGGAACAGGGTATTTTTAATAGGAACAGGGTATTTTTAATAGGAACAGGGTAATTTTGAATGGGAACAGGGTAATTTAATACCGGAACAGGGTAATTTAATACCGGAACAGGGTAATTTTTAATAGGAACAGGGTAATTTTGAATGGGAACAGGGTAATTTAATACCGGAACAGGGTAATTTTTAATAGGAACAGGGTAATTTTTAATTCGGAACAGGGTAATTTTGAATGGGAACAGGGTAATTTAATACCGGAACAGGGTAATTTTTAATAGGAACAGGGTAATTTTTAATTCGGAACAGGGTAATTTTGAATGGGAACAGGGTAATTTTTAATTAGGAACAGGGTAATTTTGAATGTGAACAGGGTAAATTAATACCGGAACAGGGTAATTTTTAATAGGAACAGGGTAATTTTTAATTAGGAACAGGGTAATTTTGAATGGGAACAGGGTAATTTAATATGGAGACAGTAATTTTAAATGGGAATACATTAAAGTTGAAAATTGTTGAGAACAGGATAAATAGAAGTTCGCTGTATATGATTAATCATTTGGTGACATTAACTAGCAGTGGAAACATGTATACCTGCAATGTTTGCGGTAAAATATTCTCCTGGCCTAGTGGCTTATGTCGTCATTCATTTATCCACAAAGACCGCCTCTTTAACTGTGGTTTATGTAATAGGGCGTTTAAAAGAAAAGACTATCTAAAGAGTCATGTATGGAGAATACACACAGAGTTATCCAATGACCAGGAGACGGGCTCGGAAAACAGCAAGCAGACAATTGAGGAAAAGGAGAGCGAAAGGCGAAACCGACGCATACTGGCTGTACTTAGGGCAAGATATTTATCTCATGCACAATCAAATTAAGAATTAAAACTTTTGCCTTCTGTATCATTTATTGTAGGAATCGATAGCTGGAGCGTTTAACACCGAACGTTGAATCGATTGTGGGGGTTATAGGTAGCATGTATGTCTTCAGAACTGTGCTTGGGAGGGGTAAATGGAGTAAAATGGGGTAAATTGGGGTGAATAGGAGCTACTTGCTCATTCAACATCATAAAGTAAACATGTATAAAGAATAATCCCTATACACAAATGCAAAGTAATTAAAGTTGAAAATTAATGAACCATGTAAAAATTAAAGATATTATAGTAAAGTTATTAGGTAGTATATATATTTTACCGTTGTTCCAAACACTTCCTCATTATGCCTATCTGTACGTGGCTGTGTATCAGGTGTAAAAGTGCATTGAAGGAGTACAATGTCTCCAAAAATGAGAAAATATTCACCGTTTGTGTAAATTGTGACATGCAACCTAGAAGACCTCTTGCCGCATAACTAATTTTATGTTACGTATATGTCATTAATTTTGGGTGAGCGAGAATTCAAGCAGAAAATTTGTTTCGTACATCATATTAGAGCTGAGTGGTGCAGTCACGTGGATGGTGCACCAGACTCACAATCCAGATGCCATGTATGTAAATGGTGACTTCAAATGTGTGGTTGATATATTATAATAATTGTAAATACCTTTTTATGTAAACATGATGTGGTAAATAAAACAATGAATAATGCATATGTTTTTTATTTATAAGTAAACAATGCCTTTATCATCGGTAGATCACAGAGCTACTTTATTTCACAGTTCTGTGTGTAAAGTATATGTGAATATAGTTGAAAATGTGGTTTTTGTACAACACCGCGTTATTTCATGGGTATATTAATAAAATTTTAAATCAAACTGTACAATGTATTCCTCTGACAATGTATCATTTTTCTTAAGGTTGATGGGGAATCGTGAAAAATATTAAGTGTAATAAAATAGCTCCTACATGCAAGTGTATTTTTTATATGTGTTCGAGTTCCGGCATGTTTTTCGACATGATGTCCGTTCCACAAGGGGTTCTTCTCCCCGCATAAGGTGGATGAGCTCAATGAATCCTTAAGATGTAATTTTTTTGAAAATATTGTTTTTTTAGATGTTTTGGTAGCATATTTTTTACTGACACATATTAAATATAATGCAATAATGTGGTATTTGAGTCTCTTCTAACAGATGTAAATGTATGAAGATGTTGTTAGCGAATCCGCAGCGTATGTTGAATCGAGATAGAAAAAATAAGTGTTAAGCTTGAGGTTTGCGGAGTAGCGGGAACGAAGTCCGATTAGTCTTATTACACCTTTGAATTTTTTCTCATATATCATGTTCAGTCGTGTTGGGTATGGAGGAGCTTTTTGTTAACTATTTTTTAGTATTAAATTGGGATCGGTATTTTTTCACTTTCCTGCTACATTTTTTAAGTTTTCATCTATAAACACACTAATGTTCTATTAAATTAATATGAATTTATATTATATTGTAAAGAGGGAGGGGTAAAGAATGAACCAGGTCTTTTATAAATCTAATTTATTAAGCAATAAGTATAATTCGTTTACTACAGAATCTTTGTTTATTTTGAATGCTTTACCATTCCACATCTTAAGTACTTCGTGAGGTATAAACGATTGCTGGTTTTTTCTGTTTTTCTTTGTTGGTAGGTTGGCCTCTGATCACATCCTTGTCTTTTATAAATTCTTCAGGATTGTGGGTGGAGGTATAATAATTATTGGTGTTTTCTTCCTGTGCTTTCACACGCCTCCACGTCTAAGTTTAAAATCTTTTGAAAATAAGTGGGATTGGTGAGAGCCCTTCATCGATTACATATGTTGTAATAATTCTAATACATCTCACCACTTAAGATTAATGCAACATAACGCAATATAAAGCATGCAAAATAGTGGATTGGCATTCGTGCTTGAGATATTCCCGAGAATGGAGAGTGGGTCGAATCATATATGGTTGACATTCTTTTCTGAAGAGTTAGGATCTAGACAGTGAATCCAGAATAGAAAAGTGATATGAAGTTAATAGTTTGTAATTTGTGCAGAATTGGGCCCATGAATATATATGTCTAATTCAGCATTACTTATTGCTTTAGACTGAGATGAGGTGAAACGTTTTGTACGAGTTGTTTTTTGATGCCTCCATGAACTTTAACACAAACATCGAAAGTTCCCAGGTGTCTCAACATACAACTGACTATGGTTTGAAATTAGGAAACTGTGCCTTGGTTTGTCATGCTTGTGAAAGCCCTCTTTCTATGTGCTGTTTAACTCGATTCTGTTTGTTGTGTAATCACATTTGAGTTTTTTTTTTTGTGTAGAGTGTAACATTGTATAATGTAAAATATTAATAAATATTATATTACTTAAATCTATTGCTTTATTTCTAATCAGCACGTAAGATTTTTTTTCATTAATTTTTATGTGAGTTGAAATAGCTTAGTGGTACCCCCCACTAAGCTATTTCAAGACTGTGCATCTAGAGGTTTTATATTCAATCCCTAGTTTCAGAACATTTTCTTTAATTTTCAATCAATAAAATATACCAATTTCGTAAGATGATTGGATGTATGGTATATTAGCTTTATTTGACATTATTGGGAAGAAACTTGAGGAAAGACAGTGTAGAAGGGTATCTCAAGTCTTCATCTCTTTAGGTCTGTATACTTTTAGGAAATGTGTTATTTATTGAGTACCCTGTATATTACGTATCAATGGTTGCATATCGCAATAACAGTTCAAACATTGATTTGAGACTTTTTGATTATCCCAATATATAACATATTAAATGTTTATGATTCTTGTTGATGTTAAAACTTTGAGGTGATTGATTTTATTTATACAGTGTTAGATCTAGAATAATTAATCTGCTTGGTAGGCTTTTGTGTGCATAGTATATCTTAATGTTATCAATATTTTTACTATGATAATTTGGAGCTGGCTATTTTAAAGAACACATGAGCTATATATTTATTCAAATTATGAAATTCAGAATGTTGAACATTTTGATATTTACTTAGTTGAAAAGATTTTAAGAAGAAAAAGGAAGGGAAACTGTATGTTAACCAGTAAGCATAATTCTTGAATTAATAAATGAATTAGTATAAACCTGAAAAACATTTTATTTAAATAAAACAGATTGAATTTGTTACATGTTTTTTTATTTCAAATCTTTCAGAAAACATTGTACATCTAAGATTAATATAATTAAGTATATTTGAGGCTGCCTCGATTCTCCTATGGAAACGTAGTCTGTCCACTGCAAACAATTCCATGTTATAAGATGTACTCGATTATATTTTGGGTAACTTAATGTATGATAAAGACATCTATTGGTGCAAACTTATTATGTTTACATCAAGAAATAGTATACATAATAACCAACCTGATTTTCCCTCCTGGAATTCGGGTGTTTGTACATTCATTTCCTCGCCAAATTCTTCGAAAATCTGATGCAGGTTCGTTGAAATAGTAATTATTTCATATTTTGTATCGAACGACCTAATATCACTTAATTCTTTTTCAGGGATAGTAAAAGTCCCAAACACTTTAAAATTAATCTTGAGAGTCCGGTACTTCTCCAAATATTCATTAATCTTATCCAATACTTTTTGTTTGACTTCTTTTAGAAAATCGGAATAATTGATGTGGCTCCTAGGACTGCTAAAACGGTAACTAGCAATCCTGCTTTTAAATGCTGAATGTAGTTTCTCCACTCCGTCTCCTAAACTGTTCACAATAGGATGATTTATTTTCTTTCTCTCAATTACAAACATATCCTTCAGGGCAGGACATCTGTTATTACTAATATGACGTCGTAAGTTAGACAATAATGAAAAGTCTTTTCCACAATAGTTGTGAGTTTTTGAACCGCTTGTAGAATTTGGTTTTTTGTTAATACCACTCGTAGAAGGCATATCATCGAAGTTTTGCTTCTTGCTTGGTGGCTCACAAGCTACACTTCTACTTTTTAGAACAGGACAATATTGGCGAATATGCCGAATTAAATTACTTTTCTTTGAGAAAACTTTCTTGCAGTGTTCGCACTTCATTATTGTAAAATAGACTGCATAGTACTGAAGAATATTACTTTCCTGACATTATATAAGTTGTTTTTGGGGCTGGGGATTCCCCTGTTGTAATATGAAACCTGTGAGAAGGACGGTTACGATGCTTACCCATAGGGTTATTGATCTATATAGCCTTCATATAACCTTTACACACGTGCATTATGAACTTGATCCTTTGCCAACCTGTATCGGTAGCTCAGTTTGCAATTCTAAAATTAAATAACCTTTGGCTATCTCTAAATAGCACCCTGTGTGGGAACATCCTGAGTCGTTGATTCACATGACTATACTCTTCGTATGACCCTTGTATATTTTTCAAACTTAAAAGCATGTATTCAAATGCAGAGTAATTAAATTAGTATATCACATATTTCTGTCACCCCTGTATGCATATTTCATACCTCATATAGTCCTAATGTATATATTTTTTTTAAACTTTAAACCATATATCCAAATCTCCCTGTACACAAATGCAGAGTAATTAAATTAGTATATCACATATTTCTGTCACCCCTGTATGCATATTTCATACCTCATATAGTCCTAATGTATATATTTTTTAAAACTTTAAACCATATATCTAAATCCTCCTGTACACAAATGCAGAGTAATTAAATTAGTATATTTCACCTATTTTTGTCTCCCACTGTATACATATTTAATACTTTAAGGCATGTATCTAAAGAATAACTCCAAATGTAATGTAATTGAATTGGTATATTTCACATATTTTTGTTCCCCACTGTATACATATTTCATACTTTAAACCATACATATCTAAATAATAGTCCCCAAATGCGATGTAATAAATCTAGTGTATACCTCACATATTTTCTGTCTCCCGGCATAAGGCACGCGTCTTTTGCATGTAATTAATAGCAGGGTATCAGGTTTCAAAAGCATTGCGCTAATTGTTTTGATTTGATTACTAGTGGGCCAGTCTTAAATATATGTTACTTAGGTTTTCATTGATAATCGAGTTTGAAATTAATTTGAATATATATATATAAGTTCTAACGAATTTGCGACTCTAGTCTGGCCTTGAAATATGATTTCCTTAGTTGTTTACGAAAAATTCTTCTCACCGCTATTTTGCGTTCTCAGGTTTAACGTTTTTTCTTATCACGGGTGTCTTGTACCATGTTTATGCAAAAATACCCATTCACATGGCGTATGCATTTGTGGAAATTTGTATGTTCTAACAGTTTTCGTCTCTAGTTTCACCATTGCTTACGAAAAAATATTTATTCACAGTGATAGCAGGGTCTCCGTGTTCTGATAAATTTTATTCGGAGAATTCTGGAATATGAAGTCCCTAGGCGTTCCCATAATGTGATAAAATAGATTATTTGTACAGACTTAAATCAAATTTCTATTTTGTCTGGAGTTATTCCACCTGACAAGATGTTTATGTTATCAACCTACCTACGCAGTGTACTGGACATTAATCGCACACATCTAGCTTGCTATTAATGCATTCTCGAGGTCTGTTCTGTAATTGAGACTCGTATAGAGGGGCACGAAAAATGTGTGTATTTTTTATATTTCCTATACTCAGTAGTTATATTGTCATATACCGGAGGTATTCCTATACATAGGAATGTACGCATATCGATTCAGTCGTATACAGGGTATTTTATTATTTTGTTGCATTTATTGAACTAAAGTAGTTGTTTGAATGGTATTTTCTACTTTCTCAATACATACTCACATTCGGAATAGGGTAACTCATTTCATCTTTTATGTATTCTGATAAACTTTCATGCAGGTTCTTTAAAAAATGTCACATACAGGGGCTATGGAGATTGTCAGTTGAATACAGGGTATTTTTTATTTCCTATACTTTATTAGTACATGCATTGATTCGGTTTAATCAATTTGTATTATTAGGGGGTTACGGAAATTGTTGTGGTCATATACATTTTGTATATCCTATAATTATTAGTACATGCATTGATTCGGATTAATCATTTTGTATTATTATACAGGGGGCTACGGAAAAAAATGTTTTATAGGATATTTTTATATTTCCTATACTTATTAGTATAATGCATTGATTGATTCGGATTAATCATTTTGTCACATGCAGGGGACTACAGAAAATGTGTTATAGGGTATTTTTTATATTTCCTATACTTATTAGTATAATGCATTGATTCGGATTAACCATTTTGTATTATTATATACAGGGGGCTACGGAAAAATGTTTTATAGGATATTTTTATATTTCCTATACTTATCAGTATAATGCATTGATTCGGATTAATCATTTTGTATTATTATATACAGGGGTCACGGAAATTTTTGTGGTCATATATATTTTGTATATCCTATAATTATTAGAACATGCATTGATTCGGATTAATCATTTTGTATTATTATATACAGGGGGCTACGGAAAAAATGTTTTATAGGATATTTTTATATTTCCTATACTTATTAGTATAATGCATTGATTCGGATTAATCATTTTGTATTATTATATACAGGGGGCTACGGAAAAATGTTTTATAGGATATTTTTATATTTCCTATACTTATTAGTATAATGCATTGATTGATTCGGATTAATCATTTTGTATAATTATGTACAGGGGGTTACGGAAATTGTTAATCATATAAACTTAATACCACAATGCATATTAATTGAATTATGGGAATATGGAAATTGATGTGTTCATATACAGGGTGTTCCTTCGAATGTTTGTTACCATGTAGCTCAGTTATGTAATTATAAAATTCCAGGAAATGTAATTTGATACATACGTACATTCTAGACTTGTCGAGACTTGTCGGTGACCTTCAGATAACTTCTACACATGTGCATTAAAATGTAATTTGATACCCCGCATACCTGCGCGTAAATTCCCGGAAATCCGGAGTCATTGGCTCACAAATGAGCTGATCATGACCTTGATCCACCAGCGCTGTTATTTACCCACTACTGCTGGTGTCAAGCGCAAAAAGAAAGATACTCTAATTATATATCTTGAAAGCTCTCAGTTACGTTTTGCACGTGACATTATAGTCAATTTGAATCTTAACTCTACCACTAAGTGACAGTGAAAAGTTGCTGTCGAATGTACCTCTTTTCTTTCACTTTGAAACAAAATTTGTTAACAGCAGCTCGCAAGTTATCATCATCCGACGTAGAGCTGACTTTAGCTTTAAAATCACTCATGATGATGTTAATCTCCCTGTTTCGAATAGTTTGAAATGAGACTTTTAAGTCTTCATAGACCGTATCCAACTCCTCCTCTTGTACAGCACTTATACATGCATGTACTAGTACTAAATTCATATTGTTGATTTTCGATGATCCTGGATGTAATCAGATTGTTAACAGTCCTTTATCTGAGGAATGCTCGATATCCAAAGTTCGGCCATCTCGGCTGATGCTATTGTTTCTATAAAAGAATAATTCTTTCTGTTTCAGATCTAAACTATCCTCGACAACATTTGATATTTTGATGTTTGATTTTGCAATTTATGTAAGACAACGTTTTTTCTCTGCAGGAGTCCTCTGACCTTCTAGGTTGTAAATCGACTTTTTACTAAGTGTTCAGTGCTCATGTTGCGTCTTCTATTTTCTTCTTATACACAATGTTTTGACAGACACTTTATGATTCATGAAATATTAGAGTTGGCCTAGCCTTGCTGCATAGTACGTGCGATAGCTTCACGTTACTATTGCGGCTGCACGACCTCACCATAGCTTTTTCGATCAATTCTTTGGAGGCATTGTCTAAAGTTTTGGAGGTTGTTTTCTTCATGTCTTGTCATTTGTTCTACATTTTCCTCGCTCAGCTTGACAAGGACAAAATAAAAGAATACCATGCTGGAGAGTCGCTTTAGGGAATGCAATGAAGAATCTAGTTGTTGAGATGGCTGTCCAAGGTGATCATAGGAAACGTATCTAGATCGACATTTCGAAAGCGTCAATACGCCGTCCACATCTAAAAGGCGTAAAGAAAGATGGGAAGAGTAGAGTGCTGGCAACTTTGTGTTATTTGTGATATCGCAACTAGCAAGTTGCCGATCTAACTATCTATATTCATCGTCGAATTTCATATTCGCAGTTCCTGATGTTGTCTCCAACGGCTCCATTTTAAACTATCTTCTTTATTCACTGACAATCATCTATCCGTCTGTGTGGCTTCCATTTACTCGATCTATAGTCATAATTTTCGTATTGTAGTAGGTAGTCTATTCTCAAATCGTACATAGAGCTTATTGCTTGGAGGTTGCCCAGCAAGTATGTGAGTTTGTTAATGAACCCTGTAAAATGATCAATTTTAATATTATAAGAAGATTTAAGGAAAATTAAGTTCAGACAAATTCCCATGAAAAAGTCGACTTTGAAACATTGTCACTTCGCGAAAGACCGAAGAACGCCTTGGGCATCGTCTTTCATTGAAATCCCAATAAAACATTATTTCACTAAAAATGACTTTCAAAGTAACTTTCAGTACGATTTATTGAAGTGCAACGACTATTTCATTTCGGAACAAAGTTGTCTACGTCTGCAATCTTTGTACCGAATACTGCGAATAAACTATATTCCAGGAGTTTTAGTATTGGAAATACTACTGGGCGCATGATATAGGACCCATCTTACGAAAAACGTATCGAGAACGACAGATTCTGTCAAGGCCGCTGCGCCGGCCTTGTAACCGTACCGTTCACTCAACGCCATGCTATTAGGGATATCACGTTTCAATAACAATCCAAGCAGTGAAAATTATTGCGTCAGTTTAACCATGTGCCTCGTGTTTGTCACAAATCAATGCTGTTATTTGATTGTGGATGATAAAAGAACATTTGTAGCTTAAACCTGTATTTTGCGTATTTAGTTATGTACAGGGTGAGTCCCCTGAGAGACATTTTCGGTTCCATAAACGAAATGCCGTGCAGAATGAAATAGAATCGGTAAGTACGTATACGGGTTTGAACAGACGCCACTGGTGCAAATTAAAAATGCCTTTTGATCCTTGAAAGATCCCTCGCGTTTGTAAAAAATGCTTAAAATTATTACCACGATTTTTTTGTCGTTATCACTTATTTAATAAATGTAATTAAATATAAGTACCTATATGTGTTACATATAAAGCGCCAAATTTTGTATTGCTAGTTTTTATGTAAAATCAATCAAAATAATGTTAAGACAATTGCAAAAAAAATTATCGAATTTCACCTTGCATTTTTTCTTATCACTTACTTTAAACGATAGATATATTTACTGGTTTCGTATTTCGTATTTAGTTCAACTTCTGTTTCTGCCACATGTTGAACTAGTTGCAACATCAGACACAAAAGGCAAGTATATGGAATTTGAATATTCTTTTATTAGTACTGTAAGAAATACCAACAAATCAACAAATATACTATTTTAATTATTTACAAAGTACTTCACGAACTAAATCTGTATGAATAATCAAGTCTATCTCATCATAACGTTCTAACAATCAGACTTTTCCCTGTCACGCTCACTTAATTCCAGACTATCTCGAAACTAAAATATAAACATAAACACTCCTAAACTTAATGGTCTCTTGTGATACATGCCGACACTGCCATATCGTATACTTAGCTTGCATAACTTGCGTTATGTCTTACAGAACACCGCCACTTTCAAATTAACATTAAAAAAACAAAATAACCCAATGAAACATGGACTAGCTTAATTCGATCGTATGGACAAATATATTTAAAATTATGTACCTAAATAAAATTATCAAACACATCTAAGTATGATATAAAATAGTACAGTAGAAAAACACTATACAGGGTGTTCTACATGAGAAAATTTGACAAACGATAGCTGGGTTAATCTAAAAATTTTTTATCAATGAACATGGGTCCAATTACAATGAACCGAAGTAGTATTATTAAATTTGATAAAAGTTTTAATTTTTTTAAATTTTATCACTAATCGCTAATGGTTCCTAATGCTGAAAATACCTATCATCCTAGCAATCCATCCTTGGACTCCAAGAGCATTATAGTTGCATCTGGTATTTTCAATACGCTTAAGATACTTGCGAAAGATGCAAGATCTGTGAATTTTTAGATTGAAAACGTGCAAAAAATGTAGTACATTATTAATCGTGAAAATCTGCCTGTAACTTGGAAAATTAGCAAGAAACAACAATATTTAGATGGCCTCAATGCATATGTCTGAATTATTCCAAATTTTGAATTTACAATCTTTTAAAGCGTTATAATTTTCATGTTTTTTCCGGAAAAACTCGGTGAAAACGCATAACAAGTATTTTGATGATGACATTCACCTGAATTTTTTCAGATTTTTTTTTCAACTTTTACATTTCCCTTCCCCCACTTTTAGGAATTCTTGAATGGCCATGTCTCAAAAAATAAGCAATTATCGAAAAAATTCACCAGAGTAAAATATCTTATTTTAGGCCAAAAAAGGGAAACATATTGTTTTTCTTTCATTTTTGACCTAATTCTAAAATAATTTAAATATACAGGAAAATTATGCTTTTTAATGTTTCAAAAAGTTTTATTAAAACTCTACACGTGTTTCGGCTTATTAGGCCTTTATCAAGAGTACAAGATAATACTAAATTTAAAATTTCATTATTAAATTGAAAGTAATTTTGACTCGTACAGGTTTTTATTATGATGTTTAATTGATTTTTTAATTCTAAGTCAATATCAGATTGATTGCTAAGTATTTCTATTATTTCAAATAATGGTTGTAATGGTATGGATGTAAAGAGGCTTTTAACATCAAAGGATACTAATTTTGCGTTGTTCGGAATTTTGAGATTTTTGGTTTTTTCTATGAATTGGGAGGAATTTTTAATGGCATATTAACTTAGAATTAAAAAATCAATTAAACATCATAATAAAAACCTGTACGAGTCAAAATTACTTTCAATTTAATAATGAAATTTATAAATTAACAGATGGATTACCTATGGGTTCCCCCATATCACCGTTATTAGCTGAAATATTTATGTCAGACTTTGAAAATAAGTTGTTTAACTGCGAAAATAACCTAATACATAATGTATTTTTCTGGAGTAGATATGTGGATGACGTGTTTTGTATTTGGCAAGGTACAGAAAGACAACTTAATAAATTCTTAAATCTTCTGAATTCATTTCACGATAAAATTCAATTACTCTAGAAATAGAAAACGAGTAAGGTTTAAACTTCTTGGACGTTAACTTAAAAAATAGAAACAACAGCTTAGAGTTTGACATTTACCGTAAACCAACTTGCACAGACACAGTCATTCACAAGAACTCTAAGCAATCATCACAAATAAAAATGGCATCTTTCCATTCATTTATCCACCGTCTGTTAACCTTCCCTTTAAATAAGAATAATTTTATGAAAGAAGTGAACACCATTAAAGAAATAGCTAGAAACAACGGTTATAGTGAAAACCTCATAGATAAATTAATAAAACATAAACAAAAGAAAAAGTTACTTAAAGAATTTTATGCTGATACTCCACAAAGAACTGACATATATAAATGTATTAATTATAGGCCTAAGATTAGTGATAAAATTAGTCATAAACTGAAAAAACTAGGATGTAAAACTATTTCTGTTAATAAAAATAATCTAGGGAAAATGTTAGTTAATAATAAAGACAAAAGAAATTTATTAGAAAAAACAGGTGTATATCAATTAAAATGTAATGACTGCGATGCTATATATATCGGTCAAACTGGTCGTAAATTAAAAAATCGTCTCGCTGAACATAAAAAATCAATAACGAATGGTATACATAGCACCGGTATGTCAACACACTGCATAGAAAATAATCATTTTGTTAATTTTAATGAAGTCGAATTACTCCATACAGAAAATAAAGGAAAGAAGTTAGATTTACTAGAACAATTTGAGATCATTAAAGCTGTCAAAATGCATAAAAATGTAACTAATGATCAAACATTATTTATGGGTCATAATATTCTAGAAAAAATAATTTAACATTAAGAACTTATTTGTAGTATATTTACATAGGATAGGAATCATATAACTAGTTGCATGTAATAGATTAAAAGCTTTGAATAATTTATACCTTCCATTAGGTATAAATAAGTAAGGAACACATTTTAAATTTAGTATTATCTTGTACTCTTGATAAAGGCCTAATAAGCCGAAATACGTGTAGAGTTTTAATAAAACTTTTTGAAACATTAAAAAGCATAATTTTCCTGTATATTTAAATTATTGAAGAATGTTTCACAAGGAACCAACCGTAGAATCAACCCAATCTATTAATTCTATAAGTTACGGAACCCGTGAAAAAAGGGGTGTTTTCCACCTCTTCCGATCATTTCCTACTTTAATCTTTTTTCAATTTTTCTATTAACGTCATTACAAACACATTGCACAAGGTATCATCAAGATTCATTGACTAGCAACTCAAATTAGAGATTTTAAGGCTCCGTTGAGTGGACTAATAATTTTTCAAAAAATTCGACATACAGTTTACTAACATAATTGATTGGGAGTCTGAATTTGTTTGTGCAGTCGATTATCATAGTTCTCTCGACGCTGGATGAGTTGCGGTTCTTCGGGACGCAATGCCTTGCCAAGGGTGGTGCTCTCTAATAAATTGTTTATAAGTATTGAGTATTATTATTTTTTGTATTTGAAGAATTTTATTTTAATAAGTGAAAATATGTTTTGAATTCGATTCCTTATTGATCCATTAGATCTAAGATTAACGACCTGCGTGTGATTCTGTGGAGTGAATCGGATAACTACTTGCCACGGGTCACCTTTGATCCCGTCAAGTCTGTGTAGCGATCCAAATACTTACAGATAGTGCTAGTTTATAAGATCTAATCAGAAGTGCACCGCTAGACATCAGATTTCGATGAAGAGAGCAGACTGTAGCAATCACAGTAAGTAAAATATTATTTATTTTCGTCTTTGGGGAGTCTTAAGAGTTACAAGAATCCCTCTTGAGTGTGGAGATTGTTAGATGTCGTTGCGAAGACACGACTGTTGCCCGATCATTACAAATTTCTGTTGTGTCTCTCAGACGCGAGACACTACGTACAGCTACAAGCTCAGTCCATTTGCTGCAACCCATTACTCAGCTCAAAGTTGGCAAACACTATTTTGTTATTGTTTATGTAAGTTTGTTTCCAAGATATCAATGGCTTAATAATATAATGCCATTAGATATTTTTCTTCTAACCACATCCTAATTTTCCGTTACTGCAAAAAAAGTGTTGTCATCCGTAAACATAACAACTTTCCCAAATTCAATAAATTGAGCTAAATCATTGATATAGATATTAAATATCAGTGGTACCAAGACTGACCCCTGTGGTACGCCAATAATACTCTTGAATGGCCTTGAACAGGTACCACGCCCTTTGCCAAAACTTGATACTTCAACAATTTAAATGCAAACATATAATCGAAAACAAGAATATTGGCTTTCTAAATTAAAATACAAATTTCTTAATAATTTATAAAATTATATGAATGTGACTGTGTAAGATTTATATTTATGGCGCTGAGTTAATTGTGGCTAGCGGAACCGAGCATGCTGTATAATAATGATCATAAATATCGCTGATTGTAATTAAAATAATAACTTCAAGCTTCCCTAAGTCTGTAATTTTATTTAGGGAGAGTTGGTAGCAAATTGCTTATGTTTAAAATGTATACGTCTTCTCTATTGGACTATTAAGGGATGGGCTTATTGGTATTTACAATGCCGCGTCAGGGCAAGGCATTATTTTGTTTTCAATAGGAAAACGTGAATTGAATTGGTATTGGCCTCGCTTTTAGTTGATAAGAAATAATTACGGTAGTAATCTTGAGACTTTCATTGGTTTCAGCGTGGCTTAAGGCATACTTAGTTTTCAACTTGCCGCCATGCTAAATAAATATCTTGAACAGAATGTGCAATTTAAGTAGTTTAACTTTGCATCTTCAAGTTGCTATCTAAAGTCATCTAATATTAATACCGTAGTGGCTCGTTGAAATGACATAATTAAGTGAGGCACACATAGTTTAACTGTTCATGTATAACTAACTAGCTGTTGATTTTATCAAGGCCCTCGAAAATATCTCGCTTAATGTCAGTCGTACAAAAATGATTGAATGTTTGTATAATTTTATATTATAAATTGTGCCAATTTATACAAGCCACAAAATGAATTAAAGTAATTTGAAATTCATGGCCTACTTTAAGAATTATGACGGAAAATCTCGAAAACCAGATTTATATATGTCTAAGCCAGATATCCTCGTTATTTGAAGGGATACGATAACAATTTATTGAAAAGTAGTAGAGCTATTATTAAACTTTTTCCATATCATATCACATATTTATTCATTAGAACTGAGCAAGTAATAATAAAACACTTTTTTTTTAAATCAGTAAAAATTTGTTATATAGCTAAAATCATGCTTGCCATGGAGAAACATGATAAAACAAAACAATGGAAAATATACGCAGTAAGTTGTTCAATAATATTAACTGCAATAAAACATTAACACAATTAAGACTAAGAAAAATTCAGTTAATAAAAACAAAACAAGCTAACCATTATACTCTTCGCCGATTTACTGCACTTTTTATATAATTGTTGCACATTCTATAGGATACTCTTCGCAGTTTCTTCTGTAAATAACGTTAGTTTTAGATTTTTTTAGTTTAATAACAAAACATTAAAAACAAATTTTAATTAAAAAAATTTATAACTTTTTTATTTATTGATAGATTGTATTCAAAGCAAATGGAGTTCTTCCACTAGCTAACAGTAACTTACTTGCCAAATTTCAATACAATCGGATTTTTTGTTCTTAAGTTATCGTGTCTACAAAAAAACGTGACGGGCGGACAGACAGACGGACAGACAGACGGACGGACGGAAATTTTGAAAGTTGTTCAGAATTCGATCACCAACACAGTGGTATGAAAATTTTTTCTCCACGTGCAATATTGCCGGTTTTAGAAATGTGCCGATCGAATGCAATACACTCTTCGTTTTGTATTTGCGAAGAGTATAATAATAAAGCACACAGCACATTAATAGTTATCTAATCCTCAATATAATGTTCAAAACATTATTTAGTATTTCTGGGGTAACTGAATCATATGCTTGTTGAATTCTAGCTTTTAAATCGCCTACATTTTGAGGTGTCGCGTCGTCGATAACATTTTCCATTTAATATATCTCCATAGAAAAAATTCATTGTGGTTATATCTGAAGAATGCATCTAATAAATCAATTCGTACCTATCCAGTGTTGAGGTAATATTTCATCTAAACGATTCAGGAAAATATGGGAATATGGGAATTGTAAGAAGTCATTGTTGGAAATATTGAAAGTTGTGTAGAACATCAAAGGGCAGATTATTTAAGAATTCAGCAAATTCGTCCTTTGAGAGTTGAAGTATGCTTAGTCGCTGTTTCGTTTTTGTGTGCTTAATTAAAAGCTTCAGTAAAATTTTTCGTGTTTTAGAATATTAGTAATATTTTACTTTAAAATTAGGAGAAAACGTAGCATATGTATGTACATCTTGGCTTCATGTGGCCAATTTAGGGTGCGCGTATTTCGTCTTGGTCTGGTTCGGCTTGGCTTGATTTGAGATTGATTTGGCTTGATTTGTACCAATGTAGGGTGCGTATTCCTTCTTGGTCTGGTTTGGCTTCCACACGTCTGGATTACGTCGCATCGACTAGTTCTTTGATTGAAGGACCAATGGTATGGTCCGGTACGGATATCCTGCTTGAAGGACCATTATACGATGTATATTCCGTTTTGGCTTCGCCTGGATTCGACACGTCTGAATTACGACGTATCGACTTAATTTTGCTCAAAGGACCAAAATGTCTGGTGCGTATTCCGTCTTAGTCTGGATGTGTAGTGGTTCAATTCGGCTTATTTTGACTTGGGATCGGACTGGTCTGGCTTGGTTAGGCTTGACGGAAACTCGGTTCGAAGGACAAATAACGTATTCCATCATAGCCTCGTTCAGACTAATGTATGATACATATTTCGCCTTGGTCTGGCTTGGCTTGGTTTTGCACTGATGTACGGTGCTCATTACCCCTTACTCTAGTTCAGATTGGCTTGGTTGGGGACCAATATACGGTGCATATTCCGTCTTGGCTTCGGTTGGATTCGACACGTCTACGATGTATTGAGTGATTTTTTGCTCAAAGGATCAATGTACGGTTCGATAGGAATATCCGGAACGAAGGATCAGTGTACGATCGGGTCCAATTAATTTGAGGGCTCGAATAGGATGACTGGCCGAAACGTAGAATTAAGGTAGTATCCCTACTTATTCAGAATCATAATATTTTGCGATTAAAAAGAAAGCACTCTCTACCTCAATTTGATGCAAAATATTCTCTAACGCTTGGTATAAATAACTAATATTGACTTTTGCCCTACAGGGTGCGGGTGATGTTTAAATAAAAATGAAAAATCTCCGGTAAATTTTCCTACTTCCATGAACATGACAAATGCATGGCCATGTTGGTCTTATAATGCCTTCCTGCTATAAGAAACAATTAACTAGCTCAACAAGAATATTTGTAATTATGAAAGAAATATGCAAGTTGTCTCAACTCAAAATGATGTTCGTTGACTTTGTCTTCTCAGCTTTATGAGTGATTAAAAACTTTCTACAATAATAACCAGGCCATACTAAAACATCAGCTTAATATTTCCCTGTAGAAATAATAAATTTATTCCTTTATGTAAAGTAAAGTGCTCCTAGGGGTGACAAATCTCAAATTTCTTGAACAACTAATACTTTGAATATTAATCAGTAAGGACTGAACTTACACTGTAAAACACAATTACGTAGAAAAATAAATTTTACGTTGGCTTTTGTATGCTTTCCTAGAATAATTTTTAATTTAATTCTGATTTTAATCAGATTCATGTAAATAATAACACGCTAACCGTTATACTCTTCCCCGATTTACTGCACTTTTTATATAATTGTTGCACATTCTATAGGATACTCTTCGCAGTTTTTTTTTGTGAATAATGTTAGCTTTAGACATTTTTAGTTTAATTACAATACATAAAAAAAATGTATGTACATTTTTTTTTATATAAAAAAAATTATAACTTCCTTATTTATTGATCGATTTTGTTCAAAGACAATAGGACTCTTCCTCTAGCTAACAATAACTTACTGTCCACATTTCAGTACAATCGGACTTTTCGTTCTTAAGTTATCGTGCTTAAAAGAAACGTAACGGACGGAGAAACAGACGAACAGGCGGACGGACGGACATTTTGAAAGTTGTTCAGAATTCATCTCCAACAGAGTGATATGAAAATTTTTTCTCTACGAGCAATATTACCTGTTTTAGAAATGTGCCGATCGACTGTAATATACTCTTCGTTTTGTATTTGCGAAGAGTATAATAATGTGTAGAAGTTGCACTCGGGCGTGGTCGACTGCGAGCACCTCTTTGATTTGAAATATTGCTTGAATATTGGACAATACTTTTCTGTCATACCGCTGAGATTAAGTACCAAGCCAATATTTTTATTTTTAGTGTTCAAATAGACACTCAGAGTCGACAACGCCCTACTGTAACTCTCAATTGTTTTATAACACGGGTCTACAAAAGAAAATCTGCTCCACGGACTAAACCTTATCATGCCTTAAGTGTTTCTCTGTACTACAACTGAATATTCAATTTAAGAAAAATTTTGTCGCGTAGATTTCGAATAAATACCGGTTTTTTTGCTAAATTTCGACGTAAATTATGTTTATAAGTATTTACATTAGGGATCCCTACACCAAAATAAAAAAATTACTATGTCGTATGTATTTCTGGGCGATGATTACGAATCCGTCCTCAAAAAAGAGGGCTCTGTCCTCTAAAGGGCAATAAAGAGCAAACAGGGCAAAAACAAAATTTTATTTAAAAAAGTGCGAGGTGTGTTTTCCTATGTATCTTTTAATGTTGAACACGAAGCCGATATTAAAAAAGGGCACTTTGACTTCCAAAGGCTAATAACGGGCAAAAATGGCAAACACTCAATTTTATTGAAAAAAGAAGTGCGAGATGTTTTCCTATGTATTTCTTGATGTTGAACACGAGTTAGAAAAGGGCACTCTGCCCTCCAAAGGACAACAATGGACAAAATGTTTGGTACAGGATACGATCAGCTGAAGTTTATTTTTCGTGAATTAGATAATTAGTCAAGAAACTTTTCAAAATTTCAAGGGGTGTGGTATCACTTCTACGTATCTACGGCGCGGCGACTTCAACTCAGGCGATGATCCTTCAAAAAACTTTCCGAGGAGGCAAAAACCAGATTGCATATTTGCAGAGAATTTAAATAAAATTATTCATTTTCTTGTAATAATATTTATTTCCTTGCAATTATAAAAATATCGAAAATGTTTTCGCTTCTATTAATAATATTAATAATAATTAATATCCATTGAATTATCTGTTCCCAAATCAAAATATTCTTCTACACTTTCATTGGAAGTTTAAGAGTGAATTATTTATTATCTGTTTGCTTATAGTAATGAAACATATTCTTTATAGGATTTTGCAAACACCGGAAAGAAAAACTAGCCATGAGAAATAAAAGAAAAACTATATGTAAAAATATTAATGAAATCTTTGCATTCTTCCGATAACTTTTTATCAGGTTATCGAAAGAATGCAAAGATTTCATTTATATTTTTACATACAGTTTTTCTTTTAATTCTCAGAGATACCTTTTCTTTCAACTGTTTCCAAAATCCTATAAGGAATATGTTTCACTTTCATTGGAACTCTCATCAATGGAGCCGTTCAGTAGAAAATCGTCATCTTCCTCTTCATTTATCGTTCTTTCTTCCACGCAGTCTATAAATGAATAAAAGAAAGAAATAAATCAAATCAATTAACAGCATTCTAATACAAATTTTTTGCTTTTGAAAATAATAAAACTGATGCGAGTCTTTATTATTATGTACTTCGGAGCATATAATTTCATATGCCAGAGGGAATTGACCACCCTTAAATCATCCAAAAATATAATTTCCATCTTCATTTTTCCATACATATTCAATTTGAAGAAGTTCAGTTGAATTTTTTTGGTGTGCATTACTCCAGAGTGTGGCAATATATGAAGCACGTAAAATTTGCTTTCTTAGCTCCTTTTTACACGGAGGAAGAATCGTGCCATCAACATTTGTTTTAAACTTCAACAAACCTTTTTCATTATCTATTACGTACGTTTTTGCGAATACAGCATTGAAATTATCAATACTTTTAAACACATGTATTCTGCAAACAAATTCTTCCAATTTTTTCAATATTTCGTCGACATCGCAGTCTGGTAATTTGGCGATTTCTCTCATGACACTTGTGTAAGAAACGGATCGTCTCATCAAAGTGAAAGGTTTTGATTTTCCGTTTCTATAAAAAGAAAGGTTGAAGTCACAGCCTATTAGGGAATGTATGCCTGGCAAAGCTTCGAATATATCTTGCCCCAAAGTCTCATACAATTTATTGACATTAATGTACCTTTGGCGATTACCAGTCCCTAATAACATGTGTACCTTGACATCTCGCTTTAAATTTTAACATTGGAAATGTTAATGTTCGTGTGTACCGTATAGGACAAAAGTTACGAGTTTTTTCCAAGGTCGTCGACATGTAAGTATCAGGGTCAGATGATGTAATACTGAGCGAGAGCCTGTTACTATGTGGGAAACGAATGCGGTGTAGTCGGTCAGCGCCGATCGATATTGTGCTGATTGTTCAAGAAAAGGTGGTATGGATAGAGCAAATCTTGTAGCATTGAGCAGGGACGCATTAGTGCTGCTGCGGCGGATCAATAAAGAAGGGTGATATCATTTGTCTCACTATTTATTCCTTGCCCTAGTGTTCATCATCAACCGTACGGTTGGCACATAGGTGATGTTCTCGCTTACGGTGCGAAAGGTCCCAGGTTCAAACCCCTATGCCTTTATGTTGGCCAGTATAATAACAATGATATCTGTATAAGAGCATCTAATCGTTACGTTTGCATCAACATCTAATTGACAAATGTGAAAAATTATTAAGCATGCAGATAAATACATTTTTCACACTTTTTATGATATCAGCTACATGATAGCGGTAGGAAACCACTTGACATTTTTTTTTCTGTACACTTCGGGGGTACAGCTGAAGCATTTCGGTCCTTTCGCGGCGCAATTGAAGCTTTTTCTGTTCATTCGTAATGTAACAGTTCGCAAAAAAAATTAAGCCGGTTGGAGATAATTTAGAATTTCTTTTTTTTTATTTTATCATTACGCCCACTGGTGGGCCAGCTGAAGTTCACTTCTTCAGAATATTGAGTACTAACGTTTTCCGTTATTTTAGGCAGGTTGAAATTCAACGCAACTTCTTGGACTATAAGTCATTAGAAACATTTGTTGTGTAACCTGCTTAACTTCTAGGCTTGATTCACAAAATACGGCGAAAAGTTAACATTAAGAGCACTTCCACTGCAACCTGATATTCTGTTTATAAGAACCAAGTTATAAAAACAGCGTTTGGACTTGACATATCAACAGTATAAAAGCTTATATCGATTAATACTTCATTACAGCATTCAGTCAGTACCAAATAGCATGGATATTAATTAGTAAACGGGATAAAAGGTATTTCGATGCATGAAAACTTCAAAATGTAACTATGCTTCAGTATATTACACAAACCCATTAACGCTATAAAATATTTGTTGAGAACTTCTAAATTTAAGCATGACGTAACCAAATATTCATTAACGATTTCCGTTTATATAATGTAATTGAGTGCATTAGGGATTTTCGCAGTACTTCCCATAAATATAAAATATTACCCTTTAAACTCTAATCAAATAATAATAATAAACATTGGTAAAACCAAACTGCTATCGACCGAGGTCCTGCCAAACACTAATGATGTTTGTCAGAGAATTAATTTTGATAAATTAGAGAGTTGAAATTATCTTTAATTAGATATGTTTCATGTAAAAAATTTAAAAGAGCGCCTCTTAAGTAAATGGGCACAGAGCAACTTCTTGCGGTTCAGGTCTGAGCTTAATTTATGAATTTCTTACATCTCTATGCCAATTTGTACTCCTAAGGAGATATAGCTCTCTAAGTTCTAGCTAAAATGATGAGAACAATTAATTTGGAAGTTCTGACTAAGAGGTTCCAATTTGACACACAATTTAGGCATAGGTACTTCAGACCTTATTGGTTATAAGTTAAAGTTAATGAAAGTATTACAAAAAGTTTGTTGAGGCTGTGCCACTCTTAAAATTTCGTGGAACTATTTAATTTTTCCATTAATCTACAAATATATTCCTGGGTTTGCAGAATTTTATTTAAGAGTTTTTATGAATATTGAATTGAGCTGTTTTGAGTAATTTGTAAATTATAAAACTTATGTAAAAGTATCCATTACAGAAACCATCTTTACTTTCATTGCTTTTCTATTCTGGCATACTAGGTATTCCGTTTTAGTCGATGGTTCCTTTATGAACTCTTTGATCTTTCTATGTTGTGGGAAACTCCTTCATTATTCCAGAGATTCATTTTGTACCAATTCAATAACGACTATGTTCGCTTGGTTTAACAACACGGCAGAAGGGTTCAGGTTATGTTAGGGCCTTATACAAATTTTCTCTGTCCAATTCATCTATCTTTCTAATTACCTTGTGTCCTAGTACCCACGCCACTGTAATTTTATTCTGACATTCCAGTTCCGTAAAAGCCTTTAAGTTGACCCTCTCTAGTTTCCAATTAAACTGCATGGAATCAAGTGAATTTGCAGTTTCTTGCCTTATTTCCTCTACGACACATAATTGTATTGCGTCTGCTTCAGTTTGAAATACTCTTATACATTTAGAGTGATCGAGTTTCTAATTTATGATCTTATCCCATAATTCCACCATATTCCTTCTTTGATATTTTTATTTGGAAATTCTTATTGACATTTTGCCTTGTGATGTAATATCTGCAGACATGTTGAGAACGGAATATACCTTCAGCTCTGTGCACATTGGTGTTCTGCTCCATGCTGCTGCCTTATCAGTATTGGATTTCACATTAGCCTCTGCACTTCCTTGAATAAATATGTGCAACGGTGGCACGTCCAGAATGACTTCCAATATAAGAAAAATAAATTACCAAGAGTCGTCCGACCTACCAGCCGTCCATTAACATTAACGTCCGTTAACAATAGTATGTTATGTTACTAGGAGGAGAAGGCGAATATTACATGTTGAGCCCAGAAGTTTACTCAGCCGAGGCTGAGCAACTGGGCGAAACATGTAATGTGCCTTCTACTCCGAGTGACATATACTATTTTTTCTTCGAGCGTCAAAATAAAAAATTGCGTTTAATTTCGAAAAATGACATCAAATATGTTCAATCTCGGCAAAAAAATAAAATATAAGTACTACTAACCATTTCAATTGCGTAGATTCCTTTGTTGCTAAATATTTATCATTAGGTGCTTTATTCAGGAATTCATCAAACTCGTCTTTAGATAAAACTTTTGACTTTTTAGGTTTTTAATTTTCGCCTTGTCGCTTTAAAAAGGCAATTAATGTAGAATAGTTGTCAATTACTTCGACATCCACGTAGTGGATTGGAAGTGTAGTAATCGTAAAAAAATGTAGAAAAATTTTTTTTCGTGAAATAGGTTTAGAATGTCATGAAACGTCGATATTTTAAATTTGAGCGAAAAGAATTTTCTGTCTGTCTGTCTGTCTGTGACTTTTTTGTTCGCACGTTTTCTCCGGAACGGTTTGAGATATTGACTTGAAATTTTGTACACGTATACATTATAACAATATCAGGAACTGGATAATTTTCTGAAGATATCCGTTGAAGGGTTGGGGGGTAAATAGGGGGAAATATGTAAAGCAAGCTGGTAAGAGTACAGAAACTGAAATTAGATGTATGTACTACAAGCCAAGGCCTGAAAAATTTTACAATATTTTTCATCCCCCCACCATACCGCAATCTATTATTGAAGGGGTTGATAAAATAAAATTGAGATATTTACTTGAAATTTGGTACACGTGTATATTATAATGACATCAAGAACTAGATTATATTTTGAGATTATTCTGATGAAGGGTTGGGGGTTTAATAGGGGTAAATAGGGGTAAACAAGTAAAGCAAGTTGGTAAGAGTACAGTAACTTGAAATTCGGTGTATGTACTATAAGCTAAAGCTTCAGATTTTTTATAATACTCTTCAGCCCCCCACCACCCCTACTCCATTATTATAGGGGTTGATAAAATAAAATTGAGATACTCATCTGAAATTTAGTACACCTATGTATTATAAGGAGCCCCCCCCCCCACCTCTACTCTATTATTAAAGAGCGGATAAAATAGAATTGAGATATTTACTTGAAATTTGGTACACGTATGTATCAAAAGGACATCTGGAACTAGATTATATTTTGAGATGATTCCGTTGAAGGGTTGGGGGTTAAATATTGATAAATATGGGAAAATAAGTAAAACAATCTGGTAAGAGTACAGAAACTTGAAATTCGGTGTATGTACTAGGAACCAAGGTTTCAGAATTTTTTATAATATTTTTCAACCCCCAATACCCCTACTCCATTATTAAAGGGGTTGATGAAATAAAACTGAAATATTCACTTGAAATTTGGTACACATATGTATTAAAACGACATCTGGATCTAGATTATATTTTGAGATGATTTCGTTGAAGGGTTGGGGGTTAAATAGAAGTAAATAGGGAAAAATAAGTAAAGCAAGCTGGTAAGAGTACAGTAATTTGGGATTTGGTGTATATAGTAGAAGCGAAGGCCTCAGGTTTTTTAAAAATATTTTCCATCCCCCATAGATTATATTTTGAGATGATGGTAAGAGTAGAGAAACTGGAAATTCAGTGTATGTCTTAGAAGCAAAGGCCTTAGATATTTTAATAATATTTTTCAACCCCCCACCACCCTTACTTCATTATTAAATGGGTTGATAACATGAAATTGAGATGTTGACTTGAAATTTGGTAGACGTGTGTATTATAACGACATCTGGAACTAGAATCTATTTTAATATGATTCCGTTGAAGGGTTGGGAGTTAAATAGTAGCAAATATGGGAAAATAAGTAAATCAAGCTGGTAAGAGTACGGAAATTTGGAATTTGGAGTATATACTAGAAACCAAGGCCTCAGATTTCTTTCTAATATTTTTCAAACACCACCAATACCGCTTCATTATTAATGGGATTGTTAACATAAAATTGAGATATTCACTTGAAACTTAGTACACGTATGTATTGTAATGATATCTGATTGAGATGATTCCATTGAAGGGGTGGGAGGTGGTAGGTTGTAAATAGGGGAAATATGCAGAGTAAACTAGAAATTTCATTTTTAACGTATATGGTAGAAACTAGTGCCTCAAACTTTTCTATGAGATCTGCCCCAAATATTATTAAAATTCTATGACCTATAATTTCCACATACTAAAGTGCAAATCTAGTCAAGATGTTTCCTTTAAAATGACTTGGATGAAAAATCTGGATGTGGAAGTAGTGATTCCTTGGGCAGCGGTTTTTTTACATTGTGTTCGATGTTTAATTTAGATTTTACCATTGAATACTGCGCCCATAGAGTTGAACTTTTCAGTTTTTTGGATAAATGTGTAAAATATGCTATCATTACATTTTCCGAATACGTTGTGGTTCTTGGCCAATTTTATAAATTTATCGTACGCACTATCATAAACTTTTTTGGATTTCGCGGAAATTAATGTTGCCACTTATGAATTTGGAACTTCAACTAATTCAGGTGGTGTGCACTACACTCAGACATTTTTGCTTTTCAATTTGCAAAACGACCCGACGTGAAATTTAAAACTGACAGTTATGACAAGTCATAGCTACTTGGATTTTCAATTCATCGTATGATAGGTACACTGCTGTGCAAAACTAAGTAGGGCAGCACTTATTTCTGTACTTATAAGACGTAAAAAGCGAGATAAGAAGAAATAAGGGGAATTAAAAGAAGGCCTTTAACTGGAAGACGAAGGATAAATGATGGTTGAATACGATCAGCAATTAGTAAGTTATCTGCGTGGAAAAGCAGATACATTTATATTACACCACAACTGTCACTGTCCTACTTACTTTTGCACCGCAGTGTATATTGTTTCATTTTTGTTCTAGGAAGCAAATGAAAAATATTTGTATTAGTGCAAAAATAGGCTCTTTTTCCTGGACGTGTTGCAATATATAATGTAAGTATTGCTATACGGTTGAAGAAAAAACATTTATTACGTTTCAATATTAGAAACGATTGAAAATAAAAGTGCACTCGCTCACTGTATGTTTTACCAAATAAAATGCTCCCTTTACTGTCGATTAATCTAAAAGTTATACCTAAAAGTTTTTTAAATTCTCTTCAGAAATCTATGGGATAGCACATAGACTATTCGAATAACACTACTATCACAAAATAATCTAAAGTCATATTTTGATGCAACACTAATGTTGATATTGAAATATTTAACCTATAATGGAATATTCTCAGTTTCTTGTTACAAAATTTTAAAATAAAATTACAATTTATTGCGTCCAAGTGTATTAAATACTACAACAATCTTAATAGGTTGCAAATACTGAGCTAGAAACGTAATTTCGGGTATTCTTGTCAGCTAATTTGTGTTTTAGTTAAATTAACCGCTGAGATTCAGCTTCTTAAGAAATTCAGTGCCAACTGAAATAAGACATGCTGCTCTAAGTTGCATAAATGAAATTCTATTATTTAGTGCGTCAAGTAAATTCGACTAAATGTAACAGAAAGTTTATGTACACTAACTTCAAAAATTAAATATCATGAAAGTAGTGTAACTTCTCAGGCTTTTACGTGTAGCTATTTCCCATTTCATAACCGAAAGGAGAAGAGAAAAATGTATTCTTATAAAGACATGTATTTGAAATTAACCGAATGTAATGGAATATTCCTTGAATAATGCATTAAAATACCAGCATGGTCAGACTGTCTATCGTGTACTGGGTTCGATCCCCAGCCCGGCACTGCAATGACGATGAGTAGTGGATGTTGCCTGCGTTCTTTCAAATGTGTATCCCCCTTCTGAAGAGCATAGGTTTTAGACTTGGGGGTTGCCTACTAACTATGTGTGGTGTGTTTATGTTTATACAGGGTGTTCCAGAATTGAGTTCTCGGACAAGAACCTGTAATTCCTAAGTTCATATTGGATCCATATAACTCAACTTACCTTAGTCCAGAAATATATCCCTTACGAAGTACATTCTTGTAAAGTCAGCCAGAAAAAATTTCTCCAATAATTTCAGTTATATCGAAGATAAAATTTTCGAATTTTGATGGGAACTGTATCTCTCTAAGTACTCTATGTAAACTTGATAACAACCAAATCTTTTGTTTCTCAAACGCCACAGGTTTCCTGTTTCACAAGCACCTACGGAGAAAAAACGGTAATTCTTGATTTTAGGTTGATATTAGACATAATTTCAAATGTGTTAATTTGTGTACTGAAACAGGTGAACATCATGTCGAGCATTTGTTATTAATGTATTTATATATTATTTTTTAATTAAACTACTTTTCTGTTATTACAACATTTTGTTCTAGAATTGTAAATAAATGTTAAATACAAATTGAGGAAAAGACGACAATTCCCTGTATTTTAATTGATGTTACAAACAGTTTTATGAGTCTACTTTTTTGCAACCCTTTTAATGCTTTGTAAAAATGTTCGAGTATTTCGTAATTTTACAGGGTGTTTAAAAAATTACAACCACTTTACCATTTACCCTTTAAATCATTTTCTATTCTATTTCTTTAACCATGAACATGGCAAAATTATAGCTATTGTATATGAAGTAATTTACAACATATTTATCAAAACATTTATGCCATTCCAGGAACAACAACAAATGCAATGATTGCCGAAGATGTGGCTGAGACCAATAGCAAACAATTCCGCGATAATATGGCACTTTTTACAATTTATGCTTATTTAAATTGATACTTTTTCTGAAAGAAATAAAAATTTTGCAAAATTCAAACAAAAGTGTTTTAATTTGAGTGTAGAAGGTTATGAAGGAAAATTGAAAAAACCTGCTTAAAATGAAGTCAAATCATAAAAACAAAATGTTTCACATGTAGTAAATTTTACAATTTGTTCAGTTAAGTGTTTAAAATTTGAAATTTATCGACGGGATACGGGGCGGAAGAGAGAGGAAAGAGGGGAAGGTTGATATGTTTTTTTTGTATTTGTGGTTAAGCACGTTGTGCGGGCGTATGTTACTGTCACTGTCTTTCGAAAAAGACGGGGAATCGCTGGTGTATAAGTCTGTGTAAGTGTGTAGGGTTATCGTACTAATGTCAGATCGTCGTCAGGTCCGACAGCTGGATTTTTTTGGCGAAAAATTGTTGATGGAATTCAGCTATCGGGATGTAACTGTCTGCGTTTGTGAGTAAGCGTATTAGTTTGTTTTGTGTTGTGTGGATCCTCTTGCATTGAGTAGCGGAGATATTACACCACGCGGGACGTAGGTGTACGTTAAAAGCGGTCGAAAGATCGCTTTCTACAACGTTAACTTCTTGTCAATTGAAAGAGTGCTCCGCCTGTTTGCAAGAAGATATAGTCTGTTGAGTGTTCCGTAAGTTCGATTTAATATTTGGGTAATGTGAGGGGCGAAACTCCGTCCCTTATCCAGGGCTACCTCTAGATATTTGACTGATTTTCACTCCTCAACTCTCTGTTCATCGATTGTAAGTTTATTGAACGTTTTAATGTTGGTAAATTTTCTATCAAAGTTGATAGTCTGGGTTTTGGTATTGTTGATTGATATTTTCCATTTTTTGAAAAATTCTTGAAGTTTATGCAGATGTGCTCACTTTTTGCGTGGCAATTTGTGCATATAGCACGGTATCATCTGCATATAATAGGACGTTTGAATTTGGATGGAAAGGGACGTTGGAGGTATAAAGGTTATGTAGGAGTGGTGACAGGATTGCCCCCTGTGGGACACCCGCAGATAATAAAAATATTACAACCAGTCAACTATTAATAATTATGAAAAAAAATGAGAAACAAAAGGCATTGATTGGGTTGTTACCAAGTTTGCATAGAGTACTTATAGAGGTACAGCTCCCATCAAAATTTGAAAATTTTAGCTTCAATACAACGGAAACTACTGGAAAGAAATTCTTTTTTTCTCTCACTTTAAGATAATGTACTTCCTTAGGGATGCATTTTTGGACTAAGGTAAGTTGGATTATATGGGCCCAATATGAACTCAGGAATCACAGGTTGCCGTCCAGGAACTCAATTCTGGGACACTCTGTATATTAAACCTACTTTCACATTTGCATAAAAAACCTCACATATCCATACCAGACGTGTAGTGATATTACACTGTGCTGGTCCATATGGTAATTCAAATAGCATTCTAATAAACATATTCAAATTATAAATGAAATCTTGCAGAAGCGATATTATTCAATTTAGCTGGAAACCAATGTCTGCAAGATATTCTTGATATTAGAAATTTTTATTACTGTCGCGGAAACGTAAGAATTACTCTATTACGTTTTAGTATGTACATAAAAGTAATGAAATTAAGTGCGGAAGCAGTTCGTGAGGCAATATTCAGTTTGTTAGTGGTTGGTTGAAACTATTTTTAGTCTTCGGTACAAATAATAAATCTGTCTAATATAATCTAATAATATATCTATCAATGTTTTTGGCTACAACTTGAATGATATTATTAATCCATGGACATGAATCGAGAAACATTGGATCAATACAAAGTTGGATAATTAATCAAAAAATTGGTTGTTAATGACATGAATTAATTAGCATCTTGTAAGGAGACAGCCATAGAATGTTAGGGAGAAAAGTTGATCAGATATTACTATTCTGTAAATTAAAACCTAATAGGGGAGTGTTTTTATGAGGACTAAATCAGGCAATGATGAAGTCTATATACAATTTCTTATGAGTTTTTAGCATTTTCATAGCGTATATAATTATTGTACGAATAAAATACAGAAAACAAAGTAGATCGATGGTATCATCAGTTGAAATACTGTTTAGGGTGAATTATTATCCTAAAATAATTTAAACTTTTGCTCAGGTGACTGCAAGTATGCGTCATTTAAATGCCTTATTAACAGTAACGTCTTGGTGGAGTTTAGTCACAGACATTTTACCACTCAACCAAACAGTGGCGTAATTTCAGCATGTTTATTGATTAGGCGGAGATTCTTCACAGATAATCCAACAGATGAAAGCAAAGCGAACCCTGTAATTCTCAATCGATAACCCTATAATCCCAAATGACTGAGGGAAAGCAAGTGCGACAAAAAGTTAAGCCATAGTCAGAAAACCCGAAACACAAATGACCGAGGGAAAGCGAGTTTATCACTTCACAGGTAATATTAAACTCAAAAGATGGAAAGAAAGTGGTGTGAAAAGACAACTTGATAAATAAGGCTCGTGCAAAATCGGAAGACTTGACGATCGTTCGCCGAACGGTTGTGCGAACGTTCCCCAGATGATTGTCGTTTGCAAACGTTCGCTGATATGTTGGCGAGAGCGCGCAGATATGTACAATTTGATCATTTGCAATTTTATAAACAAATTGTAAACAATATGATTTATGATTCCAAACTACTTCTATCGTAAAGTATAAGGCAAAACAAGAAAAAAGTCATGTATGTTATGTTGAAAATGTTTAGGTTTAAAAAGTTGTTAACGTGTAAACATTGAAAAAATGAGTTTCTTAGCCTTTTTACCTTCAATAACTTTGGAACAGAAAGACATTTTTTAGATCCTGAAAAAATATTCTGAAAGTGCAAGGCTTTAACTTCAAAACGCCGAAAGATTATAAAAATTACATTAATAAGAAAGTAACGCCGATTCCAAAATCGGAAGTTTTCGGCGCAGCGCGCCATGCTTTTGCGATTACGGGCCATATGTGTGACAGCAGGCAACCTAAGTATAGCAATCATAGCACGTTATAACTTTGGAACCATTGAAGTAATTTTTATTAACCATTGGGCATTTTTAAAGAATCTAAAAATTTCTTTCATTCAAAAGGTATTAATGGTCAAAAAGTTAACAACTTATTAAATTGTACGAAGAAAACCAAAAAACCATAATAGGCATTTCTTAATTAAAAAAATTTGTTACAAAACTTGTTGAATATTATTCAAAAACACTGAATCTGAAGTTTACTTAAATTCTGCACCCTTTGAAAAGTTATGAACAATAACAGAATTGAGGCAATTATATAGTGCTGATTGAGGTTTGATAGAACATAATATTTAATTCTTTTGGTTGTATTTATTAGTCATTTGCGTAAATTGTTTCAAAAAAAATAAATATAGAAATAATTTTAATTTAAATGCCTTAGAAGGATTTTTTTCATTAAGCCCTCCTTTTTTAGAAATTACCTAAACTTTGGATTCAGGGTTTTCAAAGACACACTGTATATATATAAGACTTTTTTCTTATATTAACCCATGCTCTACGACAGAAGTGTATTGGAAAATTACGTTATTTATGATTTGTTTATAAAATTGTTCTTAAGAAAATGGGTTTCCAAGGAACGATCTCGCTAATAATTTAAATTTAAACCAGGTTTTAGAAACTGGGATAAAAATTAGTAAAACATGCAGCAAACCGTTCGTCTAGAAAAGAAACCCTAAACCCGTTAGACCATAAAGTATACTATATGACCATAGACGTGCCACGTAAAAGTAATGGATAATTATAATTATATTAGCCTATGATTTTACTAGTCTTGAACTCGCTGTCCCCCGGGCATCTGGGTTTTAAGTCGCTTGCCCACAAAGTCTTAACCCTCCCCTGTCTAAATGTATTGAAAATCTTTGACTTGATTGGCGTAATTGTCATACTTAATATTTTTCCTGAAGAATTCCGAAATTCGCCAGATTAACACTCTTTCAAAATATTGGGGGGGCAGTTGCATACCCTTGACCTCCCCCCCCCGAATTACGCTTATGTAACCAGGACATGCCTATGCAGATAAAAACCCATTGAACAATTTCTGTCACTTGAAGTAACTGATATTTTTATAAATGGTTTATTAAGGTTGTGAATTTATAAAAGCACTTTATAGGATTAGTACTAAAGAGTAGCACAGTTCCATAGAGGATGCGTAAAATTACTAAAACATATTATTACTTTAGGTTTGATAAAATGGCAATGGAAACATCTCTATTACAGACTTATGGAACTTTTAGTAACTTACTATATTTTATACAGGGTGGGCGATTGAAAACGAAACACGCCAGTTTTGGGACACTTAGACCAGTTTCTTGAAAAAACGCTCGGACAGGTCGATTCTTGATTTTTGGGGAACAACTGTTGATGTCAAATTTGACAGTTATACATCAACCCCCCTGGCCCCAGCAACCCCTAACTCAAGAATTTAAACAGGGAAAGGGGGTCGAGCGAACCCCTATTTGAAGCATCTTTCAATTCTCTATGCGACAACAACCCTCAAGAAAAACAAAAATTACGGTAAATTACGTTGAGTGACCCCTCGTTTTAAAGGTCTCTTGATTCTCTATGCGAGTGCATGATTGTTTTAAACAACTAATAATATGCTATTAATTCAAATGTTAAAAAAGTATGCAATACATTGTTATTTAACTTCGGTGTTTATAAAGACCTGACGATACTCAGATACAGTGATTTGAAAGCCCTTTCTGCCCTGAAAACTAAACTACTAATACATTTTAAAAATTTTAACTGGGGTTAAGGGTTGCTGGGGCTAGGCGGTTGATGTGTCACTGTCAAGTTTGACATACGCAGTTGTCCCAAAACAGGCGAGTCTCATTTTTAATGGCCCAGCCTGTATAAAGAGCTTTTATAGAGGTTGGAGTCACATATTTATAAAACTAATAGTAGTTCCAATAAAGGGGATGAATGTGATGAATATAAAACTTCCTGATCCCACAATAACAACAGTAACTTTTATAGAATTATAGTTACTTTTACAAAACCATTAGTAACATTTAGAAACACTTTATTACTATTTAGTACTTTACCGTGAACACAGGTTGAATTTTCATGGATTTCGTATGCTACTGCTTTTTAATTAAAAACTTACTTTTATCCAAAAGTAATGATCGAGATCTAAGTATAACACAAAACTCAATACTTAACTATTATCTAAAATAAATAGACGTACTAATGCAATCTAAAAGCTGCACTTTAATAATGCACTTGACCACTATGTTTAGGGTATTACACGTAAATAAATCTAAATAAACTAGGACATCAGTTTATAAATAAATACATACTTTAATAGCATTTGAAACTGCAGCATATATACCTTTCTGTCCGCGGGTGTCCAGAAGTTACACGATGAACTTTCTGTGATTTTAACGAATGTTACTTTTATTTAATCACGTTGTGTCATACGATTCGTCTTGACCTGTACAATTGGTAAAATGAAATTTGTAGCAAGACCGCAGAGGTTAAATGTTTTAATGGAAATCTTGATTAATCAGCGTTCAGATCTTGATTTTATGGCTTTGGATAAGAAAATATCGAAAATTCTGTCCAATGACCTATGCATTGTAGGTACATTGTAGTACATTGAATGCATTTTGCTATTTCGTGATTCTTATACAGAATAATTTAATGAATTAATTGAATTTTGATAATTATTAGATTTTAATGGAATTATTTAAGTCCGCCCCTGAAACGTCCGGGAAAAATATAACCTCACATAATCACATCCTTGGTTACATAAAGGCACAGTAGTTTTTGTAGGAGTCCCAGAAGTTTCTTATCAGTTTAATAGTGTACTTTTGGTATTTTCAATATGGTACTTTAGATCCTGTCAGTGGACGCCATAGAGATACTTAAACAAAAACTGTTGAGAAATAGGTTTAAAAGGAGGAGAGTCCCTAAGGCCGGTTTATGGCCTAATTTGTTTTTGAACAAAAGAAATTGATAAAAATTTGTGGTAGGCCGTTAACAAATATAATGAATAAAAGCGGTCCAAGGATACTGCCTTGAGGTACGTCCAGGCACCATTCCTGATAACCACACTCTGAGACCGACTTGTTAAGTAAGATCGAAGCCATTATTCTGCGGTGCCTCTTACACCATATTGACACATTTTATGTATCAGAAGTTCGTGGTTGAGACAATTAAAGGCCTAGAAACCAGCCACAAGCTGTATCCCCCCCCCCAGAGCTTTAAGAATTGTCTCTGTGAACTCGAACATTGCAGTTTCAACCGATTTGCCTTTTAAAAATCCATGCTGGAAATTACGTAATAGATCGCAAGAAATAAAGAAGCTAAGTATTCTATCGTTGAATTATTTTCAAAAAATTTTGAAAATGATGGCAGGAGGTTGATGGGCCGATACTTTTTGATCAAATTGTGGTCTCCTGTCTTAAATGTAGGAATTATAATAGAGTGCTTTAAATTGTTAGGGTATTGTCCGTGTTCGAGAAAAGTATTTATATTATTAACCAGTGGAGCTGCAAAGGCTGATATACATTTGTTTAATAAAAATAGTGGGATTTCATCATCCCCTGAACATTCTGTTTTTAAAATTTTGTGCTATGGCATACAGTTCTTCTATAGAAACAGGTTTAAAATAATAAGACAACGGATGTCAGAACAGATATAACTGACAAATCAGTCTATAGAAAATTATTGAAACTATAAAATGCAGAAGCTACTAGAATTAATTCAACTTTCATTTTAAATATACTTAGGGACAATATTTTTAGGTAAAGAGGTAATTTATTTAAAAAAACAATGGACCATAATAATATACATTATTTCTTGATTCTTTTAATCTTAAATATTGAATGCATATATTGGAGTTTGTACGAGTATTGTGATTATGTATTTCGGATAAATTAGTATATTTATAGATGTTAGTTTTAACATAAATTAGGCTTTGATAAATATATAGACTTGGGGTAGTTAATATACCAAGGTTTTTAAACTGTTCTTTAACATCTGCCCTATATTCCAATCCTAGTACCAGCCTTATTGCATACCTTTGAATGTTAGAAACCCTTTCACTATGGGCAGAGTGGGGCCACAATACAAGTATTGCATAGCTTAAGGTAGAATGGATCATGATAAGTCATCAAAGTTATCTCACGTGAAGAAATTTGAGTTAGGGATTTTAGCAAATTAGATGTTTAGATAATTTATTACATGCATAGTCAACATGTTGGTCACATTTTAGTGTAGGATCTAACATGACCCCTAGAATTTTTTCTTTATTAGGAGTATTGATAGTTTGATGCCTTAAGCTGAAAACCATTTCCTCAGTTTTGTTATTATTTAGTTTTAAAGAAGTATTTTACATAGGAACCATTGTTCTGCATCATACTTTGATCTTGCCATAGTTTGGGAAAGACTTTCACAATCTGAATCCACATTTATGCAGCGTCATCAGCAAACAACACACAGTCACATTCGTGGCCAGGTCCAACGGTTGGTAAATCGTTTATATAGATTAAAAACAGTATTGAATATGTTTTGATTTGATCTACATATCTACTGTTACGGTATGTCCATTTACTTATGAGACATCTTATATATAAAAAATAAGGATTAGCAATTTTTACCACTTAAGTGCAAATACTATTTTTCATTCAAATATCGTTTTTGTCTTAAGTAGACAGGTGCTCATGATAGGTACAGATCATAACGATACATTTAAATCAGTTTTAGACATCATGCAATTGGATTAATAATATAATCTGTTTAATACTTCATCAAGATTTGAGTACAGACATATGATTTATTGGTTAACTTTTAATGTTAAATAATTGTCATTAAGTGTCATTAGCATGAGAAGTATCTTTGTAAATTCCAGTAGACAACAACATAATGAATGATAAAAAAATGTGCCATCATACCTCAGGTATATGAATAATTTCCATAAACATCAAACCACTTAAACACAACACTCGAATACTAACACTCGCACGTTTCATCAACTACGTTGACATTACCAATAATAATAATAATAATAATAATAATAATAATAATAATAATAATAATAATAATAATCATAATAGTAATATGACAAACAACATAGATGTACCCAGTACATGCAGATTCTGTGTAAAAGGAAAAAGTCATGATATATATAAAATATTAATAAGGAAATCTAATAAATACACAAACATTTAACTGGAAATACTGCAACAGTTCAATGTTTTTATTTTTGTAGTGCTTATATTTATGGCCCTAATGATTCTCTATTTAAAAAATCGCGCATACTGTGGAAAGCTTCTTTTTGTAAAATTTATTTTATTACTTTTTTAAACTTATGATAACTCTGAATATTTCTTAAGTTATCTGATAAACTGTTATAAAGTGTTATATAGTTATAGCGTGGGGAACTTCGAAAACATGATGTGTGATGTTTTGGTATACCTACTTAGTTTGTCTCCATGTCTCGTGTCGTTTCTATGATTTTCTTTCAATTTAGAAAATAAGTCCATATTTTTCTTGGTGTACATAAAATATTTGAAGATATATATGCATGGGGTCATCAGGATTTTTTGTTTTTAAATACATTCCTAAAACTTGCCCTACGGTCTAACTATAAAAACTTTATCGCTAGTAGTAGAGCTTCCCCAGCAAATTATGTTATGTCTATGTGTGACTATGCCAACGCATAATATACGTCTAATAGTCCGGTTTTATCTAAAGTACTTTTCATTTGTATCATTGTAAAACAGGCTTTATTTAGTTGTTTACAGATGTGGAAACCGAACAACAGTCTGCAATCGATATAAGTTCCAAGTAGTTTAACAGTGTCAGATGGACGTATGTCATCGTAAAATATTAAACGGGAATGTACCTGAATATAAAAATTTATAAAAACATTTTTTTTTATTGGCACCCTATTTTGCTTATTTAAAGTACGCCTCGGAGTGTTTAAATCGAACTTTTAAAAACGCGCGTGTTTTAAAGGTTACCATGGCAACAACTACAACCCGAGTCAAAATGTCAACTTTTTAATTATTGATCTGACAGGAATTTTTGCGGCATTAACCGCGAATCTGTTTTTCTATTTAAATAATCAATGTTAGAACTCATTTTAAAGCAATATACAATCAGTAACAACTGTAGTGACAATAATTAATTCTATGTGACAGATTGCAAATTAATTTTTGCATTCCTCATTTGACACTGACAGGTATCCTGATGTCACATCACTAATTCAAACATTTTACATCCTTAATTCTTATTTCCATTTTTTGTAGTATTGTGTACCAATAAAAAAAATGCGTAAAGTATTCGTGGATAACTGGTCTTTAAAACACTTGCTCTATTTCGAGCACTCCGGCTGCGCCGTCGTGCTCGAAAAATCGCGCGTATTTTAAAGACCTTAATATCCACTCATACTTTAATATACTATTTTGGCATTTAATATTAATTTGTTCCGTTGGGAACAAGTGCCAACTTCTTCAAGAGTAACAATTACTACCTCTTGAGGTTCCTCAGGTGTGAAGGGACGCCAAAGTCACTGTGAAGTCATCTTCAAACATTATTAAGTGTTCGCTGCTTATGTAAATGGACAAGTCATTTACATACAACATAAACAGTAATGGTTCCAACACAGAACCCTGGAGAATTCCAAGCAGCAGCTCTTCTACCTCCGATTGTGTTTTGTCTAATTTCACTCTCGTTGATCTTCGTTCCATATACGATATTACCCAAATGAATATATTTCCCCTGATACCGATGCTGTAAAATTTACGTTATAAAGATTCCTTGTTTATGGTGTCAAATGCTTTGGACAAATCGAATGTCAGGGAAACAACATGTTTGCCTATGTCTAAATTTTAGTAGTCGTAGTCCAACAGGTGATAGGCTGCTGTTTCGGTTGATTTATTTGCTCAGCTGGTGTAAGAATATTATTTTTACTAAAGTACAACTAAAACCGCTCTTATGATTATATTAAAATAATTCAGTGGTTGAACGAATTTAAATAATTATGTTATCCCTACCTAGACTCTGTCACGATTCAAAGGGTATTGACCTAATAACGAATAAAAGGGATTATTCCCAAATAGTCTGCTTTGTCTCTATTCATACCAGTTCTACATTTTGCGAGTTTTATGATTCTAAAAGCATGGTGGTTAATGCCGGATTTTTCAGTTCTTCCGTTTTGGAGACGAATAGTATGTTCCGTGAACCTTGTTGTAATTGGATGTTTGGGTTGTCCAACATATTTCAAGTAATAATTCTTACAACTAATTTCGTAAATTTCAGACTATCCGTTTTATTAATTATCTTTAGCACAGACAGACAGGGTTTGTCTTGTTATCCATAATCTACCAGGAAATAAATTGCAACTAGGCAACCCAAAAGATAAAATTGATTAAAACCATAGGTCCGGGATTCAAGTAACATATGATCCTCAAAAGGGGAAATACTAAAAACTCTGGATTTGCCTACGATGCGTTCGATAAAAATCATAGAATAGATATCAGTAAGATAAGGTTAATTAGAAATATAGCCAAATAAATAATATACAGCTGGATGCTTTTGAAATATAGGACTACTGTGAATAGTGACCAAGGGTCAAATACTCCGCTATATTCGTTGTTAGATCACGGTTCGTTGAACCGTGACAGAACTTAGGCCGAAATGGCAGGATTGGTGAAATTTGTTTAACTATAGGCTTATTATAATATATATAGACACATTTTTGGTTGTACTTTTGTTTTAATAACAATAACACTAATACTAATAATCTTTATTTTCCACAATAAATGACCACAAAAAATGTAATATAGGGCTAGTCAAAGTACAACTTTGCAAGTTCTTTATCACAATGACATTTCAAAAACAAAATCTAAGATACTAAAATATATATTGATAAAATGTGGGTCAGTTAAAAGCTCAGTCACACTATAATAATACGTCTGTAAAAGAAATTGTTAACTAACTTTTTAAACAACTTTAAGTTGGTAGGCGCTTAAATAATTTTATTCCCATATATCTGGGGTACTCCTCATATCTCGTTAGGTAATGTAGTGAGATACAGAAGTTTTGACAATTTCCGGTATAGCAATAATGATAGAAATTATTGTTTTCAAAGGAATCTTTCCTAGATTTAACACAGTACCCTATCTCTAGTAGGTAGATGCATGCTAAGGGCAAAAGTTATAATTAATTAAATAAATTTCGACAAGACGTATTTCTTGTCACTCCCATCATATTTCGAACGGCCCATTTCTGAATTTTAAAAATTCTTTCCAAACTATGAGATACCCCCCAGAACATTATGCTATACTTAGCTCTGGACACAAAGTTTGCGTGCTAGCAAGACATTACAGTTTACATATTGGAAATGTTTTTTAAACTATACAACATAGTGTTACGTGTTTCCCTTTAGGAAACACCCTGTATGAATCCGTGGGTTCTAAATAATTTTAACAAGGGGTAAACCACTAACACTTTATTTAATAATTTACTGACTACACAATATTTCTTAATTAACCAAAATAACCTTTACACTCTGTTTACTTGATATTTAACCTCACTTTTTTCGCTACCAAACTTTACTTTAATAAAACTTCTCATTCTCCCGCCGGGAATCGCGCCTTATATACTCTGAAATTGCCTCCAGAGTCATCCAGAATGCAATCGAGAATCTTCTCCTACCACGCTCTAGAAAAATCTATCTCTTTTTACAAGTTTCCAGTCACTATTAGGCAAAGGCGTATCATAGGGGGATGTAATGCATAACAATAGAATAAATCGATGACGGCTTTCTTGATAATAAAGTTACATGTTTGTTTCAACTCAGCCCCCAATCAATGTGTATTTCTAGAAATTTAGTACTTCTGACTTGCTCAATTGACTTACCATCTCCTTTTATAAATACCATGGTTTATAAAAAGGAAGGGGCGAACTCTCATAATTGAGACATTTATACAATAATTTGTCAATACAAGTTTACGAACGTTGATATCTCGGCTTAAAATGGTCCAAAAAGAGTCCACTTAAGGTATTTTTTCGACGAATCTAATGCCGTTTTAATCTCATTAAAATTTGCATAATTAAAAAAGTTATTGCAATTCTTGTTACTTGCAAATTTTATTTTTTATAAATAAATAATTTATTGAATTTTTTTTTTTTTAATAAGAATAGGTAGTACATGAGCAATAAAGGATTCGTATTATAGCAACTTTGAATACGGAACTCAAAATTAGCAAAAATTCGCCAGTTTTGGCTATGTAAAAAAGTATTTATTATTGAAGCATAATGAAAGCAACTTCCTTTAAAAGTACATGTATTCCCAAGTAAAATGAGCTTTGGAAAGTTGAAATCGGACGATCAAAATGGAAGTTATAAAGAGAAAAGCTTATAAACAGTTATGAATGTTTGCTGCAGTTTTGCAATAACAAATTCAGTGGAGGGTGAACTACATCAAGAGTATTTTTCCCGTAATATGGCTAATTTTTGTACTGTTTTTATTCGGCGCGCGGCGTGCTAAAAGCAACAACACTTTCATAAATTAAAGTCTCTGGTCTATACAGAATTTATTCATTCACAGAACAATTTTGAAACTTTTGTATATAATTTATTTTAGAAAATAAAAAAAAACACTCACACTCAGCTGTCATCGAGGGATACACGTGATGTAGCACTTGATGAATCTTACGAGGTTAGGCTGTCTTTTAGTAATCTTGGTTAATAGATATATTGCACACCTGACAAACCGCTAAACCGTTTCTGCTGGATGTCGTGTCCCTTTAATTTGGAGTTAATAAGGATATTCGTCTATTTCGTCTTTTCTGTCTGACTGTCTTGTCTTGTTAATTCTCTAATCCTTGCCTTTATACTATTTTGTTTCATGTTCTCAGTGCCAGATTGACGGGAAATTCCGCTACTCCTGTTCCAATCCAATAAATAATAAAATAAACATTTTTAGAGCAATTACCTAATCACTCAGTAATTTTGTTTACATATGTAGCTGATACACAAATATTTACTCGTATAATTGTAATAGGAAATGTATCTGAACACTCCTGTAATGTAAATATGATTTGACCTAAATAATTCCGAGTTGCTAACCGCACGTGAAAATTATTGGTTAAAGGAAATAATAGCATGAAGATTGGGGACAATAGAGCACTAACAAGCAGTAAAAAGAAATGCCACCAGAGGCAGGAATTCAGCAGATTATTAATTAAGGTCCTATTATATGATGTAATAAACTACTAGTAAATGGCCCATAAAATACATAATTTCAGAATAGCTTCAGATATCAGCACATCAAAATTATTACTAAAAATAACACACTTATCTATTTTATGAGATCTAATACTAGCAGTAGTTACAGGGCCGTATTTTGGACATGCGCCAATGCATAGTGCGTCGATCTGGGGTTAATATTCTAAGAACTAAAGTTACTTGATTGAAAAGTGAGTTCCTACGCAGTCAGAAGAATAAAATCTGCCTAGAATGGCCTCCTTCTCGAATTCACCTTCTCCGATTAGATGGTATCGAGAGTTGAGATAGGTTTACAGGGTGTTTCAGATATAAAGGGACATAGAACATTCTTATCTGAGTTCAAGACACCCCCAAATTTACCCTTGAGTGATAACTACTTTTGAGATACTAGGTGTTTTATGATTCTTGGCTAATATTTTATTTCGCTATAGATTTGAAACGATCATACCCATTTAGATCAAATACGGTAAAAATATTACTGTTACTGTTTTAGTTCAGTCAAAAGAATAATTTATTTGGACATAATTCCAGGACCGGACTGAATACATGCAAACTTTTATTCAACTTTACATGATTGTCTGTCAATCAGTCAATCAGTTGAAGTCAAATTTTGCAAGACAATTTTGAACCACTTTTACTTGATCTGTTGGGTTGAAATTTTCCGTGCATATATAGTACTGCTGATAATTGATAGAATGATGTTATTTGTTTGAATCGATAATTTTCAACTTACTTTTATTACAATCTACTCCTCCGCACTGGGTCCACTTATTAGACTATGACTCTACCCTAGTCAAATTACATAATATTGATTATCTTTGCTTTAGTACATTTTAATGACAGTTTGTTTCTAAAAAGGATTTTTTTACTTATATTTTATTACAATGTTATTATCAGTGTTATTAACTCATATCATATTCTCGCAAATGCTCTATATCATATTCTCGGAAATGTTAGCCAACGTTTGGAAGTGTGTAAAATATTATCATAATATTTGATGGTCTGATGACGTTTCTAAGCTTTTTCTGAAATTTAGATTTCCATTCAAAATAATACATTCCATTTCTCTCACGGAAAACTAATGGTAATAATAAGACTTCTGTTAACATGTGCAATTAAAACCAGTTATGAAACACCTTTAGAAAGTAGTATTAAAATATTAAAAAACCGCTATCTGAATCTGAATATGGAAGTGGCGATTCCTTAAATCACCACTTCCATATTCAGATTTTTCATCCAAGCACTCTAGTATGTGGAAACTATTGGTCATAGAATATTAATAATATTTGGGGCAGATATCATAGAAAAGTCTGAGGCGTTGGTTTCTACCATATACGTTAAAAATGAAGATTCTAGTTTATCCTACTTATTTCCCCTATTCACATCCTACCACCTCCCACCCCTTCAGTGGAAGCATCTCAATCAGATGTCATTACAATACATTCATGTACTAACTTTCAAGTGAATAGTTCGATTTTATATTACCAATCCCATTAATAATGGAGCGGAGGTGGTGAAAAATATTATTAAAAAATCTGAGGTCTTTGCTCCTAGGACATACACCGAATTTCAAGTTTCTGTACTCTTACCAGCTTGCCTTACTTATTTTTCCCTATTTACCTCTACATACCCCCCACTCCTTCAAAGCAATCATGTCAAAATATAATTTAGTTTCAGATATCATTATAAATAAATACGTGTATCAAATTTCAAGTGAAATTCTAAATTTAATTTTGTCAACTGTTTTAATAAGAGAGTGAGGGTTGTGGGGGGATGGAGAATATTAAAAAAAACTGAGGCCTTCCCTTCTAGTATGTACACCAAATCCCAAATTTCTGTACTCTTATCTGCTTGCTTTACTTATTTTTCACTATCCGCCTATTTAACCCCCAACCGTTCAACAGAATCATCTCAAAATATAATCTACTTCCAGATGTCGTTACAATACATACGTGTACCAAATTTCAAGTGAATATCTCAATTTTATTTTGTCAACCCCTTTAATAATGGAGTAGGGGTATTGGGGGGTTGAAAAATATTATAAAGAAATCTGAGGCCTTGGCTTATAGTGCATACACGGAATTTCAAGTTTCTGTACTCATACCAACTTGCTTTACTTATTTCCCCCTATTTAACCCTATTTAACCCCCAACACTTCCACGGCATCATCTCAAAATATAGTTTAGTTCCACATGTCGTTATAATACATACGTGGAGCAAGTTTCAAGTGAATATCTCAATTTTATTTTATCAACCCCTTTAATAATGGAGTGGGTGGTGGTGGTAGGGGGATGAAAAAAATTGCAAAAAATTTTGAGGTCTTGGCTTTTAGTACATACATCAAATTTCAAGTTTCTGTACTCTTACCAGCTTGTTTTACGTATTTGCCCCTATTTACCCCTCAACCCTTCACCTGATATCTTCAAAAAACAATTCAGTTCCAGATCTCGTTATAATATATACGTGTACAAAATTTCAAGTCAGTATCTTAAACCGTTCCGGAGAAAACGTGCGGACATTCTAAATCTATTTCAAGAAAAAAAAATTTTGAAAGTTTTCTTACGATTACTATACTTCCAATTCACTACGTGGATGTGGAAGTAAAAGATGGAAAATTTTGTTTTACAACGTATTTTCAAAATGAACACCACCAGCGTTTCGAGCACATTTTAATAAGTTTTTTGCTGGCCTATCAATCATTTCTAGGTTGTTTCCAATGCTCACATACATAAAAAATTTAATTAAATAAAATTAATAGAATAATGACGTTAGCTAGTTGCTTTAATTATTTGTAGAATTTAAAATCTGATTAGTTAATACGTTCTAAAATTGGAGACCATCTGTAACCGTGCCAACAAATATTTTGATATCATTACACACACGGATCTATTAACTACTCAAATATCTTCTAATGTTTCGCGAAAAAGTTATACAGAGTGATGTTACCGGCACTGACAGCAACATTATAAAAATTGAGTCCGGCCTTGGAATTTGTCCAAAATAAATTATACTCCTGATTACAGCAGGCAAGTATAATATTTGTACCAGGTTTAATCCAAATATGTATGGCCGTTTAAAAATATTGCAGCATAAATATCTAGTCAAGAATTTTAAAACACCCAGTAAGTATCTCAAAAACGATTATAAATAAAGAGTATATGCTTAGAGTATATGCTTATAATCACTTGTGTTTGTCTTGGAAAGTAAAAACCGCTACCTAATGAAACACTATTTGCACATCCAGATTTCCCATCTAAGTCTTTTTAAACGAAAGGATTTCCGCAATATATTTGTACTCTAGTATCTGGAAATAATTGGTCATAGAATTTTAATAATATAGTATTTGAAATCGTACACATTAAATCACAATTTTATTTTGTTAACCCCTTTAATAACGGAGTGGGGGTGGTGAGGTGATAGAGATCATAAAAAATGTAGGACCTTGGTTTGTAGTTGTAGTGTACCAAATTTCAAGCCAATACTTACCTTAAACCGTTCCAGAGAGAACTTGCACACAAGAAAGTTACAGACGGACAGAAAATTTGTTTTCACTTTAATTTAAATTTCGACGTTTCATGACATTCTAAACCTATCTCCAAAAATTTAAAAAAAAAATTTTCCTATGATCACTATACTTCCACTCCATTAGAAGTAAAAGCAAGATACGTAGTTCTTAATATTTTTTTAGAAAATTAATAACCATTTTGATTGGTTAAATCGTGAAAACTTTATAATTATATTAATTAAACTTAAATTATAAACAATACATCATACACATTATTGAGATATCTGATCTATTTTCAAAGGGGAATTTAATTTAATAATACTTAATTGCTAAACTGCATAATATATTATATCGTAGGATAGCAGACATCTATAATTAATTTGGACATTTTTGAGAAGTGGACTAGTATCAGGCAAGAACAAAATACTGCGATGATAACGAAATATATAATAGATTTTTAGAATCTAACAGATTGTAATGAGCATATCTCTCAAAGGTTGGAGAAACTCTCCGGATGGATTTGTTTACAGATTCACGCCAAGTGGAAAGAGTAAAATGGATCGTATGAAGGACAAACCAAGGCCTGAATATGGATCAAATAATGCTAGAAATACGGCTAGGGGTATTTCAGATATCTTAGCCTTAGTGCTATAACAGGCATGAACGAGAATGTAATTAGGTTTACTACAGCATAGGCGGGGTAGTATAATACTGAATTTTGTAATTATTCGTGTAATATTTAATTGCATTTTAAAGAAATATATGGAATACACAATAGGTACCTAACTTTAAAAAATTAATTTATTATATAATAGATAAAAAAATATTTTGTTGGACTGAATCTTTCCGTGATTGCATTAAACTCCAGGAGAATTTAATTTTAATAAATTCGTGGTGTATTGACAGCCAATTACCTCTTAATGCCATTAAATGTAGTGTAGTGTCATTTTGTCGCAAAAAATGACACGTTCATCTATGACTATACCCTTATCATACTGATAAAACTATAGCTACTTACAAAAATCTGAGTTTCATAATCCAAAATATGAAAGATTTCAAATCTCCTGACATTTTGCGTCTATTATTCCTAACGTTTGTAAGATCTAAACTCGAATATGCATCTGTTATTTGGATTCAATGTACTCCATACATATTTCGTCTCTTGAGAGAATTCAAAGACGTTTCTTTAAATCAGCTACACTCACCTTAGACAACTTTACTATTATCCACCTATAGGCACTCCACAAGAGTTATTCTACGAGCGGTTTAAAATGTGTAGCTTAATCAAAGGGTGAACTGTGCATTCTGTTATTTTCCTATACGAAATTATTCACAATAAAATTAACTGCGAGGCCATCTGCTGTCGAAAATCTAGAGTTATTTTGCATAACTTGAACGATAATCTGTTAGGTTCTCAAGTCTTTGAGCATCTGTTTGAAATATTCTTCATTTGATCATTCTGTATTATCATATTTTCATTCATTTCATAATTTTGTGCTATCTTGCAGCTTATATAATGATTTATCTAATTATAAATTAAAAACAGTACGTTCTTGTTATATCGTTATAATATATCAATTGTATATTTAGCCAGTGATATTTTCACTTAAGTGGTATTGATATCGTAAATCAAAACTTTCAGTAATTAGCTGTAGAGATAAAATTAACTTATTTATTATCTACAAGTATCGATAATATCACTTATAATTTTTTAAATTAACTTTGTGACAATAACAAATTCTGCAGTTCCTAGAAGTACCTATTTAGCATGATATAAAATAAGATTGCATAAACACGTGTTTTATGGAATTATTAATTACACGAATCGTGATTCTATCTATCCATCTATGCTGGTAATATATGGCTGTGGCTGCAAAACCATTCGCCCAACACCAGAATCACGATTCAGATACTATTAAAGGCAAGTTCTGTAGATTTAATTTTTAAGTTCATATTAATATTTTTATTACACCTATTTATTTTTAGGCTATGTTTACAAAATACAAAGGTGATGGAGGATGTTCATGAAGAGAATTTGAGCAAACGAAAATCATCTAGACATGTTGAGCATTGGTGATTGTAAAACATTAAACAAAATGGTCTACCTTGGACCCTTGTGAAAAATGTGAACTTAATAACGCTCTAGTTTTCTACATTTTTCGTTACGCCTGCTAGGTATGGATTGTTAGGGGGAAATGTCGGTCAGGACACGTTTGCTATGAATTTCCTGGATAGTTCATCGCACCAAAGCAGCTTGATTCTCCAAGGAATACCTCACCAAAGCGGCTTTCTAGCAGTGTATTTTCTCGAATCCTCTCATTACTTGGCTATATCAAGCGCAGAGAGGGCGATATAGAATGGTTCATAGTCCAACCAAATGGTAAAAGGGCTGGCGTCTAACACGTAGTCGCGGTATATGGCCTGAGGCTGCCAGACATGCTATACAACAAAAGAAGGCCAACTATAATTTTTCTTGAATCACAAAATGTATGTTAATAACGTGAACATGAAAAAGAAGAGCTCGTTAGGTGAGTTATGAAACATCTTATACCTTTTTTATACATGTTTTATTACTATAGACAAAAGCACCTATTGGGTAATAACGGTTTACCGTTCACCTAGTGGAAATGCTCAGGATTCTGTTAATAACTTAATTGGTTTGAGGTAAATTTGGTAAAAAACTGTAATTATAATATACTATTAGTACGAGATTTTAATATAAACTAGAATGAAATAATGCAATAAAAAGAAATTTGAGTAATAAGTTTGAAAACATTGGTTTCAAACAGTTTGTAACTGATGATACTAGGGTGACAAACGTTAGTAAACGACAATAGATTTAGCGTTCGGACATATTGCTAATATAAATGTAAATGTCGATCATAATTATGTTATATCTGACAATTGTATTGTACATGTTTTTACCGACCACATTGTTAACACACTTTTCAGGTCAAATTAGATTGGAGACTGGAGCAGTATGGATATAAATGTAGTAACGAATACCTTCCTTGATAATTTGCTAATAATCTTAGATATATATAGTCTCATCACTAAGAGAGACCAAAATAAAGTTGAATAATAGATGGATGAACGAGGATTGTAGAGAGGCTATTAAAAACAAAAATAATGCATATAAAAAATATGAATGGACTAGAAGTAATGAGGACTGGGTAGCATATAAAAAAATCCGAAATTTAGTAACGAGAACTATAGATAACTCAAAACAAATTTTCTGTAATGATGCAATAGATGAAAATAAAAATAATTCAAAATTAATGTAGTCCAATATAAAGGACATATTAGGATGTAAAGAACAAAGAATCTACGCTATTTAATAGGGAGTCAAAAAATGTTAATACACATGATAATATAACTATAGATGTAGATGAAACTTTTGAACGTTTCTGGAGTAATTTTGACTGGTGCTTTAAATTATTTCACCCTATAAAAACAAGAGAAAATATACTTTCACTTAAAAATAACTTATTTAAACTTTCTGATGAACTAAAAAGTGAATCTCGTCAACTCAGAGAATTAAATTGGTATAGAAAAACGAGTAATAATAATACCGTGCACGAAAACTACAAACATCTCAAGAAACAGCTAAGTAAAAAAATTGACTCGGAGAAAAAACTGTATTATAACTAGGTAATAAATAATGCTGGAAACAAAACCAAAAAGCTGTGGGAGCTTGTAAATCTAAAACTAAATCGAAAAAATGTTAAAATGAATAAAATAAATATTAGAATTAATGATCACCTTATTACAGATACCGGCGATATAGTAAATCACTTTGGTAAATATTTCGCTAGTTCGGTTGCCGAACAAGTTAGTGTAATGTTTTCGGAAAGGGGTGATGAATGTACGTTACCAATTAGAAACGATTCCACTATGTTCTTTAGACCCTCTATTGTTGACGATATCCAAAAAATAATTGCCCAGTTAAATAATAAACCATCTGTTGGATTTGACGAAGTACCCCACACGCCTAGTTAAAGAATGTAACAAAGAATTAAGCCCCTATGTAACAGATATAACAAACAAGTCAATCATTAGTGGTAAATTTCCAAATAAGCTAAAAGTAGCAAAAACCACACCTATATTTATAAAGAATGACCCCGAATTAATCGAAAATTCTAGAGCCATTTTACGCTAAGTCCGTTTTCAAAAATTATTGAAAAAGCAGTTTATACTCGCCCGAAAGAATTTCTATTAAAACATAACTTAGTAAGTAAATGTCAACACGGATTTAGAAGTGGTTACTCAACCGAGACCGCCACCACTGAATTGACACAACATATATTTAGTAGTATTGACAAAGGGGAAACTGTAGTTGGTGTGTTTTTTGACCTGTTACGAGCTTTTAACACCCTAAATTCGGTATATCTGGCTAAGAAACTAGATCATTTAGGTAACAGGGGCAATATAAATGACTGGATAATATCCTACACCACAAATCGTCAGCTTGCAGTTAAAATAGAAAATTCCATGTCTAAACTATATGATGTTCAACTAGGCACTCCCCAAGGCAGTGTCCTTGGACCTCTACTATTCATACTGTTTATAAATGATTTGTCAAATTATATACATGGTGGAAGAGTGTTTATGTATGCAGATAATACCACTATTCTAGTTTCGGGAAAAACTAAAGAGGAGATAACCCACAAAGTTGAACAGGTAACACAAGAGTTTACAAAATGGTGTACAGCAAACCACCTAATAAACAACTAAAGCAAGACAGTATATATTGAATTCACTGGTTTATACAAAACATCCTTAGAATTACGTATTAATTGTGGCAATAGCTCAGGCGAAGCTAAAATAAGTAAATCCACCGAGTTCCTGGGCACTTTCATAGATAGCACTCTAAGTTGGAATGAGCAAGTTGCTCTCATATACTCAAAATTAAATAAATCGTTCTTCGCTCTAAGAACATTAAAAAATACTTTGAGCGAAGGGTCTTTGTACATTGGACACTTTTGAAGTTCTGCTAAGTTATGTTGAAAAATGTCCTACTTTTTAAGGAAATTTTGACCATACCAGTTTTTAATCCACTATATCTTAGAAAATATGCCTACTATGCAAATATTATTTTAGACACCGATAAAACATGGCATTCTTTGTACCAGGAAATTCTTTCATAATTTTTTATTTTACAATTTTTTAGTTATTTTCAAAAACATGACGTCATGTTTATTCGGTTATTCATCAATGTATTTAAATTTGTTTTGTTAAAATAGTTAATTACATAAAATGTATGCATTTTCAGAAAAAATAATTGGTATATATCAAATACTAATTTAGTTATCAAGCGTAAAGGATAATATCATTGCAAGTTTACAAGAATATTATCTATTACGCGTGATAAGTACATTAATATTTGATATATCCAATTATTTTTTCTGAAAATGCTTACGTTTTATATAATCAACTATTTTAACAAAAAATTTCTAAATACATTGATAAATAACCGAATAAACATGACGTCATGTTTTTGGGAATAACTGCAAGACTTTAAAATAAAAAATTATGAAAAAAATTCCTCGTACAAAGAATGTCATGCTTTATCGGTGTCTAAAATAATATTTACATGGCAGGCATATTTTCCAAGATATAAAGGTTTTATTACTGGTATGATCAAAATTTCCTTAAAAAGTAGGACATTTTTCAATATAACTTCAAAAGTATTCGATGTACACTATTCAGATTTCAGTGATTGATTTAGAATAGACTCATAATAAACACATATTTTTCTGAGATATTCCCAGTTAAAGTGAGGGGTCAATACATTTGAACATGTATATCCAAACAATGTTATTTATTTGCAAAATATTAAATAAGATGGTACCAGACTATTTATCCTCGAGGTTAGTGAGCGTAAATGAAGTCCTAGGAATAAAAAGAACTGTTGTGTAAATAGCACAAGTAACACTCTCACACAATAGCTTGTTTCCTAAAGGTATTATTCAATATAACTCTTTACCCAACCGCCTGAAAACTGTTAATAACATTAGCATATTGAAATCAAAGCTTATTAAGGAAGTAAAGGAAAATATGTAAATATAAATATAGATATATGTATATAAAATACATATATGTTATTCGTATGCTATTATTACTTATTATTATGTTATTCATGTTATTTATGTTATTGGTATGTTATTCATATATTATTATTATTTGTACATTATTGGGAAACATGGACTAAATTAGTGCATCTACTGTTGTATTTACTTTATTACTTTATTATTGTCATGTATTATCTTTTAGATAAATAAATGCTATTCATTCATTCATACATTCATTCATTCATTCATTCTTACATGACCTTTCTCTACTACCAAGTATTTCAAATAAGAAACATGAAAACAGTTTATCCTAGTTGCTGAGAAATTGACAAAGAAGGAAATAAAAGTAACTATAACAATTGCCTTAAATAATTTAACTAAGTAAGTCCCTAAATAAGTTACTAAACGCGGATTGTATCGACCAAACCAAAGTCCATTGTTACAACAATCATAACGTTAGATAGTGATACTTAATCAAGCTGATTTTGGTTTAAACTTGTTCAATATAACTTGCCTTATATCAATAATTAAAATATTTTAAATTTATCATTATCTCAGTTAAGTTTTAAGAGACTTGTTGTTCAAGATATTTTGTATAAATTTTATAAGTAACAAAAGTAATCAAACTGATTTTTCAAACATTTTGAAAGAAATTAAGAAATCAGCAGGAGCCTTTAGTTTATGTCTTCCTCCGGAGTAGGGCGGATTTCTGTATGTAATAAAGTACTGGTTATAAATGTAAAAAGTAATTATTCTTACAATAACGGATTCACTATTTATTTTACTTGATACCTCCGTTTTGCTAATAGTCCAAGCGGCAGGTAAATTATTGTGACAAGATCACCTACCTCGCTGATTTTTTGCATACGTTTTAAGCACCCCTTTAAATATTCCAAATGCACAAAGTTCTATATTTTGTAAGTCCCGCGGTGGAGAGGGGCGGAGCTAACAGGTGAAAAAACTGTGTTTCAATTATCTCGGCTTGTATTGAAGCTACGACAAAAGCGATTATACCAGCGTAGAGGGCGCTTCAAGCACTAAAACTTTGCTTTTGTCTTTCGTTGTAACTACAACGGTTATCGATTGGGGGGTGGGGCAATCTTGTTCGGAGCAACAATTTTTTAAAATAAAATTGTTTATTTGCAACGTGCTTCTACTATTTTTTACATATATTTATTATTTATTCAGGGGTTATGAATTCTTAATTTAATAATTAAGAATAATAACGAAGCAACGTGCTTCTACTATTTTTTACATATATTTATTATTTATTCAGGGGTTATGAATTCTTAATTTAATAATTAAGAATAATAATAATAGCATAATTTTCCTACGAAAGTCAAGAGGAGCAATGTTTTAGTGTTCCAAACGCCCTCTACGCTGGTATCGTCGTTTCAATAGACGCCAAGATAATTGAAACACAGTGTTTGCACGTGCTAGGCTCCTCCTCCTCCCGGGACTAAAAAAATATAGAATTTTGTGCATTTGGGATACTTAATGGAGGTTTAAAACGTATGCAAAAAATCGCCAAGGTAGGCGATCTTGTCACAATAACATAGGGAAATCTCTCTGCCTTCTGGACTGACCCTCCTATCAATAACCATTGCAGCTACTACGCAAATCAAAAGGAGCAAAGTGTTAGTGCTCGAAGTGCCCTTTACGCTGGTATCACCGCTTTTGTTGTAGCTTCAATAGAAGCCGCGATAACTGAAACAAAGTTTTTGCACCTGTTAGGCCCCTACTACCCCCAGCACTTAAAAAATATAGAATTTTGTGCATTTGGGATACTTAAGGTATTTCTACCGAGAAAATCGTTAACGTCAGATTGTTTTCAAAATTCGGCAGGATGTAGATAATGGTTTGGTGAAAATACTGGCAAATTTTGAGAACGACCTTATGTCTACTTTTCCAGTTATGATACATCAAAACTCACGTTATAGGAAACGATAGGGAAGGGTAATTTCCCGTGAATTTATTGCCATAATTTGTATCTCAAACGTCAGATTCTTTTAAATTTTTGACTGTGAGTTTGAACGGTTGTTACAAAAGTGTATCCCCAGTTTGCTAAACTTCTTGTGTCTGGTTTCTCAGTAATTCGTGATGCAATGTCTGAAAAGGATGGGAATTTCACGCATATATGAAAACTGGCAACACCGCATTAGCCAGTCTTGCTCGCTCTTCGAACAGACGAACAGGAGTTCAGTTCTTTATCCTTCGCTAAATAACGATATCTTTAGAATCGATCGTATCTTGCGCTAGAGACCAAAACCAATTCTTCATCGCACGTTAGCTAACGTATGCACGTTAAAAACCATCGTTTCAAAGCGAGCGAGCGCTCATACAGTGCTATAAATAATAATATAATATATAATATGCTTTACTGACAATATGTTCCTGGCCTTTATCAACAGGTGTTACTGCAGAACAATTTTTACATTAAAGTCGTGAATGCAGGCCACTCCATTTTTCACTCTGAATGTTCTTGAGGAAAAGAGCAGTCTTACATTTACCACACTTCAAATTTTGACAAGAATATTCGATATCAATTATTCGTCTTCCTTTATATGGAAAATCTTGAGAAAATCGGGCGGCTTGGCTATCTCTTAACAAATTCCTAACCTTCCACAAATTCTTGACTTGTTCAATTTTTCTCAATTTTTTTTTGTACTAAATTTAGTTCTGTATTTCAGTGGTTCCGACATTTTATTACTGGTTTTAATTCAATGACTTTATGAGAGAACTGTACACACGAATCTTTTAAATGTATGCTATACAGACATTCTCATGTCATTGTTTACGTGTGAAAATCTGAGATGAACGTTGCGATGTTGCCACGTTTCGTCGCCACACGCTATCTCGCTCGGCTAGAAATACCTTAGAGGGGGTTTAAAATCTATGTAAAAAATCAGCGAGGCAGGTGATCCTGTCAGCTATAATATCTCTAAGTCATTGATAATGTACGAGATAATTTTATGAAAATCCCCTTCGGCGTCGGGCTATTACGAAGCAACGTACTTGAGATTGATATAAAATTATGAGGCATTTGTCAATGTCAGAGGGATACTCGGTCAGAAAATTGTTTGAAAAAATAAAATAAAAAAGTCGAAACAGAACAAAATAATTATTGATTTATTAAAAGTACAGTTGGTAGAGGTACAGTTACTAAAATTTAACGCAGCATTGGATTGGAATTAGATTGACAGTTATTATGAAGTTGTCAAAGTTAAATAATTTTGTTGTCGTAGTGATTGAAAATTTCACTCGATGGTGTTGTCAGTGTAATGTTAAAATGATTGGGTGATTTGTGCCACATGACAAGAAATAACGAAATTTAATTGGCTGTTAGAACTGTCAAATATTTTTCACAATAACATAAGGAAAATCTCCCTGTCGCCTGGGCTATAGTGAAAGTAGTCATTATAAATAATAAAGTTTTGTAGAACATTTTGCTAATTCTATTGGGATTATATTCAGTTAGGCCTATAAGTAAGGGATCAATTCATTATCTATGTAATTTACAATTTATAAGTAAAACCCTTGGAATTTGGAGTTTGTGGGAGGGCAGTCACAAAGAGTGACCGCAGCACCTAGGCCCCTTGTACATCCTCCCGAGGGATACAAGATGCCACCTAGGCCTCCAACCATCTTAATCTTGTGAAGAAGGTGGTGATGCTGCCTAGGGAATATCCCTCAAGTCTGCCAAAGTAGGTCAACGTTCTCCCAAAATGGACTCTGCTAGAGGAGACTGCCGGGAACTCACAGAGTACGTGTTGGGCAGTCTCGTCTTCTTGTTCATAGCCTCTGCATAGGGGTGTGTCGTTTAACTTCATGTTATAAAGGTACTTTCTCAGCTGGCAATAACCAGTAAGAATTCCTGTCGCGAAGCGCAGGTTCTCCCTGAACATTTCCAGGTAGGTCATCGTTCTATCCTTGTCGGGGTAACTAAGTAGATTCCTGGCCAACTGACAACTATGTAATTGTTAATAAATTAAACACTGCTTTTAGATGAATCAATCAATATATTATAAATACTCTACATATGTTTCGACTTATTAGGCCTTTATCAAGAGTATTACATAGTGAATACTGTATTCACTATGTGATACTCTTGATAAAGGCCTAATAAGCCGAAACATATGTAGGATATTTATAATATATTGATTGATTCATCTAAAAGCAGTGTTTAATTTATTAACAATTATTTTCAAGATGTTTCACAAGGTACCTACCACAAGTTCAGTTCAGTGACAACTATGTGTTTCGTCCCACAGTTTTCTAAATTTTCTGTGGGTGTTTTCTTTAATCATTAGCATTATTGCTGAGGTCGGCAGTATGTTAGAAGGGCCAGGTTAAAGTATACTTAGACTGGCTGCCTTCTTAGCCAGACTGTCAGCTTTCCTGTTGCCTCTGCACTGTGCTTGCCCTTTGACCCAGCATATAATGACACTGCTCATGCTGGAGGCTCCCACAAGTGCTTGATGGCATTCCCATACTGACCCTGTTGTTATTCTGTGTCTCTGCAGGGCCAGTAGTGATTGTCTACTATCAGTGTAGATTTTGATTGTTTTTCCCGTTATTTGTCTACCGAAAATTTCTTTTGCGGCTATGGTTATTCCCGCCAGTTCTGTTTGTGTTATACTGGCTTATTTGTCCATAGCCTTTTTAATTTGAATTTGCAGATTCCTGCAAATTCAAATTAAATAAAATCTTTAAAGACATCAATCTCTAATTCTAAAGCAATATTCTTTGAGCATAATTTTATACCCGCCCTTCAAGCTCCTTGGAGTGACAGCTACCCCTTTAAATTTTTTTAATGGAATGAGGGTGCGTGTGATAGCTTATTTGAAAGGGTCTTTTCTCTACCCAGCAATATAAGGTTTTGTGAATTTTGTATATTCTTCATCAAGAAAATTAAATTTGAAACTTTTAAAATGTATTTGAAATGTATCCCAAACTATTTATGCCTATGTACCAAATATCAGTCAAATCTGACTTTTCTAATTACTTTTCTGTCATATCATAACATTCAATTTAAATGAATCGTTGTTTCTGGTACGCAGGTGGCAAAATACCCAACTAAAAGAAATAAGTAAAAAGGGTTTCTTTTATATATGAGAAAAAATTATAATTTCTTTATTTGTTACATCTGTGCAAACTTGATTCTAGTTATTTATCGCTGATTGTCAAATTGATCACTATTTTAACAATGAGTCTGTCGGTTAACGAAAGAATGGAAATTTTGGTATTATTGGGATGTGATGATAAAACAAGGACGCAGAAGCAGGTACGCGATATCTTCAATACTAAGTATCCTGGCCGTCGCATTTTACAGACTATGGTTAGTAGAATAGAAAACAAATTTCGTAAATTTGGAAATGCCATAAATATTCCTAAATCTGGTAAGAAATGCATTTTATATGATGAAAAGACATTGGATATATTGTTAGATATTCAGGATAATCCACATAAACCTACAAGACAAGTTGCCGCCGATAATGATGTTAGTATAACGTTCATATTGCGTCTCCTAAAAACTGAAAAATAGCGCCCATGTAAAACTCAGTTGGTTCAAGAACTTAACGACGATGATTCTGATCGCCGCGCGAATTTTGCGAAACCATGGCAAATAGATTATAAGATGATCCGAACAGAAAATCCACATTGGATGATGGAGGCCAATACTCAATATCCTGAGAAGGTGAACGTTTGGACTGGAATTATAAATTCTCAAATTATTGGACCATATTTCTTTGATAGTACATTAATTGGCGTTACTTTGATTTCTTGCAAAATTTATTAGTTCCGGAGTTAAGAATGCTTTTCCCAGACGATGATAATCCTAATGAAATTGATAGAAATATTTGGTAACAGTAGGACGCTGCCACACCACATTTGCATTGGAAGTAAGAGCCTATCTCAATCAAGCATATCCCAATAGGTGGATCGGATAGACGCTTTGATATTGCGTAGCTTGCCCGCTCTACCGATTTGATCCCGCTTGACTATTTTTTATGGGTTAGTTAAAACCGAAAGTCTACTTCAACAGACTGTAACGTTAAATTAGGTTCCGCCCATATGTTTGCATGTGCGAATGTAAACTTAAAAATGAGTGAGGCTACGACTGTTTCTTAAATGTTGCCATTTGTACCTGGGGAAAAAAGGATATGCATTTTCTTCTCTACTTTGGCTGATAGCGAGGAGACCAGATAAAGTAACGTGTGTTCATATTTATTGATGGCTAAATAAGAATACTCCAGGAACCTTAATGTTTACTATGTAATTTTTAGAATCATAACTTAGGTTCTTTGCTTTGTTATGCCGGGGTGTTACTATAGCTTCATTCAAGGTAATTTTCCGTATTACTGTTAGAAGGAAACGATGAACACACACAAAATTTAGTAATCACTACAAGGGGCATATATTTTATGACTTATTGTGATTGATCGAGCTAATTTGCTCTCATCTGTAGTGGAGAATTTCTCATTTATTTAAACAAATAAATTTTAAACATTCTAATTTACCTCTCGTTGGTCAGCTGTCATACTTAAGAGCTAGGGAATAACGTGTTACCAACATTTGGTTCTAAATGAAGCATTTACTAAAGTCATTAAATCGTGGTCTTATTTATTTTATTGTTTATATGGTCCAATAATGGGTTTTGTGTATCTCTTTATTCTAATGAGAGTTTGAATCATTCTACGCCTGGAACTAATTTTCTATTACTTATCAATTCCTATGCGTCCATGAGAACTATGGGTATTTTCATATGAGATGTCGATTTGTGATTGGTCGTTAGAAAACAGGTGCTTAGGAAAAAAACGGTTGGTTTCGAAAATCGGTGTGCTCTTCTTTTCTTTATCGAGTCGTCAAGCCGATTAGTCAAGATTTTTATTATTGCTTGCAAAGGCAAGCCCAATGAACAGATGAAAGAAAACTAACTCACTGTTTCACAAAGACTAAATTGTCATCCAAAAAAAAAAAAAAAATCGAATGTTTACAACCCAATAACGTCGATGATTTAAAAGACAGAATAAGGTAAGAAATAATCAAATCACCCAAATTATACAAAATGTTTTAGAAGATTTTCAGCTTCTTGACAATAATGGAGGCATTATTGTCAAGCAATGGGCGCTCAGTTTGAACATTTCATTTAAACTGCTTAATGTTCCTTTCTTTACCTAACATTAAAAATGTGATGTTTTCAATAAAAAATTTAGAGAAATTCAAGAAATCTTATATTGATAGATAAAGAATTTAAAAATTTTAAAGGGGTTGCTGTGACTCCAAGGGGGTATAAAATTATACTCAAGAGAATTGACGTGTTTTAGGATTTTACTCATAAATTATAAATTACGTAGATCATGAATTTATTCGTTACTTATGGACTTCACTGTATGTTATTATTGTGACTAGATCGGGGGATTTAAAATGAATTAATTTTCATTAACACGTTTCGTTGATTTAAGTATTACAGCAGTCACATCTCTCAAACCAAGCTTCATGATGTTACATAGCTTACAACTTCAAGGTTTAATACTTGTTCCACCTTTAAGCTACTTTACGCCTTTCCATCAAAGCAAAAAACTCAGATATTATTCAGAGCAGCGTCTAACGTTCGTCACATACGACACAGAAATTTTACATAAATGGATATAACTTTACATAATACAGTCGTAACTAAGCTGAAGAATATATACGTATAATATAGTTTATTTCAAAGAAAAAGTATCATAAAGACTTTCAAAGGATACCACCAATTAGCAGAGGGGAAGCAGAGGGGAAGAGTGGGGCAATTTAATATCCGTTATATCAAATAATAAATGAGTAATTTAAAAAATAAAGTAAAGACAATTGTAAAAGCCAACTGAAATTGCTTAAATATGCACTAGAATGGAGAAAATAATGTTTATAATAACAATTATGCTTTACAAAAAATCTCTTTTATCCTTAACAGAATACCAAATTGTTAAACAATAGGTAAAAAATAAAGAGAAATGTTAAAAAAGCATTCAATACGATTTAGAAATGTAAACATTTTACTTCAAAAATCTCAAATTATAATACGAAACTATTTAAAAAATAAAATGCACGTTTTTTGCTTCAGCGGCTTAAATACAAATTCAGCGCTCATTGTACAAAAAAATATGAATAACTTTTTCGGCGAAACTTTCATCACAAATAATATGCATGTCATGAAATTTATTACAGATAGTATCTAAGACCCGAAAACCACAAAGAACTGTGACAATAAAAAAAAGTTATTTATTTTTATTTACGTAGCAACAACATGACCAAAGGTCTAAATAAATCTATTTCGCCGAAGTACAGATGACGAGGAAGCGAATAGACACTATTGAAGAAGTAATTGTAAAACTGGATAAAATTCTAGGTCATCTGGAAGAGGCTCTACATTAATTAAAAGAAGGTAAATCGTGTAAAATAATTACGTCTGTGCCTTCTACAAATATCACTTAAAAAAACATGGTGGGTACTTTATTGTTGGATTGTGGATAAATGGAACACAAACGTAAAAACTTGATTGATGAAATAGCACCACAAAAAAACAGTTATGTACCAGTGGCATAAGTACATAGATTTTGTGTATTTTTTATGCTGAATCCAAAGTCGCAGCCAAAAAACCGATTTATCAGGTAATTCTTTAATAAAACGTAAAAACATCCCCTAATATAGAGAGAAATAGTGAGGATAAGGTAAAGCTCTATAACAAAATGCAACAATTTGTAAATACTTTGAGAAAACATTTTAAAATTAATTTTTAATCATTAGAAAGAAATATATGCAAATCAAATCCACACCCATTCCTACCAGGGGTTAAAAAAAGTTTTGTACCAGAGACATGAATACATAGATTTAAATTTCAATTCTAAAAGCACCTACGAGTACCCTATACTTACTATAAGGTCAAAATATCATTTCGTTACACAAATAAATTTAATGTAATTTTAATCAAATGCAGAGGAAAATCAAAGGCATCTGTGAACGTTCAGTAGATAGTTGACAAGTGTCATTTCTGTTAAACTACTTTAATGCAATTTATTATTGTTAACAGTGGCAGGTAATATGAATTATTCTATTACCAAAATAGTTGATATGATCAGAATACTAGGCGAATGCAATGGAACCATGGCCATGGTTCTACTGCAGCTAAGCGTTACGAGGAAAAGGTTCCAAACCGTCGACATCCCGATAGGCGCACATTTTTTGCAGTCGATCATCGTGCACGGGAAATTGGAACTCTATCAGATCGTACTGGAAAATGTGGCATTTATAGAACTGCACCAGTTCCAGAAGTCGAAGAGGAAATTTTAGATATTGTATCAGAACGGCCTGAAAGCAGTGTGCGTAAAATAGTTTCCCAAGTAGGAGTGTAGTCCAGTCGGTAAAGTGAAAAATACACCAGAAGCTCGCAAAAAATGTTATCTCAGATTTTCCTTCAGTAACTGTTAGTGGGAGGATTAAACATCACAAAACCACAAAAATCAGTTCTGGGGGTGCCGCGCAACCCCACAAAAAACCACCTCTTCGGGGAAAGAGCCATATTTTCCCGATAACTCGTTAACCGTTGAAGATATAAAAAAATTGCTCATTATAAAAAAGAAAGCTTGACTAAAATCAATGTTGACCAAAATTGCAAAATTTGTGTTTTTAATGCGCGCGAATTTTCGTTTATCTGAAATTTCTTGCGCGCGGGGCAATAGAAAAAATGGTGCAATGCAGGTTTTCACGGCCATTGTCCAATGAAGTAGTTTCTTCCGGGTTTTGCCGCGGTCGTCGAACTTGACTTGACGTTTCGCTGATCATTCTGTCAGCTTCTTCAGAAGGGTTCCAAAGACTGAAGTTGTCGAGTTCGGCTCCTCGTTATATACCTGGGCGCTGCTACGCTTGGTTGCACATTCGTCGTGCTCCGTTGATCGTGACCGATTACATTACTGGTATTTGGCAAAGCTAGTCTCCATGTATTGCTTAGTCGATACCCATCTTCTCTGTTGAAATTGTTCTTATTTTTTTTTCATAATTTCCAGTGATTCCCTAATAATTCTTGGGTAATAACGTGCACTTCTGTCCAATATTCTAACGTTCTCATATTTAATCTTATGGTTCTCATTATGATGAACATGTTCTGCTACAGCCGACTTATCTGTGTATCCGAGTCTAGTATATCTCTGACGTTCCTTGATTCTGCATTGGATACTTCGCCCTGTTTGCCCGATGTAACGTTTTCCGCATATACAGTCCAACTGGTAAACACCTTTCGTCAACAGTTCCCTCAAACAGTTCCCCCAAACAAGGACCCCATTCCCAAACTGTTGACGAAAGGTGTTTCCAGTTGGACTGTATATGCAGAAAAAGTTACATCGGACAAACAGGGCGAAGTATCCAGTGCAGAATCAAGGAACATAAGAGATATACTAGACTCGGATACACAGATAAGTCGACAGTAGCAGAACATGTTCATCATAATGAGAACCATAAGATCAAATACGAGAACGTTAGAATATTGGACAGAAGTGCACGTTATTACCCAAGAATTATTAGGGAATCACTGGAAATTATGAAAAATAAGAACAACTTCAACAGAGAAGATGGGTATCGACTAAGCAATACATGGAGACTAGCTTTGCCAAGTACCAGTAATGTAATCGGTCACGATCAACGGAGCACGACGAATGTGCAACCAAGCATAGCAGCGCCCAGGTATATAACGAGGAGCCGAACTCAACAACTTCAGTCTTTGGAACCCTTCTGAAGAAGCTGACAGAATGATCAGCGAAACGTCAAGTCAAGTTCGACGACCGCGGCAAAACCCGGAAGAAACTACTTCAATAGAAAAAATGGAATTGCTCGAAAACCAAACAAGCTAGGAAGAAACATCGAAATGGGTTTTAAAGGGGATATAAAATACTCTCTTGTGTTGCCATTTTTGATGGCTATTGATATTTATTAGTATATAAAAATAACAATGTAGTATCTCTTGATTTTTTGTATATCTAACTATTCACAGGCCCATAAAAACAACTGACTTTAATGTAAGTTATAAATGCATTATCTTTTAGTTCAAGGTAGTACTTCAATGCAGAAAAAGTTAGAAATAAAAATATGCACATTTAAAAAATTTACTAGCATGTTGAAGTTAGCCAAAAAAAAATCCAAAAAAGGCTGCCTGCATATTCAAATTTTTGATGATATTTGTCATGCAATTTTTTAACCATTAAATGATTAGAAATAATAGTTATATGATATATAGACACAAAAAAAAATATTTTAGCTAAATCTTCAAGATGTGGGTCTTTTTTTAATCTTTAGGAAACAATAAAAATTGGCCAAAATTTGGCTAATTTCAACATGCTGGTAAATTTGTAAATGTGAATATTTTTATTGCTAACTTTTTCTTCATTGAAGCACTACCTTGAACTAAAAGATTATGACATATATTATAACTTATATTAAATTAAATTACTTTTTATGGGCCTGTGAATAGTTAAAAGCACAAAAAATCAGGAGGTAACTATATTATATTGTTATTTTTATATACTAATAGATATCAATAGCCATCAAAAATGAAAACACGAAAGAGTATTTTATATCTCCTTTAAAACCCATTTTCATTTTTCTTCCTAGCTTGTTTGGTTTTCGACCAATTCAATATTAACTATAGGCCGCGCGCAAAAAATTTCAAATAAAGGAAAATTCATATGCATTAAAAACACAAATGTTGCAGTATTTTTTTCGATGTGAATTTTCATTAAAATCATGGCACATACAAGAAAATTACAACAGGACTATTTTTTTAGGAAATCAGTCCAGCTTTTCTTTTTTAAGATGATCAATTTTTTTATATCTTCAACGGTTAAGAAGTTGTCAGTAAAATAACGCTTCCTTTAGCGAAGGGGTGGTTTTGTGGGGGGGGGGGGGGGTTATGGTTCTCGAATGGAATTTTGTAACTGGCTTCTGAGAAGAAATGCGAGAAGTCTAAGTTTAGTAAACGCCATTTTATCAACTGATGAAGCCTCATTTAATAGAAATGGTATTACAGATCATCATAATGATCATACTTGGTTTGAAGAAAATTCAAATGTAAAGAGAGAGTCGCATTTTTAGAGTCATTTTTCTGTTAATGTTTGGGCGAGAATTGTTGATAATCATCTAATTGGACCTGTTTTCTTTCCAAATCACTTAAATAGAGCTGCCGATCTACATTTCCTAGAAAATGAATCGCCTGAACAATTAGAAATTGTAAATTTACATATTAGGCAAAACATGTGATATTTACAAGACGGTGCATCACCCCATTATAGCCTGTAAGTCAGGCAATGCTTATCAAGGCGTCCTTTAGGTCGTTGGGTAGGCCGAGGATGCCCCAATCAGTTTGGTTATTATTATTTTTATGAAAATAAGGATTCATAGAGGTGATTGACAGAAATATTTTTTTTCAATTTACCACATAGTTAACACAATTTAAAAATAAATAGCTAAACTTCTAATACATTATTTCTTCTGTTAAACCACAACCCTGTATATTTTTACTTACTAAAAGTACATTTGATATTCTTTCTGGCAATAGAAAGAACAAATCCCAAAGCTTATTTTGAACAGTCGGTTCTTAATTAATTATTTTCTAGTATAACTTTCTCCATTGACCGTTGTGTTACCTCCATGTCAAATATTATTCTGCCTAATTATATTTAATTTTATTTAGACTGATCACCCTAGACATTCCTTTATTAAAACAGCAGGTTTCTTTCTTGTCAGCTATCCATATATTCATTGAAGGGGTGGTCATTCAATAGAAGTAATTAATTAATAAATAAAAATGGGAGGTTTTGTGTAAACACCTTTATAGATTTTTCTAGAAGATGGTCATCTTTACACATTTGATAAATCTATTCTGTACGGTAAATCTTGGCTACATTTTTATGAAATGGCGGCAAATTCCGCACCCAATTTGGTCAAAGAAATATTGCATGTTATTTATAAGCTTAAATTATTAGTCCACGGAAATTAGCATTTGACCTTGACAAAACTAGTAAAAATTTGAATTTTCGCATAGGCAGTCATTGAGGGGCCTAAACCCAAATTCACAAAAATCACAAAAATCCCAACATGGCTACCCAAGATATTGAGGGTCAAAGTTTTTTTACAAATATCTCGCGTCCTATGCATCGGATACTCATGAGGTCAATGTGAAAGTTGCATAGAATTAATTATCTACAAGTTGTCTTTTTTATTTTTTACCAACCTTCCCCATTTTCGAAATGTTCAAGGTGAAAGTTTCAAAAACAAGGTTATTTGCGAATATCTCGCGTTAAAAAATTAGACAGCAATAAAGTTAACATGTGACTTGTAGAGAATTCATTTATCTACAGGATTGGTATTTTGCACATTTTCCTAAAACCTCGCCCTTTTCGAGATATTCAAGGTCGAATTTAGAAAACAAACTGGTTTTTTGCAAATATCTATATGTAGACTTCGTTGCGGTCTAATGCATAGGGAACGAGATATTCGCGGAAAATCGTGTCCTTAAAATTTTGACTTTGAATATCTCGAAAAGGGCGACGTTTTGAGAAAAAATGCGAAAGATCATTCTTGTAGATAATCGCATTCTCTAAGTTTGTCCAGGTTTCCATCTTTTTTTGGCTAATTTCTGTGGACAATATACGCGTATACAAAATTGTGCATTTTAAAACTAACGAGATGTAAAACCCGTGTCGACAGACTTAAGAGAAAATATATTTTTTTCTAAAATAAATATCAGATTTTATCAATAAAAGTTAGTAACAGAAATAATGTCACCCTGTAAGAGGTAAAAACTTGGTTTTGAAGCTAAAATAAAGTTCTGTATAGAAATAAAGTACTAAATCATTTTCTGCGTAAATATTTATTTTTTTCTGGTATTTTACGTACTATTTAATTGCTGTTTCTGTCATATAGACGTGGGTCTGTTACATTTTTCAAAGAGATTTCATTATTACTCGTTGAAATGTAATAAAATTTTATAAATTGGACGTGACAAGAATGGTACATTTTTCAAAGAAACACAATTGGACCTACTTCACAAAGACTTTTGCATGTCTATGTAAAAAGAAATAAAAGCAGTATATTAATGCTTTTAAAGCTAATGATTATAAAAAGAAAATCTCTTTGAAAATATATGTTGTGATCATTATAATAATCGTCAAGTGTATTTAGAAATATAATGAGACAGTATTTTTCTGGTTTATATTGAATTAAATAAATATCGAACGCTAATATGCAGGGTGTTTTTGAAATAATCCATATATTTATAGCTATGAATACTCAACTTGTATAAAATATTAATATATCAAACTTTCCAAAAATAATTTCAAACAATTATCAAGTGTACCTATCTACTGTTCAACTCTATATTTTCTACACTTCACCTTAATTTTGCCAGGCGACAACGACTGCGCTGGTGCAGGTGTCACACGCGAAAAGAAATTCCACAGCTGAACAGTAATAATAACTGTCATTAGTTTAATGTTAACGGCTATCAGAATACGTTCCGACCGTTACGCATACGTAGTAATAGTAACTTATGTTTGTACGTTTTTAACAACGTCAAATTTTACAAACATTGAGTAGAAAAACATTGTAGTTTGTTATGGTGCGGCTGGGGAAAATGCATGTCGGGCTCGTATGCTTCACCAGCAAAGGTTTCCTAATATGTATATTCCAGATGAATGGAGGCTATCTATCACTTACCTTAACGAAACGAAACATCAACTTTGTGCGTGTTCATTTTCAGTTATAATTTAATAATTTTGTGCAGACTTGGCAACGCAGTAATAAAAAGCCACTTTACATTAATGCAATATTGCACGTTGCATGCAAATTTTTATTACGCGCGTGCGTACATTGAGCTATTTCGATCAGCTGATGGCAATATTTTTCATTGCATTGAATTAGCGCGTGTTCTAATTTGATTGCATTGCAGATGCAACATAGTTACTTTATTTGAAAATATTTGAGTTGCCAACCAAGCATTAAAGGAACTAAAGCAACAAACATAACTTATTCTGTAATTCTTTTGGGAAATCAGTATTATCACTTGATTCTCTCTTTCTGTTCATAGTAATTCACTTATTGTAAAGTAAATAAATAAACAATAAACATAATCATAAAAGTTTTTCTTCTTGTCTGGTTGGTAGTCCTAAAAGATTTCACAAAATATTGCAGTAGTGTAAAGTATATTTGACATGCAAAAATTTTCATGCAAAGTTTTGCATGCCATGCATTTCATTGCATTGCATAAATGTAAAGCCGCTTTAATATTAATAACTTACGTTGTACACGCCAAGACTGGAGGTCAGTCAAAATTTTTCTTTTTCCGAATTCTCAAATTTAAAAAGTCGCATTGGTTTTCACACTACATAGAAACTCGACGATTAAAGTATATGAATGTATTTCAAGAATTCCCTGCATATAATATTAAAATATTAATATGATTATTTTCCAGGTCCCCAAGATATATTATGGAGCCCATGAAAAGTCTTCTTCAAATTATTACTATCAGCCCATTCGGAGTTAAGGTAACTATCGTCGTCATCTACTTCTAACCTTTTCAGTTCCTCTTGCCTGTTGTAAGCGTGCATCATTAATTGCTTTCTTTGATCCTCACTCATTACTGGCTCTCTTGCAGGTGGACCACTGCCTCTCTTTGAAATTTTTAAGATAACTTTACAATTCTCAATTTTTCCGACGTAATCGCCTAGCGTTTTACCATCTCGATACATCTCTTTACCGCAGAACCATATTTGAGCGGTTGTTGGATCAATTACATCCAACGAGGCTTGTGTTCCACTAAGGTCTTCAATGTTTTCGAATTCCATACGGATAGTGTCGTGGGGTGGTAATTTCATGGGGTAAACTATGGTAACGGCGCCCTTTAGAAGATTTATTGCTTCTTGAATCATTTTCATCGTTAAGAATTTACCTAAAAGTATTAACTTATGATATAGTAAAAATTGACTTAGATTTGGAATTTAAATCAGAAAAATTTACTTGTGAAAAGCACATTCTCAGTTCCTTTCACATCTCTAAAAAAATGTACCTTCTTCCTGAATTTAATTTTGTTAATAAGAGATATTGCAAGATTGAAGGTATAGTATCAATGACGAAAAAGAGCTCGACCTTGGAAAGAAAGAAGAGATGCTGAAATTCTGTATACAGTATAGGCAAAATATACTGTTTAAATAAAAAAAAGCATACCTGTATAAACGGTACTTCATTGAAAAAATCAAGGTTCAGTTTTGAAAATTCCATTTTTCTTAAAATAAGTAATTTTTAATTTTATTATACAGGTGGTCCCGTAATAACATGCAAGAAATTTAACTTCCAATTCCTTATTGAAAATGAAGGTATATTCTTCATATAAAATTTTTGAAATGTAACTGGTTACTTTTTGTCAACACAATAATAAGAGTAATTAACTAGAATACTGCTTTTGTTTAATATTTTGTTCAAAAATTACTTTAAGTCTAGTACACTGGAAATAGATCCATTGCACGGTAGATTACTTGTCACTTTATAACCAATTAATCAAAACGATCCCGCCAAAAAAGCATTGAGAGAGAATTCCTTCTAAAGAAGGGCATTCAAGGTGGGACTTTCGTTGAAGACGCTGGTCTGAAGAAATGTTAAGATACTTCAAACAGTTTATAATATTGGTCATTCCACCTACCTGCTTTAGTAAATTGATACTTAGAATTAATGTTATCAATATTTATCAAATTATATAGTGAAGTAGTGTAGTGCCAAATTACAGAAGTATTAAACTGTAAGTACATTTATAAATTTAAAAAAAATATATATCTACTTCGTTTTCCTGCATTGCAAATGGCCGACAGCATAAATAACGTTTGTTAACGTATTTAGTTGGTCATGCTATGGATGTTTGGTAATCAGAATTATAATTTCCGGACATTGTATCCTGTCATTTATTTTTCATCGACAGTTTCCCTGAAAAACTAATTAGTGAGGTCGTCGCTAGTGCTCGAATTTTATACCTCAGTGTGTTCTCAAGAAAATCTCGTTCATGGTGTGCGAAAATCGATGTTCGTTCGACAACTAACACATCGAATACTAACTTGTAGGTTTAATTTTGTAACTAGTTTATAAATTTTAATATTGATGTTAAAATCGCTGGCATTCAACTTTTGTTTCTATAATAGTAAAACATTTATTTTACTCGGAACTGGCTAGATGCGAATGCTTGAGTTCATATTTTGCATTTCCATTTAATAATTTTTTGTATATGTATATGCTTTGTTTATACAATATTGTTTTTGTATAGTATATATATATATATATACATATATATATATATATATATATATATATATATGTTGTTTCTTAGGTTTTCACGGGTATTAAATGAAGTGTTGACATGCTTCCGGGTGTTTTCCCGTGTAGTTGGTAGGCTCCTGTTGGAACCATGGTTGTCTGAACGACGTTTCGGCGGAATCTCATCTGCCATCTTCAGGTTCTAGCTGAAAGCTGCCTGCTGCTGCTGCTGCTGTTGCTGCTGCTGCTGTTGCTGCTGCTGCTACTGCTGCTCCTCGTTGCTCGAACTGAACTGACGTTCTCTCTGTTGTGCGGCTCCTTATATACGTTGTGGGGTGGGGCGCACCTGCGCACTTGGCTGCGTGTTACTGGCCCTCTTCTCTCTGTTGGAGGCGTAGCGGGCGCCTGAGCTAACCCGGCAAGAGGCCTCACTGAAACGTCACGTTTCACGTGACTTCTCGTTGAAGGTCGTGTATCCTCGTATCCAGTCGTCGCTAGCGCTTGTCGTGCTTCACTTAGGTTAGTCATTGCTTGGCTCCGGCTCCTCGTGATGGGTCCCCTTGTGGCCGGCTGTGATGGCTCCTCATGAATCGTCGATATTCGACGGTGCCTCGTTGCGATCGGTTCGTTTACCATGGGACGTCGTGTGTTTTCCGTTATATATCTTCCTGACAGTGCGGGCTTCCATGCGGTGGGTAATCTCTGGGTGTCGTCTCTCTTGTTAAGATTTTGCGGCCTCTTTTCAATTTCAATTGCCTCCCTGGTAATTCTTGATCTCCAATGCAGATCCAGAAAGCACTTATGAGAAATGGATTTTCAAGGTATACAATACAGAAGTCGCAAGAACCATCCAAACCACGAACCCAGAAAGAATCCGAGAAACTAGTGGCAAAAGCATATCTACCTTACGTAAAAGGGACAACGGACAAAATCAGCAAACTTCTACGTAGACACAACATAGGGACAATATTCAAAACAGACCGAAAGATCAGCGCAGTTCTCCGCAACCCGAAATCAAAAATTGCCCTAGAAAACCAAGGAGTGTATGAAATTCCGTGCCAAGATTGCAATAAATCATACATAGGACAGACCAACAGACGTATAAGTGTAAGAAGAGAAGAACATAGGAATGCAGTGCAAAAAGAGGAGAAAACATCGTCCCTAGCACAGCACGCAAAAACTACTGGACACAAAATAGACTTCGACAACACCAGGACAGTAGCCAACATCGAGCATTGGAGATCAAGAATTACCAGGGAGGCAATTGAAATTGAAAAGAGGCCGCAAAATCTTAACAAGAGAGACGACACCCAGAGATTACCCACCGCATGGAAGCCCGCACTGTCAGGAAGATATATAACGGAAAACACACGACGTCCCATGGTAAACGAACCGATCGCAACGAGGCACCGTCGAATATCGACGATTCATGAGGAGCCATCACAGCCGGCCACAAGGGGACCCATCACGAGGAGCCGGAGCCAAGCAATGACTAACCTAAGTGAAGCACGACAAGCGCTAGCGACGACTGGATACGAGGATACACGACCTTCAACGAGAAGTCACGTGAAACGTGACGTTTCAGTGAGGCCTCTTGCCAGGTTAGCTCAGGCGCCCGCTACGCCTCCAACAGAGAGAAGAGGGCCAGTAACACGCAGCCAAGTGCGCAGGTGCGCCCCACCCCACAACGTATATAAGGAGCCGCACAACAGAGAGAAGGTCAGTTCAGTTCGAGCAACGAGGAGCAGCAGTAGCAGCAGCAGCAACAGCAGCAGCAGCAACAGCAGCAGCAGCAGCAGGCAGCTTTCAGCTAGAACCTGAAGATGGCAGATGAGATTCCGCCGAAACGTCGTTCAGACAACCATGGTTCCAACAGGAGCCTACCAACTAACCAACTACACGGGAAAACACCCGGAAGCATGTCAACACTTCATATATATATATATATATATATATATTGCTGTATATCCACACTGTGGAACACTACCTAAGTGTCGTGTTTGAAATCATAAATAAAATTCACAAATTTGTATGTATTTTAGGAATTAATCATAACAGTTTTACTTTAACGGATCATACAGAAGCAGGAGTATCTGTGGTTTATTTAATTGATTCAAGTTCATTTATTCTCATCGAGTAGGATGCAGAGAATGAAACTTGGTATTGAATACGATCAAAATATTTAAATAAACATAAAATGAAGTTATTTTAGTTTAACAAGGTTATTCTAAATAGTATATAATAAAACATGAACTGATAGAGAATCACAATCTCATTTAAAATGATTTAGAATGAAATTGGAAAACAAAAAAGTAAATTTTATAAAATCTGACATGCATGTCAATACTTAGGGCTGAAAATCATATTTTGTGTAGAAACACTGTAAATCTACACAAAATGAATATTGAATGAAAGACTATCAACAGTAGTTGCAGTGCAGCGTAATGATTTTAGAAATAGTAAGTCCATATATTACAAAACACTGAATGACATTTTAAGTTTTCAGATATTTTCAAATATCATTGCAGAAAGGTGTTTTGTAAATGATATTTCACATCATGCAGAAAGAAAGGACTAATAGTATGATGTTAAATGTTTGTTGGCGTATCAATTTCTTGTTTTAGTTTATAATATAAGTATTCTGTCAGTATGGAAACTGCAGTACGTTTTTAACTACTAGCATTTTGTGTTTATCATTGCTATTCATCTAAATGTATGAATTAGTATTTATTTGAGATTGAAATTGTTAATTGTAGTTATAAGTAGATTTTAAGAAAGTGTATGTAATATGTCAATATATTTCGAGTAATTATAATTATTCACTTAATCCTGAAAAGTAGAATAAGAAACTTATCAGGAAAAATAAAGAATTAAAAACAGTATTCACTTAAGGTAAAGAACAAACAAAACTGAATAGTTTAAATTTTAAATTAAAATTAAATTTTGAAATATTAGATCAAAATAGAAAAAAACAATTGAAATATTGGAAATTAACCCATTGAAACGACTAAAAATAACAAATCAGTTGATCACACACCGCTGAACAGCGAGCTGCGAAATATATTCATCCAAGAATAAATAATAAATTGAAAATAAAAGTGGTGAATAAGTTGAAGGTTAGGATATTACAATCCAGATATATTGATATCAAGAATAAATTGTAAAAGTTGATTAAATATAAGAATACTTTGAAAGTATTACGAAGTAGATTATCCGGAAAGCAGATTTAGAAGAGGGAAGTATTTGTTAGTCCAGTTAGCAAATTTATATGGTGAAGAAATTTCAAACGTCAAGCAAGTGATAGAAATACTTCAAGAAAATCTTGAAAATAAATTGGAGGTTAGAAACAAACGTCAATCCAGTAAAGAAGAAGAAGAAGCCTTGAGAGGTTAAAAAGTCAGTCGAGTGACATAATATTTCAAGGATCATAATAACCAGTTAGAGGTTATAATATAACATTACTCGAGTCGAAAGAAAGACAAGGTAAAGCTTTACTATATCAGAAATCCATGGTACATATTTATTCTAAATAAAGGCCATATTTATCATTTTAGTTAAGTTAGATTTTGTTATTTAAATTTGTTAATTACATTCCAAGTTCAAATTTGTTAATAAATTAATACTTTGTTCGTTCAATACTGAGTTTGATTTATTTAGATTGTTATCTTGATCGATGAGCACTTATTGAACCGACTTCGTTGGACCCTGAGTAAGAGTCATTCTATAGATTGTAGATGGTCATGCTAATGGTGTTCTATAGTCTATAATATTAACAGCTTTTAAGAAACTGTTTGGCGCTCAATAAAATCATTTCAATTTACTTTCAAAAAGTAAATTTCGAACGTATATAAAAATATAAAATAGATATCAGAATATAGAACATTTATGGCTTGTTAACGTGGAGCGATCAGGAAAGCGATTGAATAAATACAACTTGAGAATAGTTTATCATTTCAAGCATACATTTGAAAGATAATAGATCAAATAACTTATTTTGATAGTTTTGACAACAAGGCATTGTCAAATTAGAAACAAATATAATTTATATGAGGTTAAAGTCAGGTAAGACAACAACCATGAATCCAGAGGAAACTACACAGGGTACATCCACAGTTGCACAAACACAAGTTGGTGACACAAACACACAACCAGACACAAACATGTTCCAGAAACTTATGGAAATGATGGCTGGAATGAATAATAGCATTGGAGAAAAAATGGATAAGAATAACCAAACTTTGGAAGCAAACATGAATCAAAATAACCAGAGACTTGAAGAAAACATTGACAAAAATAACCAACGACTAGAAGAAAAAATTGGTAACATAAATACACAGATGGTACATAATAATCAAACTTTAGAAGAAAACATTAACAAAAAAATAGAAGAAAGCAATAAAGAAGTAAGAAATAAGATTGAAAATTTGGAGAGTAAATGGGAGAGAATGGGAGAGTCAGTCAACGAAGAAATTGGTATTAAGGTAAATGAGGCAGTAAAAGAAATAAGAGAGGAAGTAGTAACTATGTTTGAAGATGGAATGACTGCAGTAGATAACAGAATGCAGAAACAAGAAGATAAATACGATAAGAAAATAAAAGAACAGGATAGCAAGATAGAACAGAACACGAAGTTGTTGAAGGATACCACACGTACACAATTAACACAATTACCCACACATACTTACACATGCAACAAAACACCATTTTATTTTTACGGAGATAACCGCATACACCCTAAAATTTTCATTTCACGTTTGAAACAACACATGGAAACACAACACGTAAATGCAAACCTAAAAGCAAACATACAAGACATGTTAAAGGGAGAAGCGGAAATCTGGTACTCAGTTATAATGGACAGGTTTGAGACTATAGAGGAATTTGAAGCTCTAGTCTTAAAACAATATTGGAGTGATTACACTCAGTTAAAAATAAGACAAGACCTATTTAATGGTAATTATGTAGAAAATAAAGGTATTTCTAGGGAAAATTATGTACTTAGAAAAGTATACAATATTAGACATCTAGAACCAAAATTCACAGAAAGTGAAATGGTCAGATATTTAGCTAGGCATTTTTCAGGGGATATTCAGAATGTTATTATTACGCAAAGAATTGCAAAGTTAGATGATTTAATTGATTATTTAAGAGAGTTAGATGATTATCATCAGAGTTTTGATAGGAAGTCTAGTCAGAATAGGGAAAATAATAGTAGATATTATAACAAGTGGGGTTATGATCAGAATAAGAATGAGAATGATAGAAGAGAAAGGCAAGGTTATGGTCAATATGATAGGAAGGAAAAGCAAGGTTATGGTCGTCAATATGACAATGATAGAAAGGAACGAGGGGGTTATGAGAAACGTCAATATGACAATGATAGGAATGAAAAGCAGGGTTATGAGAAACGTCAATATGACAATGATAGAAAGGAACGAGGAGGTTATGGTCAATATAAATATGACACTTATAGGAATGAAAAGCAGGGTTTTGAGAAACGTCATTATGATAATGATTGCAGAGAGAGAGGGGGTTATGTTAAAAATAATGAGTCATATGCACAAGTGGCTAATATCAATATTCAAAAGGGAAATAGAGTAGATGAAAACACGCACTCTAATATAAATAAAATAGAAACAGCACAAGTAAATGATAGGAATAGAAATCAGGATTTTTAGATAAACTTGTTTTAAATGTAGGTAATAATTGTAAAAAAATAGGCGACTGTATAGAAAATGATGTTATATTGGGAGACGACATCTTATCAGGAAAAAAGGCAAATATTGTATTAGGAGAAAGAATCCTAAAAATAGAAGGTGAAAGAATACCTTTCTGTAGTGTTAATGAATTGAATGGCAAAGGTGCCGAAATAGTTAATGAATTGAATGGCAAAGGTGCCGAAATAATTAATGAATTGAATGGCAATGATGCCGAAATAATTAATGTATCAAATGGCATAGAGTCCAATAATGATAATGAATTTTGCGGTGAGCATATAGTGGGAACCACATGTGTTCAAATAAATAATGATAAGAAGCCTGAAACCTTTCTGATAAGTCGTTACTCCAGATATGATAAAATTTTTAAAAATTTGTCTCAAAAGTATAAAAATTCAATTGATTATGAACCTACAATAGCAAAGTGCTATGCGCAACAATTTGAAGTAGATAATATTTTAAATGAAAGCGAAAATGTTTTAAATTATAATAATGAAGAATCATTACCGGGAAGTTGTCACATGGGAATAATTTATCCATATGATCCGGGATAGATTACTCTTAAGTTATCCAAATGATCCTGAGTAGATCACTTTTAAATTGTAAATAAACTTTGACAGTGTGAATGTCACATCATGTTAAAACTAACAAAATTTTCACATGTCAAAATTCTATTAGTTTAGGGGGTTTTATGCTGTATATCCACACTGTGGAACACTACCTAAGTGTCGTGTTTGAAATCATAAATAAAATTCACAAATTTGTATGTATTTTAGGAATTAATCATAACAGTTTTACTTTAACGGATCATACAGAAGCAGGAGTATCTGTGGTTTATTTAATTGATTCAAGTTCATTTATTCTCATCGAGTAGGATGCAGAGAATGAAACTTGGTATTGAATACGATCAAAATATTTAAATAAACATAAAATGAAGTTATTTTAGTTTAACAAGGTTATTCTAAATAGTATATAATAAAACATGAACTGATAGAGAATCACAATCTCATTTAAAATGATTTAGAATGAAATTGGAAAACAAAAAAGTAAATTTTATAAAATCTGACATGCATGTCAATACTTAGGGCTGAAAATCATATTTTGTGTAGAAACACTGTAAATCTACACAAAATGAATATTGAATGAAAGACTATCAACAGTAGTTGCAGTGCAGCGTAATGATTTTAGAAATAGTAAGTCCATATATTACAAAACACTGAATGACATTTTAAGTTTTCAGATATTTTCAAATATCATTGCAGAAAGGTGTTTTGTAAATGATATTTCACATCATGCAGAAAGAAAGGACTAATAGTATGATGTTAAATGTTTGTTGGCGTATCAATTTCTTGTTTTAGTTTATAATATAAGTATTCTGTCAGTATGGAAACTGCAGTACGTTTTTAACTACTAGCATTTTGTGTTTATCATTGCTAATAACGAAATTGAGTAAAACACTACTATGTTTTTTACCACTATATTTGCACAAAAACGTGACTGCAGTTTCGACCTGTTTTAGGTCATTTTCAAACAATGATTCAATTAAGAATGAAATACAAAAGATTTGGTCCCTATTTAAATATGTTTCTGGATTTAAACAGATTAGAGAATTATGAAATTATACAGGTATTTTATGATATCCTAACTATCTAAGGTTGGGGTTTCTCAGAAATTTTAATTACATCTTGGTAGCAGTAAAGAGAGGTGAGTACATAACATCTAATTGATCATTTAACAAAATTAAATCATCTTTATTATTGTATTTGTATATTTCCAATGCTTCTAACAAATTAAGTTTAAAACCTTTGCTGGCATAGTGTAGGATTTCCATATTATTAATATCAGGGAAGTTATGTCCACTCTCTAACATGTGATTAGAAAAAGCAGAATCTGTTTTTTGTAGTCTGAAGGACCTATCATGATCGAGGTATCTTGTTCTAAAATTACGTCCAGTCTGACCTATATATACGCTATTGCACTCCGAGCAATTTAACCTATAGACTCCAGATTTTTCGTATTTATTTGTTTTATCCTTGGCGTTGTAAATTAAATTTGATAATTTTTGTTGGGGTTTAAATGCTATCTTGATATTATGTGCTTTGAGAATATTTGATATTTTCTCTGTCAGTGTATCACAGTATGAGAGTGTAGCGTGAGGTGTTTGTTTTTCTTCTCTGACTATGGGATAAATTGCTTTAAAAGTATACTGGTTTTGTTTCTTGTTTATTAATTTTGCGATAACTTCTGTGGGGAAGCCATTGTTCTTGGCTATTTTTTGAATTATTGAAAGCTCTGTTTTTATTTGCGTTTCTGATAAAGGCAATGAAAAAACTCTATGTAGCATTGAATTATATGCTGCCAGTTTATGTGCGTATGGATGGCAAGAATCAAAGGGGATAGTTATATCAGTATATGTAGGTTTTCTAAAAACATCAAATTTGAATTGATTATTTTTGTGTGTGATAGTTAGGTCTAGAAAATTTATTGTATGATTTGTTTCTCGTTCTAATGTAAATTTAATTTTTGGGTGTATGTTATTAATAGAATCTAGAAAAGTGTGTAATTGTCTAGTAGTACCCTTAAAGCATGCTAAAACGTCGTCGACATATCTATACCAAAAATGAATGTGATTCTTGCCTGGTTGCGAATTCAGTATACTTTCCTCTAAATTAGACATAAAAATATCCGCTAATAAAGGGCTTAGAGGTGATCCCATCGGCAGACCGCTGTTTTGAATATAAAATTGATTATTGAATTGAAAGTAATTTTGACTGATGCATGTGTCGAAAGCTAGTAAAAGTTCTGTTGATATAATGCTATTTAATTTACTTTTATCTAATAAATTTTGAATAAGTTTTAAACATTCATCTGGGGGGATATTTGAAAACATGTTTTTAACGTCGAATGATACCAGAAATGAATTATGTGGGGAATGTGTATTTTTTAACTTCTCTGCTAATTCTAAGGAATTCTTGATTCCATGTTTAGGTTTAAAATCTGTATGTTGTTTAAAAACTAGATTTAATTTCTTACCTAGTTCTCTAGTTGGACTATTGATATATGATACTACAGGCCTAATGGGGTTATCCGGTTTATGTGTTTTAATTAATCCGTATAATTTTGGAGCTAAGGGATTCATGTTAATTATTTTTCGCTTTTCGTATTCCGAAAGAATTATTTCTATGTTTGCTAACGATTGTTTTAATTTTGTTTGATATTTTTTAGTGGGGTCTTTATTAACATGAGTAATATCCTCTGACTGTATGAAATTATTTACTTTATTTGTATAGTCTGTTTTGGTGAGAATTACCGTGGCATTTGATTTATCTGCTTTTGTTACTACTAGATTGTTGTCGTTGATTTTGGCTGTGATTGATTTTATAGTTTGTTTGTCTATTTGGTTATTATTTTTTGTATTAGCGTTTTTTAGAAGTTGTTTTATTTTTGCTGAAGATATATCTTTATTTTCTACATTTTTTAGAGCAATTTCACTTTCAATAATTAAAGTATCTACAATATTTTTGTTGTTTAGGTGGGGGGAAAATTTTGGGCCTTTTGATAGTAATTCAGTTTCTCGATCGTTGAACACTGTATCAGAGATATTAATGACTCTTTTACTACACTGGTTAACTTCTTCGTTAGTGTTATTTAACTTTGGTTTTTGAGCAATTAAAAGATTGTTTAATTTTTTGGATTGAATTACGAATTTTTGATATATTATTTTACTAATATTTTGTCTAATTTTATCATCTAATATGTCAAATTCTATAGGGTGGAGTTTATAAGTTAATTCAGAGTGCAATACCTTAATATAGTTTTGTAGGATGAATCTCTTGGAGTATAGCTGCTTACATTCCTGTTTCAGCCATATTTCTTGAGCTTTCTTCACAGCAAACTTGGCGGGGTTGGATGTATTTCTTGTTTTGAGGTTGATGTATTTGGGTATGATCTTCTGACGGAGGCATTGTTGATTGAACCAGAGGTTCTGACACGCTCTTCTGTATTTCATTTTCAACTTGAAGTAGAAGTCGGCTTGGGTTGCTGTACTTGCTTGTTTCAGGAAATTGATTGAGGAAGCCGTTACTCTGTGGTAATCCATGACAATAACGAAATTGAGTAAAACACTACTATGTTTTTTACCACTATATTTGCACAAAAACGTGACTGCAGTTTCGACCTGTTTTAGGTCATTTTCAAACAATGATTCAATTAAGAATGAAATACAAAAGATTTGGTCCCTATGTCATGGATTACCACAGAGTAACGGCTTCCTCAATCAATTTCCTGAAACAAGCAAGTACAGCAACCCAAGCCGACTTCTACTTCAAGTTGAAAATGAAATACAGAAGAGCGTGTCAGAACCTCTGGTTCAATCAACAATGCCTCCGTCAGAAGATCATACCCAAATACATCAACCTCAAAACAAGAAATACATCCAACCCCGCCAAGTTTGCTGTGAAGAAAGCTCAAGAAATATGGCTGAAACAGGAATGTAAGCAGCTATACTCCAAGAGATTCATCCTACAAAACTATATTAAGGTATTGCACTCTGAATTAACTTATAAACTCCACCCTATAGAATTTGACATATTAGATGATAAAATTAGACAAAATATTAGTAAAATAATATATCAAAAATTCGTAATTCAATCCAAAAAATTAAACAATCTTTTAATTGCTCAAAAACCAAAGTTAAATAACACTAACGAAGAAGTTAACCAGTGTAGTAAAAGAGTCATTAATATCTCTGATACAGTGTTCAACGATCGAGAAACTGAATTACTATCAAAAGGCCCAAAATTTTCCCCCCACCTAAACAACAAAAATATTGTAGATACTTTAATTATTGAAAGTGAAATTGCTCTAAAAAATGTAGAAAATAAAGATATATCTTCAGCAAAAATAAAACAACTTCTAAAAAACGCTAATACAAAAAATAATAACCAAATAGACAAACAAACTATAAAATCAATCACAGCCAAAATCAACGACAACAATCTAGTAGTAACAAAAGCAGATAAATCAAATGCCACGGTAATTCTCACCAAAACAGACTATACAAATAAAGTAAATAATTTCATACAGTCAGAGGATATTACTCATGTTAATAAAGACCCCACTAAAAAATATCAAACAAAATTAAAACAATCGTTAGCAAACATAGAAATAATTCTTTCGGAATACGAAAAGCGAAAAATAATTAACATGAATCCCTTAGCTCCAAAATTATACGGATTAATTAAAACACATAAACCGGATAACCCCATTAGGCCTGTAGTATCATATATCAATAGTCCAACTAGAGAACTAGGTAAGAAATTAAATCTAGTTTTTAAACAACATACAGATTTTAAACCTAAACATGGAATCAAGAATTCCTTAGAATTAGCAGAGAAGTTAAAAAATACACATTCCCCACATAATTCATTTCTGGTATCATTCGACGTTAAAAACATGTTTTCAAATATCCCCCCAGATGAATGTTTAAAACTTATTCAAAATTTATTAGATAAAAGTAAATTAAATAGCATTATATCAACAGAACTTTTACTAGCTTTCGACACATGCATCAGTCAAAATTACTTTCAATTCAATAATCAATTTTATATTCAAAACAGCGGTCTGCCGATGGGATCACCTCTAAGCCCTTTATTAGCGGATATTTTTATGTCTAATTTAGAGGAAAGTATACTGAATTCGCAACCAGGCAAGAATCACATTCATTTTTGGTATAGATATGTCGACGACGTTTTAGCATGCTTTAAGGGTACTACTAGACAATTACACACTTTTCTAGATTCTATTAATAACATACACCCAAAAATTAAATTTACATTAGAACGAGAAACAAATCATACAATAAATTTTCTAGACCTAACTATCACACACAAAAATAATCAATTCAAATTTGATGTTTTTAGAAAACCTACATATACTGATATAACTATCCCCTTTGATTCTTGCCATCCATACGCACATAAACTGGCAGCATATAATTCAATGCTACATAGAGTTTTTTCATTGCCTTTATCAGAAACGCAAATAAAAACAGAGCTTTCAATAATTCAAAAAATAGCCAAGAACAATGGCTTCCCCACAGAAGTTATCGCAAAATTAATAAACAAGAAACAAAACCAGTATACTTTTAAAGCAATTTATCCCATAGTCAGAGAAGAAAAACAAACACCTCACGCTACACTCTCATACTGTGATACACTGACAGAGAAAATATCAAATATTCTCAAAGCACATAATATCAAGATAGCATTTAAACCCCAACAAAAATTATCAAATTTAATTTACAACGCCAAGGATAAAACAAATAAATACGAAAAATCTGGAGTCTATAGGTTAAATTGCTCGGAGTGCAATAGCGTATATATAGGTCAGACTGGACGTAATTTTAGAACAAGATACCTCGATCATGATAGGTCCTTCAGACTACAAAAAACAGATTCTGCTTTTTCTAATCACATGTTAGAGAGTGGACATAACTTCCCTGATATTAATAATATGGAAATCCTACACTATGCCAGCAAAGGTTTTAAACTTAATTTGTTAGAAGCATTGGAAATATACAAATACAATAATAAAGATGATTTAATTTTGTTAAATGATCAATTAGATGTTATGTACTCACCTCTCTTTACTGCTACCAAGATGTAATTAAAATTTCTGAGAAACCCCAACCTTAGATAGTTAGGATATCATAAAATACCTGTATAATTTCATAATTCTCTAATCTGTTTAAATCCAGAAACATATTTAAATAGGGACCAAATCTTTTGTATTTCATTCTTAATTGAATCATTGTTTGAAAATGACCTAAAACAGGTCGAAACTGCAGTCACGTTTTTGTGCAAATATAGTGGTAAAAAACATAGTAGTGTTTTACTCAATTTCGTTATTGTCATGGATTACCACAGAGTAACGGCTTCCTCAATCAATTTCTTTATCATTGCTATTCATCTAAATGTATGAATTAGTATTTATTTGAGATTGAAATTGTTAATTGTAGTTATAAGTAGATTTTAAGAAAGTGTATGTAATATGTCAATATATTTCGAGTAATTATAATTATTCACTTAATCCTGAAAAGTAGAATAAGAAACTTATCAGGAAAAATAAAGAATTAAAAACAGTATTCACTTAAGGTAAAGAACAAACAAAACTGAATAGTTTAAATTTTAAATTAAAATTAAATTTTGAAATATTAGATCAAAATAGAAAAAAACAATTGAAATATTGGAAATTAACCCATTGAAACGACTAAAAATAACAAATCAGTTGATCACACACCGCTGAACAGCGAGCTGCGAAATATATTCATCCAAGAATAAATAATAAATTGAAAATAAAAGTGGTGAATAAGTTGAAGGTTAGGATATTACAATCCAGATATATTGATATCAAGAATAAATTGTAAAAGTTGATTAAATATAAGAAGTGAGTATACTTTGAAAGTATTACGAAGTAGATTATCCGGAAAGCAGATTTAGAAGAGGGAAGTATTTGTTAGTCCAGTTAGCAAATTTATATGGTGAAGAAATTTCAAACGTCAAGCAAGTGATAGAAATACTTCAAGAAAATCTTGAAAATAAATTGGAGGTTAGAAACAAACGTCAATCCAGTAAAGAAGAAGAAGAAGCCTTGAGAGGTTAAAAAGTCAGTCGAGTGACATAATATTTCAAGGATCATAATAACCAGTTAGAGGTTATAATATAACATTACTCGAGTCGAAAGAAAGACAAGGTAAAGCTTTACTATATCAGAAATCCATGGTACATATTTATTCTAAATAAAGGCCATATTTATCATTTTAGTTAAGTTAGATTTTGTTATTTAAATTTGTTAATTACATTCCAAGTTCAAATTTGTTAATAAATTAATACTTTGTTCGTTCAATACTGAGTTTGATTTATTTAGATTGTTATCTTGATCGATGAGCACTTATTGAACCGACTTCGTTGGACCCTGAGTAAGAGTCATTCTATAGATTGTAGATGGTCATGCTAATGGTGTTCTATAGTCTATAATATTAACAGCTTTTAAGAAACTGTTTGGCGCTCAATAAAATCATTTCAATTTACTTTCAAAAAGTAAATTTCGAACGTATATAAAAATATAAAATAGATATCAGAATATAGAACAATATATATATATATATATATATATATATATATATATATATGTTGTTTCTTATGTTTTCACGGGTGTTAAATGAAGTGTTGGTGTTCTTCCGGGTGTTTTCCCGTGTAGTTGGTAGGCTCCTGTGGGAGCCACGCTTGTCTAAACGACGTTTCGGCGGAATCTCATCTGCCATCTTCAGGTTCTAGCTGAATGCTGCCTGCTGCTGCGGCTGCTGCTGTTGCTGCTGCTGCTGCTGCTGCTACTGCTGCTCCTCGTTGCCAGTTCAGTTCGAGCAACGAGGAGCAGCAGTAGCAGCAGCAGCAGCAGCAGCAACAGCAGCAGCAGCAGCCGCAGCAGCAGGCAGCATTCAGCTAGAACCTGAAGATGGCAGATGAGATTCCGCCGAAACGTCGTTTAGACAAGCGTGGCTCCCACAGGAGCCTACCAACTACACGGGAAAACACCCGGAAGAACACCAACACTTCATATATATATATATATATATATATATATATATGAGTTATTTTTAGTTTGTTTGTTTCATTCTTTAATTTCAGGTACAAGTAATCAGCAGTTTTCTTAAAATATTATTAAAACCGTTTAAGTTTCAGAAAATAAGCCTTGTCGTCCAGCTTTGCCTCTTAAAGGGGTTTTTACTTTTTATCTGAAAATAATGTATCAGCACCAAATGATCATATCAGTACATTATACTGCCAAATTATGATTTGACACCAGCCTGGTTAGAGTTTTGACTAATATAATAGGGCTCGTCGCTTTTAACTGATCACTTAGGCAGCTGTAATTTAGTTATTTTTCTCAAAAAACGGTCGATTTTACAATATCTCTTCAAGAGGTAAAAACATTTATAATGAATTATAACACAGTCCTACAAAATAGAAAAAAGTTTTGATCTGGATGACAGACCATGGTGTTTCTATGTATTTTCCGGGGTGCAATCCGTATCCGACTCTATCCGAGGTCAATTCTTGTGTAGAGGCAAGACATCCCTTCAATAGGGTAAATTTATGAACATAAGTATCTATCATTAAGGAATGAATAGGGATCTTTATCTTTCGTACTCTTCTTCTTTAATGCCAAGGACTTTAGCGAGGGGGTAACAATTCTCCCAAAGACATTGACACACCCTCTTTACTTTTTCTATACCCACTGGACATAGAATAGCGTCATAAAAGCGTCTAGTTTACAAGCTCTTGAGAACGCAAAGGAAATACGGTAGATGGTGAATGCCGCTCCGGAATCAAGCCTCCAGAAGGGTATAAACTATATTACTGCTAGATGAGGAACACAGGGGTGGAGGGAGATAAGAGAGCAGGTGCTCCTTGTTTTTACTGCAGAATGCATTAACGAGAATCTCCTTCAATTGCCTTAACAGCATCCTAAAAGGGGTGAAAACTACCCCTAAAAACCCCAAAAAGGGCTCAGATAACTTTTAGGACCGGAAGGGTGCACTTTGAGATTTTTAATTCTGAGGGGGAACGCAAACAGAAATCCATCTCTGTAGGTCTTTTTTCACTCCAGCATTTAATGCATCTCCATATCCCTCATAGTATCACCTGTATTTCATGTTTTCTTCATTCATAAACCCTATTTTATTTTCAACCATACTTGTTTCTCTCAAATTCTTTTGCTCTCAATATATACAGTGAGTCTCTTCAGTCTCAGTATTAAAAACTTCAAACTGCATCTTCCGGTCTTATAAGTTTTTCGAACCCATTTTGGGAGTTTTGGAGGGAAGTTTTCGATCCTTGCAGGCTGTGGTCGTGGCAACTGAAGGAGATAATCGTTAATGCACTGCGACCATTGTGCAGAAAAACAAGAAACATTTGCTCTCTCATCTCGCTCCTCCCTCCACCCCTGTGTTACTCATTCAGCAGGGGGGGTATTATACCTTTCTGGAGGCTTGCTTCCGGCGCGGCATATTTCCTTTGCATTCTCAAGAACTTGTAATCTAGAAGCTTTTATTGCGCAGTTCTATGTCCAGAAGGGTACAGAAGGGGTGCAGAGAGGGTATATAAACCCCTTCGGGAGACTTGTTACCCCTCGCTGAAGCCCTTGGTATTAATAAAGAAGAATACGAGAGATAAAGAGTCCCCATTCCTTAATGATAGGTACTTATATTCATAAAATTACCTTACTGAAGGGAAGTCCTTGCCTCCATTCAAAAATTAAAGGGCATAGGAATTTTTTTGACATCGGATTTGGATGCAGGGTCGAAAATTACATAGGAATATCATGGTCAGTCATCCAGATGAAAAACCTTTTTTTTGTGGGGCTGTGTAATGATTAGGTAGTTCTTTTTATTTAAAAGTGAATTATTATTTGTTTGCTCATAATTCTATTGAAACATATCCGTTATAGGATTTTGCAAACAGCAGAAAAAATAACTATCTATGAGAACTAAAAGAACAACTATGTGTAAAAATATTAATGAAATCTTTGCATTCTTTCGATAACCAGAATTCTGGTTATGCTAGCAAATTAAAATCTTGGTTTTGTATGGCACATCTTTATGAGTGGGTTTATGTCTTTCTGATGAGCCCCAGAATAAGGGCGAAAAGCGTTTCAAAGGCTTCCGAAGAAACAGAATGATAGATTTCATGAAAATGTAATCCATTAGAACGAAATGTTCTTAAGACAAGGTGGGTAAATAAATTCAATTTATGAATTTGTTCTTATTTTTAACTGAATCTTCATGACCGTAGGGGTTATGTAGATACTAGTTTAATCTAAATGGCCGTAGTGGATGCTAGTGTTAGAATGAGAATTTTCAAATAAGAAATTGAACAAATTCATTTTAGGAGTTTAATTAGCTAGCATAACCAGAATTCAGGTTATCGAAAGAATGCAAAGATTTCATTAATATTTTTACACATAGTTTTTCTTTTAGTTCTCATAGATAGCTCTTTTGCTTTGCAAAATCCTAAAAGGAATATGTTTCAATATAGGTTTTTTAATTCAAAGAAAAATGAGCAGACAGAAAGATATTTACAAAATAATAAGAAGGGTAGTTAATATCACCCCTTTGTATACACGCTAGATGGATGAAATAATTTCGTTAGATGCCCTTTCATTAGTAACCGAGATATGCCAAATTTCGTTTTTTTCCTATTACATTATTTTCATAGAGAAATTAAAAACTGTTTTTTGCACACCACTTTAAGGGGGCATGGCTGGACAAGGAAGGCTTATTTTGAAAAATTTTATATGAGGAATCCACATTCATTTCCCATAAGGAATTAATAGTTCAATTTTCTGCACGTAATTACGGGACGCTCTGTATATTCATAGTTAGAATTTTTGAGATGTAAATTTTATCACACTTTATATAATTTTGAGTAAAAATCTAAAAGGAAATAACTTAAAACTAGAAATAAATATTTAAAAGCTTTCTTTGTTGAATTATAATTATTTTCCTCATTGAGTCGTAAAATCAGAGCGTACTTTAAATTAATTTTACACAAAAATTACTCATTCTACGAAAAAAGCTATATTACTTATTTTTTACTGAATGTCCTCTTGAAAAATAGTTTAACTTTTTTGTGCTCGATAAATATATCCCAGTTATTTAAGAATGATGAAAATTGTAATATAAATTGCTCGGCTAATTAAGGTGGCCATTCCCTAGAAAGAGACATCCGATAGGGAAATATTTACTATTTTCGCCCATAACTTTTTTTTCTTAGTACGTATTCAAAAAAACTATAAGAGTACCTAAGTAGAACCATAACAAGACTATTACTATGAATTTTCACTCAATATTTTCAGTGGTTTGCAAAATAGCTAGATTTAAAAGTACGAAATAGGAAGATTAACATATTTTTTAAATTTAAATATAGCTGTTTTGCAAACCACTGTAATTATTGAGTGAAAATTTATGGTAATACTCTTGTTATGGTTCTACTTAGGTACCCTTATAGTTTTTTTAAATATACCTACCATGAAAAAAAAATTATGGTCAAAATTAAGAAATATTTCCCTATCGGATATCTCTTTCTAGGGAATGGCCACGTATTCTTACTTTTCAGTTAAATCCTGCAACCTAAATTACTATATTAAAATGTTTCATGTAGTCAATGTAACCATCTGTTTTTGATAGTAGTAGTAAATAACATAGATTCTTTGTCTATAATGAAAAATCTGCAATTTGATTCACTAGTGATTAAGTATACATTCCATAATAAAAGGTTGCTTCAGAATCCGTATTTTTATTACATTAAATATAAGATCCAGGACTAGAGGGACACAGCCTGGAACCGGTTCAAGGATGGTGCTGTGCATCCTCCCGACACTCGGAGTTCCTTAAGAGAATAAATTCTCTAGTGCTGGCTTATTGCAATCAATGAATTATTTGAGTACAAGTTTGACAGGTATTGAAAACTACCCGGAACGCACGTGACCGCTATTGATTGCAGGAATGTTGTTCCCTAGAGGCTAAAGGACTTTGGTAGTGGTTACTACTATTCATTTTTACTATGTAGTTATTCATATTATCTATAGGTATAATAAAATATATATTTTTTGGTTACAGAATTTGATACAGAGCAGAGCAAATGATCTATGAAAAATAAAAATTATGTACTTATCTATGAAAGTATTAATTTCCTATCTTTGAATTGTTTTGATAACTTACAGTCTACTAACTATTAAGATGACAGGATGAAACATGTTCAAATCAATAATGTGGTAGTGCAGAAGCTGCGTGCCAGCATGTTTTCTAATGCCATGGTCAAAGGTGCTTAAATTTTGACGTCGCGCGCACACGACCCATAGAAATCACTAAGTCACTATCGCCAACGTACGAAATGTTGAAAGTAGCACAAAATAGTGTGAGTGGCACACAAAAAATCTTTAGGGAGCGGCACCTTCAGTTTTTCTCGATCTCCCTGTATATGCCGAAAGTAAAAACAATTCATTAATCTCCCCTATGTCGGATCTCTTATAAAAATTCAGTGTGCCGAATCTTGAAGGTGGCAGACTAATACAGTTGGTCAGAGAGAACTATTTGAAATTTTAATTAGTATAAAAGTTTTTCTTACGTCGAATTACGTAAGTTAATTACCAAAAGCTCTCCTCTTATGTCGCTCTACTAGGAGTTCGTGGCGAGGTAGAGGGTCAAACGCCAAGTTATTCTTTAAATACTAACCCCTGGACTCAATAAGTGTGACGTCACATAATTACGCAACCCCTATATACTAGTGTCATGACATACGGGTTGCCTGCCAAGCTTACTGAAATTTGTCCCTTAATGCATATGTTTATAAGGTGACGTTTTCGAGGATGTAAACATAGCATAGAATTTTATTTTATTTCTCCCTTGGAAGACATATTTAAGAGCTTTCAGTTATCATTTATTGCATGGACAAGGTATCCGTAAATACACACAAGTATAAAGTATTAGAAAAACTGTAAACAAAAACTAAAATAAAGTTTTTATAACTCATACATGGATATATGCATTTTACCGTATTTTTTGAATGTGAAATAGGTATTCGAAGTCCTTAAATATTTCTTCCACAGGAGAAAAATAAAACAAAGTTCTATGCCATGTTTATATCCTCGAAAATGTCGCCTTATAAACATATGCATTAAGGATCAAGTTCCAGTGTGCTTGGCAGGCAACCCGTGTGTCATGACAGTAGTATATAGAGGTTGCCTAACTTGTGACGTTACAACTAATTGAGTCCATTCTGATGTCTTTTGACGTAGGTGAAAAAAAAACATGTCAACTGTAAGCTGTCTATTTTTTGCGCTTTCGACCACGGCACAAAAAAATACTGGCATACGTTTCTTGTATTATTATATTATACAGGATGTAATTAGTTTCATGTCATTAAAAAAAAACTGGTGGTAGGGAACGACAAGACAAACAAAAAACCTTATGTAACATGGGGTCCAAAGCTCATAGTTTTGGAGAAAAAAAAATAAACAAAAATTTCGCAAATTTTCAATAAAATTTTTGAGAACTGCTGGAATATTGAGGTAGGTTTAGATCTAGATCTGATCTGAAGAAAACTATACTCTAACTCTCCCTTGTGCAATATTTTAGTTACTGTCGGTGTTTCGTTATGTACACACGTTCAACCCGCCGTTCGTTGTTTTTGTTATTTTTGAATTTCGCGTCATTGTGTATTTATAGTTAAGATTTATTTTATTGACTTACAGTTCAAGTTGTCAAATTCTTGATTACGTACAGACACAACTTACTTGTTCGTTCTTTTTGTATTCCTTTTTGGCTTTTGTACCAAGTTTTTATTTTCTTTTTCTTTATTGACAACGTTAGTTGATAGTTTAGTGTTGAACGAAGTGCGTTTGTACTTAATTCGACGTACCGAACTGTGCAGAGATTTTGAATCATTTAGGTAGGTAGTAATCTTTTAACCCAGGACACTCATTTATGTTACAAATGTTAATAAACCACGTTTAAATTTTATAAATTATGAACAATCCAATATTTTGTTCCAAATTAAAAAACACACATGTAAAGAAATGCTCTGTTTAAACCTCTATGGCCATTATTTGCTTGCAATTGTGCACGAAGAGAAAACGAACTATTTACCTCTTTATACTTGTCTCAGTTCAGTTGAGGCGGTACATCAAAGGCGATCGATGATCCTTTGACACCGCGTGTGCCGGCCAGCACTTTTTCATGACAATTCAAAAGTTGTATAATTGGGAAGTACAAGTCCATCGACCAAGAAAAGCAGTGGTTCTCAATAGTTGTCTACCATATTATTAAACATGTTAACCTAGATCAGTGTTTTTCAAAGTGCCCCTAGAGGGAAAAGTCATAAAGGTTTTTTGTTTGTCTAGTCGGTCCCCATTACCAGCTTTTTTTAATGACATGAAACTGATTACACCCTGTATATCTCATCATATCTTATCGGGCAGTTTTTTGACCGGTCTTCGCATCGCCTATTGCACTAGAAATAAACATATTTTAAAATGAGTTTATCTAGAAAACATCTGTCTATTGAAGAAAAGATGAATATCTAATTGAAATACCAAGGTATTTTTATTATTTAGATATTCATCTTTTCTTGAATAGACAGGCATTTTACAAATAAACTAATTTTAGAATATGTTTAATTCTAGTGCAAGAGGCGACGCAAGGACCAGTCAAATTACTGATCTTTGTAATTCTTTGACAACCTACATCTGCTGTTTGCAAAATCCTATAAATTTTTTTTATTATAACTATACACCGACAAAAAATAATTTTTACTTTATATTGTCTACTTGGAACTACAACTGGATATCTCCAAGAAGTTTAGAGATAACCTGAGATATCTGCTTAGAAGTAAATAAATATGAGATCTCTAACATGCCTACTTTGGTAAACGCTAGTTTGTGCCTTTACCATTGCGTTATCAGTTATCTAGTTATAGCACTAAAATCTTATCCGAAATATACAGCTTATCCAATAGGTAACCCAAATTCAGTAAAATTTGAGTTACCTAGTTGTAGTTCCAAGCACACGATATATAGGTGTTGGAAAAACAAATTAGGCGAAAATGAAATGGAGAATAAAATTACATTTTTAATTAATTATTTCCAATGGAGGTCCTTAATCCTCCTTCAATCACTTATACAAATTAAAAGTAATGTTAAGCATTAGAGAGAAAGAAGTTGCATTTAAAAGTTTATGCAAATTAGTGAAAAATATTATACCTGAATTATAATCTCTGTTTTTGATACTAAAAAGCGCGCGAAATCGGGATTTAACGCACTAGTGCTTTAAATTTGATTAGGTAACAACCAATTTTAAATAATGTTAAATACACAGGTATTTAGCAACCAAACAAAAAAATTCTAACCGCCTCTATATTACCGATTAAAAATGGAACTCACAGATTACCTGGTAAAATGAATCTACATCAATTAATTTTTCTACTTTTTACTTTGCAAAAATAGCGTATAATACACGTGTATGAGTATTCTTTAAAGCACTTACTTCTTTAGTACCTTCCTCGATACGCTCGTGGTGCCCTAAACCCGTGCTTACTTTAAAGGCTTACTTATATACTTGTTTGTATTATAATATATACTATTTCAAGTATTGTTACAGAGGGAGAGGTATGTTATATTTAAAAAGTATCAACAATACTAAATCAAATTACCTTGGTCTACCAGTTTCGTTGAAACTAATTCCTTAGCATCTTTAATAGCATTCATCAAAACATCCTGCAGATCTTTACGAGGCCTTTTCCCATTTCTTCTTCCAACGGGATCTTTTTCGAAAGTAAAGCCACCACTTGGAATGCACTTTTCTCCCCAAGGATCAGCCAATTTCAATTCTTCCACTTGTTCTTCCGTTAGGCCCAAAATTTCTGGCGGGTAAAGCGTTCCATGCTTCGAGAGTTCTTCCATTTCTGAACAAATTCTGTCTATTTTTAGCCGACCATTATAAATAGCCACCACAGATGTTACAATGTTCTCCACGCTCGTATTCAATGTTGCCTCGTACAAAAACTGACTTTGATCCTTGTGTTTAATTACTATGATCACCATTATGATGTACTGCTATGAACCTTTTACAGCACTGTATCTTTGTTTGACAGCTTGAACGATAAAATATTTTCTTATGTTTCCTAGGTAACGGTTGCTATGTTTGCTTGATCAATTACTAGGCATAGAGACCATAGTTACGAAAATTGATTATTATTTCACGGCGGAAAGATAAATTTTTGGCAACGTACTAGTCCAGTCAACGGAGTTTTAAAATGGCCAAAATCTCTAATTTGAGTGCTTGATGAAACATTGTGCAATGTGTTTGTAATGTAGTTAATAAAAATTTTAAAATAAGATTAGGGTAGGAAATGATTGGAAGGGGTATAAAACACCCCTTTTATTACGGGTTCCACAACTTGTAGAGTTAGGTCAAAAATGAAAAAAAAAATACATTTTTTGATCCTAAATAAGATTTTTTTACTCTTGAAAATTTTTTCGAAAAATGCATATTTTTCGAGATATGGCCACTAGAAAATTCTTAAAATGGGAGAGGGGAATTGTAAAAGTTGAAAAAAAATCTGAAAAAATTGAGATGAATGTATCATCGAAATATAAGACTTTTTGTCACTTGCAACCTTTCTGTAAAGTGCGTTTATTTATGGTTTATATCTTGCCAAAAACACGTAATTACTTTTACTAGTGGAAGCAACAGTACTTTGGCATATGATCTGATACGTTTACAGTGCAGTGAGTGAAATGTGTCGTTTCATTTCAAGCAGTATAAACTGTGTCTTATTGCCAAAACCACTACCCTTTAATACATGTACCTAATATTTTTACAACCACTTTTTAAGTTTCTCCACTGTCCTAAATCTGATGCTTTTAGTTAGTCCATTATATGATCTGTTAAAATCTGCACCGCTCTTGTCAATGTTGATAACCAAAATTTTGGGAGAATAGTTTTTTTATAAACTTATGTACTATAATCAAACCAAATTTTCATTAAAAGACATGCTTTAATTAAGTATGACTAAGTAAGTTATACATAGCTAACGCAGGAAATCAATGTTCTCAAATATGTTTTATTGTATTGTTATCCACCACATTTTTATACTCAAATAAACAATTTTGTTTTGTAATGACTTTGTTGCTGTTTCCATATTAAAGCAAATACAATGCTATATAATAATTAAATAGCATGTTCTGGAACAACATTTATTCTTAAAAGCAAAATTGTCACCAATAGACCTTTAATATAACTGTTTTATAAGATGATAAGAAATAACTATAAAATAATTCGAATGTATATTTATAACGTTGCAAATAATGCTGCTGAACGATACTAAAAAATCGTTATAAAACGACTTAGTTTTATAAGCTTAAATACTTAGTCAAGAAAATATTTATAAAATAATTTCTGAACTCCATTATGAGATATTTTATAATTTTGCTGTAGAAATGTTTTAATGATACAATTATAAAATAGTTCAGTTGCAGACAACACAATAGTATTTTCTGGAACTCTAATATAATCAATCGACATTAATAAAACAACAATAAAACAAAATGATCGTAGAACGTCTAAATTATAAAACAAAATTGCTGGTTGGTTACAATTTAGAAGAAACTTTTCAGTTGTCAAACAGTTATTTTACGCGTCCTTAACTCTAAGATATATAGATAGATAGATTTATTTAATTCTGTGTGCCAATTACAAAAATTGGATAGAATATGTCAAGTAAATACAATAAATTACAAATATTTTACAATAATTTACGAACATTATTTACGAACATTATAAATACATACGTATAGACAATAATAACACAAGCAGGTACAATTTACAAATAACTAAAATTAGAAACAGACGTCAAATTAAAAAAATTAACTAAAACAACGAGTCTTAGGATATTTAAAAGTGACCATTTAAATGAGTTTTTTTCTATTAACCAAAATTTTCAAATTCTTGAAGAGAGTAAAAACCATTGTTAGATAAAAATCTAAATAATTTATATTTGAATTCGGTTAAATTCTTGACCAGTCTGACGTTTGAGGGCAATTTATTAAATAAATAGCTTCCAGCATATATAGGTGATTTTTTATATAGGGCTAAATTGAAATTGTTAACATACAAATTATTACGGTTTCTTGTATTATATTCGTGTTTATCACCGTGGGTTGATAAGCTACTTTTTATATTATAGATATACATAAATAATTTATATAAGTAAATGCACGTAACTGTGAGAATTTTATTATTTTTAAAAGTACTACGACAAGAATCTCGGTACCCCAAATTGAAAATTATTCTCAATACTCTTTTTTGCAGAACAAATACCCTCTGTATTTGTTCTGCAAAATATAAAATATATCTTGAGTAACTGGACTTCATACCTATCAGATACCGTACATACCAGTTTAAACTCTAAAAATAAAAAATATGAAGACTTTGCACTTAATCTCAGAGGCACCTCATAAAAGTGACTCTGTGCCATATCCGAATAAAATGATAATCAAGTAGGTATTAGCAGTCGGCTGCGTCTGACTGAAACTTCTCGTTGTTCATGCATTAGACCTCACATATTCATAGTAATTGAAGCTAGTTTAAAGCTTGATTGTCCGTTATGATCGAAACATCATTCAAAAGGCACCACTAATAGAGAAAAATCTAAACACGTGCCGTCGAAATATAATAGATTGTCGGGCCAATTGAGATGGACTTAGTTGCGAAAAAAACTGCAAAGGCACGTCTTTTATTATTTTATGCAGTGATGCACAAATTGTATCGGTGACTTTCGTTTAATGAACCATATAAGGCCTCTTGTGAAGAATCTAATATAAAGCAGTAAATAAAGCGATAAGAAATTTTATGACGCTTTTAATACCGTCCAAATAAAGAAGTAAATGGACGAACAAAAGATTGAAAACTGGGATAAGAAAATACAGGTGGACAATACTGAATCTTTAACAACACAGTCTTATTTCGCTAAGAAAATTAATAATTATTACTGAAAAAAATGTCGTGAAGCTTACGATGGCAAGCACGTAGAAAATCTATAAAAATATATTCTTTTAATCCCTGTCAGAAACGTGATATAGAGTGCAGATAACGAGATTATTTTTAAATTTGTAAAATAAATAATTTCAGACTTTCTAAAGTGCAAAGGGAAAGTGGCAAGTTGCAAAGTTGCTGCAAGACAATATATTTCTTCTTTGTCTAAACATGACTTAGATGTTAAAGAAACATATTTTGTCAGGGAGCTTTTAAGCAAATGTTTTTATAGATTTACTAATTGCGTGCCTTAATCGGAACACACGCATTGAATTGAATTATGTTTTTTAAATTTTATGCCCAATTGATGTAAGTTCAAAATCTTAATGATATCGTTCAATATGATGATACCATTGTATAACTTCGTGCACACTATCAACACTATATAACTAGCGCCCTGAGGCCGCCGATTCGTTTCCTACCGCGTCACTGAAATTTTTCTCGAAATATTAAATTAATCTTGATACTAGGATACTGGATGTGACACTTTTTCGAAATATGTAGCCTCCCACTACAGAAATTCAGGATAAAAGAGGTTGTATTACTTGTGATGATATTACAATTTTTTTTTTCAAGGATTTTCTGTTGCCGGAAAAGGGCCTCTGTGGCCTCTGACACCACATGGTAACCGCGCCAACGACAATAATTTCCCACGAGTTCCACGACCTAAGGAGTTAGTGACTAAATACCCGAATCGTGTGCCCTAGTAGACAAAGGGACTCCATGATACTCATATTCTGCATCTAGCTTGCCTACCACTCGGTAGATTTCTGATAAGTCGATATGATTTTCAATTCTGGGAGTAGCGTAGGCTTCATACTTCCAGGTACACCAATTATTATGACGACCGTCTTGACCGGGTAGCCTGAGTACAGTTCTTGGAGCCCGTACCGGAAATCACGGTATTTGGTACATTTTTCTCTTCGTTCAAAGCGATGCGCGATGTTTGGTTGAGCAGGTGCTGAGAATTCGATTACAAATACCATGCTGTTTTGATGGTCAAGGAGGACTACCAGGATTCTTAGCTTGAATTAGTATGATTATCGGAAGTGGAAAACGAGTAGTTCCAAAAAAGGTCTAGCGAGAAAGAAACATGGCGAAATAGCCTCCAGTGCCAATGTCTGAAGAAACATATGTACTGAAATTGGTACTTCAAGAGAACACTACACGTATGGTCTTTGACTCTTGATCTTGAACTGTCCTTGAGATATTCGAGAAAGTAAGCGCGGACGCTGCTATTTTTCAAAGTCAACTTCTTTAAAAACTATAAAAGCTAGGAAGATGAGACAAAAGCAGGTATTGAGGGATACTTTCGACAATATTATGTATTTTTTCTAGATTTTTTCTTAAGTGTTAATAGTTCAAAATATTCATATATACTACAAATGTTATCTTTTAGTGTATTTCTAGTATACTTAAACCGACCAAGAAAATACAAAATATTGTTTGATTTATACTGAAAATACTTTCTGATTTAAAATTGTTTGCTTTATTTATATGTTACAGATAACTCAATCGTCATCATAACTATTTTCGTTTATTACAACATTGGTAGTATCATTTAATAATATTTTTGACAGAATTTCGGCAAGGCGTACAATGAGAGATAAATATCTCGCATCTCCTAAATAATATATCACACTTGCTACGTGGGCACAGCATCCAACCGCCTTGTTTCCATCCCAATCGCAACAGTATCGTCGAATTTCTTCGAAACTATTAACATTAGGAACATAATTAATGAATACTCAATAATATTTACTATTTACATGCCATGATCGAACATTTTACTTTTTAACATATGGAGTTTCTTTGACATAATACATGAAGAGATTATTAATATCGTCCAGCATTTCAGCCAGAGTAATATTTTCAATTGTTCCTCATTTAGTCGTGGAAAGTCCAGAATTTCTGATGATACCAGTTGTTGGAATGTTGTTTTCCTTCGGTTCCAATGCTGGTTTTGTACCTCTTCACTTAAAGAGTTTGACAACGGCATTCGCCTTTTCATGTATTACACAATTGTCTCATTTAAGTCCCTATCAGAATCCAATCGTTTACCGTATTTATTTTGTAAGAATCCGGCCACTTTACATAGCAATCGTACGTGAGGAAGGATTTATATAAATGGGTTTTATTTTGACTAGAATATGATTTTCGTTGATATTCTGATCATCCGTAAGATTTAATAACTATCGAGCGGTTATTAGGTCTTCTCGAGAAAGAGAAGCAAAACCAAAATGAGACAAAATATCTATATCAAAACTTCCATCATATTTATTTATTCTATCGAATTCTGACACTTTTGCTCTTGTTGAAAATGATTCTAAGAAATGAACCACTTTCTTAGAACTTATGTTGCTGGTGTTCGATATTATATGTAGATGACCCAACCCAACTTCAAAAACAAAAGTCTTCCTTATCATATGTGTGCGACAACAACGATTACCCTCTGGTATATAAATACCAGACTTTTTACAAACATCGCATATAAAACACAGCACTTATGAGTGGATATTACTCGTGGCATTGGTAAATATATAAATTTATCATTTTGGACAAGATGGGGAAGAAAATTATCATCACTGGGCTCAAATTCCTCACTTTCAGAACACTAAATATTGACTACACTTTCTATTAGAACTGAGCTTCCGAGAACGTTTCACTGATTTATCGGTGTTTAGTGATGACTTCTTCATCTTTACTTTCAATTAGGTTATACACTGTAAAGTTGATGCAACATTTGGATACTTGTAAATAATCAGCCGACACTTTGCACACAAAACATCCCCAATCAAAATTGTCTTATTACCGTGAATACTATACAATCTTGCTTCTTCTTCAAAAGTAATATTTTTTTGCTTCCACGAATTTTATGAACGTATTTACCACAGTTTTTACAGTCTACCAACATGGTTACAATACAACTTGCAATTGTCCATAAGCAATAGTTTTTACTAAATAAAAATCGACTAAAGACTGGTGTAATCTATACTAAGGCAAGATAGGAATAGTTTTTATTTGATGTTAACTATTATTAAACATGTTTAGATGTATTTGTACGTAGCAAGAACGATGCAGCATGCGTGAGACCTCCTCACTCATTTCCTCGTTCCGCGGTCGCACAGTTTCGAATAAGGTTTAATTAGGTATTACTCAGAAAGCGCCTCTTTGATTTTGATGGGCCTTTGTGTGGTATAAGTACATAAATCAAACAATATTCTGCATTTCTTTGGTCGGTGTAAGTATACTAGAACTGTCCTAAAAGATAACTTTCTAATATATATGAATATTTTGCACTATTAACACTTAAGGAAAAATGTAGAAAAAATATATAATATTCTCGAAAGTATCTCTCAATACTTGCAATTGGTCCCATCTTCCTAGCTTTTAGAGTTAAAAAAAATTGAGTTTGAAATATGGCGGCGCCTGCGCTTACTTTCTCGAATATCTCAAGGACAGGTCAAGATCAAAGGTCAAAGACCATAAATATAGTGTTCTCTTGAAGTGTCAATTTCAGTACATATGTTATTTTAGACATTGGCGCTGGGGGCCATTTCGCTATGCTTATCTCGCTAGACCACTTGGAACCTTCAATTTCCGATCAAAGACTCGATATCACCAGGGAAAGATTGCAAGGACGGCAACGTTTCAATTGAAAAGCTCGATTTCCCCAAAAGTGACTCTCAAGCATCGCATTTTCTGAATTATTTCATTTTTGATCAGATCAACAGAAGAAACGATAATGGGGTGGATGATAGGTAACTGAAATATAGACGAAAATAGGTGGAGAGGTTGTCCTCCAAACTGAAGCACAGATGTCACCAAAGAGCTAACAGAAAATACCTTCAGTAAAGTTGTGTGCCCAACAGAAAATAGTGACAGATGGCATGATACCGTCAGATATACTATACAACAAAAAGAAACCAACTAGTACTAATCCCTGATAAATTGTGGATCATGAGATAACTGACAAACTTTGTCAATAACAAGAAGTCTTATTTATTTACCTCACAGTTCAGCTACCGTTTATAAGAAAAAATTTGTAACCTTAACATACTTCTATCTATTTAGTTATACTGTCTAAGTCAACTGCGCTATGTCAGATGCCTTATGAACAGCACAAAGATCAAATGTGGACTGATTTATTATGGATTCGAAAATTATAACACGAGTTAATCACCAACATACTATATACTTATTTACTTTTTATTTACAACATGTTTAATAAACTAGCATAACCTTAAATAATGTTTATTATTTGATATTTCACTTTTCTGTTCACTTTGGATAACTCAAGATTTATCTGAAGTTTAGTGAACTGAATTCATTTAAAAACCTCCTTAATTCGTGAATAGATCGCCTTATATACACAACAAGATGACTTTAGAAACTTCCAGGAAAGTATACCCCTTTCCATAACCTCGTAAAGTTATCTGGAACAATCTGGCAAAGCCCCGATCCGGAATTTTGTAGAAAAGTCGTACTACTAGCTTCTCAGACATGGCGTAGAGTTAGTTGAACACATTACGGGTTTCTGTAAAATGAATACAGCTCAAGGTGCGGAGACATGATTATAATACAGTCCTACTTATTAGTTATGCTATCCATACTTAGGGGGTGCTAATGTGTAACAATATGTAGTACATGAAGCGAGGGGTTAATACTTGACAATCAACACAAATAGAAATTGAATATCCATCCTTGAGTTCCAAACACTCTTTAAGATATTGATAAGATAAAATATTACCTTTGGATTTCTTCGAGAAAAAAAGCGCTGTAACAGTATTTAATGAAATACAAATTAACTCTTTGATATTTTGTGAAAAATCATTGCTGGATGGTCAAAAGGTTCGTTTAGCATGCATCATGGCAAACCATTTTCAAGCACTGCCGATCTAATCAGAGTAACACGGTTGCTTTAGTGGGAAAGGGGCATTAATCGCAAGTCAATTTGACCTAGCTAGTTCTACCACTTTCTATTAACATTCTCAATTAATGTAAATTAGTTCCCGGGTTGTTGTCAATTTACCGTTTGTGTTCTACGGTTCGTCAATCATTGCAGGAACATCATCGTGGCTGTTTGCTGGATGGTAATTAGAGAATACTCAGCTGACTCATCATTGAATAGATATGGAGTGCAGTACTTAGTTAAACGATAATGTCATTATTTACGCCCACTACGTCGACGTAGATTTAATTGAAAATCAGACGGAAAATATGGGCCATAAATCCAATAATGTTTTCTCTGTATTTAGACGTTTATGTTTCAGAATTAAAGAATATTTTCTAATAGTAAGAACATTTTATTTTGTCCTTAATCCTCCATACATTCACTACTTAAACCTCTATCACTGAATTATTATTATGTGTAAATAGAAAAGTTATATTCAAATTATACTCACCTCTTTCAATCGCCAGGGGATGAAATATAATGTCTGAAAATAAATAAAAATTCCATGAGGCAAATTATGTATTACAAAAATGTTATTCTAGTTCTTAAGAAAATAATAGTAAATCAAGTATAATAGTTTGATAACGTCCAAACTATTTAAACATGTCAAATCACCTTCCTCCGCTCCCCTAATAATGGGCCTCTCTATTTTATATGATATCATAAATATACTATAACCTAGTTAGTGTCCCCACAGTGGGGCAACGTTAATATACCGGATGTATCAGGATCATGGTATACCCCCCTTTTCTCCTTTAGCTTTGAAGATATTGATTGAAATTTAGGATATACTACATACATAATAAGCGGCACATTTTGACATACAATTGATTTTTTTTCACTTCCGTTTTTGCCGGAAGTGATACTAACTTTCGATTTTTAAATGGAACACCCTATATATTATTGCATTTTTGAATTCTGCATAATGTTCTGAATCCAACAATGCCAAATAAATGACATTTCAAACATCAATTTTTTTTATAACATAATTTTTAGTTTTCCATTTAAGTGTGCCATGATGATTCCGATTTATTCTAAATGACCCGTGTAATGCTAAAAAAATCAAAATCCCATTAAAAACACTAAATTATGTGATTTAAGAGCAAATAAAATTCACCAAAATGGTTCTTGGGGCAAAACTCATTTTTTTCAAATTGAACCATATCGGTACCGTGGTACCATTTATTAGTGCCATTAATAAGAAATTTATTCATATGTCGTATTAAAATGTGCAATAAATACAAAGAAAATTATAGCTAAAAGAAAGTTAAATGTTAAGAAGTAACTAAGGTGGCCTTGAAAACAATGAAATATTTAGCTTGTCAAACATTTGTTGGTTTAACGGTGTTTTTATTGTGTCTTTAAAGATTGTTTAATTTTCTTGTTAATTGTGTTCAAAATGTCGCAAATTTATACAAGAGAAGAAAAAGTGGACATGTAAATTATTTATGGGGAAAGTAAAAAAATGCAATTGCAGCTATTAGGCCGACGATATCCTGATATACAATGTACAGCGAAATATTATTTTAAACGTGTTGAAAACCAATTCTGAAGAGGGGCTCTCTTGAACAACGATCCCGAAGAAAACTTCACTATTGACGAAGGAACGGAAATTAATGTTTTGGCTCGAATAGAAGTTGATAAGACTGCTTTTTTAAAGCAAGTTGGATTTGAATTGAACATCAGTCACCGAACAGTAAGCCGAACTTTGCACAAATACCACTATAAATCTTTTAAATGCCAATTGAACCAGCATTTGTAGGAAAGCGATTGCTGCAAGATGGAATATTGCAATTGGATAATAACGTGCAGCCAAGCAATGATTTTTTGGGACTGATTTTTTTTCGGACGAGTCAAGGTTTGAAAATCTGGTATTATTTAACCGACACAATACAGAATATTGGTCACAAGAAAATCAAAATTTATTACGGGAGGGTAACTTTCAAGTACGGTTCGGTTTCAATGTTTGGCTTGGAATAATCGGTAGTAGAATCATTGGTCCAATAATATTTGAAGGATCTCTGACTGGTGCCAGATACTTGAGATTCCTGGAAAATGAGATTGAGGACATTTTAGATGAAGTTATCTTTAGATTTAGGGCAGGAAATGTATTTCTAACAAAATGGCGCTCCTCCCCATAATTCAAGGATAGTAATTGATTACCTTCAACGGAGATTCGGAGAAAACGTAATTTCGACGAATGGTCCTGTGAGGTGGCCTCTAAGGTCACCTGATTTAACGTCCCTTGATTTCTTTGTATGGGGTGTTAATTTTTTGTATTCCAAAACCACCTTATGTGTAACAAGATAATTACAATAAAATTGTTTTTTTTATTAGCTGTAATTTTGTTAGTACTTATCGCACATTTTAATACGACATATGAATAAATTCTTTATTAACGGTGCTAATAAATGGGTACTACGGTACCGATATGGTTCCATTTGAAAAAAATGAGTTTTGCCCCAAATACAATTTAGGTGAATTTTATTTGCTCATAAATCACGCAATTTAGTGTTTGTGAGGGGATTTAGATTTTTGTAGCATTACACGGGTTATTTAGAATAAATCGGAACTGTCATGGCACACTTAAATGGAAAATTAAAAACTATATTACAAAAAAATTGATGTTTGAAATGTCACTTATTTGGCATCGTTAGATTCAGAAAGTTATGCAGAATTTAAAAGTGTAATAATATATATGGTGTTCCATTTAAAAATCGAAAGTTAGTGTCACTTCCGGCAAAACCGGAAGTGAAAAAAAACCGATTGTGTGTCAAAAAGTGCCGCTTATTATGTATGTAGTATATCCTAAATTTCAATCAATTATCTTCAAAATTAATGGAGAAAGGGGGGTATATCATGATCCTGTTACACTAAGTATATTGTTTCTCCATTTGTGTACTGAGTTCGATCCCCAGCTCCCACCTTGTCAATGTCGGGAGCAATGAATGTCTCTTGCATTTTTCCAAATCTGCGACCCCTTTTTTGACATCCTAAGCGTTGGATTTACTGGGGTTATAAATACGAGGTTTCAACAATATCTTCCATCATCATTAAATTAAGCTTCTAAACAAAGCAGTGAAATATGCCGAAAAAGATCAGACAAAGGCACACCAATTATCATTTTTCACAACACATTTACATTTGTTGAGCATCGATTACATATGTATAGGTAAACAACGAAAAAGGTTACCTCAACAGCCTAAAATTCAATTACCAATAGATAAGTGTTAACTCTAATGATCTTAGGATATGTGACAAAGTACATATTTTCGTGTGAATCAGGATAAATCTTAAAATGTCATGAAAATGTGAAATATAACTAAGTTGAACAGATTGTATAGAAGTTGTGACAAGACAGTTAGGAAAGCTTAGATGCACCATATTCGAACTCGACATTACCTTTATATGCTTTGAGTATGTATTCATTTAGGCACCCCTAGCTCTACTATTATTGGTTGTAGATATATTCCAAAGACATCAACAGAAAGTTTATTTCTCATCGTAAAAGGTTCTATTAACTCATATTTGCGATATCTGTTACAAAAAAGCGCCTACAATGGAAAAAAGGAGAATTATGCGAGACACTTAAATATTGCAGGAGTTTTACGGGTTCTTTACAACTTCGGACACGATAACACATCGATGAAGCTACCAAGTATCATTTGTCAGGGTATGCTCTTTCATTTAATTCATATTTGAAAGTCACAGATCTAGTCGCTTGATCACAGTGAGAATTTTAGTTATCATACACTTATTCAACGGCCCAGAAGTTCAAGCGCTTAGAATTTCTGGAAGGAAGACTGCATAAATTATCTCTCTCGATTGTGGCTGCAAGGGCGGAGTAACCGACAGCGGGGCCCTGGGCTATCAATGCTATTAAGAGATAAATAAAAGATGTCTGTAATCATAAATGTGGGCCTTTCTCTGGGAAAATGAAACCCCACTTTCTCCAAAATTCGGAGATACAAAAATATTATTGCAGGGTATGAAAAGATAGGAAAAAATGTCTACTTTATGTATATGAGTATCGCAATTTATAATTTCTATGTTTTATGGGTCAGCTTTAAAAAGGCAAAAAGATTTTCCAAAAAAAAGATTTGACGTTGAAAAAACTGATAAATTATTATTTTTTATTTTAGGGACGGCATCTTTCTTTTTGAGTAAGAACAAAAAAAACGTCTATTGAGATTTTTTCTAAAAAGTTAACCTTTTTCAGTAAAATTGGGTCAAAGAAATCTTCAATTTAATAATTTGAGAATTTTTAACTCCAAAACAACGCACTTTATGAAACAATATTATAGAACAAAAATTGTTTTTAAGAGGTCAGAGAATAATTGTGAATTCTTTCAGAATTATTTTATCAATTTTTGAAAATTATAATTTCTTCATGCTTTTCTTCCTATTGCTAGAAATTTCCAAAAATTTATAAAAAAATACTGAAAAAATTCAAAGTTCTTCATGACCCCCTACAAACAATTTTTGTTTCATAAAATTATTTCATAATGAAAGAATTTTTTGACCCAGTTTTACTGAAAAAGGTTAACTTTTTAGAAAAAATCTCATGAGACATATATTTTTTGTCTTTACTCAAAAAATAAGATGCCGTCCCAAAAATAAAAAAAATGTAATTTTTTATCATTATTCTCAACGTCAAACGTTTTTTTTTTAAACCTTTTTACCTTTCTAGGGCTGCATCAACATAAAAATTATAAATGGCGCCACTTAGATTCGTAAAGTAGACATTTTTTCCAATCCTTTCATGTCCTGTAATAATATTTTTGTAAACAGGGTCGCATTTTCCCAGATATACAATACAGTGTGACCCACTTAAGATCGCAACAGCCCTGTATACACGTTAATGGATGCCTGATTAACTTCAAACTTTGATGGTAAGAAAAGATCGATAAGGTGATTCTTTGAACTTAATATATGTTATACATGTCAATATATTGATTTATTGATTTTTTTTCACTTTTTTCTATTTTTAAATTCTTTTGTTGTAAAATCAATTCAGTCTGGTACAATGCATTATTAACTAAACTATAATAATAATAGCGAATTGCCGCATTACACTAGGCCTTGGTTGTAACTGGTCAAATCCAAATGCATACAGTACCGCAGAGACTGTGGATTGCAATGCAGAAGCAGACAAGAGCAACAAATCTGATGTATACTTTTATATTTATTATTTATACCGTCAATGAGATCACCAGTACAGAGCATAGTCATGATCATATTGTATTTGGTTTTTAAGTTTGTTCTCAGCGTCGCCGTCGGGGGCCCCTATGGCATCCGGAGCCCTGGGCTTAAGCCCCTAAAGCCCCCCTTTAGTCCGCCCCTGTGTGGCTGTTTTAGATCTAAAATTTCTGGACTATAATTACACAGGTTTACAAAAAATAACACAGATTTCGCAATCCTTGCAACCATCAGGACATTGGAAATGATAAAACCATGCGCAGAACATAAACTTATTCCGAACTCGGCTTCGCCTCGTCCGGAAACAGCTACGATCCGTCCGAAAGTGATTTTTCGGTACTTGTTACAAAAATAACTATTCGCTAGTTGTCAAACTTTGTGAATCCACGGCGACTACGATTGGGGCTGACCACAATCGCATTATAACTTCATCTTCTCCGCGCATACTCATACTGTGCACTCTTGCACAGTATTACGTCGTCTGATCTCGGCTCTTTCATGTCGGTGGCCTTGGGTAAAACTCGTAACATTGACCTCATATACGAACATTAGCATTTCCAATGTTAAAAAGCGATGGGACACATTCTGCGGTCAAATCAAAACTGAATTTGCGAAAATATTCATTGATCATTACAAAATAAAAACAAAAATTCGGTATGCCCAAGAGTTGACAAACAGCGCTATATCGGAAGAAATAGTTGAACAGGCGGTACAATATCGATCGGCGCTCACCGACTGCACCGCATGGCTTCCCACATAGTAACACGCTCTCGCTCAGTATTAGATCATCTGACATTGATACTTTTATGTCGACTGCCTTGGAAAAACTCGTAACTTTTATCCTATATGCGAACATTAACATTTCCAATGTTAAAAAAATTGTGATCTGGCGACGTAGACCATGATACCTTATGTATTTTTGCGTGCTGTAACCCAATTTTCAACAGACAATTTTTTTTCCCTGTAGATTTCGAGTATATACCGGTTTTTATTGCCAAAATACGTCTTTGACGAGTAAAAACGGGAATTTACTCGAAATTTAAGTGGTTGAAAATTTTTTAAATTGAAAATCAGGTGTCAGCAAAAATACTTAAAGCATGATAGGTTTGGTCTTTGGAACGGACCATTTTTCTTTGTAGATATGTGCATTGACGTCTGTGCACAGATTAACAAAAAAAAGTTCGGTTCCAAGGATTAAACCTATCTCATACCTTAAGTATTCTTAAAAAGTGAATTAACCAGTATACAAATAGCCCCCTACAGCTATGGAGATTCAGTTAAAATGAGAACAGAGGCCTAAAATGAATTTATTTTCATACCCGTAGGGGACTGTGTAGAAGCTAGTGTTAGAATGAGAATTGTCCAATAAGAAAGACAAATTAATTTTAGGATTTTAATTGCTAGCATAACCAGAATTCAGATTATCGAAATACTGCAAAGATTGTAAATCAATAATTTTACAAACAGTTTTTATTTCAGTTCTCATAGAGAGTTTTTTCTGCTGTTTTCAAAACACGAAGTATTCTTTATTTTTTTCCTTCTTCACTTCTTTGGGACTTCCTGCCACATGTATGTTTTCTTTTAAGCGGTGCTAGGGGAGTCTACAAAATATATCACAATTAACCAGTATTTACTGGTAAAAAACCTCTACGCCTGTGACGTTTACGTCAAAGGATCAGTTAAAGGTTGGTTTTTATAAATAAACAACACAAATAAGTATAAAACTTGAAATTAAATATTTCGCCGACGTTTCGGAAATCTAATATGTTTCCTTTTTCAAGGCTTTTTTTGAAAAATCTTTTTTGATGTGTATGACAAATACACAGCTCTAAGAATGTTTGTTATATTCAATATCCATAGAACTGTTGATATAGTTAACAGTTTTTTTAGTTTTTATACAATGTAAAGTTTGTGAAGTTCTTCTTTTAACATTGGCAGCCAAGTTGTACAGACATCTACGGAACAATTCGACACGCAATTATCCTCATTCAATAATATTATCGCGGATTCTTTGACGTAAACGTCACAGGCGTAGAGGTTTTTTACCAGTAAATACTGGTTAATTGTGATATATTTTGTAGACTCCCCTAGCACCGCTTAAAAGAAAACATACATGTGGCAGGAAGTCCCAAAGAAGTGAAGAAGGAAAAAATTAAGATAATGCCACAAATAACATTTAGACAATACGAAGTATTCTTGTGTGCTGAAATAGAATTTTCAATTTAAAAAATTTTCTACCGAGTAAACCCCGGTATTTATTGAAAAAACACGGTTTCTGACAGTAAAACAGAGATTTACTAGAAATCTACGCGGTAGAAAAATTTTTAAATTGAAAATTTAGTTTCAGCACCTAAGAATACATAAGGAATCATAGTCTAGATCGACAGATTACAAACTTTTCTTGTTGTGTAAACCTGTGATTATTGATTCATTTGATCATTTTCCCATTTAGAATTTCGTTCTAGTAATTAACAACTTTTATTAGTATTTAAGTTTTAAAATTGCCATGGGATTTTTTTTCATATTTTGTCTAATTCATTCACGAGGATGAGAAGAGTTAAGATTGCTGTATTTACATTTTATTTCTAATTATTCCAGCCCCCACCGCCCACCCTCTCCTGCAATTATTGTACCGATTCTTCACGCCCTGGATATCTGACAGGTTTCAGGCATGGCTATCGGAAAATCGATGTTTGTTAAAATCCTTAAAGGTGTATTGATTAAGTGTACCATTGGTTGTAAGAAATTCTTCCACTATTACCATAGCCTGAATATAATTAGCGCTAACAATTTCAAATGAAAGTAGCTACTGCACAACTAATTTAAACTTTTTTGTTAATTACTCCGAATAATAATGTGCGCGTAACTTTAAGACGAGATAATCTATTTTGCTTCCTTACAAATTCCTTACCAAAGGTTGTTCCGTTAATGTAAACTTAATCTCCACAGCACTAATGTGTGTCGTGCTGGGTAAAATGATAGTCAGTTTAAGACGTCCAGGTGTCTGCGTCAAATGCTTTTGTAGTTATCAAAGAAAACTTCGCTGTATACGTACGTCCTTTAGATAACTTGCTTTGTTTCAGGTCTGTGAGTAAGATCTCTTGTATCCCCAGCACTCCAGTAGTCCTATTATGCACATAATAGTTTAACAATAACGTAATGGAATTCAAAGGTAAGCCTTGTTTGGTTTACTAGAATTTAGTGTATGTATTATAGTCTGTTGGTAAACAATTCCACTAAGTTTTAAGTGTTAATTAAATTACGTAAAAAACAGATTCGCTATAACGGTGAAGTGTATAAATTTTCGTTAATTTCTAGGAAGCTTAGAAAAGTTTGATTATCTTTTTAATCATATCGTTTTCATTTATTAAAGTCTGTACAATTGAAAAACATTGTTTTGGAAAAGATTGAACCTTCAAAAAACGGTTCCTTAAAAATTATAGAACAAAGTTTCACCATAGTATGCCTAATTGAAACTTATTACCTAATATCGATAAAAATATCGGTTAGAAATACGTACAATTCGATTATTTGTTTACTTTTACACCGACGTTAATATCGATATTAGGTAATAACGTTCAATTAACCAGGCGATGGTGAAATTGTATTTTATAATTTTTAGTAACCGCCTTACTTCCCTCGCTTTATTTATTTGTTTGTTTATTAGTTGTAAATTCAAAGGTTCAAAATTATTGACAAAGCGTACCAACTTGGAAAAGGCTAGAATGTTCGCCTGAATTAATTTTTCGAATGTTTTTAGCAATGCATGGTGCTCCACAGTTTGATAATTCGATATAAACCTTAGGATATATTTTGCTTCCTACGTTTCTTGCCTTTGTAATTGCCAAGGCCAATTTTGTCAAAATTCTATACCTAATATGGAGGACACAACAAGATAGAATACGTAAAATCTACGTATTTTTTAGAAGATCCACGAGCATTGCAGAAGTTAACTCAGAAACCCATGAGAATAATAATAATAATAATAATAATGAAACGATAATACAGAAACTTTGATATTCACACATAATATTTTTTGTCAGCCATTTTGTTGAACCTATCGAACCTTTTTTATTGTAAATTTTACAAGCAACAGTTTTGATAATAAATGTTTTTGCCATAAAGTTAAAAGTTGTATACACATTTGCAAAATTTCTTGATCTTTGACTTCTTGTAACATTTAAAGCTCAAGCTGCAGGAGTATTTATAAGAACTTTTGACATTTTATTTAAACATGCTTCAGACAAAGAATTAGTTGGATGGAAATTTTTATTTATACAAAATTTAATTTGATTGAATTATAAGTCAGTCCAAACTAATAACTAAGTAAATATAAACAGCACCTCCTCCCATTTGAATATTTTCAAGGTCAGTGAAAGGCTCCGATCAAAGAACTTATCCCTACATTCATAATGTGTATTCGTTTGTTTGTTGCTGAGACAATCACCATCACAGTTGTAAACATACCCGATGTCCTGATTGGTTAGTCGATATATTCACGGCTTTTACCTTCATGCTGTAACATGATGTGGTTCTGTTTACAGTTGTAATAAGGTGAAATAAAAATTAAATTTTAATATCATTTCAATACATAATTCCCTTAGAATAAAACCTGTACTCTCTACCTATTATATTTGTTAAATCCGCGGTTATGTAAGTACCTAGAAATTTATGAAAATTTAACCAACAATTATTACATAAATTTGGTACAATATTGTCATTATCTTAATAAATATATATTTATTTTATTGAGTAAACCTCACCAGAATTGGTTTTACATGAAACGTCTTTATGGGTGGCTGTATGTCTTTCTGATGAGCTGCAGAATAAGGGCGAAAAACGTTTTAAAGGCTAAGCGTTTCCAAGAAACAGAATGAAAGAATTTCATGAAATTGTAATCCATTAGAATGCAATTTTTTTAAGACAAAGTAGATAAATAAATTCACTTTAGGTCTTTGTTCTCATTTTTAACTGAATCTTCATAATCGTAGGGGGTTATGTAGATACTAGTTTAATCTGCATGGCCGTGAGGGACTGTGTGCATGCTAGTGTTAGAATGAGAATTGTCAAATAAGAAATTAGACAAATTCATTTTAGGATTTTAATTTGCTAGCACAACCACAATTCAGGCTATCGAAAGAATGCAAAGATTTCATTAATATTTGTACGCAAAGTTTTTCTTTTAGTTGTAGATAGTTAGTTTTTCTGCCGTTTGCAAAATCCTATAAAGAATATGTTTCAAGACAATAGTGGGGTTGGGTGATTTGCACCCAATCAGGACAACCCTTGATGCTGCTCCAGAGGCCATCCATAAGTTGATTTCCTGTGCCTGCAAGGGAAATTGCTCCACTTCTCAGAGCTCCTGTGTCAAAAGCGGTGTGGAATGAAAATTTGTGAGGGAGCTAGGGGCCTGCGTGAACAGTTGCACCGAAATTGCAGTTTCGTCAGACGTGTTACCCATATCAACAGAGGCATTTGATGAAGATTCAGACTTTGATGACATCACTAGCGAAGAGTATAATAACGTGTTCAATGAATAAAATACTTTTTACCAAGTACTCCATACTTCATATAAACATTTTATATTAATACTATACATCTTTTTTTCCTTTTTAATAAAATCTCTTGGGTTTTATCTTATTTTACTTCCACATCCACGTAGTGGGTTGGAAGTATAGTAATCGCAAAAAAAAATTCATTTTTTTTTCCTGAAATAGGTTTAGAATGTCATGAAACGTCGAGATTTTAAATTGGAGCGAAAAAAAATTTTTCTGTCTGTCTCTCTGTATGTATGTCTGTGTCGGTCTGTCTGTCTGTAATTTTTTTGTCCGCACAATTTCTCCAGAACGGTTTAAGATATTGACTTGAAATTTTGTACACGTGATATGGAACTGGATTGTTTTTTGAAGATATCCGGTGAAGGGTTGGGGGTTAAATAGGGTTAGATGAGAGAGAATATGTAAAGCAAGTTGTACAGAAACTTGAAATTTGATCTATGTACTACAAGCCAAGACCTCAACATTTTTAATAATATTTTTGGGGGGTTAAATAGGGGTAAATAGAGCAAAATAAATAAAGCAACCTGGTAAGAGTACAGAAAATGAAATTAGGTAGGTATATGTACAAGAAGCGAAGGCCTCAAAATTTTTTACAGTATTTTTCATACCCCCACCACTCCATTATTAAAGGGGTTGATTAAATAAAATTGAGATATTCACTTGAAAATTGGTACACGTATGTATTATAATGACATCAGAAACTAGACTATATTTTGGGATTATTCTGATGAAGGGTTGGGGGATAAATAGGGGTAAATAGGGGAAAATAAGTAAAGCAAGTTGGTAGGAGTACAGAAATTTGAAATTTGGTGTAGAAGCCAAGGTCTCAGATTTTTTTATAATATTTTTCAAACCACAATACCTCTACTCCATTATTAACGGAGTTGATACAACATAATTCAGACATTCACTTGAAATTCGGTACACGTATGTATTATAACAACATCTGGAACTAGATTATATTTTGAGATGATTCCTTTGAACGATTGGGCGTTAAATAGGGTTAGATAGGGGAAAATATGTAAAGCAAGCTGGTAAGAGTACAGAAATTTGGGATTTGATATATATACTAGAAGCGAAGGCTTCAGGTTTTTTTATAATATTTTGCAGCCCCCCCCACTCCCTTATTAAAGGAGTTGATATAATTAACTTTAGATTTTAACTTGAAATTTAAATTTGGTGCACGTATGTATTTTAACGATATCTGAAACTAGATTGTATTTTGACATGGTTGCGCTGAAGGAATGGGGGGTAAGTAGAGGAAAATATGGAAAAATAAATAAATAAAGCAAGCTGGTAAGAGTACAGAAACTTGAAATTCGGTGTATGTCCTAGAAGCCAAGGCCTCAGATTTTGTAATAATATTTTTGAACCCCCCACCACCCTTACTCCATTATTAAAGGGGTTGATAAAATAAAATTGAAGTATTCACTTGAAATTTGGTAGACATATGTATTATAACGAAATCTCGAGCTAGATTATATTTTGAGATGATTCCGTTGAAGGGTTGGGGATTAAATAGGACTGCATAGGAGAAAATAAGTAAATCAAGCTGGTAAGAGTACAGAAATTTGGGATTTGGTGTATATACTAGAAACCAAGGCGTCAGATTTCTTTCTAATATTTTTCAAACCTCACCACCTCCGCTCCATTATTAATGGGATCGACAACATGAAATTGAGATATTCACTTGAAAGTTAATGCACGTATGTATTGTAATGAGATCTGATTGAGATGATTCTATTGAAGGGGTGTGAGGACATCTGCCCCAAATATTAATAAAATTATACGAATAATAATTTCCACATGGTAGAGTGTGAATCTAGTGATGATGTTTCCTTCAAAGTGACATAGATGCAAAATCTGGATGTAGAAGTAGTGATTCCTTAGGCAGCGGTTTTTATTTTTAGAACCATTTTTATTCGTTAAAGGTTGATCCTATCGACTTGGTTTTGGTCTAATTCGATTCAACATGCAAAATAACATAGGAAATGACTCCCCACACCTCTGCTTTAAAAAAAGTAAATTTTTAAAAATTTCTCACCCCTCCCTAAAATTAGAAACCTCATTTCCACCACTACAATTTTTGGGGACTCTTTGTAATCTTAAACTACATGTCGAATAGGAGTTACAACCAAATTTTTATGAACGAACTACTTTTATGTAGTTTAAACCCTGTTTTTACTGTACTATTACTACTTTTTTAGATCCTGGACAGTAAAACAAATAACTTATATTTCTGCTGTACTAATATATCAACAGAACACGATAAATTAATAGTAATAATAAAATAATGTAGGAGGAAACGGAATAAGAAGTATTTTAACAAAAACTGTACTGTTTAAAAATCAATAATTTCTGTTTTGATGTATATGTAAATAAAGATGCTTTACCACAATATGTCTTTTTTCTTCAACTTTCTGTATATCTGGCCAAGGCCGTACCCAGGGGGGGGGGGGGGGGTTAGACGGGTTAAACCCCCCCCGAAAATATATACTTTTCATATCCAAAAGCTCACCTTTGGTGGAAATTGTTATTATGGAAATTATATTTTATTTATTATATTTTTAAGAAATTATTATTCTACTGACAAAATAAAGACAGCTAGGAACTATGTTTTCTAAGTTTGGCACTTCAAAGTATTGTGCTCTCTCCTAAGGGTCAATACATGCAATGTTATGCATCCTCAATCTCAAGTAGGTAGAAAAATTTAGATATAGTTTGGGTGAAAGGTGAAAGGAACAAAATTTCCAAACTAGTCCATAAACAAGAATTATTCACAACGTTTCTTTAAGGGTAAAAACACGTGCAGCAATATAAATTATAAATAGACTGGATATAATAAAAAATGTAGGCAAAATGTAGAAAACAGGACATATAATACCTATTTTTTAAATCATTAAAATAACATTATGTAATTATCTAAATTAATGTGGTTATAAGGTTTGGGTTACACTTCACTTCAATAAACTTAAACTATATTAACTCAACTATATTTTTGACATGACAGCATTATATAAATTAAGATTTAACTGTCTCATTCTAAAAAACATTCTGGAGGCTCTGGAGCGAAAAAATAACATTTTGGTTTTTCTTAACATGAAACAGAAGAACTCGTATCTATTAATTTCTTTAAATAATTATTACAAATAAATAAGCTATCCTGTCATTATTTAAAGATTTCAATATGTTTGCCAGTTTTCCTAATTGGATCATAAATTCCGGAGAGGGTTTTAAGAAATCTTTCATTAAAAATGTTTCCAAATAATATGTAAAATACTGTTATACAGTTTATACAGATACACTTGCTTGAATGTTAAATCAATGTAGTGGCGAAGAATAGCGTCCTACTCACAAGGTGAGGTCAGGCGTTAAAATTTGGCCCCGCCCATTTGTGCGTGGTGTCTTATCTTTCTTTATTGCATTGCATCATGGTCACTCTGTAATTCCCATTAGTGGTTAGTTATAAACAAGTAAGTAACAAGGTAACGAGGACTATTTTCATATGTTGTAATATGAGCTAACTATCAAGAAGTAGTTTTAGTTTCCTTTTCCTTCCTTGTATAGGTTTGGGTTGCGTAAGCTTGGTTTGAATTATCATTTAACTATAATATAAAGAAAATTGTATATTTAAAAATATTTTTTGTTAGTCGAACACCCCCCTGAAACAAAATCCTAGGTACGGCCCTGTATCTGGTGGATGTCAATATTTGATCGAGCAAACAAGGTATGTATTGAACAGATAGCTGTTATGTATCTAGACTTGTGCTTTGATCGGAGGTTAAAAGGCACACATTTGTCATAGTTACCGCGACAAGGAAAATTATTTAAAAGCTGTATTAGGCAATATAACAATCCATCCATTTATCTATTCTCAGTGGACGTCTCTATGTTTATTCCATTATAATAGATATTTAAATTTTATTGAACCTTTCTTTACTAATAAACATATTTTTATTACTATTATTATTATATTGTTTAAAACTAAGGGCGATTTGCTTCTAAAATCCCTCGTCAGTGATTTCTACTGAAACGATTTTCATGTTTTTGTTTTTAAATTAAATCCAATAACCAACAGATTTGTCTTCACTAACTTTATTTTTCAATAATTTCCATGTATAAAGGAAAAATAAAAAATCGTTGTTTGGCGTTTGCTTTCAGCACTTGCTGCTTTATATCACTACATCCGCTGCTAACAGGAATCGTGTTTATTTCAAATCAATCTTGCGTTACACTCATTGTAGTAGAAACTAAGCTGCGAAGTGAACACGAGCAGAGGGTCCTTGGACGTTCCATTTTTTATCAACGCATTTGAGCTGTTGCCTGATAAAAGTTGTTTTGTTTAGTTGTTTATCACGATATTACAGTTCAGTTTTGTTTTATTAGGAATTCTAGGATATTCTCGGCTTCAACACGAGATACTATTTCTCTTCTTTCTGGTGGCAACAGTTTGTATAGCGTTGACTTTCATGTTTTTTTATGTTGAATATTATTGTATAATTTATATACGAGTTGTTGCAAACTTAAATAGTTTAAACAAATACAGGGTGTTTCTGTGACCATGTTTCAAACGGGAGAAGAAATTCCTCTTTCAAAATTAAGACTAATATTTTATTTCTCTTAAATTAACAATGCATTTATATTTGTACCATTCCATTTTTTGACGATATAAATGAGCGCAAATAAATGCAATATCCAGTCGATTATTACGTTCTTATCGTCATTGTATGAGGTTGCGGAATTTCTAGGCCTACATCCTCGAGGCGTGATCCACTTGCCATGGCTGGTGCTCTCTGAACTACGTTGTTTTATATACAATTAACTGAACAGGCTTGAATATTTAATTTTTTATACTTATTGCATTTTACAATAAACAAACAAATATATTTTTGAATTCGACTTTTGTTTAACTACTTAATCTAAGATTGAAGACCTGCGTGTGATTCTGTGGAGTGAATCGGCTAGTTCTACGGATCGACTTCAATCCTGTTATGTCTACATCAGCGCCCCTATTTGTAGAAGAGTTTATCAAAGGTTATTAACTCCAAATAGTGTCTCTAAAGTGCTAATTAAGCCGATTTAAGCAGAAAGTGGATCACTAGTATTTAAAGCTAGCCAGAAGGCAAATGTGCAAGTTGTGAGAATATTTACTGAGAGTGAGTTATTAATCCTCAGATCGTAGAAGGCACATCTGATGCTGCCGTTGATAAATTTTTGTCGTGTCTTTCGCACTCTTGGTGGTGAGTTTCTCTACAATATCAGTCTAACCTACTGAAAGGTGTAATTTACTATTTGCTTTTCCCGAGTTATTAACTGTTCTTTTCTTTTGCTGTTGTGGTGAAAAATGGTACCATATGGAGAAATACGAATAGTTTTGAAGGGAGTACGTCCTGGAGAATCGAGTTGTTGAAGTTATTATGATAGACTCCCGAGAAATAAAAAGAAAACACAAAACACACGGCATGAATTAAAAAATCCTCAATTTCAGGACCGAAGCTGCCCAGAAGGACAATATTATAGAATAAATACGGACAGGACTCGGTCGTTCTGACAATGGGTTGGAGCTGGACACCAAACTTAGTTGAGTTAGTGTTATTTGTTATAACTTTCTTTAGAATTGGTTTTTGACACATTTGTTATAATATTTTTAATACAGTGCATGGAATAAATTCATTTTAAATTTGTAGAAAAAATCATGAAACAGATAAAATTTTAATTCAAAATTGGAATTTTCTAGCATGAAAGTAATACATCCAGCGTTCACCTCCGTTGAGTTATTACTACGCCCCAAAAATTTTAAATTAGAAAGGGGGTCGAGTGGCACGTCGCTCGAAAAGGATTTTGACTCTCTATTCACTAGCATAAGAAGCCCCATCGCATTATTTACTCATAGCGAGATATTATTTAAGCAAAGTCTTTCCATAAAGGGTCGATTGGAAGACGTGAAGCTATTGAATTGCCACCTCGGTCTCCTGATTTGTACCCTATTGATTATTTTTAATCGACCAAATAATATTACAAATTTAAAAATAGGATAACATAAGAAATTCATAAAATAAACCATCAGGTCAATCCAAATGTCATTCGAGAATCCAAGGATCATCTTGCTTACTGTCAACAGGCATCAGGCGGTCAATTTGAACATTTAGTTATGAAACAAATTAGAAATACATTCAAATAGATTGGATATACATTTATTATATATCCGTGACTCTGCGCAGCATTCTATGTAAAAAGTTGATGTTAGTACAATTTTGTATTAAAAATTTTGAAATCAACAATATACTCTAGGCTCAATTTTCTAAAAAGGCTTCGAAAATCGCTCTTAGAAGCAAATTATATTACTTTTTGCTAACCTATAGTTTTAGAATAACTCGACTCCGATAATTCCGAAAATTTCGGTTGTCATCTCGAATTCGGTGTCGAAACACCTCAACAACCTCAACTACCCCAAAATTTAAGGTACATTTTCCCAATTTACCGAGAATATCTTCTTAAGAAGTGAATTGAGAGAAAAACTTCCTGTTCTTTAAATTGATGTATATAAAATTATAATTCAACTAGCTCATTGGCATGCAATGGGTCTAAAATGATACGTATTGTAAAACATATTCAGATTTTCGTCATTTTGTAATGTTTGAAATGCCATTTGCTTTCAAAATGGGTAAGCAACTAACAAGCGTGAGTTTTAATAGTTTATTTTGGTTCAGAATAGACATGGAAATGGATTCACTCCTTAGGTTTAGCTTGGAAGATATTGACTTTAGTGCGTAAGTGTTGTGTCAGAAAACTAAATCTGATCGCTTGTGCGTGGTAGAATATAATGAACTGTCTCGCATATCTGAGGTAACACATCGGAAAATACCACCACACAATAACTTGAAACTGAAGAATATTTTACAAACTGAAAAATCTTAAATATTATAAATCATGTTTTTCGAATCATGGGGTCCCGAGTTCAAATCCTGCCCTGGGCATGGATATTAGAGGAATTTTCAAAAATGTTACAGATATGGTAGTAGTGGACAAGGCTCTGTTGAGTAGCACAACCCGTCTAGTTGCTGTTATGACTCCTGTGTTCGAGTCTCATCTGCGGCAGATAGCAATGCCGCAGGGAATGGCTGTTCTGTATTTATCTTTGTGTGTTGTGTACGTGCCCTGGTTGAGTGGTAGAGGAGCCTATGGCTAAACTTCGCCAGTGAGGTCTAATTACCCTTAAACGATATTTGGTCAAAAACTGATACGACTTGTTTCTAGGAGTGATTTTAGAAAGAGTTTATAAAAATCAAGCAAAGACCCCCTCTCTGCGCCCACGTTATTTCTAACATTACAGGTAATGAAAATTTAAATATGTTTTAGGCGTAAGGTAATAATACCCTTGTGAACAACTATGATTAAGTATTTTGGTGTTTTTTAACTATGTCTAATATTAGATCCCCATTGCACGCCAATGAGCTAGTGGAATTGTAACTTTACATACACTATTGTAAAGAAAAGCGTATAAACTACATTTTAACTCTCTTGATATTTTTCTCTCCATTCACTTCTTATGAAGATATTCTGGATAAATTGAAAAAATGTACCTTTAGGGATGGTTTTGGGGTGGTTTAACCCCGAGTTCAAGATGACAACCGAAATTTTTGGAATCAGCGCGATCGAGTTACTCTAAAAACAGGTTGACAAAAAGTAATATGATTTGCTTCTAAGCATTCGAATTTGAGGAAATAAACCTAGACTAATAGCACAGTTTCAATTTTTCTTTAAAACCAATAATTTTGCAACAAGTACCTCAATTAAGTTTACAAGACATTAACAAAATTTTACATTTGCTAGATTAAATTTTTCAGTAATTGATGCACCAAATTCATAAAACTTTATGCTGGGGAATAGGGAATCGAAATCCCCTCGAACGTGCTACTGCACGATCTCCTTTCTAATTTAAAATTTTCGGGTGGTACTCATAATTCAGAGAGGTAAACGTGGGAGGTATTCTCATGCTGAAAAACGTCCGTTTTAAATTAAAACTCGACCTGTTCCAGAATTTTTCCTAGAAGTCATAATGACGCCGATAATGAACTAATACCATACATTATATGGACTGCATTGTATAACACTCAGTACAACAAAAGTGCCAAAAAATAAGGCTAATTAAAGTTATAACAAATAACACAAAAACGAAAAGTTAGAATGTATAACGAAATATGATAATATAACACAATATATAATCAAAATATTACGCATTAATAATTAAAAATATACTTATATAATAATTTATTAGAAGTTGAAATTGAGAATGTCTGTGAATAGATTTCCCTAAGGATATACCTGAACAGAAGCTAATATTGCAGTAGTCCCATATTAGTAAAGTTGTGACATAACATAAATGAGTATTTTATAAAAATATTAGTTTTAGAATTAGGTACGTGAAATATATTATTTCTTTTCAATTCAATTGTAGCACAATGAAACTAAGAAGTTCAAGAAATGCTGGTGAGCGAGATTTTTTTTTTCGATATTTTTTTAGGAAAAAATTCTTATTTATCCCGTAGAATAATATAGAAAGTATTACTTTGGCGAATTTCAGGCCTAACGACGAAAGCAAAAAAGAAAATGTAGTGAGTAGGTACGCGCCGATACATAATAAATTATTTAGAGTATAGATTCGGCTTTTATTAAATATTTTAATAAACATTATCAATATTGAAACTGATGCCTAATCATTAAAATCATTTGTAGAAAAAGGTCCCCCCCAAAAATAAATGGAATTTTGTCCTACGGTTAAATTGGTCCAGATTTAGATATGTTGTCTATATTGGCGTCCTGATCAAAAGTGTTCACGGACAGAAAGCTGTGAAAATACGGCCTGTAGCACCCACAGAAGGTAGTGGAGTCAATAAGTCGGAGAAACCTGGAACAAAGGCAAATACCGTCTAAGGTTACGAAGCATATTTATCCCCCGTTTTCGAGAATGTTGAACAAGAATATGACCATTATTTTGCTTTTTGATCTTTCGTACCCCCTCAAGAGGCCAAGAACCATCTCCCTTCATGGTTCTCTTATAGCATGGTTAAGTGATTGAAGTGGGACACACAATGACAGCGAGGGCATCCTAATAACACTTGGGGGCTGCTTCTACCATGTCAGGGGGTAGAAAATTGATATAACTTACATTCTTAGTTTAAGCATGTGCCCCCCCCCCTCGTTCTCGAATATGAAAATATATTGTCATATTTAACTCTTTCTATCCCCTTAAATGGTTAGTAACTACCACTTATCACGGTTTTTTACATTCATGATCGGCAAAGCGTGTTTAGAGAAAAATGGCTTCTATGCAATTCGATAGTACAGAAAAGTATGATGACGTGGAAAGACTCTGACAACCCCCTGGGGTTCTTTTACTCTCCACGGGGGTGGACAATCAGACAATCAATCAACATCAACTACATTCTTTGTTTAATCGTTTTCGAGGATGCTGAGGAAGAAAAAAATATCTGCAAAGGTTTTCGAAGTATGTCTCGTGACGAGGTTTTCCTAAATTTATGCCCGCGGACACTTTTGATTAGGACGCCAAAACAGACAACATATCCAAATCTGGAGCAATTTAACCGTAGAATAAAATCTCATTACCTTCGTGGGAGCTCCTGTTGAATATTATTAATAAAATAGTTGTGCAGTTATAGCGGTGGCAATGCAATACTGTATTATCACTTATTAATAGCTATATAACTAGATAAATTATTGATTCGATTTGCAAATAATGCTATGTGGGGGATGAATTATATTGTCAATAATATAGTAAAATCTTGGTAAAATCAAGAGGGAAGTCATTTTATCCAATAAGAGCTGTGCTTGTAACATTGGTTCATTGGCTATATTTACAAAGCTGCATTATATATGTTCTAGATATTATTATCGGTCTGGTACGACATTACATAAAAATACGCTGCCTACTATCTCAACTAGATTCTCCATCCACGTCTTTTTAAGAGAAAATATCTTGACATCTACACTCCAGTATTTGGAAACAATTGCTTATATAAGTTTAATAATATAATTTTTGAAATCGGCTGCCCAAGAACTCACCTTTCCAACTATGGCATATATCATAAACAATTTGATACTTTCCCTTCTAGTGTGTACACCAATTCTCAAGTTTCTGGACTCTTAATAGCTTGCTTTAGTTATTTACCCCTATATACCCTCCAACTCTTCAACCGAACAAACCCAAAATATAATCTGTCTAAATCTCGTTATAATTCATTACACGTATAACTTCAAGTCAATATCTTAAACTATTCTGAAGTAATAGTGGGCACAAAAAAAAGTTACAGACTGCCAGACAGATAGATCGACGGAATTCTTTTTCGCTCTTTAAAATCTCGACGTTGCTCTTGATTCCTAACGCCTTGTATGATATTGATGCTTTCTAAATATATACAATGTACATCATGTTAACTTTTTTTTTTTTTTTAATCACTTATTTAACGTCGGCCTATTTCCGCTACCAAGGCCAATCACCGACGCCAGGAGACGAGCTACCCCCAACCTGGAAATTTTGCCGAACCTCTTCTCTATCGAAGAGTAGGGATCTTTTACTTGCCTAACATTTAATAGACAAGGGACCGACTGCTTTACATCCCCTCCGAAGGATGGTATATCCACTATGTAACCCCCGCCTAAAGTTACATACCTTCTACGCATGCGCTGATATACAAGCCGTTAGAAGACTCATGTTAACTTAATACAGAATATCTGTACTCTCGTTTAGTAAATGTTACATAATCCACAATCTTTCACAGACCTATAATTATAAGCACAAGGGATTTATAATTTTATAAAGATATGTATATGATATCATTACAAGAGATTAACAATGAGTAATCCTCATCCAGCTTTAGTATTATGTGCCTTGATACTACATATGTTTAGAGCACTAATATTAAATTCCATTCTAAATGATTTTAATGTGAAGGGTGGTTACCAGATCAAATTTTCAAAAGACAATCTGCTTTCTAGAAGCAACATGCTGTGAATGTTATGCGTTAATGTAATAAAATTTCACAAATAGGAAATATGTAAGTTTGACTAAATGAAGCTAATTTCAACAGAGCACTCCAAGACCCAATTTGGATAATAATATCAAAAACTGATGCCTAAGGAATCGCTACTTCCACATCCAAATTTCCCAACCGAGTTTCTTTAAAGGAAAATATTTTGACTATATTGCACTCTAGTATGTGCAAATAATTGGTCATAGGATTTTAATAATATGATATTTGAGGCAGACGTCATAAAAAAACCTAGGGCGCTGCCGGATTTATATTTGAGAGCTGCATAATACATATTCAGGTACTGCAAAACATCAAGGTGACTTCCGGGAGTTACAAAATCCACATTCGGGCACTGCCGAATTCCAAGGTAATTTTCGGGCGCATTCGAGTCCAAATTAGGGCGCTGCCGAATCTATATTTAGGCGCTACCTAAAACCAAGGTGACTTCCGCTCATCAAACTGGGGCAGGCTTCTCTGGGTGCCTGGACACAGCAACATTGAGGGTAACGAGCGGGCCGATGCTTTGGCCAGAAGGGGCTCCCGTGAGCCTCTGCTCGGTCCGGAGCCGGCTCTCGGCTACCCTAGATCCCAAGCCAAGAGGTTGATAGATAACTGGACTCGCACCCAGTTCATTGACGTCTGGGATTCCTATCCAGGACTCCGGCAAGCGAAGCTCCTAATCTCAGGACCCTTGCCGGAGAGAACAAAGCAATTTCTGCGTCTAAGCAGAAAGCAAATTAGAGCCGTAGCAGGCCTCCTGACCTACACACAATGGGGGTGGTTGACCACCCCGATTGCAGGTTCTGTGAGGACGAGGAGGAGACTTCTATCCACGTTCTCACTTCTTGCCAAGACTGATGAACCTGAGGCACAAGCACTTCGGCGCTGGCTTTCCAGTGCTGGAGGAAATAAGGTGTTCTCCCGTGGGAAGGATTTCAGCCTTTGGGCTGAAATCCGGTCTGTACGGGGGAGCTCCTTAATTTGTTAACGGTAGCACAATGGGCCACAAGGCCTGAGTGTGGCGACCTCCAGGTGCCCCGCTAAAAGAACAAGAAGAAGAAGAAGAAGGTGAGTTCCGGATGCTGCCGAATTCATATTGAACTTTCTGGACCCCTATTAGCTCGCTTCCCTTATTTTTCCCGATTTACCTCTTCCCCCCTTCCACGGAATCATCTCAATCAGATGTCATTGCAACACATACGTGTTTCAAATGTCAAGAGAATATCTCAATTTTATTTTATTGAACCCTTTAAAAATGGACACGGGTGGTGGTGGGAGGTGTTAAAAATATTATAAAAATCTGAGGTCTTGGCTTCTAGTATACATTAACTTCCAAGTTACTGTACTCTTACCAGCTTGCCTTACTTATTTTCACTTATTTACCCTTATTTAACCCCGAATCTTTTACCGTACATATGTGCACCAAATTTCAAGTGAATGTCTTAAACCGTCGCTGAGAAAACGTACAAAAGAAGTTACAGACCTACCGATATACAGACAGATCGACGGGCTGGCAGACAGACAGACATAACATTTTGTGCGCCCCCCATAAAATCTTGGCGTTTATGGACTATTATAAGCCTATTTCAACATAAAACACCCCCAGATTTCGCAATTCTTGCAACTTTGGGACATTGGAAAGGATGTCAGCGGCTTTGGATGAAATTCGGCCCCATATACGAACATTAACATTTCCAATGTTAAAAATTTGAATTTTTTTTTACGATTATTATACTTCCACTCCACTACGTGCGCGTGGAAGTAAAATTAGATACTTCTAAAAAGGATGAATGTTTTCTAATTGTTATTTGTGGCATTATCTTAATTTCTTTTCTTCAATTCTTTGGGACTTCCTGCTACATGTGTTTTTTCTTTTTAAGCGGTGCTCGGGGAATCTACAAAATACCACAATTAACCAGTATGTTACTGGTAAATAACCTCTACGCCTGTGACTTTTACGTCAAAGGATCAGTTAGAGGTTGCTTTTTTTAAAATAAATAACAAATAAGTATAAAAACTTGAAATTAAATATTCCGCCGACGTTTCGGAAATCTAATCTGTTTTCTTTTTCAAGGCGTTTTTTGAAAAATCATTTTTACTGTGTATGATAAATACACAGCTCTAAGATATCCAATAGATATTGACTATTTACATAAAACTCTTGATATAGTTAGCAGTTTTTTTAGTTTTTATACAATGTTAAGTTTGTGAATTTCTTTTAATATTGGCAACCAAGTTGTACAGACATCTACAGAACAATTCGACACGCATCTATCCTCATTCAATAATATTATCGTGGATTCTTTAATTTTTCTTTTTTTCTATCTGCCTCTTTTGTTAAAATTTTTGCCGAGTCCCAGTTTATTCTATGTCCGTTCTCCCAAGCGTGTTTGCAGATCTTGGACCTCTGAATTTAATTTTTTCTGATATAATTTTGATGTTCGCCCAATGTCAAATGGTCTGGATGACTCATCCACGTAATGTTTGTTGCACTCACACGGAATACTATAAATGCAGTTTTTTGAAGTTTGCTCATGGTTCTTCGGTTTCGTCTTTGTCAGAATAGATCAATAATATCAAATCTACCACCGATGCGGCGCAACTTTTTAGATAATCCGTATACATAAGGAATTAACGCTGTGTAACGTTTTTCAGGTTTTTGTCGTTCCTGATTGTTGTTTTTAATATTAAATTAATTGAAAGAGTAAATCGTACAATTGAAACATGTGTTCATAGAAAACCAACTCATACCAACAGATATTTAAATTTCAATTCAAATCAGTCGATGCACGTTAAGAGGGGTATTGTAAAATGTTTGTACGATAGGGCCAATATCATTTCTTCTAATGATGAAATACTAAACAATTAGAAACGGTTTATAAAAGAAGTTCTTATAAATAGCCAATACCCTGGGGGGATTTTTAATTCCTTATGTATGCGGATTATCCGAAAAGTTGCGCCGCATCCGTGATAGATTTGATATTAGGACGGTACTTCAAACAAACAACACTTTAAGATCTATTCTGACAACGACGAAACTGAAGAACCACTAGCAAATTTAAAAAAACTGCATTTATAGTATTCCGTGTGAGTGCAACAAACATTACGTGGGTGAGTCATCTAGACCATTTAGTGTAATATTGGGCGAACATCAAAATCATATCAGAAAAAATGAAATTTAGAGGTCCAAGACTTGCGAACACCCTTGGGAGAACGGACATAGAATAAAGTGGGACTCGGCAAAAATGTCAACAAAAGAGGCAGATAGCAAAAAAAGAAAAATTAAAGAATCCACGATAATATTATTGAATGAGGACAGATGCGTATCGAATTGTTCCATAGATGTCTGTACAACTTGGTTGCCAATGTTAAAAGAAGAACTTCACAAACTTAACATTGCATAAAAACTAAAAAAACTGTTAACTATGTCAACAGTTCTATGTAAATAGTAAGTACCTATGGATATTGAATATAACAAACATTCTTAGAGCTGTGTATTTATCATACACAGCAAAAAAGATTTTTCAAAGAAAGCCTTGAAAAAGGAAACAGATTAGATTTCCGAAACGTCGGCGAAATATTTAATTTCAAGTTTTTATACTTATTTGTGTTATTTATTTAAAAAAGCAACCTCTAACTGGTCCTTTGACGTAAAAGTCACAGGCGTAGAGGTTATTTATCAGTAACATACTGGTTAATTGTGATATTTTGTAGATTCCCCGAGCACCGCTCAAAAAGAAAAAAAACGCACGTGGCAGGAAGTCCCAAAGAATTGAAGAAGAAACAAAAGAATGAATATTGTTGTAAATTTAGTAGGTATTACAAAGTTGCCGACAGCTTTATTTTAATTTATAAACATGTATTCATAACATGATTACATAACATTAGTAATATTTTATTTTTCTAATATTACTGCATTCATAAACAATGAGAAATGACACGAGAAAATTCTTAATGTCCGGAAATCTGATTTGTTTGAAGTTGGTTCCCGTTCGACGACATAGATTTTTTAGAATCACACTAAAATCTGAGTATTTCTCTTCAACTTTTTAAGGATTTCAAATTACGTTTTCCGCTGATCGATAAAAATATTGGGAGGCGAAATGTCTGGGGAAGTGCGCAAAATCAAAATTTTGATAACAAAAATCTAATTGTGATTTGTAACGTTTTCAGTCTCAAGAGTAGTTTTCATTTATTAACAAAAGTTTTGAGAAAATGCACCGGACGACAGCTTACTCAAGGTGAATCATTCTAAATGACACATTTTTGTCTTTTAACCAACATTTTTGCAAAGCACAAAAAATATCAAAATTGAGAATGTGGACATTTTTCAAAGGGGTCGGTCATAAATGGGCCAGTGTTAGATAATCCTTATAAGGTGCCCTGAGTGTGCTCTTACAAGATGGAAAGCTAATATAAAGTTACATATTTTCTAAATAACATAATTCAAGATTGACTCTTGACGACTCTTAATCATTTATAGGGAATCATAAAGCTTGGGTCGAGTGAACCAATATCTTCATTATCATTATTACTACCAATTCCATTACACCCAAATCAAGCATATTCTTCAAGAAATTTAAATCTTGTGTTACCTTCGCTAAAACTCTGTAAGCAGTTGAGATCAAACATTCCCGAGATGTGTCCCAAACTTACCATGTGTGATATGCGAATATGATTTTTTTATATACACATTCAGATAGGTATTCATTAATTTTTTCCCTTGTTCATATTGTACTATACAATTAAAGTATACTAGAGTTACTTTGATAAAAGTCCATACATTCTTTATTCACTCTGGAAATGGTAAACTTTGTGAGTCATAACCAACAATTGTTGTGTTTCATTATTACTATCCGAATTTTTGATTACAATGTTTTAAAGATACATAACTTTTTAATACAGGGTAATTGAATCTATACCTATATAAATTTTTGGTCAAAGACGCGTATTTTATCTGTAAACGTTTCTCATAGAGCATAATAAATAACCCAGTATGAAAATAGATGTTAAGGTGGCCATTTCCTAGAAAGAGACATCCGATAGGGAAATATTTATTATTTTTGCCCATAACTTTTTCTCTTAGTACGTATTAAAAAAACTATAAGAGTACCTAAGTATAACCATAACAAGACTATTACTATGAATTTTCACTTAATAATTTCAGTGGTTTGCAAAATAGCTAGATTTGACAATACGAAATAGGAAGATTAACATAGTTTTTAAATTTAAAACTAGGTATTTTGCAAACCACAGAGATTATTGAGTGAAAATTCATAGTAATTGTCTTGTTATGGCTCTACTTAGGTACTTTTATAGTTTTTTTAAATATACGTACAAAGAAAAAGTTATGGCCGAAAATAATAACTATTTTCCTATCGGATGTCTCTTTCTAGGGAATGGCCACCTTAAGGGAATTTACTTGTCACACGCAGTTTGTAATTGTAAATCCACGTAGTGGATTGGAAGTAACTATAGTAATCATAAAAAAAATTTCAATTTTTTTTTTCTTGAGATGGGTTTAGAATGTCATGAAACGTCGAGTTTTTAAATTTGAGCGAAAAAAAATATTTTTCTGTTTGTCTATCGGTCTGTCTGTCGACCTGTCCGTAACTTTTTTGTCCGCACGTTTTCTCCGGAACGGTTTAAGATATTAATCTGAAATTTTGTACACGTATATATTATAACGAGATCTGGAACTGAATTGTTTTTTTAACATATCCGGAAAATAGGTAAAGCAAGTTGGTAAGAGTACAGAAACTTGAAATTCGGTGTAAGTATTAGAAACTGAGGCCTCAGATTTTTTTATAATATTTTTCAACCCCCCCCACTCCATTATTAAAGGGGCTGATAAAATAAAATTGAAATACTCACTTGAAATTTGATACACGTATGTATTATAACGGCATCTGGAAGTAGGTTATATTTTGAGATGATTTCGTTGAAGCGTTAGGGGTTAAATAGGGGTAAGTAAGGCAACATAAATAAGGCAAGCTGGTAAGAGTACAGAAACTTTAAAGTTGGTATTTGTACTAGAAGCTAAGGCTAAGGCCTCAAATTGATTTGAAAGTTTGTACACGTATGTATTATAAGGACATCAGGAATTAGATTATATTTTGAGATGATTCCGATGAAGATTTGGGGGTTAAATAGGGGTAAGTAAGAAAAAATAAGTAAAGCAAGCTGGTAAGAGTACAGAAACTTGAAATTTGGGTATGTACTAGAAGCCTCAAAATATTTAAAAATATTTTCTATGACTTTCTGTGACCAATAATTTTCACATACCAGAGTGCAAACATAGTCAAAATATTTTCTTTACAGTGACTGTGATGAAGAATCTGGATGTGGAAGTAGTGATTCCTTAGCAGCGGTTTTTTAAATTGTATTGAAAAAAGTATTTTAGAGAGTTATGCTATATTTACCTTACCGTTAATAGAGATACTTTATACAGGTCTAGAAGTATTTGCTTATAGCCCCCGATAAATTACTTGAAAGGTTCACCGAAATTAAATTACATTGCAACCGGAAATTTTACTTTGAAATATTAAGCTTTCATAATTGCCACTTTGAAGTCATATCTTTACAAGCGTTTTATACTATAATCAGTGAAATTGAAAATTAAATACCTATTTCAATAGGTATTTAATGTAGAAATCGAATCAAAGAATTGTTTAATTTTGGTTAATAAAACAACCAACTCAACTTCAAATGATTGTTATCTAGATACTACTATTAAACGCTAACGTATTTCCGAAGGAGAGAAATGTATCTATTATAAACAACCATTAAATTACATAGGTTTACAAAAAAAGTAAAGTTGTCTGGATCTGGGGTCAGACCATACGTTAATTATGTATTTTTCGACGCTGAATTCGAATTTATTTTTAGTTTTGCTCTATCACGTCAGAATATTGAGATATTCTGACCTAAAATTTAGATGTATTTGAGGTTATGCAGCTTCAAGAATTTTTTTCCCCAAGAAACCATGTATGGGATCTTAAAGTACAAATCTTCCTCTTTAAAATGCCATAGGGTTTGTTCAAATAGCTTTTTTTTTCGCTGAGACATCGAATTCTTAAAATTGTCTGTTCATATCATATCTTTCTCAATATATGTAATTAGTACGTAAACCTTATGGTCGTTATTTAAATTGCAATATCTCGGCGAAAAAAAAAAGATATTTGAGCAAACTCAACGACGTTTTAAAGGTGATGACCTGTACTTTAAGATCCTATACATGGTTTCTTCAGAAAAAAATCTCGAAGCTACATAACCTCAAATATGTCTAACTTTTAGGTTAGAATATATCAAAATCCTGACGTGATAGAACAAAACTAAAAACAGATTCGAATACAGCGTCGAAAAATACATAAGAAACATATGGTCTGACCCCAGATCCAGACAATTTTTTTATTTTGTAAACCTGTGTTATTATAGACATTTTAATGATATGAGTCCACAATATTAAAATCGGAGAAAAATGTATGTAAGACTGCACTTAGATGCTAAATAGACACCTAGACAGTGCTATATTATAAAATAAGGTATATACAGGGATATCTAGCGAAACGGGGTCGAATGCTTACTGCGAAATAACTTTCATTATAAAATTATCTTCAAGAAATGGTTCGGACTCCACTATAAGCTGTCAGGCCTCGTTTCTCTTCTCCTAACATAAAATTATTGGTTTTCAAGAAGTTATCTCGGTGACTTGAGAGACGGTGGAACAAGTTTAATCCTTCAAACTGTAGGCTACCTTGTTAGGCCCGTAAATAGGGATTCCTACTCTGTAACTAGAATGTTCTGTTGGATTCATGTATTGATAAATAAACAAATAGATCAGCAGAAAATTAAAAGTGAAAACATTAAATAAAAAACCTGTGGCTAAGGAATCACTACGTTTACATCCCATAATAGTCTCTTTAAATGGAAACATTTGATACTATGTTTGCATTCCGGTATATTGAAACAAATGCTAGAATCATAATAATTAAATTTTTGAGATAAGAGATAAAATACTCGTAAGTAATTTTTTGAAAATTGATTTTTCCGGTCACTAAGCACAAGAATTAATGCAATTTTTACAAAAATTACTTTAATGGCATTATGTCCTAGGTACAACCTTCCAGATTTTTGTCGCAATATTCTCTGAAAATTTGAGCTGAATCGGTCAAGAAGTTTTTGAGTTATAATCAATCAAACAAACAAACAAACATATATTGCATTTTTTATATTAGTAAGATTAGTAAGAAAATGGATTTTTTAAATTGATGTTCAAAAAATCAATACTCAAAAAGCTTAGAATACTATGATCATATTATAGTTTAATAAATTATGTAATAAACATTTCTAAAAATTTTCAAAAACCCCCAAAAAATTGCCAATTTCTCAAAATTGGACCACTTCTGGGTAAAACGAATATCATATCATATCAACTACCCAAAAACATAATGTACAGCCACTAAAAAACCAGAGATCTTAAATTTAGGAAGGTCCATCATCGCCATTTCACTGTAAATATCTTATTTTTCCAAAATTGAGTCAAAAAACAAATAAAATTAAGGTTTTTAGCCAATTTGCTTAAATTTTGCCAGTTAGGCGTTGTAAAGTATTGTTTTGAGAATACTTTAAAAAGAATCTAGTCATTTCAAGCAAAACTCAGGTGTAGATCGAATTTTGTCCACAAAAATTCATTTTTAAATCACTGTGTGGCGGTGGCGGCGGCAGATGTCATAAGAAAATTGAGACCTAGGATTGTTTCATCCATTGCACTGGTTTACAAACAAAAAAAAACGTCCGACCAATTCCCAAAGATTCCTTTACCGTACCCCAAAGGTTTTTGACGTGCTGAACACGATGCTATAGTACTTAACCTAAATGTACTAAAAATACAACATTTTCGAAATTTGCGATTTTTTTACTCGAAAAAGGCTCGAAAAAGACAAAAATTGCAAGAAGCCAAAATACCTCAGGTACGAAATATATTATGAAAATTGCATTATTAAACAATATCTATTAGAGGAAATAGAAAATAATTATTATAAATTATATTTATTCTATAAAAAGTTATGCACAACATAATAGGAGCAAAACCGGAGTCAAGTGAAGCTGACACTCCCGCGCCGGTATCTGAATACATTGCTTTTGGTTATATACAAGTAGACAAATGTGCCTTTCCAATATGTTCTATATTCCAATATGTTCTTGTCTACTTATTCTATAAGTATCAGAATTTATATTATATTTCTTAGCCAACTACATTACCGAGACTGTAAATATCGGTACTTTTGCTTATCACGAGATGCACTGAAGATTAAGAAAAATATGTAGAATTACATAATTTCTTTTTTGAACATTTGAAAAGTTGCTATTTTTTACTTTATAACTGAATTTGTTTTATGTGTTTAAGTAATTTTTTCTTTGAGTTCCGATAACATGTTTTTCTACAAATTCTGAAATTACGAAACTATGAAAATTTCAGAAGTAGTGTTTATTTAAACTACATTAACTTCAGTAAATGTAAGTTAATGAGGTTCATTCTGATACATTTCTCTCGTAGACCAAAAAACAGTTCGAATATTTCCTATAGATTATTATCACATAATATACAAAAGAAATGATTCATCATTTTCGAAATATAATGTACATACTGATGATTTGCTTGTATATATCAGCCTTATATTAATATACATTTATTAGTACAGTAAACGAAAGAAAAGATGAGGGCAAAACTCGAAATTTTTCCGACATCTGGGATTTTGGATTTTTTATATGTAAAAAAAATGCGCTGATCACGATTTTTGTTTCCAAATCCCCCCCCCCCTCGGGTGTGGAAAATTGTTATATACATATATATACAGGGTGTTTGGTAAGGCGATGTCGATCCTGAACAGGGAGGTAGAGGGGGTCATTTGGCATCTATATGACCAAACATACCTATATGAAAAATGCTACGGTTTATTTTATATTTCCAATTTTGTACTTTTTCAAAAAATCCCCATATTTCATCGTTTATTTAAGTATTACGTACTAAATGTAACTTTTGATATTCTGAAATATTTTTTTTCTTTATCCGAAATACATAAACTTCCAACAAAACAAAAAATGAATGAAAGTTTCTGTCGCCTAAAAAAAATAAATGGCAATTAAAAGTGTCGATTTTGGAAGTATTACAAAAATTTAAAAAAAAGTCATCTAGATATTACAATTACTTTCAAAACTTTTCTACTGTATCCTCTTTAAGTGACAATATCATACATACCATCAAGTTTTACCAGTCACTAAAAATAGACAAAAGACTGTCAATTGGCAATAATTTTTCATTTCATCAAAAATTAAATATGCGCGATCTTCCAACAAAAACAAAACTATCGTTTCAAAAAACTTCATATAAAACAAAAATGATTATTTGAAAACAAATTTATTATTTTTGGTGTTCAAAATGAGACCCGTTATTTCTAATACATTTCCTCGCCCGTCTTCTAATTTCAGCAGTGGTTGTCCTTAATGTCATTTCTTGTTGCAGTTGTAGAGCGGCTCGTTCTATTTTTGCCACTAGTTGAACACGGCTTTGTATTTCCTCATTATACACAAGTTTTTTCATTCTACCCCATACGTAATAGTCCACTGGCGTTAAATCTGGGGACCTTGCAGGCCACAGAATAGGTCCACTACGTCCAATCCACCGATCGGGATATGTTCTATCTAAGTATTGACGGACTGTCAAGCGGTAGTGGGCTGGGCATCCGTCATTTTGGAAAATGATACGGTGACGAAGGTTAATTGGCAGATTTTCCAGGAGAGGAGGAAGATCGTTCTCCAAGAAGTCGAGGTAAGCGTCCCCGTTCAGGTTATCTGGTAGGTAATGAGGCCCAATGACATGTCCATGAATTACACCCATCCAAACATTGACACTAAACTTATTTTGAAAGGAAGTTTGTTTCTTCATTTGTGGGTTGTCGCCCTTGTCCGCCCAATAATGGAGATTGTGAAAATTTGTTATGCCTTCACGAGAGAATTTTGATTCATCCGTCCATAGAATGGATTTTAAGTAATGGGGGTCCTCAATATCAGCATTCAACAAAAACCGACAAAATGCTATTCTCCGTACAGGGTCGCCCTCTTCGAGGCCTTGTACTGAAGTATAATGGTAAGGATGTTTGTTTTCCGTATTCATTACTGACCAAGTCTTCCAAATTGACAATCCAACTTGCTGTGCCACTTTTCTAACGCTTGTTGTGGGATCTGCAGCAAATGCGGCTAGAATATTGTCATCAACTTCGGGATGATGGCGTACAGGTCCTACAGCAGGCTCATGTTGATGTAAATTACCTGTTTCCGCTATTCGGCGATAAGTGTTGCTGAACACACGCGGATCTGGAGTCCTTCTATGTGGATGAAATCGTCTATTATACAATCTTGCGGCCCGGTAAGCATTTCCATTTGCTTTGCCATAGTAAAAGAGTATGCCAGCATACTCTTGGTTACTATAAGTAGCCATTGAAATTAATTTTACTCAATATGTCAGAAACTTAAAACAAATTATCAGTAGAAATCGACACAACACTGAGGATAGCTATAAACTTCGTTAAAATTAAAGGAAACACAAAAATGCGCACGTTGACAACTGTCAGTGATATTACTAACAAACAAATGCCTAGTCGTGACTGTTTTTGAAACGGTAGCTTTGTTTTTGTTGAAAGATGCGCATATTTAATTTTTGATGAAATGAAAAATTATTACCGACTGATAGTCTTTTGTCTATTTTTAGTGACTGGTAAAACTTGATGGTATGTATGATATTGTCACTTAAAGAGGATACAATAGAGAAGTTTTAAAAGTAACTGTAATATCTAGATGACTTTTTTAAAAATATTTGTAATACTTCCAAAATCGACACTTTTAATTGCCATTACAATTTTCTTCTAATAAATGTCATTTTATTTTTTTTAGGCGACAGAAACTTTCATTCATTTTTTGTTTTGTTGGAAGTTTATGTGTTTCGGATAAAGAAAAAAAATATTTCAGAATATCAAAAGTTAAATTTAGTACGTAATACTTAAATAAACGATGAAATATGGGGATTTTTTGAAAAAGTACAAAATTGGCAATATAAAAAAAACCGTAGCATTTTTCATATAGGTATGTATGGTCATATAGATGCCAAATGACCCCCTCTACCTCCCTGTTCAGGATCGGCATCGCCTTACCAAACACCCTGTATATAGGGTTTTTCACCCAAAAAAGCCGAGTATCTCAGCAGAGAAGCATTTAAAATAAATAACAAGAATAAAAGCATCTTTGCGGAAAAGTCATTTCTTTAAATTTTATTGAGGAAGACGTGTTTGCGATAATATTTTTTGACTTGAAACACATTAAAATGGTCTGAGTTTTCCTGTAAAATTTTCCGGAAATCAAATAATCTCTCAGATGCCTTGAATCTTTTGAATTTGTCAATGTTAAGATTCTTTTTTATTTTTTAATTTTTTTTGGTCCAACTTAAACAATAATGGTTGTTTGAAATTGAGTTTTCCATGAGACAAATCGGAACAACTAGAATTTTCCTAATAAAAATTTTCCTATTTTGTAGACGACCATACGTTTTCAGAACGACATTTTTTTGTCAAAATTTTTAATGGTTATCTGTGATTTTTCTCACATTTTTGCATGCAATATGCAGTCGTTCGAAAAAAATTCCTAATTTTGATATGGACAAAAACAGAATTCTTAAACCAGGAAAAGAATTATTTAAAAATTAAAAACAATTAAAATTGAAAAATTCAGGCCAATTTAATGTGTTTCAAGTCAAGAATTAGACGTTTTCTATATATAAATATATATGCTATTTTCCACTTTTCCAGAAAAGCGTTTGGGAAAATTCGTACAAAACCTCCATAGTCTTATGCAAAGCGGCATTTTAAACAGTTTTTATTCTTGTTATTAAAAAAAAATGCTTCTCTGCTGAGATATTCGGCTTTTTTGGGTGAAAAACCTTTATATATGTATATAATAAATTTTCCGCACCCAGGGGGAAAAGAAAATCAGCGCATTCTTTTACATAAAAAGAATCCAAAATCCCAGATGGAAAAATTTCAACTTTTGCCCTCATTTTTTTTTTCGTTTACTGTACTATATATATGCATAAGAAAGGTGAGACTTCCGACTTTAAAGTGATTCTTTAGTCTTTTACTATGTGCAAATTTTGCTTGTCTAAGCAAAGGGATTTTTGCACGCCAAGTACTGCAAAATGCGAGTTGGGGCGCAGGCAACCTTCATTCAATATCTCCTCCAATTTATTAAATTTTTATGGAAAATGCGTGGCATTAGACGAAATTTTTCTAGGTAAATTTTTTATGTAGAAATATCTTTTATTTTCTGCTACCTCGACTCATTTTCGAAATTTTGGTAAAATACCAGAGAAACACAGACTTTTCTTTCAATGATGCCGGTCTGGAATTCATGCAAACTTTACCTGATGTTATTGCTTACTATTCAAAGAACTCATTGAAAAAATTTCATCCGCCTCCGATTTGTTAAGAGGTAAATATCTTTAATGACTGGGCTATGTGACAAAAATAATGTTTCGATGAAATGGAGATTGATTGTGATGGTCACGCCTACAGGAAAATTCTATCAATTGAAGCCGGCATATACAAATATTAAAAAGAAGGGATAAAAATAAATATTTCACAGAGAAACATAAATTTTACGAAAAAAAAACTACAAATTGCTATCATTTTCCTTTGACAGGCCAACAGCTTCTTAGGAAATATTTCTTTCACGGGCGTTCTAATGTATTGGAGTTATGTGAAATATGGCACGTAAACACGAAAACTTGTTTACGAACCTCTAAAAAATGTACTTTCCTATTAATACATAATAATTCATTTGATAAAAAAACCGCTGCCTAAGGAATCACTACTTCCACATCTAAATTTCCTATTGGAGTCTATTTAAACAAAAACTTTTGATACTATATTTGAACTACAGAATGTGAAAATAATTACTAACAGAATTTTAATCATACAGTATTTGAGAGCATCTGCTCCCTAAAAACCTATAAAATAATATGCAAATTCAATACTTTTTCGACATCTTTCATGATTTCATCTTCTGATCTTTGAAAGTTTTTTTTTCCAGGGCTCGTCTGTTAGTAGAAAACTCCGAGGGCACTGAAGCCTCCTGGGCTTATTGTGCCCTCCCTGCCATGCTTCACTCCGCCCACTCCAGTACCCCTGTACCTCTAATCAGATGATACAGGTCTATTGTCGGACGGGTGCTGATGAGTTCCAGGTCTGTTCGTATTTGTTCGTAGATGCCATATCTTCTGCAAGCCAGTGCCGCGCAGTTGAACATGATGTGGTCAACCGTTTTCGGCTCCTTGCTCATAGCCTGGAGTCTAAGTTGCCGTCAAATTTGCAGATTGTATTCAGGTACTTCTTTACAGGAATGTGTCCCGTTAGAAGTACTTTTATTAATCTTAACTGCGTCCTGTTCGTGGTGAGCAGTTCTTCAGTTTGTTTTGCACATGGACCTTTAATGAGTGTTTTTCCAAGTCGATTTCCTGGAATGTTCCTCCAGTGGTTTTTGTATTTACTCTTGACCCAGTATTTAATCGCTCGTCTGGTTGAGCTTTCAGAAATGCCCAGCACGGGTTTTGGGCCATAGAATATGTTAGCTGCCCCTTGTTTAGCAAGCTCATCAGCTTTTTCATTGCCCTTTGGTACCCAGAGTAGTTTGACTGTTCTACTCGCTCCGAATTTTCAGCTCTTCATGGCAGTCCCATGTCGGGATGACACTTTGTTAGAGGCTGGTGCTCTAAGTGCTGCCTGACTGTCTGATGCAATGGAGATCTGCTGATTCACATATTGTCGGTTTGCATTCTCGCGTACATTTTCAAGTATAGCTAGAATTTCTGACTAGAATACAGTGGCGTATTGCCCGAGGGAATGACTTATACTTGCCGTGAGTCTTTCGCCATGTATTCCAGCTCCAGCTCCTGTGTTTGTACTAGACCAGTCAGTACATCAGGTTAGGCCCTTTCGTAGTATGTCAGGAGCTTCTGTTGACCAGTCCTTCCTATCTCCAATGATGATATTGAAGGGCTTATTAAAGGTGATTTTTGGTATCATGTAGTCTGACCTCATATTCAATAGAGGGTCTTCTACAGTGTTTATTATCCTCAAATGTCCTCCCGATCTTACTATGTGGAGATTCGGGGTATTTGAGTTTTGCAGCCTCTATGTCCCCATTCTAACCTCTCCCTGGATCACTATGCTAAGTGGGGGGAGGTTTAATAGGGTCTCCAAGGCTACCGTGGGGGTGCTTTTCATAGCGCCTGTGGGCACCTTTGTCTTACAACACTAGTGTAAAGCCAGTGTAATAAGCTAGGCCTGAGCCCCGTGTTTTGCCATATGATCGTCTGCGCTTGGAGTCTATAGTGACTCCAAGGTATTTAATCTCTCCCGACATCTGCAGTATCTTGGAAAGTTTTTAGCCTTTAGATAATAAAAATTAAATATAACACAAGAATGAGATCGATTTCGTACATATTAGCGAACAATTACTTGCCCCTAATGATTTGGCAATTATTCCTGCAAACATCAGAGGCAGTAGATATTATTCTGCCATATCTACCTGCAACGGGTTTGATACGTAAAATAAAATTTGCCTGTGATATGCATCTATTATCTATGATATCTTGATGAAATCTAAGGATCTAAATTGCTTAAAGAGAAATTGTCTTAGTATAGCATTTTTTTTGCAGAAACTTAAAACATTACAATAAGTATAGTAAAACTTTTAGATTAAATTCGAGCGGTACAAAGTTTCTGCTTAAACAAGAGAATATTTAAAATTGTGTTTCTTCGCAAATTCTCCTCAAATCTGATTAATATATGTGCATTATTGTACAATATATACATCGTCAATTGTTTAGAAATGTCCTTTCTCAAATGGTTTTATGCTTTGCGACATGACAAATAGACAAAGAAAGTTCCGAGAAATATATAATAGGTTCTTGGCAATACCGCAGAGAACAATTTGTTTTCTCCTCATTACGTTATTACGGTACGAACTATATAGCTAGAAATATTTAAGAAAAATCACAAGAACACAAAACAAAAGACCATTTCTTAGTCAAAGCTAAGTCAAAGCTTTCCACCATTCGTATTTAATGCAAAAATATTTACTAATGTTCAAAAGTTACAGAAGATAGCTATAGTAAAATAGTTCCACAGAAATTTTACTTTTACTCCATTATGTGTGATACTGACCTATTTAATGTGTAATTAATTCCACATTCACGCACCTAGTGGAGTGGAAGTATAGTAATAGTAACACAAAATTTAAAATTCTTTCTTGATGAAATAGGTTTAGAATATCATGAAATGTCGATATTGTTGATTCGGACCGTCTGTCTATAATTTTTTTTTGTGTACACAATTTCTCTGAAACGGTGTAAGATTCTGATTTGAAAGGTACACGTATGGATTATATCGAGATCTGGAATTAGATTATGTTTTGAACTTATTCCGTTAAAGGGTTGTAGGTAAGTAGGGGGAAATAAGTAAAGCAAGCTAGAGTCCAAAAACTTGGAATTTGGTGTATTTACTAGAAACAAAGACCTCAAATTTTTAATGACATCTGCTCCCACTTCATTATTGATGAAGTTAAGAAAAGAAAATTAAGACATTTACTTGACATTGTATATTAAATTTTGAGCATATCCCGTTGAAGAGTTGGGGAGTCAATAGGGGTAAATAAGTAAAGCAAGCTAGCAAGAGTAAAAAAATGGGGATTTGGTGTGTATACTAGAAGGTTAAAAGTCAATTAAAACTTTCCAAAAAATTTCACCCACTTACCACCTCGGGTGACAATTTTCACTTTCTATGATCACGATCTGTGAGGACTGATGTATGTAAATACCCCTTGGATTTAAATGATATGCTTGAACTAAAAATAATATGTAAAAATAATGTTTTTTAAAATATCGTTTATAAAACAAATTAACATGATACTTAATCAAAATGAAATAAAAAAATTACATAAAAAATATTTTTAAGAAAAAGCTTTTATTTAAACGAAAATGTACCAAAAAGCAAAAAATTATTTTTTAAAATTCATGCATCTGGATATCAAAAGCTTTGGGGACAGTCATATAGCATTACTGAATAGTTGATCAATTAACCGCCCCCAGATACATGAATTTAAAAAAATTATGGTTTTCCTTTTTAGTATACTTTTCTTAAATAAAAGCTTTTTTAAAAATATTTTTTATATCATTTTGTTTCTTACTAACAGTCTTTACTTATTTTACAGACAAACAAAACCCTATCATTTGATACCCATGTCCAGGGAGTTGTGAAGAAAAGGTAATACGCCATCTTAGGGCATCCCCCGTATGGAATTTAGAAGAACGTTACATAATTTATCATAGTTTACTCATCAAAGCCTTTCATTTGACACCCATGTTAAGGGGGCTGTGAAGAAAAAGATAATCAGCCATCTTAGGGCGTCCTCCATATTTGATATATGTTGATTGATAGTTAATCGTATTTCACTTGTCAAACCTTTTCATTTGATAGCCATATCAAGGGGGTTGTGAAGAGAAAGATACTCCGCCATCTTGGGGCGTCCGCCATATTGAATTTAGGATGACGTCGCATAGTTTATCGTATTTTACTCGCCAAACTCTTTCATTTGATAACCATATGAAGGGGGTTGTAAAGAAAAAGAAGATCCGCCATCTTGGGACGTCCGCCATATTGGATTCAAACCGATAGTGGCTATACTATCTTGCATTGTCACCGGATCTATACACGTGTGCAAAATTTCGAAGTTCTAGCTTAATTAGAACTAGTCGAAATTCAGCTTGCAAGATTTGACCTAAACAAACATACTAACATTGCACGTTAAATAAAAGCTTTTTAAAAAAATATAAACAACACACAGGCCCACAAGAAAAAATTCTGTGTCATGAACTAGACTGGTTTTCTTATGTATTTTTGCGCCCTGAAACCGAATCCAACGTGAGTTTTGCCCCTATTATAGGTTATGTTCATTTTTTTGGTAAAAAATTGGCGGGTTTTTTGAAGTATGAGTTTATTAAATGACAACGTTTCTTAATACTTTTCAAGGCGCTAAATCAAATTTCCGAGGTTATCCGACCCAAAACTCTCCCGATTTTAGGCTATGTTCACTTTGTTGGTAAAAAATGACAGTTATGTGGAACAATTCCGATCACTTTGTTCTGTTTATTTAATTATTATGTAAGTAATCTAACATGTACATCCCTTGTAAAATGGTAAAAGTGTAAATAAAGATACTACTACTACTTATCTCATATAGTGCATTCTGTTTCTGTTAGTCGGATTGAACCTCGAAAAACATAAATTTTTTATAGTTTAACGAGAGTATGTCCTCCCTCCGTTATCGAGGATTCTGAACACGATGGCAGTGGTTAAATCTCTCTCCGAGCCCCCCCCAAACTGCCAAAAACTACCCCAGAAAGGGGTAAACCGCGTATCCGCCTTCTCCTACCAGCTAAACCTGTGTTACCCCATTTTCGAGGATGCTGAGGACGACGGTTGTGATGAGACCCCTCCTCGACCCCCACCAACCCCTAAACGGCCAAAAACCACCCCCCAAAGGGGTAAACCGCGGATAAGTCGTCTCCTACCAGCCAAACTGTTACCCCCAGTTTTCGAGGATGCTGAGGTCGATGGTGATGATGGGTCTTCTCCAGAGATCAGTCGTGTAGGCATTAACAGTAACTGAGTTCTTGTTTTTATGCCAGTGGACGTGGACAAGAAATCTTGCATGTGGACTAGTAATAGTGGCGACGTGGAGATACTGCGCGGGATGATGTGTACCAGATAACATCTCTGTGTGTACTTTTCGCCGCCCCGAGCCCACGTACTTTTGAATTAAATTCTTCCGTAAAAAAATCAAAAAGGTACGAGGATAATGATAATTTTGTCCGTTTAGTAAGAAATAAGAGTGTAACTATATCTGTTTGTTGAGCGAGGAGAGGTCGCGACATTTTTTTCATACTCAGCAACGTCGAAAACTGGGGGTAACATAGGTTTAGCCGAGAGAAGACGGCCTAGCCGCGTTTAACCACTTTCGGGGGTAGTTTTCACATGTTTGGATGGTGGAGACGGTGGATACGCAGCTTACCCCTTTTGGGGGTAGTATTTGGCATTTTGGGGGTGGAATGACCTCGGAGAGAGATTTAACCACCGCCAGCGTGTTCAGCATCCTCGAATACGGGGGAGTGTCATAGTCTCGTTAGGCTAGGAAAAACAACTTGTATTCCTGTCCGACTTACAGAATGCACTAATGACATAATGTTCTTACATATTTTTCGAGGTGCTGATTCAATTTTTTGAGATTATCAGCCCCAAATGTTTACCAATTTTAGGTTATGTTCATTTTTTTGATCAGAATTGACAGGTTTTTTAGAATAATTCTGAGGTTGATAGATGACATAATATTTATATATGTTTTTCAAGGTGCTCAATCGATTTCTCGAGGTTACCAGATCCAAAAGCTGAAATTCAAGAAGGGAACGAAAATTTTTAAGCCTTCTAACCTTGAAAAATCAATTGTTTCCAGTTATAAAAATTTTCCATTAAGAAACATTATTTTTATTCATAAACGTTTCAAGCTACGTTTGTTAATGAAAACATTTTGTCAATTTTGTCAACTATTAGATACGTATGTAATATAATATTGTATTGTTAAAATATTGGAAAATAAACCCATTATTATTATTATTATTAAATTTATTTTTAGAATCATTGTAATAAATACAAATATATTGTATAACACATAATGATATATGTATATACCAAAACGTAATGATGAGTTGAGTCTTACGAGTAAAAAATATTATGTTAAAATATGTATCATTAAAAATATTTGTAATTTCTTAGTGTTAGAAGATCTTTTAGCAGTTTTAGAAAACTAAGTTACACTTATTTAAAATTTATTCTCCCGTTTACCGGAATTCCAATATTGTACCAGACAATCTGTCAAGTCAGGGGTAGCAGTGTTTTCTGGAGTCGAAGAACTCGATTTCAAATAATATTCCTCCAGGAGGGTTCTTTAAATATAAAAGAATCACATTTCCATCAAATCCGGTTGTCACGATGTCACAAAGAATTACTTCTATTTCAATGGGATAAAAAATTCAGTGCATTAAAATTGAATTCGATTTACATTTGTTCAACTCGAATAAATATTATCACTGAAATAATCTAATTGCAACTGCCTGTTATAAACGGAAATACATATATGAATGTCACATAGTTTTACAGCAGCGAATCTGCACTCGCAATTGCAGAGAGTTTTATTAGAGTATAATAAAATTATTATTTGTAAAGTAAATTAGAATGCCGAAGTAAAATACTAGTGAAATGCACGATGTAAGTATTATAGTACAACGTAAATTGTCTGCTATAAAATTATTAGCTTCATATTTTATAGTTATAATAATAAATCTGTAAATTATGTTTTATGTCTAAAAAAAAAGTGACTATTTAAAAGTGTTAAGGACGTTAAGAACTTCTTAAATGTTACATTGCTTCATATGCTTCTGAAAAAGGGAATGATAACTTTATTGAATGGATCAGTGTTAATTTTTATTCTTATTTTAAGTAGAGTGCAATTAGACATAAAAAGTAATAAACGACTGAACCCAGTTATAATGATACTTTTTCCATTGCGTTTCTAATACTGAGTTCAAAAGAGTTTCCCCCTTTAAAAATTGCCGCTTTTTACTTGGGGGTTGGCAAAAAAGTAAAATAATAACCACCGAATCTGATATAAAATCATATTGTATGAGAAAGGTGGTTTACAATTTTTCATGAAGTGGTGTAGTACAAGAAATAAGATTATGAAATTACAGCTGTTTCATTTTTTGTTTATTTCTGTACGATGAATAGTTCTAAAAGTATGATAGTTTAAAAATAGCGTTCGAACGTTTATCAGTCGAGATATAATGTGTAAATCTCAAATATGTCGGAAGCAATCAGTATGATGTTAAAAATACATATAATAGAAATGAAAGGGTTTGAAGTACTCTTTGATATGATTTTCTTTTCTATCCGTAGAGCCTTAAAAGTTATGTATGTTATGTGCAAAATAATGAATGCTTTGTATTTTTTTTAAATAAATATTTTCCTGTCATTGACCATAGAATAGAAATTCCAAAAATCTGTACCAGTTCTTATTAATATATAGTATTACCAATATGCTGATTTTGAGAGCTTCAACTTATCAACATTTTTGAAGAAATATAAGATTTAAATATATTTCTTTGTCTCTAAAAGTTCAAGCCACACATTTGAACTGTCATATTTCCGAAACTATTAATTCTACAAATATTTAAATTTTATTTTTCTATTTTGTCATGTTTTCCTTTAATGCAACTGTCTTGAAAAAGAAGGATTTTTTTCAGCAAAATCGTAAAATTTCTCTTAATTTAAAGTAGATGTATTTGTAAAAACGGCTTTAAAAATGACAAAAAATTTATTATATATTAATGAAAACTGGTACAGATTTTTTGAATTTCCGTTATATGGCCAATGGCAGCAGGAATACCCTAAATGTTTTCTTCAAGAAAAATTACAAAGCACTCATTGTTTTGCACACAACATAGTTACGCTGTCTCGAGGGGGGTTACATATTTGAAAAAAAGCAAATAACACCCATTACCCACCGACATTGACAAAGTAGGAGGTGTTGATCGAACCCAGTATGCGACGGCCAGAATGACCAAGCTTAATTGTTAATATTTTAGCCCGTTATACTATCGTGCATACATGAAATATTTTCATAACAAAATAGCATATTTCCTGCAGAACATACAGGGTGATTCATGAGGAACCGTACATACTTCCATACCACCTGGCTAGTAGGGAACAGCCATTGAAATTTTCCTGTCGTTCTTAATTTCTGAGATACAGGGTGATAAACTGATTTTGGTCTAAATCTATTCTGGCCAGAACTCTCTACTATTGATCGGATTTTGTTTAAATTTTAGACACTTTATACACTTATCATAGTTGATATATTGCTATTAAATATATATTTTTAATTCCAGTGCCGAACTTTTTTAATTCGATTTTTCCGATTCCTGTAAAAATGATCACCCTGTAATATTTTTTTAACATTCAGGTGCCAATTATAAAAGTACATGCATCACTAAACATAAACATGTAATTAGATTTTTGTCGCACCTTTATTGATTTTATTACAAGCGATTGAATTTGGCAAAAAGGGGAATTTGAAGAAAAAAGCTTTATTTGCTTATATTAATTGTTTAAATAATTAAGGATGGTCCATTTAAACTCGGTAAATAATGTTCAATATTGACAAAAAATTCAAATCCAAAGTTTTTTTAATTCCAAAGAAAGTGTAGAGGTACACTTTATAACAGGAATCATTAAACAGTTTTCTTTTTATTATTAAATAATTATTAGTAGGCCTAGATAGCACTCTTCTTTGTTGTCATAAACAGTAGAACTAGTCTACTTGGTTAACTTAGTCTGCAAATAATTATGACTTATAAATTTACAAATTAGGAATATACCGATATTATTTTTGTTTATGGATTTTGTGATGGTAATGGTAGACAAGCCGCAGAGGAATACAATGTTCGTTCTCCAAACAGAAGAACACCAAATCATCAGACGTTTTTAACTGTGTATCACCATGCAAGGGAGCACGACAGTTTTCCATCATCAAAAGTGGAACGAAATATTGTTCAAAACGTTGAAGATCAAGAAAATATCATATAAAATAAGTTTCCGACGAATAAGTGCCCAAGTAGAAGTTCTTCATCTGCGGATTTGGAGGACTCTATATAAAGAAAGATTACATCCGTATCATATTCAGCAAGTGCCAAGGCTTCAACAGGGTGACAATGTAAATAGGTTAGAATTTTTCCAGTTGATTATTGACAGACCGACTACATGTCGAACTTTATTCACAGACGAGGCCCAATTTACACTGGATGGCGCATTTAATTCAAGAAATTCGCATAACTGTGCCGAAAACAATCCTCACGCTATAGGAGAAGCCCATTCTCAACATAAGTTCTCGGTAAATGTTTGGCATGGTATGATTAACAACAACCTGATTGGCCCACATATTCTTCTGGCCAGACTAGCTACAGAGGTTTATTTACATTTCTTACAAAATACTTTACCTGGTTTAATGCAAGGTATTAATGTGAGAGAACAATACTTTCAGCATGACGGAGCTCCTCCTCATATTGGCGTTGAGGTTAGACGGCATTTGGATAATGTTGGATAATGAGTATCCAAACAGATGAACTGGATGTGGGAGACCTCATCCTTGGCCGGCTAGATCACCAGCTCTCAACCTCGATTATTTTCTATGGGGATATCTCAAAACCGAAGTCTACAGTGTCCCAATAAATACTAGCCATACTTCAGCGAATTTTCTTCTGTAGTGACCAAATTATAAACAATCCTGTGTAAATTAGAAAATCTACCGGTAATTTAAATAAGCGCCAACAAAAATGTATGGAAGCTGGAGGCTCTCATTTTGAACATTTGTTCTAAGTATTTGTAATATTTTTAAATAATTGTTGTAAATAATTAATGTGGTCATTTTTAATTATTTGGATAATAATTAATGTAAGCAAATAAAGCTGTTGTTTTTCTTCAAATTCCCCTATTTGCCAAATTAAATCGTTTTTAAAAAAATCGACAAATGTGCGACAGAAAATCTAATTACTTGTTTATGTTTAGTGATGTATAGACTTTTATAATTAGCACCTGAATGTTAAAAAAATATTAGAGGGTGATCATTTTACAGGAATTGGAAAAGTCAATTTAAAAAAGTCCGGCACTGTAATAAAAAGAAAAATTATAATAGAAATCTAGTAATTGAGATAAGTGTACAAAGTGTCTAAAATTTAAACAAAATCCGATCAGTAATAAGGACGTCCTGGCCAAAATAAATTTAGACCAAAATCAGTTTATCACTCTGTATCTCAAAAATTAAGAGCGACAGGAAAATTCAATTGGCCGTTTCTGAATACCCAAGTGGTCCTCGACCGCTCCTGGAAGTATGTACAGTCCCTCATGAAACACCCTGTATGTATATCAAATTTGTAAACTAAATTTTAGTAGCCTTTGTATTCAACTCGTACATAATCAAACTTTATTTGACTCACGTTTCTTATTAACAAAACTTTTCCAGTAAAGTCTGAGTAGCTGAATAAATCGCTATTGTACTGTGCATATCAAATTTTGCTAGCTGACAAAGGTAATAAATACTTCAATTATCAAAGCATATAAATAAATTCTAAGACAGGAATTCGGTTTTTCTTAGAATTTTCGATATCTTCAGGATTCCTAATACCAAAGATTGAAAGACGTATTTTTAGAATTTCTGTGTCTATCTGTTTGAACGTTTGTTGCAACTTAACTCGAAAACGGCTCAACTTTATTTGTTAAATTTTGTTGCCTAGATATTTTTCCAACATAAAAAATAAGGTTATTCCATATCAGATATGGTGGGGATATAGTAAAAAATTATGTGAAAGTGGAAAAAGTTGTAGGACCGGATCGTGTGCGACATTGAGGAAAAATGATGTGAAAGTAAATAATGAACATCGTGAAAAATGTAGGCAGATGGTGGAATGTAGATATACAGTTAGAAAATGGGACAAATGAAGATGGGTCAAATTTATGGGTATATAGTGGAAAGTGGTAAATGTAGTGAAATAGGGTTGTAAAAAGTTAGGGCAAGATAGTAGGAAAGTGAGCAGGATAACTGAAGATCATGGGAACATGGGAAGTTTTATACCCTTCCGTTTACGAGGACGTTCTTTAGCCGAATCAATCTAATCTCAGTCCACTTTACGATTTCTTCACAGTGCAAATAAAAATGAACATTCCCTTCTTCGCTTGTCGAACTATTGTTGTTTTATCTTCATTACAATATTTAAATCTCACATTAAATAGGCCTCTATAATCATCCACTTTCTCACCATGTGAAAGGCGTCTGTAGACCCAGCAGAGTATCTAAAACAGCTGAGGGTAGAGCCTTAATCATATGTTTTCATAGTTCTCTCACACCATCAGTTCCCGACTAATATTAGTGCAAGGTAATCAAACACTGTTATGTACAACCAATGCAAGATCAATGAACTGAGGTTTCGGCTTTTATCCAACGCCATCAGGCGCAACTGTCGGAACATTACTATCCACTATTTTTTCATAGAGAATTTGACAAATTAATAATTACTTAGCTGATAGTTGTCTATACTAGAAAGTTGAAGTGAGAATGTGTCTTAAGATGTATAATAATATGTTAGAACCTGCAATGCGATTGAATATTATACATATACATTTTTGTTAATGTTGTCCATCGCACTATTGTATAAGTTGTCCCAGTTAATGCCTGACGCTCAAATTTCTCTTTAGGTTTTAAGACTTATATAGGTTAATTTCCATTGTAACATAGCTTTTTGAGAGGAATTCGAATATTCAGGTGTCAAAATGATTAGTATAGTTTGACACCTGTCCTCTAGAAGTTTACTACATAATTGGCATCTTGAATTTTCATCAATGATTTAAGGTTATTAACCGAGAAAAATACGAAAGGAAAATTTCTATTGTTTTTGAAAATGACTTTCTCTTATTGTCTAATTATAGTGTTCCGTGTGAGTGCGAAAACATTACGTATGTGAGTAATCTAGACCTTTCAACACAAGATTTGGTGAACATAGAAATTATGCTAGAATGTTGCCCATCCTTAAAGACGAAGTAAGTAATGGATAAGATAAATATAATTTAATGTCTCACGTGACTATGGAAATACATAAACAACCAACGCTTTTAAGAACGGAAGTAGATAATGTTCCAAAACGTTAACTGTCTTTAGTGTTCGATTTCAGTTTTTAGTTTATAACATTGTTCTAGTTTATATATTTTTTGGTGTGAGATACTTTGTAACAATCAACTATTCAAGAACCAACCTTTGTCTGATCCATTTGGTGCAGAGATTTTTTCAATTAAATTTTCTAAAATTTTTCAGTAGCAAAATACCCAATAAAAAATAAGAGAAACTTCCTCTTAATACATATATTGCGAAAAGGCTACCCAAGTAGAGCTATAATAACAATAGTGCTATGAATTTTCACTAAATAATGTTCTGCAGAACCAGTGCATTTAAAGCAACGAAATAATCGTAATCATATTCATTCGAATATGATTACGAAATTTAAATCTCATGATATTGCAACCGACATATAGTTATTGCGAAACATATACATTAAGAAAGTAGCTGTAATGATACAGGAACCAGCGTACATTTATCTGGCACATTTGTAACCGCTAAAGACGAGAAATTTTATCGGTGGTGGAAACTTCACTAAATAACTCAAAGTATTCTTTACAATTGTTAAAGAATTTGTATCAAATCAGTATTTTCTGTATACATTACTTGCCACTAGTAAATACAAAAATACAATTGGCACACATCCTGGTCAGTGGAGGTCCAGCGAAAGACATTCTAAACCTGCAAGCTATGTCACCAGACATGCACAAGAAGTCTCGAGCTGATTTCTCTTTTATCAATTAAATAGTTATTACAAAAATACGATCGGCATACATATCGGTTAGTGGAAGTTTAGAGGCATATTATTAGCGGTACAGCGACAGATATTTTAAACCTGCAGGGTGCCTACTTTTAAGTCTTGATTGGTAAATGTTGAGCTGATTTTTTTTTGAATTAATTAGTTTCGTTTATAAATCAAGTTTCCGTCATTAACAAAAATTATCATATCACTTTCTTCATCTGCCATGCTCTAAGGGATAGGATTAATAAGGTCTCAAAGTTGGGGTGGGAATGAGCAATATTCGGCTGTAGTTCTGGAATCTAGGACCCAAATGATCTCATGACTATAGGAAAAATATTGAAAAAATATGACTGACAAATTCGGATTGTTGAAATCGAAATAACAGTATTATTCTGAAATAGACAAAGAAAATAACAAATAATTCAGTGATGAACAAAATTAAACAGTACAGATAATTACTTAATTAAAGGCTGTCATCGAAATCAGAATGCTATGATTGTTCGTCACCATAATTATTATAATCAACGTCATTGTCATCATCATCGCCTTGGCATTCGGAGACAGGAGGCGGAACTACAAATCTAAAGCGTCCTTTGTCAAGTATTGGAGTTCTCTTTTGGGCAGATGCCTAATTCTTGAGTATCCTGTAGAAAAAGGACTTAAAGTTGAACAATGACAGTCGTATTTATTTGGCAACCTCTTTGATACAAATTACCTTTGTTGAAAAATATGATATTTTGATTATTCTTTGCGGTATAGGTAACTCAGTCTAGAACCACACGGCATAGTAAAACGAAAGGCGCAAAAAATCGCAATAAATTTAAATGTCCTCTAAATCTTTGATAATTACTCATTTTAACCAAGCAAGCAGAAGTACTCGATATGGCTCGATTCACACCTAAAATTTTACCTATTTATACACAAACTTAGTATTTATAAATAAAACGTACAATTATTATTTACAAATGTTTTCATTCAACAACGTTGGTATAATATTTATTTAATAAAAATATTGAAGATGTAACACGTACCTGAAGTAAACAGTATAATTCAGAAGAATTAACATCAGAACACAGCGATTAAAGTTTACTTAAGAAATCGGCTTAATACAACGTGCGTGCGAATCTCTAAAGATAGCTGAACTCAACTGAAGGGTGCGGGGCGGTTATACATCCTGAATATTCGCCGTCATAATGCGTTTAAGTATTGTCTCCACTAACGTTATAACCGCGAGTGAATTCGCTGTATTTTGGTTTTGACATTAATACCAAATAGGTTCCTTAAACCTACTGTGCGTCTCTAGCAGTCACAAATATGTTAGGTAATTGCACGCTAGCTCTATTACCATAAACAAAATAATAAATATTACTCTAACGGTTCCTTCTCTCAATTTTTGATATGGTCACCTCTATCTTGGATATTGCCACTTTAAAAATACAAAAAGTAAACTGTACAATTCATTCTATAATAAAACATGTTAATAATATCTCCGAGAGTCCTTCTGTTCTTCTCTATTTTTTGCTAAAATGAAATAAAGTTCAAAGTAGGTACCTATTAACGCAATAGTAAAATTTAATTTCATTCAATTAGATTAAAGTCTCTCGGTACTCTGAGGACATTAGAGAGCTCAGTTCACAAGAATTTAACGCGCTTCCTCGAACATCGGTAGGAATTTGCAATTTGAATTTAAAAGATTCCATTGACATTCAACTTTAGAAAAGTTGATAGCAGAGCCGTTTAAAGACAGGCGGCTAATCCCGTCTTGTAAATATTACAATATTAATGGGACATAAGAGTCAAATGATGCACTAATGACACTAATTACTATTTCCACGATTTTTTAAACGAAATGCTGAATAATTAGACATTGGGGTATAAGAGATAGAATAAAGCAACAATATCACAGGGTCACAAAAAAGGATTTTGATTCAGCTTTCCTGAAGCATTCTGACGCGCTGAAGTCAATTTTGAAAGAAAACAATTTCTTTCTTGTCAGTTTTCCTCTACCAAACCTTTTATCCCTTAAAAGGGGCAAACGTGGGGTTCTATTCATAAATCGACACTTAGTAATACTAATAATAATAGTGATAATAATAAAACGCTCTTATTAAGGCGAAGTTAGCCGTAGGCTACTCGTACACTTAACCTTAAAGACTAATAGACTACAATTTTTCTTATTTTTAGTTCGAATCTTCCAGCCCCTATCACTTTTCACTATCTCCTTAGGCAGGGAAATACTGCATTGTTATATATCAATCAACATTTGATTGCCAATAAATTTATTTTATTTGTATTGTAAAGTGAGGTAACAACGGAACAAAAAATGAATTTATATTTCTACACATGGATAAAACATGATTTATTTCAGGTAAAATGTCCTCAAGTTTTACTTTTTTTAGACAGATTAAAATAGAAAATAATGGGGGAAGTTGATGGAGTGCTGTGTTTGTGGTGTTCATTAAAGCTTTGGTGAAACAGTAGTCCATTGCCTAGTCGTGAATGGTGATCAGTTTGAGTGTTTCTTAAATGGTCATAGGGGTCATAAAAAAAGACAAAGAAGATGGGGTTGACAAAGATTACTTTGGTAATGTTTTTACTTAAGAGTTGATTCATATATATAAGGTCAAGTTTATTCAAAGATTTAGGGGCTACTATTCAGCGTCGCACTGGGACCAAAAGGGCATACCGGGCAAATTGATTTGAGGGTCACATATCAAATTTTTTAATATGTTTTTTTTACATACTCATCCTCTAAGTACTTTTTAAAGTTAAGTATCCCCTTATAGAAAAAATAGATCGTTTTTTTATTTATTTAAAAATAAATATACATAAATTTCTGTTAGGTACATAACATGATCAAAATAAAATATATCCAATAATAAGCAAAAAAAAAAAAATATGAATTATTAATTTAAAGTGGGCAACAAAAACGCAAATCTAGATTCTAATTTACAAAAGCGCAGCTCAATTTTCCGTGAGTGATTTTTTTTTAATTTATTCCACGAGTATAGAAAATATTTTGAAATTTTTACTTATTTTGGCCCCACTGCGCTCCGCCGCGCCGCTTCACTTGTTCAAGCAGGTAGAAATTACTACTATAAACGTAAACAATCTGTTTTCCAGTGTGGTCATGTCTTTCCGAGTTTCGAAATTAAACCAACTTACTGGACGCTTTGAGATTGAGATTTGCGAATGTATTAATGTCACATGGTTCAAAGGAGTCACATTTTGGGTCTATAGAGGGGCCACACTTTGGGTCTTTAGAGGGGCCTACCGGGCATTTGCCCGGTTGCCCGGCGTCCCAGTCCGACACTGCTACTATTGTCCCTCAATTAAATTTCAGAAATAATATTTATGGAATGATAGAGTCGGGTACAATTCAAACTGACGTGTGTCATGGCCGCTAAAACGTCTGAACTAAGATTTTATTTAAAGCATAAGAAATACCAGTAGTTCTCAAACAGCTCTCAGCAATGATATCACTAAATAATTTTAAAAATATATAAAAGATACTATCATAAAATGTTAAGATTATTAATTTAGTGGAATTCTGATTATACAGTGTCCATAAAGTTGGCTACATATGGGAAAAAATTGTATTTTTTACATTTCTAAAAAACTCTATTGGGGGTTTGTTTATGCATGACACATGACACAGTTGACGGTGGTACCGAAAAATGTGTCAAATTGTTCAGATATCGAAAAATTTTATGAAGAAAAAGTGCATATAGAATACAACAAGGACTCCATATAGTCGCGTCATCTTAGCATGAAAAATCTGAAAACCTCAGAAGAAGGTACAGGGTCAATTGACTTAATTCTTGTTGCAAAGAGTTCAGAAAGGCATATAAAAAAACAGTGCCTTTTATTTTTTGGCGGAAATGTTTGGTTTCATTTCTTTTCCGATAATTGGCCAATTTAATCAAATTAATTGAAAAATTTGTTATACACAATATGCCATATAATTAAACGAAAATGGTTGCTCGGGGGTTTCTGGGGTCGCTGATCACCGATCTGAAGTCTAATTTGGGAAATTCAAAATGGCGGACCGGAAATGGGGCCATCTTCCAGAAGAAGAATGAGAAAGGATATCTTGGCCTTGAAAATCTATACTCGGGAGTTTTCGGGGTCTCTGATTACGAATGCGAGGCCTGATTTGGTAAATTCAAAATGGCGGACCGGAAGTAGAGTCAATTTATCAGGAAAAATTCATATTTTTTCGTTCTTGGGCTGAAAATGAGTACTCAGGGGCTCTTAAAGGTCGTTGATTACGGATCAGAGGTCCAATTTACGAAATTCAAAATGGCGGACACGGGAGGAACAGTCAATCTCTTCGGAAAACCTCGTATTATTTACTTTTTCGGGCTGAAAGTAAGAAAAATAAAAAAGTATTTCCTGAAAAATATACTACTTCCGGTCCACCATTTTGAATTCTCCCTAACTGGACATCAGATTCGTTATCAGCGATAACGAGAATCTCCGAGTCCCCCCCCCACGTTCAGCCCAAAAAAGAAAATAATACGAGTTTTCAGGAGAAATAGAGTGTTATTCCGGTCCGACATTTTGTATTTCGTGAATTAGGCCTTTGATTCGTTATCAGAGACCTCAGAAACCCCCGAGTACTCATTTTCAGTCCAAAAGCGAAAAAGATACGAGTTTTTCTTGATAAATGAACTCTACTTCCGGTCCACCATTTTGAATTTACCAAATCAGACCTCAGATTCGTAATCAGCAACCTCGAAAACCTCCTAGCACAGATTTTCAAGGCCAAGATATCCATTGTCATTTCTTATGGAAAATGGCCCGATTTCCGGTCCGCCATTTTGAATTCCCCAAATCGGACTTCAGATTGGTGATCAGCGACTTCAAAAACCCCAGAGTAACCATTTTCGTCTAATTCTATGGCATATTGTGTATGATAACAAATTTTTCTATTAATTAAATTAAATTGGCCATTAATATTGGCCAATTATTGGTCCAAAATTTAAACCAAACATTTCCTCTAAAAAATAAAAGGTACTGTTTTTTCTAAATGCCTTTCTGAACTCTGCCACAAAAATGAAGTCAATTGACCCTGTACCTTTTTTTGAGCTAAAATGCCAAAATGACGCGACTAATATATATATATATATACCTACCATTAATTACTATATGAAAAATCATAAACTCTTGTGTCTATTTCACAAATATTTGATTAGTTTCGACAAAAACTGTATGTATTTTAGTTGAATAAAGGTATTTGCATATAAAAAAAGAAACGAACCAATATAGTATTTTTTAGAAATCTCAATCATACAAATTTTTCCGATATGTAGCCAACTTTACGACGGACACTGTAGGTATATAGGTTCGGGCACAAATGAAACTGATAACAAAAAATGAATTGCCCAATTCAGTCAATAACAATGAGTGATCAGAAAAAGAAATCAAAGACTAATATTGCTACAGTCCAGCAAGAGACACGGGAAGGTTTGGGCATTTCTTGCCAGGAAAGGATAGGATCGTAGTATTAGTAGGGGAAACGATGTCAGTAAAAATAAAATATATCATATAACAAAACAAAATCTGAAATCTCTATGAGAATAACGAAAATAAATTATTTTTCTTTTAGCGGTAATAAATAAAAATTCTAGTTGACAAAATAAAAAAAGACACATTTTTGGGGAAAATAAAGTTTTAACAAAACTCGAGGCGCAGTTTAATAAAATAAAAATTATAGGACGAAAATTATTAACTTTTAATAGAGCTTAAATAAAAAAAAAAAAGTAGAAGAGTGCTGGGATCTATCCCGCACCAACCCCATTTATATTTATTGCATCGAGCATCTTACCGATTGAGCTAGGCTAGCTACTTTGTTCTGCCTTAAGACGTGTACTATGTACGTAATAGAAAATTGTAAGACTTAATGGTTTGATATTGTCCGTTTAACGGATGAATATCCACTATTTACCACTAAAAATAACTTAAATATTTCATATAAAGACGTTTTTCATATTTAGAGTGGTGTTAGTTCACGGAAATAAATAATATTCGTCGTCAAATCACACAGTTTGAGAATCGCTGAGCTTATGACTATGTTTCTCACTCCTCAGTGTGCATTTCATATTTCCGTCTCAAAAGAAGTGGGAAAGAATCTTGGTAGACATACATTCACAATGTCTTTAGGCTATGGCTTTAAGTTTGTGTGCAAGAGATAGTGAAAACGTATGTGCAATATTAATTCATACAACGGTCTTTTTAAACTTGACCTGACTCTAGGTGTAAAGTTAATAAAAACATGAGGTTAATCATCAGAGATCGGGAATTTTATTTCGGTGCCAGAGACGGCTTTCATATAGACGTAATATTATATTGCAAACATTTACTGAAACAATCAGAAAAATGAAGAAGTGTTGAAATATTTATTATTGCCAGCTACAATGTATTTTTGGTAATAAATTTAACTTCAAAACGGTAATAGTTCTTACAAAAACATATAAAACATAAATAGTAAATAAAAAGACAATTCTGAAAAAACACACTTTCCTTCTGTCTAATGTGTGGCGTGTTTATTTTGTTTATTTTCATATTAATTAAAAATGAAAACCCAATTAACTGCTGGCAACATACATTTTTCCCAATAAAATAAACCAGTTTTATATAATATCAAGTCATACATAACAACGTTAAGGATTAATGGCATAGAACTGCCATGTACCGTGTGCATTACGGGATAAAGTGAATTCTATTTCATTTTAAAATGTTAATACTTGTAATCTACTTTTACTGGAAATCTACTACATTAGTGAAACGTACTGACAATTACTTAAAAACATAGTTGATTTTTTATATTTTCAGTGGTTAAAGGCATTCGACCTCGACCGAATGTCAACATTAAATTCCAGTGTATGGAGGCACTTTTATGTTTTTTACTTATGCGGTTTTATATTCTTTAATTATATGACGCCGCCGAAATTGTGAAATATTTCAAAGTCGCTTTTTATCTACACTGTGGCAATTATTGGCATTTACGTCAACATTTAATAAAGGGAAAGGGTAGACCATCACAGATCGCAGTTTTGCAAACCGTAGTATAAATCTAGCTATATGTTCGTACATATGTATCTACAAACCTAGTGTGAAATTATACAGAGTCGGCTGTATACAAAAATGTCTAGTGCTTTTCAGGCTGCAAAAGACTTGTGGATTCACGATTTTCTAGAACTGCAGTTTTATGGAACAGATCTTTATTGTAGTAGTTGCAACAAAACAACTTCTTGGATATCTAAAGCAGATATTAATAGACATATTTTCTCACAAAAGCATATTAGTGCTAGTGGATCTACTGATAACAATCAACGTAGTTTTAATTTAGATTTAGGGGAAGTGATGGTGGGATGTAATATACCGTGGTCAAAACTAGATAATCCACTTTTTAGACAATTCTTGGAAAGGTGTATTAGTGGCAAATGCAACAATGTTCAGGTGATGTCGGAACGACACTTAGAAGAAAATATGTATCAACGGAGTGTGATAAAAAGTACAAAGTAAGAAAAATTGCATCATACTTGAATAAAAATCTTTCCGCGCCGGCAGAGTCAATCCTGACCTTTACGTCACCTAGATAAAATTCCCGATCTCTGTTAATCATACACAATTCAAGTGAAAATACTCGAAATTGTCCGGCGGAAATTTCACAAATGTCTTTTGAAGCAACTGGAACACATGTCCTACTGAATGACTTATCCGTTGGAATTTAAGGATCTGCGCCCTATTAGTATTTTACCTGTTTTATCTAAAGTAATCGAACGAGAAATAGATAATCAGTTACGTGAACATATTTCTAAATTCAATATATTACCAGAACTCCAGTCCGGTTTTCGCCCTTTGCATAGCTGTGAGACAGCCCTGCTGAATATTACAGATGATATTTTGAGGGGAACAGATAGGAAAAAGGTTACAGTATTACTGCTTATCGACTTCTCGAAGGCATTTGACACCTTAAATCATGAAGTGCTACTTTCTGTTTTAAATTGTGTAGGAATGACTGAAAACGTAATTAGCTTTTTTCTTAATTATTTCTCTAACAGAATTCAAAGAACTAAAATCGACAATGACATACCTTCTCCCCTTGAAATATCATCTGGAGTACCACAGGGTTCAATCCTAGGTCCCCTTTTGTATACTCTATACACGTCTGATTTTGTAAAACCACTTCAGCACTGTCACTTTTATGCTGACGACACGCAGCTATATTTATCATTAGACCCCTCCGAAACTGAAAACGCAATAAATAATTTAAACACTGATGTTGCGGCTATTGTAAATATATTTAAGGGCCACTCATTAAATATTAATGGAAATAAAACATCTATGCTTGTTTTTGGTCCACAAGTTGCACGGTCCTTAGTATTCCAACAAGTTCATGTAAATGTGAATGGACAGCTAATTGCACCAGTTAACCATGCCAAAAATTTAGGACTGACTTTTGACACACATCTGAGATTTAAAGTTCATATTAATAACTGTATACGTGTGGCATATATGAATTTAAAAACTATATACCAAAACAGACTTTTCCTAAACAAAAAAAAAACAAAGAAATCCTATGTGAGTCGTTAGTATTATCCAAATTTAATTTCGGTAGTGTGATTTATGGCCCCTGCATCTATGCTGAGGATGCCCGCAGAATACAGGCAATACAGAACTCCTGCTTATGACTAATATTAGGTATTAGGCGTGGGCAACACATCTCACACAAGCTTAAAGAGGTAGGTTGGTTAAATCTGTCCAGGCGACGTCAACTGCACTCCGCATGTCTATGTAAAGAAATTATACAAAATAAAATACCTGCATATCTTCATAAAAAAATAGCATATAGAACAGACGTCCATAACCTAAATTTGCGACATAAATGTACACTCACCCCTCCCTCTCATCGTACGGAACTATTCAAAGCCTCATTTACTTACCAAATCACTAATATATACAACTCGATTCCAACGGCCATAAAAAATAAGTCTATTATATCCTTCAAGCGTCATTATAGGCAATTATTATTAGCAGAACAGGGTAACTCCTTGAGTTGTTGAATAGAGAAAATAGATCTGAGCATGCCCTGGACCAATGTTATTCCCTTTCCGTGTTATATAATTATACGTTACTTGCAGGTGTGTATGTATGTGTGTTTATGTATGTGTAATGGATGTCGGTATGTGTATTTGTGTATGTGCTTATATGGATACGTTTACTAGTGTACAGCTTAAGATGAACAACAGAAGTCATGCAGCGCATGACTACCTGATCTTCGGCTTCTTCCAATAACTGTATTCTTTTTTTTGCAGAAACTGTATATTATTTAATTATTTATATTTATATTGGAAATAAAGACCTTTTATTATTATTATTATTATTATTATTATTATTATTATTATTATTATTATTATTATTATTATTATACAAATGTGACATGATTACTTTAAGGGCACGTAGACAACCTCAGTCCATAATGTAATTACATAAATTGCTAAATTCAATATCTGACATCTTCAAACATTCAATCAACCTTCGCCTCTTACGCGGTTTATTTAATCGTCACCAAGAATTATTCTTCCATGCAAAACGATATTGATATATTTGTTACTACTAAAAAAAAACTAGTACTTAGCTAATAGGCAATTACGATTATGTTTGTAATAAGGATGTTCATTTACAAAAGTAATATCTCTTCAAAACCTCTATAATTTCCTTATTTGCATAAGGATGAAACCAGATACTTAAAGTTTGACGCATTAATCGTAATATTTATATCCAAAATTTGTCTCAAAGATACGTTTAATATACATAGCCGGCTATTTCAAAGCAAACTCATTTGTCAATAAGAATATCTGATCAATTTTAACAAACAGTTCCTTGTGCGGTCACCGGTTTAGGTACCGGCTCTCGATCGGCGAAGTTAAGCAACGTCGGTCGGGTCCAGCACATGGATGGGTGAGTTCTCGTTCAGGTACCTCAATCCATGTCAATAGCCTTGACTGGACTCAGACGGCTTGGCGAGAAAATAGAAACGAAGGGCTGATAACTTTACCAAGGAGCTCCTTATCAACATGCTCGAAGTCTTGTAAGTACCATGTCTGAATAAGGAGCCCAGAGGTACAAAAAAGGAGTTACTAAAATAGGCCTATACTGGTCGCAGTAGGCAAGGCCATCCGTCAGCTCCTCCAGCTAAAATCTAAAATATTAACAAGCAATGTCAAAGTTGTATAATCAATAAAATAAGAAAAGCATTTTTTATAATATAAAAAATACTAGCACTTGGAGAATAAAGAGAAAAGTAAGTGTTGTAAGAGGGAAACATTCTAACATTATTAAATCATATGTATAACAATTAATATTATTCATACAATTTGTGTTACTTTATATTACATTTATATCTGCCACTAGCAAAATCACACTTTGAGATAGTATATTAAATTACCATAAGTGTAAAATTTGGTTCATTTTGAGCTCTATAAACACTGTAGAATACTCCAGTATTTTGTATTTCCCTCTAAAATCAAAAGATTCTTCAGAAAATATAATAAAAACAATGCTTGACGAGTCCACTGAATAGCTAAATACATAGGTAAATAAGTAATATTGATGTTAGAAAATCGGCAGTACTCGAACAATGCCAGGCACCATTTCCCCACTTCGCGGAATATATTGTTATTTTCCTAAAATACTAATTTTATTAAATTTTCTAACATCAGCAGTGGGATTCGCTCACGTGTCCGTGTAGTACAGTACAGTGTAGTGCAACCAGTTATTTTTGGAATAAGTACATGCAGTAATTGGACGGTATGGTCTACTGTGGTATGGTACAGAAGGCTAGAAGATGGTCGTCGGTCGGTAAATGATGAGTCCTCTTATTAAACCAATCACCTATGCCTGAGGAAATTGACAAGTTGAGAGGTATATTCGAATACTCTTTGGAAAGGATGGGACCTAATCTATATGATGAATGCTGGAAAAATGTTGGTATAGTCAATGAGTCAATTTATAGTCACAAAAATTGTAGGGTACAAGCGGTATGAGGTCAATGGCAGAAAAAAATGTAAAGGTCGCAAGTTCCTACTGTGGTGTAGTAGAATCCAAAAATTGAAAGCAATGGACTAACTGTGTTAATGGTGATTTGAAAAAAAATGGGATAGCCTGGTCTGGTTTGCCCAGTAACGTGAGGAAAATGGTCTGGTCTGCCCAGCACGATACCATAATCTGGTTTGCTCAGTAAGGTAAGGTGATCTGGTTTGCCCAGAACAGAACCTTGGTCTTGTCAGTCCTGCCAGGTGTGGGACCATGTTTGACCTGATCAAGCAAACAGAGTGTCCGTAGTTTTAAGGGGATCGACGACCTGATCAGTCGGAGTACGCGAACCTGAAAGTGAGTTGGTGTTCTTGTGAATCTGTATCTGCACTATCTGCACAAGGATGGTTTCCACTCACGGGCATTATGATTAAGTTAGTGTTAAGTACTTAGGTAGCCATTACGATTTTGATTCAAGCTGAATCATGCATGAGGACTTCCACGTGAATGAAAATAACCACGAGGCAATAATTATGAATAACTAAATATTTTTGTGCTTTCTATTGTAGGAAAGTACAACTTTCTCGTTCCAATTGTCATGTCCACGCGCGGACGCTGGTCATCAGGAAAGGCCGTGTTAGAGAATCTGCAGTACTCGAATTATGCCAGGCACCATTAGACATGTTTATGGAAAAGGCACGTTCGATGATGACAACGGAGCCGAGAGGATTTGACGGAGGGAATGAGGACACTTAGATACGCATGTGTTATTGTTTCTATTCAACTTGTATTATTTCTTCACTTCGCGGAATATATTGTTATTTTTCTAAAGTACTGGTTTTATTACAATTTCTAACATTGACGAAGTTATTGGCATACTGCGTCACTCTTTTCCATGTATTTATGATTATATCCAATAATGAAAGTAAATCTAATAATTAAATGATTTTTGATTATATATGAAATAATTATACACATTTATATACCTCTAATAGTAATTTAGGTCACAATCACGCATATGTATTAACAAAAAATGTACATATCATATATACGTCTATCACATGTAAAGTAGGAACTAAAATTTACACAAAACAATAATTCTTTGCCAAAAACAATGAAACCTTTGAAATAGGAATAAAAGTTAGACACATGTACTTTTTCTTATGGCCTCTTGATCATTCTGCATCAGTAACAGCTGTCTGAAACAACTAAAGAGTTATCCGAGTCCAGTCGGTGACCAGAATTATTTATAAAGTTTCATCATTACTTATAATGAAACCAGCTGACGGTTGTATTCTGGTGCTCCTCCTTGTCATTTATTTGCTTTCAGATTTCTACTATGCATTGAATATTAAATACAGGCTCCTCAGTAGGCATATTTCGGGTCTGTCGTAACCTAGAGTGCATATCCAATATTTCTGTATTCATATATTTCGCTAATAATTTACGTATTTTTTGCCATTTTACTTTACGATTAGCTCTGTAACCACTTGATAAATCGTACATCGTAGTTTGTGGCTGTCAATCTTAGTTATTAATACTTTAGTTAACGTAGATGCCTCAGAATTAAAGCTACTTATCATCCACCGATCGTTGGGTAGCTAATTTGGGTCGTACCCATTTATTTATTGTAATTCTACCTATAGCTGGTTCAAATAGTAAAAAGTAGATCCAGGGGCGTGCGGTTTCGCAAATTCCATAATTTGTTTTGGTTGTTATTTATTTATCTATTTTCTGCAATAAGTATTTCACCTGTAATATCTTATTTACTTAAATTTGGCAACATCTCACCTTACATTTCGTTTTCACTTCTTTAATAAGTAATTAAAAATCGTGTATATAATATACAAAACTATTCGGAGCGACGCCACTGCAATACGTACTGATGGAACGCCTTGACCGAATAGCTGCAAGAGAGATATTAACACATTCAGTGCGCAATTGAAACTTAGATATACACTTAAAATTAACCATAATTGAGATAAAAAGTGAAGCAGTACCTTGGAGTAGTAAATCCGATCATTCGTTTACGGTCCTTAAGAAGATGACTTTAATATATTTGTCTCTGCCTGCAACAAGTGTACACAGCAAATGCTTGCTTTCAGAATCCGGAAATATAATTAGCGACTACTGAAATCTCTTAACTCGCTTAAATGGGATAAAGTTAATATTTACTCATCACAATTTATTAATATCTCATTTTGACTATTAATATTGTACTTAACAGATATTATTGTGAGGTGACAATTTATTATTACTTCCACATCCACGTAGTGGATTGGAAGTATAGTAATCGTAAAAAAAATTTCAAATATTTTTGTTCTTGAAATAGGTTTAGAATGTCATGAAACGTCGAGATTTGAAATTTGAGCGAAAAAATTTTTTCTGTCTGTCTGTTGGTCTGTCGATCTGCCTGTCGGCCACTTGAAATTTTATGTATGTACTACCAGCCAAGGCCTCAGATTATTTTATAATATTTTTCAACCCTCCATTACCCCTAGTCCATTATTAAAGGGGTTGGTAAAATAAAATTGAGGTACTCATATGATACACGTATGCATTATAACGGCACCTGGAACGGGCTAATATTTTGAGATCATTCCGTTGAAGGGTTGGGGGTTAAATAGGGGAAATAAGTAAAGTAAGCTGATATGAGTACAGAAACTTGAAATTCTGTGTATGTACAAAAAGCCAAGGCCTCAGATTCTTTTATAATATTTTTCAACTCCTCACCACCCCTACTCCATTATAAAAGGGGTTGGTAAAATAAAATTGAGATATTCAGTTGAAATTTGGTACACGTATGTATCATAACGACATCTGGAACTAGACTATATTTTGAAATGATTCCGTTAAAGGGTTGGGGGTTAAATAGGGGTAAATAGAGGAAACTAAGTAAAGCAAGCTGGTAAGAGTACAGAAACTTCAAATTCGGTGTATGTACTAGAGACCAAAGCCTCAGATTATTTTATAATATTTTTCAACCCCCCAATACCCCTACTCCATTATTAAAATTGAGACATTCACTTGAAATTTGGTAGACGTATGTATTATAACGACATCTGGAACTAGATTATATTTTGAGATGATTCCGGGTTAAATAGAAGTAAATAGGGGAAAATAAGTAAAGCAAGCTGGTAAGAGTACAGAAATGTGGGTTTTCGTGTATATACTAGAAACCAAGGCTTTAGGTTTCCTTCTAATATTTTTCAAACACCGCCACCTCCGCTCCATTATTAATGGGATTGATAACGTAAAACTGATATATTCACTTGAAAGTTAGTACACGTATGTATTGTAATGACATCTGATTGAGATGATTCCATAGAAGGGGTGGGAGGTGGTAGTTTGTGAATAGAGGAAACAAGTAGGGTAAACTAGAAACTTCATTTTTAACGTATATGGTAGAAAGCAACGCCTAAACCTTTTCTATAACATCTGTCCCAAATATTATTAAAATTCTATGATCAATAATTCCACATACTAGAGTGCAAGTCTAATTAAAATGTTTCCTTTAAAGTGACTTGGATGAAAAATCTCGATGTGGAAGTAGTGATTCTAAGGAATGCCGCTGTTTTTTTATTTAGCACACCAAGAAAGTTATATTCATTTATTTTTTGTCAAATACAAGTAAAAGAGAATATTTGATTATCTTTCACAAATCTTATTTCTTTATAAATATATACCTAATTTTTCAATAAAAAATATCTGAGTATTAGCGGGATATTCTTTCAAACTCCGGGCAGATCCAATATTTGGTCGTGTAGCCGAATTATGTATTATTACAGCATATAAAAAGGGTTAATTGAATCATTGTTTGAAAATGACCTAAAAAGGGTTGAAACTGCAGTCACGTTTTTGTGCAAATATAGTGGTAAAAAAACATAGTAGCGTTTTACTCAATTTCGTTATTGTTATAGATTACCACAGAGTAACGGCTTCCTCAATCAATTTCCAAAAAGGGTTTACTTATATATGCATTTATAACTTATAAGCAGCCAACTGGGGTTGATTACATTAGATTAGGTTGATAGTGAAATTGTAATTTCTTAAGGCTAATTTATTATCGATCAAGCATTAAATTCAGACATAATTTCTTGCCCTTGCAAGCAGGTTTCGGATCGGGTTAGGTTAATGCTAAAGAGAAAGCTGTTTGTATTGTACTTCAGCTTGATTGGTATGTAATGGATACAGTTATATGAGCTCTTCAGCTATTCAAGCTAAAGACGTTATAATGAGGAAAATGATAATGATAATGACGATGGTCATAATTTTACATAAAAATTGTAATAAATATTTCTCTCACTTTCTAACTTGATTTTATGGATAAAATAAGTATATGTCAATTAGGACAGTTTACCCCTTTGCTAGAAGATTATATATATATTTCTGTCCTGGATGCGCAATTTTGAATATGCCCTAGTTTACATTATTTTGGACCTCATATCAGCATCTTCAAAAAAGTAAGTATAAACAGTCTTAATTAAAAAATAATTATCAACATTTTACGTATTATTTGTTTTCTTACATTTGGGAGTAGTTTTAATCGCTTGGGGGTAAAAGTCGACATTCTTTGTTTTTTAACATTATTCTACATAGCCTTTAATAGTATATTACTCAACGAGCATATAATGAGGCTATTATTTACGAGGGTGAAGTTTAAGTCACGAGCCGCAGGCGAGTGTTGTAAATTACCACAGCAAATAGTAGCGAACAGCCATTTATATTAGTACTTATTATTTTCTATTTAGCACACCTTTCATTTATTTTTCGTCAAATAAAATTAAAAGATAATATCTGATTATTTTTACAAATCTTAGTTCTTTAAACGTATGTACCTAATTCTTTAATAATAAATGGCTGAACATTAGCGGGCAGGATATTTTTTCAAATCCGGCCAGATCCAATATTCGATCGAATAATGTATTATTACAGCATATAAAGAGGGCTTACTTATATGTGACATTACAGTTTATAAGCAGTAAACTGGGAGTTGATAGTGACATTGTTATTTCGTAGGGCTAATTTATTATAGATTAAAAGCATTAGCCTCAGATAATTCGTTGAAAGAAATGTCTTGTCCTTACTTGTAAAACAGGCGTCGGATTAGCTTAGGTTAAGATTAAAGAAAAAGCTGTTTGTATGGTACTTCAGCTTAATCGGTACGTAAGTTATGTAAACACTACTTCACATATTCAAGCTAAAGATAATATAATAAGGAAAATGATAATGACAATGACGATGATAACGATTTTATAAAAAAAAATGTAATAAATATTTCTCTACTAATAAGTTTCATTTTCTAACTTTATCTTGTCTATAAAATAAGTATATATGTCAATTAGGGCAATATACCCCTTTGCTAGAAGATTATACATACTTCTGTGCTGAATGCGCCAATTTGAATCCACCCTTGTTTAGATAACACAGTTCCATAAAAGAAAAGTTCAGAACAGTGAACCAGATCCATGCATCCCTATGTATTTTCGATCGCTTAATCCGAATCTGAGGTCCAAAAAATTGTACATTCCCAAAATCATAGAAACAATAAATACCCCTGGAATGGGGCAAAGACAAAATTAAGCTACGAGAATAGCTGATACATCATAATCAATACAATTATACAAATTAAGGTTAAATGAGAAGCGAAAACTACCTCCATTTGTAAAAAAATTGATTCAAAACAGCAATGACAGCTGAAATAGCTCGAAATGTCTAAGTTTTGTTAAAGTGTATCAGGTCCGACCTAATCTTCATAAACTACCCCTATAGTGTTGAGCACAACCACCCCTAAGTTTAATGGACACGAGAAAAACAAGAAAAAAACGTAAAATCCAACAGGATTTCTATTTTCATGGATGCTATGATTGCTTGAAATTGCGTAGTACTCTAAAATTGAACTTACCTACCATCAACATCCTTCAGTGTCAACCCTTAGAGATGTGAGAACTACCCCCTATGTAAGATTTAACTATAAAAACATACAGTGACTTCTATGAAAATTCGAAACACTTGCGTTGTGTGGAAGTGAGAAGAAACTAGACAACGTTCGACGCTGTGCCTGAAAACCATCCCCATGGGGTTGCGAGATGCTACCCCTATATCCGTAGGATGCTAGAGAGAAACTAACTGGATATGTATTCTTATGGATGGTATGATTGGCAAAAATCGTGTTGTACACTTGAAGCTTGAAACTCATATCCTATCAATGTTATTGAGTAACACGCCCAAAAAGGATGTAAACTACCGTCATTTAAGATGCAACGAAAAAAAATGTGCAGTGACTTCTGAAAAAGCTATACTGTTGCTTGTAAGTCCGGTTAGTTACTCTCTGTTTCTCCACCATCCTACAGGTATAGAGGTAGCATCTCGCAACCCCATGGGGACTATTAAATATGTATTTAATTTATTTTCTTTTCATTTCTCCAATTCATGATATTTCGGGCAACTAGTTTAATTGGGCGGTTTCTGCAGTTTTCCTTACATCTGGCCGTGTCAAAGAAATCTTGCTTTCACTTTCAGTATTCGTTTGTACAGTTACATTACGCTTTTTGAGAAATATGTAAAATTATTGTAAACATTATTGACGTTTAAATTTAATCTGACAGCTGTTCTTTTGACACAAGTGCCTACTAAATAAAATTTAAAACCGAAATTGTATGATGAAAAGGGTCTGAAATTTAACTTAAAATATTCATAAACTTCATAATAACAGTAAAACTGTTCACAGAATCGCAATCATATCTATGACAGTTAACGAATAATTCCATTTAACGTTTCAGAAACTGACCATAAATTCTACTAAAAAGTTGCGAGATTGAAGATGCACGCACCTGATTAATCATTAATCATTATTAGATAGTGATAAATGATTAATCATTAGTAGAAGTAAATAATGCAAATAATTATGATTAAATAAACATAAGCATAATTGATATATTACAAAACTGTCAAAGGGTAAGACAAAAAGTTTCATGTCTGGTTGAAGTTAATAGCAGCTTTACGCTGACATCTCGTATTATTATTACTATTTTTTTCCGGTTTATCCATTGCCGGACAGGGCTTCCATGCTTTCCGACCAATACCACAGAATAGCCGCGCCGGCCATAATTACAGCCACCCCACACGACCTGTGGGGGTGACTATAAATACCAGAATCGTGTGCCGTAAGTAGGCGGAGGGATCCCAACATAACCGCCTTCTGCATTTGGCCTGCCAGCCATTCTGCTGATTTCTGGCAGATCGGTATGGTCTTTAGTTCCGAGAGTAGCGTAGGCTTCATATCACCGAGTACACCGATTATTAGGACTACCATCTTGACCGAGTAGTCTGGGTATAGCACTTGGAGCTCGTACTGGAGATCACGGTATTTGGCCCGTTTCTCCTCCTCTTTCAAAGTGATGTTTGGCTCGGCAGGTGGCGAGAACTCGATCACAAATATCACCTTGCGTTGATGGTTGAGGAGAACTATGTCAGGCTTGTTGACTTGAATTAGCCTGACTATCGGAAACGAGTAGTTCCAATAAATTCGGCACCGCTCGTTTTCGACAACGGACTCGATGTCCCCGGGGACGAAAGGCAGCATCTATCCCGTACGAGTGTCGAAGATGCTAATACAGCACTCGTAACTCCGCGTTATGGCGATGGATGTAGGCCGAAATTGCATACACGGACATGCGGAAAGTGAATGCAAGAGTGATTCCGGCACCTGACAGCAGGTCCTGCAGTTTATATCAGGAACCTCTACACCCATTAAGCGGCTTCGGTAGACCAGCGTGTTAATTACATCGTCTTGACAGGCCACAATAAATCCCTCGAATGTCAGCCTTGTCGATAAACCCAGTGTGTCTAGGTTCTTATAGAACACCCCGTGCATGGGTTTATCAACATGCTGCCTAAACAGACGTTCCTGTTCGGCAGCTTTTATCTGGGCCTTCAGACGAGGTGGCTGAAGTTCAGTGACTGAATCTGGGTCAAAACCGCGCCGGCCTCCTCGCCTGTCATCGAATACGAGACCAAGTTCATCTGCGGCCCTCTTTGCCGCCTTAAACAATCCTGCACCCACCCCTGCATCTTCATAATGTCTCACTAATTGCAGGAGCGGGTCTGAGCTCTTAAGAACATTACATGCCTTCCCAGTGCTACTCTGCCGTGCATACACTACACCCCCAAGAGCCCCCCCCGATTTCGTGGGAGGTACACACGAGGGACAGACGATCTAGGATGAATATTCATCATATTGCATTATCATTATTATCGTTGAAATACAGAAGTTTGACTGTTGTTACGACTTCATTGACTGCAGAATGTGACAATGTACTTACTTATATTTAGTTTTGCTGGGTCCCAAAAAACTTTGATTACATGCTACGAAATAAAACGTATTCATCTCACACTCAACAACGATAACATTCTTTTCACTCCTCAGGTTATAAAATAAATACAATTTTAGGTCATGATGATATGAAAATTATTTTATAAGGAGTAAAAAAAAACTCCTTGTAAAAGTTGATTATAAATAAAGTTTTAAATTACTTCCTGCACAGTATGCCTTAAAATGGATTCTCTGCCACTGACCTCGTCAAATTACTTAATATAAGGGTGAATGAAAATTTCACCTCAAATACGGAAATCAGTAATCTGTTCAGCCTGCCTATTTCCGCATTTCTAACAGCAGCTACTAAACAAAGGATTTATGTATGTAAAGAGGAAATAAATGAAAAACTATTTTAGGTACAAATATCCTTAACAGGTTTATTTTAAAATTTCCTCTATATTTTAAAAAAATCGCTGCGTAAGAAATCACTACTTCCACATACAGATCTTCCATTCAAGCCTCGAACGAACGAGAATGAACGAGAATATTTATGCTATATTAGCACTACAGTAAGTGACAATTATTGTTCATAGAATTTTAGTATAGTTAACTCCATATTTATATTCCCCATAAAAACTCAAAGTTGTCGACCGAGATAATATAAGGGGAAACCGGTACATGCTTTATTTTTCTACACTATATTAAATAACAAATATAATGCATTAATTCATAGATAAAACATTATTACTCTTATGTAAAGTATGTTCTGGCATGACTAAGATAAGAAATAAACGGAAACATGCCTCTTTTAGTGAAGACTTCTAACTCTTGTGACATAGTTACGGGAATCACCTCAACTAAAAAGGCGTAGCTAGGCAACAGAACTTTGAATTTATCTGTAGACGTGCGGATGTTATATCATATCCATAAAGTTTTACCTATAGTACTTATACACATACAGTTTGAACACCAGCTCTCCTGCTACAAATGTGGCATATGCTTCGTTTTTAATAAAAAAACCGCTGCCTAAGGAATCACTACTTCCATATCCAGATTTTTCATCCAAGTCACTTTAAAGGAAACATCTTGACTATATTTGTACTCTAGTATGTGGAAATTACTGGTCATGGAATTTTAATAATATTTGGGGCAGATGTCATAGAAAAGTTTGAGGAGTTGGTTTCTACCATTTACGTTAAAAATGAAGTTTCTAGTTTACCCTACTTATTTTTCACTATTCACAACCTATCACCTCCCACCCCTTCAATGGAGTAATCTCAATCAGATGTCACTACAATACATACGTGTACTAACTTTCAAGTGAATATCTCAATTTTATGTTAACAATCCCATTAATAACGAAGCAGAGGTGGTGGAGTTTGAAAAATATTGAAAAGAAATCTGATGCCTTAGTTTCTAGTATATACACCGAATTCCAAATTTTTGTACTCTTACCAGCTTGATTTACTTATTTTCCCCTAGTTACGCCTATTAACCCCAACCCTTCCACGGAATCATCCCAAAATATAATCTGGTTCCAGATGTCGTTATAATAAATACGTCTACCAAATTACAAGTATCACAATTTTATTTTATCGACCCCTTTAATAATGTCGTAAGGGTAGTGGAAGGGTTGAAAAATATTATTAAAAAATCTGAGGCCCTGGCTTTTAGGACATATACCGAATTTCAAGTTGCAGTACTCTTACCAGCTTGTTTTACTTATTTTTCCCTATATACCTCTACTTACCCCCGCTCCTTCAACGCAATCATGTCAAAATATAATCTAGTTTCAGATATAGTTATACTACATAAATGTACCAAATTTCAAGTGAAAATTTAAATTTAATTTGATCAACTCTTTTAATAAGGGAGTGGGGGTGGTGGGGGGATGGAAAATACTAATAAAAAAATCTGAGACTTTCACTTCAAGTATATACACCAAATCCCAAATGTCTGTACTTTTACCAGCTTGCTTTACTTATTTCACTTATATGCCCTTATTTAACTCCCAACCCTTCAACGGAATCATCTCAAAATATAATCTAGTTCCAGATGTCGTTATAATACATATGCGTACTAAATTTCATGTGAATATCTCAATTTTATTTTATCAACCCCTTGAATAATGGAGTAGGGGTGGTGGGGTGCTGAAATATATTATTAAAAAATCTGAGGCCTTGGTTTCTAGCACATACACCGAATTTCAAGTTTCTGTACTCATACCAGCTTGCTTTACTTATTTCCCCCTATTTACCCCTAAATAACCCCCAACCCTTCAACGGAATCATCTCAAAGTGTGATCTAGTTCCAGATGTCGTTATAATTCATACGTGTACCAAATTTCAAATGAATATCTCAATTTTATTTTATCAACCCTTTTAATAATGAAGTAGGGGTGGTGGGAGTTGAAAAATATTATAAATATTCTGAGACCTTGGCTTCTAGTACATACACCGAATTTTAAGTTTCTGTAGTCTTACCAGCTTGCCTTACTTATTTTCCCCTATTTACCCCTATTTAACCCCCACTTCTTCAACGCAATCATGTCAAAATATAATCTAGTTTCAGATATGGTTATAATACATAAATGTACCAAATTTCAGGTGAAAATTTAAATTTATTTTATCAACTCTTTTAATAAGGGAGTGGGGGTGGTGGGGACATGGAAAATACTAATAAAAAACCTGAGACCTTCGCTTCTAGTATATACACCAAATGCCAAATTTCTGTACTTTTACCAGCTTGCTTTACTTATTTTCCCCTATATACCCTTATTTAACCCCCCAACCCTTCAATGGAATCATCTCAAAATATAATCTAGTTCCAGATGTCGTTATAATACATATGCGTGCTAAATTTCATGTGAATATCTCAATTTTATTTTATCAACCCCTTGAGTAATGGAGTAGGTGGTGGGGGTTGAAAAATATTATAAATAATCTGATACCTTGGCTTCTAGTACATACACCGAATTTCAAGTTTCTGTAGTCTTACCAGCTTGCGTTATTTATTTTCCCCTATTTACCCCTATTTAACCCCCAACCCTTCAACGGAAGCATCTCAAATTATAATCTAGTTTCAGATGTCGTTATAATACATACGTGCACCAAATTTCAAATGAATATCTCAATTTTATTTTATCAACCCTATTCATATTGGAGTAGGGGTGGTGGGGGGTTGAAAAATATTATAAAAAAATCTGACGCTCTGGCTTCTAGTACATACACCGAATTTCAAGTTTCTGTACCCTTACCACTTTGTTTTATTTGTATTCCCCTATTTACCCCAAATTAAGCCCCAACCCTTCAACGGAATCATCTCAAAATATAATCTAATTCCAGACGTCGTTATAATACATACGTGTACGAAATTTCAAATGAATATCTCAACTTTATTTTATCAACCCCATTAATAATGGGGTAGGGGTGGTGGGGGGTTGAAAAATATTGTAAAACAATCTGAGGCCTTAACTTCTAGTACATACACCGAATTTCAAGTGTCTGTACTCTTACAAGCTTGCTTTACTTCTTTTCCTCTATTTACCCCTATTTAACCCCCAACCCTTCACCGGATGTCCTCAAAAAACAATCCAGTTCCAGATCTCGTTATAATGTATACGTGCACAAAAGTTCAAGTCAATATCTTAAACCGTTCTGGAGAAAACGTGCGGACAAAAAAAGGTTACAGACAGACAGACAGACGGACGGACGGACGGACGGACAGACAGACAGGCAGACAGAAAAGTTTTTTCGCTAAAATTTTAAATCTCGACGTTTCATGACATTCTAAACCTATTTCACGAATAGAAATTTTTGAAAATTTTTTTGCGATTACTATACTTAGAATCCACTACGTGGATGTGGAAGTAATAAAATGAAAATCCTGAGAGCTCGCAGCACTTCCGGTATGATTAGAGCAGCTGGCTAAAGTGTGTTGTGTGTTTAGTATACCTGGTTACACTGTCCACTGTGTAACGTGTTCGATCCCTAGTAATATCGGAGCTGGGGGCATTAACTACATGTTCACAATTCTTTTACAAATTTGCGAAATTTTCCATACCAACTTCATGGGAAAATTAATTTTCTTGGAAGCACGTACCTACTAATGTTAATTTACATTCGTATCATCTTTCCAAGTTATAACAAGATAAATAATATGAAGATGGTAGAAATATGCGTAATGTGTTGGTAGTCATACAGTTTACAAGGTTACGTAAAATAAAGAAATTTGTTCATTCTTTGTCATCTAAATGTCTAACCAGAAATTAAACCTACCTGAATAGATAATTATATCTTCGTTATTTCTTAATATAAAGAACTATGTTTTGTTCTTGTTTAGAAAAAAGTTCAATGGGGTTAGGTAATACCCAGCTTTAAGTACCGCTTCGCCCAAATCGTATATGTAACTGATTTTCCAGTTGAGCGACGAATTATGCCACTTGCACATAGTAAATAACGAATAATTTGTAAATGAGAGATCATTGTAAATACTAAGAATAACAGAGGTCCTCCTACAGATCCCTGCGGTACTTCGACAATTTTTTCAAATTTTACTTTATTTTTTATTATATAAATAAAAATTTATTATATACACTCCATCATTCTTGAATTTCGAATATATTTTCTCATATTTCCTTCAGCACTACTAGGGTTGGCGACATTGGATAAATAATGAATTAAGATGGATGTCTAAAAATAAATTTGAAACAAAAATTACTGTCAGATTTAGTCTGAATAAAATAAATGATGACTTTCTCACTTGTTAATGAAGCTTCCTTTAGATACTCGCGTGTTTATATATTTATGAGGCGATTCTTTCAACACTAACCTTTCATAATTGAAGTATTTTATGAGTTTCCATAAAATACCTGTTTTAATGAAAATGGATGTCCTTAATACCGATCTATTGATTCCGAGTTTAACTGTATCCAGCACTAAAGAACAAATGCTTATTACTTCCACATCCACGTAGTGGATTGGAAGTATAGTAATCGCAAAAAAATTTTCAAAAATTTTTATTCGTGAAATAGGTTTAGAATGTCATGAAACGTCGAGATTTTAAATTTGAGCGAAAAAAAATTTTCTGTCTGTCTGTCGGTCTGTCTGTCGGTCTGTCGGTCTGTCGGTCTGTCTATAACTTTTTTTGTCCGCACGCTTTCTCCGGAACGGTTTAAGACATTGACCTGAAATTTTGTACACGTATATATTATAACGAGATCTGGAACTGGATTGTTTTTTGAGGAAATCCGGTGAAGGGTTGGGGGTTAAATAGGGGTAAATAGGAGGAAATAAGTAAAGCAAGGTTGTAAGAGTACAGAAACTTGATATTCGATGTATGTACTAGAAGTTAAGGCCTCAGATTTTTTATAATATTTTTCAACCCCCCACCACCCCTACCCCATTAATGGGGTTGATAAAATAAAGTTGAGATATTCATTTGAAATTTCGTACACGTATGTATTATAACGATGTCTAGAATTAGATTATATTTTGGGATGATTCCGTTGAAGGGTTGGGGGTTAATTTGGAGTAAATAGAGGAATATAAGTAAAACAAGTTGGTAAGAGTACAGAAACTTGAAATTCGGTGTATGTACTAGAAGCCAAAGCGTCAGATATTTTAATAATATTTTTCAACCCCCACCACCCCTACTCCAATTTGAAAAGGGTTGGTAAAATAAAATTGAGATATTCATTTGAAATTTTCTACACGTATGTATTATAACGACATCTGGAACTAGATTATATTTTGAGATAATTCCGTTGAAGGGTTGGGGGTTAAATAGGGGTAAATAGGGGAAAATAAGTAAAGCAAGCTGGTAAGACTACAGAAACTTGAAATTCGGTGTATGTACTAGAAGCCAAGGTCTCAGATTATTTATAATATTTTTCAACCCCCACCACCCCTACTTCATTATTAAAAGGGTTGATAAAATAAAATCGAGATATTCATTGGAAATTTGGTACACGTATGAATTATAACGACATCTGAAACTAGATTATACTTTGAGATGATTCCGTTGAAGGGTTGGGGGTTATTTAGGGGTCAATAGGGGGAAATAAGTAAAGCAAGCTGGTATGAGTACAGAAACTTGAAATTCGGTGTATGTACAAGAAGTTAAGGCCTCAGATTTTTTTATAATATTTTTCAACCCCCGCACCACCCCTACCCCATTAATGGGTTTAACAAAATAAAGTTGAGATATTTATTTGAAATTTCGTACACGTATGTATTATAACGACGTCTGGAATTAGTTTATATTTTGAGATGATTCCATTGAAGGGTTGGGGGTTAATTTGGGGTAAATAGAGGAATATAAGTAAAACGTTGGTAAGACTACAGAAACTTGAAATTCGTTGTATGTACTAGAAGCCACAGCGTCAGATTTTTTTATAATATTTTTCAACCCAACCACCCCTACTCCAATATGAAAAGGGTTGATAAAATAAAATTGAGATATTCATTTGAAATTTGGTACACGTATGTATTATAACGACGTCTGAAACTAGATCATAATTTGAGATGATGCCGTTGAAGGGTTGGGGGTTAAATAGGGGCAAATAGGGGAAAATGAGTAAAGCAAGCTGGTAAGACTACAGAAATTTGGGATTCGGTGTATATACTAGAAACCAAGGCCTCTGATTTCTTTCTAATATTTTTCAAACTCTACCATCTCCGCTTCATTATTAATGGGATTGATAACATCAAATTGAGATATTCACTTGAAAGTTAGTAACTGTTCACGTATGTATTGTAGTGACATCTGATTGAGATGACTCCATTGAGGTGGTAGGTTGTAAATAGTGGAAAATAAGTACGGTGGAGCGAGCGTAGAGACGTCTGCATATACTCGTATTTCGATACGCAAATGCAGCAACGTCGGGCGCGGTTAGTACTTGGATGGGTGAGCCTCTCCAGGGAAACACAGCGTTCTCGCTCCGTCTTCTAACGGCTTGTATATCAGCGCATGCGTAGAAGGTATGTAACTTTAGGCGGGGGTTACATAGTGGATATACCATCCTTCGGAGGGGATGTAAAGCAGTCGGTCCCTTGTCTATTAAATGTTAGGCAAGTAAAAGATCCCTACTCTTCGATAGAGAAGAGGTTCGGCAAAGTTTCCAGGTAAGTGATTAAAAAAAAAAAAAAAGTACGGTGAACTAGAAACTTCATTTTTAACGTATATGGTAGAAACCAACTCCTCAAACTTTTCTATGACATCTACCCCAAATATTATTAAAATTCTATGACCAATAATTTCCACATACTAGAGTGCAAATATAGTCAAGATGTTTCCTTTAAAGTGACTTGGACGAATAATCTGGATGTGGAAGTAGTGATTCCTTATTTTTATTATAACTCTTATAATTCACTGAGTCTGATTAACGAAATCACCTAATATGAATATCTATTTGAATTAAACCTAGTTAGTAGGTAACATAATGCAATAAAATGATTTTTGTAGGATGCCCTACGCAAAGAAGTTATATATACCGGGTGAGTCACGAATTGCGCTCGCCCCGATATTTCCTAAAATATTTGGAATAGAAAATTGAAATTTGGAGGCCTTATTACACGACTAAAATGCCATCTTTTCAATAAAAAATCAAGTTTGGTGCACATCTGGTTTGACCGGAAATGCCCACAACTTTCGACTTTTAAATAGAACACCCTATATATTTTTACATTTTTGGAATCTTGAGGAAATTTTGAATACAATACATCCATTTTGGTCACTTTTTGACAAACATTAAAAATTTTATTAAAAAATCTATTTCTGAATCCAGAGTGCTGTGGTGCCCAAAATATATTTTAGTTTGTGTGCTACGTTACTATAAAAATAAAAGGAGCAATATGATTGCATTACTTAATTCTCTAGAGACGTTTAAAATTTTTAAATGTGATTTTTACCCGCTAACTCGGTTTTTTTAAATGGGAATTTAATCGTTCACCATCATTTTTGAATACCTCATTTTCATACGAATCTAATGATACCAAAATTTTGAAAATCCGCTCAGAAATATTTGAGATTTCAGTCAAAATACAATGCAACCAAGCTTTTAGAAACATGCGGCTAATAGATAATAGATTAGTGGGCTTTGGAAACTAAAATGGCACATTTCTGTGTAAATCTGGTAACCTAATAACATTGGAAAAATCATAGTAGCCATTGAATGTAATAAAACAATATCAGCTGTCCGACAGATACAAAATATTAAATGTTTGATAGCTCAAGATTGCCTATAACTACACGAGTCTGTCTGACAGCTGATATTGTTTTATTACATTGAAATAGATTTTTTAATAACATTTTTAATGTTTATCAAAAAGTGACCAAAATGGATGTATTGTATTCAAAATTTCCTTTAGATTCCAAAAATGTAAAAATATATAGGATGTTCCATTTAAAAATCGAAAATTGTGGGCATTGCCGGTCAAACCGGATGTGCACCAAACTTGATTTTTTATTGAAAAGATGGCATTTTAGTCGTGTAATAAGGCCTCCAAATTTCAATTTTCTATTCCAAATATTTTAGGAAATATCGGGGCGAGCGCAATTCGTGACTCACCCGATATATATAGAAGCAGATATGTATTTATACGTGTGTTGATAACACCTCATACTCAAGTTCAGATATTCCATTTTATAACAATTTCTTTCTTTCTGACAAAAATTAACAGCTCCATGGTTATCGCAGTCACACTCATTTCAAGATGACAGATAAATGTAAAACCACAGGCTATTTTTGTTCTCAATTACACCACAAACAACATATTTTTTCACTATTCTTACGATTCAACGAGAATAATTGTTTAAACTTACACAGCAGAAAAATAATCTTTAGGTAGGGTAGGTAAAACAGACACAGTTCTTAAATTACCAAACTTCACTTGTGTCTTTGCAGTCACTCATACCACGAGCATGAACAGGCTGCACAGAGACAACGCCATATGCAATATTGTGCCTTAGAACAAAATGGTGAGAAAAAGGTATGTTGGACATGTTGACAACAGTATTGTATGCCTTTTACACTTCATCTCGGCTTCTATTTATCTCTCGAAGTGGCTATTCGTACGGGTACCCGTACGAATACAATTTTTTTTAATCGTCCGGGTAGCCGGACAAATAGGAAAGGACGTCCCCATTCGTCCGGGTAGCCGGACAAATAGCCAGTTCACTTAAGATGTCCCTATTTGTCCAGTTACCCGGACAATTAAGAAAATAAATATTCGTACGGGTAACCGTACGAATAGGGACACCCTTTATCTCTGGACCTACGTAAATGGTTCCTATATATCTTGTTTTAACTTTTGAGCTACATAAAAATTTCAAAGCCAGGAAGAGGAAAGGAACAATGGACTTTTGATAATTTAACACATTAAAGTATTTAACTGTAATATATTTTATCTAATCTCACTATGTAATGTCAAATTTTAAATGCATTTTTGACATTACGAAATGTCACATTTTTCATAACTGTCAGTTTCATTACATAACTATAATAGTGATGTAATGAATTTTTACGTAACTGATTATTATTAAACCCATCATTTAGAGAAAAAACTTTAAGATTAAGACACAAAAAACACTTTATTATTAAAATGCAAATAAAAACTTCCCGGCATCAACATTTCTAATAAAACTTTCAAAGTTTTCTCTTGTTAAAGTGATAGATTTTTTAGCGTGATAACCTGCAGATTTTCTCTTAAACAATGCTATTAATATATTATATTCTTTATGTCAACGTAACTTTTGACAATTAATTCTGCCTTTAATATTGATACCTACTCAATATTTATATTGTAGATGCTTTATAGGTTTTCATCGCTTCGAAGTACGCTAAGAGAATTTTTTCACAAACATTTTTTCATTCCTTTTTGTTGACACCAATTCTCAAATTTCGTATATACTTCTTCATATATGTTTTTTGATTTACCAGGTATTGCTGAATTTACTGCTAAATTAGCCTATTATTTTATATCATATGGAATATCCACATCTGAATCAACAATGTTTGACTTAATTTTCTTAAAAAATTTCAGCAGATTGACAACTGAAGTTTGTTTATACAAATGTCAACCCATAGTATTGCTCAGGTAAAGCGATAAACACAAAATTTGTTTGTACGACTGCAAGCGTAGCTATGTTTGGAAGCGCAAAATAGAATTGAAAGTAAATTGAAATTTCTTTTTTATTATAGAGCGGGATTAGATAAAATTTTGTACTTAGCACCTTATGAAAGAGTAATTTTACTTTACTCACATAATTTGCAAAACTCGTTCGCTTTGCTCTCTCGTTTTGGCAAATATTACATTCGACAAGTAAAATTAGTCTTTTTAAAGCTGGTTAGGTAAATAACTATTATTTCTACATTCACTTAAATGAAATTTCAGAGAAGAAACAAAAAATTAAAGAACGTGTACAATTTTTAGACAGTTCGTTGTGATCGGAAGGATTAACTCATTTGTTAAGAAATGAGGTGAGCGAGATTTAGTATTTTCATTTTTATATTTTAATAATTTCTAATTTACAAATTAATTTTGTTTACAACGTGTTGACAGCGTTTGTTAATGTCATGGATAATTTTTGCTATCACGGTAGATTATTATTGCAATTTTTTATCAGAGAAAACAACGAAAGCAGTAATTATATTTGTTCATATTAACTTTTTTGTTGCCCTTGCTATATCTAAGATGTTTGGAAAACACTATTTAGCTTGAAGTTTAATATCAAATGCAGTTCGAATATTAACTCGCCAGTCTATTTATAGCCATTTTATTTGCACATTTAGAGCAGATTTCATTAGCTATAAATTTCCTTTTGTTGCCGTTAGGAGGAGTGTATTGTGGTTTCCTGGCCAAATATTGCTTTTCAAGGAACTAAGGAATTTATAAATACGCATCGTTGATTTAAGAGGTGAGAAAAGGTCAACAGACAAAATCTGAAAATGTTTACAATCTTCGGTTAGATCACTAAATGCTATTGTTATTTCTATTTGATTTAATTCAATAGTTTTTTATAACTGTACAAAACATTTTAATAAACATATCAGAAAAAAATGTATAGAAATCTATTTAAAAAATTGTTGAACTCAATTATTAAATAGAAATATCACCGTAAACAACTTCTGTCAGATTTAAAGTTTTTATTTCAAAATGCAACGTACAGAGTGAAGCATTTAAAAGCGACGCACCTTTATAACTTTTTTCTTTTTTGTCCGACTTGAACCAAATTTTACCAAAAGATAGAACAAAATAGGATCTACTTACGACCCAAAAGACATTCTCGTTTTACAAATGCAAAGCCACCTGCGGTACCAAAATATATGGAAAAAATAAATAAATCGTATTAGGCATTTTTTTTAATCGACAAATCGCTGCCTAAGGAATCATTACTTCCACATCCAGGTATATCGTCCAAGTCACTTTAAATGAAACATCTTGACTAGATTTGCACTCTAGTAGGTGGAAATTATTGGTCATAGAATACATACGTGTAGCAACTTTCAAGTAAATATCTCAATTTTATGTTATCAAACCCATTAATAATGGAGCGGAGATGGTGGTTTGAAAAATATTAGAAAGAAAACTGAGGCCTTGGTTTCTAGTATATACACCAAATCCCACATTTATGTACTCTTACCAGCTTGATTTACTTATTTTCCCCTAACTACTCATATTTAACCCTCAACCCTCCAACGGAATCACCTCAAAATATAATCTAATTCCAGATGTCGTTACAATACATACGTGTCCCAAATTTCAAGTTAATGTCTCAAGTCCATTTTATCAACCCCTTTAATAATGGATTAAGGGTGGTGGGGGGTTGAAAAATATTACTAAAAAATCTGAGGCCTTTGCTTCTAGGACATATACCGAATTTCAAGTTTCTGTACTCTTAGCAGATTTTTCCCTATTTACCAATTACCACCACTTGTTCAACGCAATCATGTAAAAATATAATATAAGATATCGTTATACGTGTAACAAATTTCAAGTGAAAATCTAAATTTAATTTTATCAACTCTTTTAATAAGGGAGTGGGGGTGGTGGGGGGATGGAAAATGTTATGAAAAAACCTGAGGCCCTCACCTCTAGTATATACACCAAATCCCAAATTTCTATATTCTTACCAGCTTGCTTTACTTATTTTCCGCTATCTATAACTATTTAACCCCCAACCCATCAAGGAATCATCTCAAAATATAATCTAGTTCCAGATGTCATTATAATACATACATGTACCAAATTTCTAATGAATATTTCAATTTTATTTAATCAACCCCTTTAATAATGGAATAGGGGTGGTGTGGGGGGTTGAAAAATATTATAAAAAACCTGAGGCCTTGGCTTCTAGTACATGCACCAAATACTCATACCAGCTTGGTTTACTTATTTTCCCTTACGTGGTATTTAACTCCCAACCCTTCAACGGAAGGTTCTCAAAATATAATCTAGTTCCAGATGTCGTTATAATACATACGTGTACCAAATTTCAAGTGAGCATTTCAGTTTTATTTTATCAACCCCTTTAATAATGGAGTAGTGGTGGTGGGGGGTTGAAAAATATTATAAAAAAATTTGAGGCTTTGGCTTCTAGTACATACACCGAATTTGAAGTTTCTGTATTCGTACCAGCTTGCTTTACTTATTTTCCCCTATTAACCCCTATTTAACCCCCAACCCTTCAACGGAATCATCTCAACATATAATCCAGTTAGGGATGCCGTTATAATACATACGTGTACCAAATTTAAAATGAGTATCCCAATTTTATTTTATCAACCCCTTTAATAATGGACTAGGAGTAGTGGGGGGTTGAAAAATATTATAAAAAATCTGAAGCCTTGGCTTGTAGTACATACATCAAATTTCAAGTTTCTGTGTTATATAAAATATCAACAAGTAACTTATAATATTTAGAGTCATATGAAAGTAGCCTTATCAGGCGTATCATATTTCATATGGCAGCTGCTCCTTTTGCTAACTCAACATCACCTGATTCACAGGCTCGTTCACAATATTCCTTTGTTCTAAGACTCTTCAAGTCAGCATTTTTAAAGTTATAAATATATGTAACGCAGCAATTGTACTTCAGTTATTATACTCACTTAGCATAGTTATAATACTCACTTTGTTGCTTTCACTTCATTATCAGGATAGTACGTACTATCCTTTAATTTTAAATAAAGTTTTTAAAAAGTTAGTTGTGTCGCTTGTGATCTAACAAAATTTGGCGCAGTCGAAAAGGATCTTCAAAACACCCTGTACCGGAGCCTAACTACCAGAAACTACCCGAGAGAATAAGGAGAACATCTGCAAAAAGGTGCCTAACTGGAGGGAAAGACTGGAAGAACAAGGAGCACTTTAGGGCAGGAGTGGTGAATTTCAATTCTTTAAGAAGAAAAAGAACCCGGACACAGCACACAACAACTCAACATTCAAAGAAACAATTTCTTCAAGCAACAAGCAACAAATCAAGCAACATTTCAACAATTAAAGCAACAATTAATTTTAAGAAGCAACCACACAAGAAGCAATCACTCAACAAGCAACAAAACTTTAGCAAGTAAGAAATCATCCCTGGTCGCACAAGTTGGTGTCTTCGACGTCAGACAGACGGAGCACGCTTTACGAAGTCGCATTCAACTACGAGACTCCACGGAGATGAAAACATTGATGTAAGTACAAATAAGAATCATCTCGTTTATTTTGTGCTTTACATTTAACATTTTTTCAAACCCATTCATTCAATTTATTTCAATTTACGTAACGTAAAATAAATAACAGCAGTTCTATAACCCAGATTAGCGAAAGTCTCATTAAACTTATCAAGAAATTTAATACATTCGAATATATCAGATTTCAAGTTCAAATTTTACAACACAGAAATATTTCAGAGTTAACATTTATTTTGCATTGAAACGCATTCCAAGCTAATCAGTAAATCATAAGTTTGTGAAACATTTGTCACACCAGTGCCGTATCATTCTGATTTTCAAATTTTTAATTAATTAAAATCTCTCTTTTCTTTAAAAAGTTAAATAATAACCTATTAAAAATGACTGACAATCAAGTCACTGGAAACGAAAATCAGAACGTTACAATGAATGAAACAGTAAACATCGAACCCTACAAGTTAAGTGAAATCTTTTCTATAATACCTGAGTTCGATGGGAACCCCATATTTTTGCATACATTTATCTCTGCGTGTGTTCATGCTCAAGGCATGGCAGTAGACGATCAGAGAATTTTAGTGACTCTACATATAAAAAATAAGCTTCGCGGAAAAGCGTCAGAGCTCATAAATTCGCGAAACCCTGCTACTTGGGCAGAAATAAAAAGCTTGCTCGAGGCGCACTTTGGCGATTCACGCGATCTAACCGCGCTTATACAGGATCTGCAAAGAGTTCATCAGTTGCCTAATGAAACTGCACTTATTTTTATTTCTCGACTTCAAACTCATAATGCCAAAATGCACGCCGCTGTGCAAAAACAATCCTTGACATTAGAGGAGAAAAATGCACAATCACGCCTTATCGAAACGATGACATTGAACACGTTACTTACCGGACTTGAACCCAAATTAGGTCAAATAATTCGTGCAGGTAACCCCAGAAATATGCTAGATGCTATTAGTAGAGTTAAGCGAGAACTCCAACTCTCATATTTCGAATCGCAAAAATTTCCTAACAAATCAATTAACAAAAATTCCGTGCAAACTCAGCAAAGACGTCCGAATCCACAGCAGTTTTGCAATTACTGTAAAAGAAATGGACATAATTTTAATGAGTGTCGCGCAAGGCAATTTTCACAGCAAAATCCCAACTACAGGCAAAACAATTTTGGTGGAACTCCAACACAATTCCCTAGGCCCAATTTCCAGCAATTTTCTAGGCCAAATTTCCAAAGTCCATCAAATTATTATAGCCCAGGCAACTTTGCCTCTCAACAAAATTTCTCACAAAATAATTCTTCACAACAAAACAGGCCTTCTGTGATAAGACCTAATCCAAATTATCAACAAAGACCTCCCAATCAACAAGCTTCAAATTTTAACCGTCAAAACCCTCAAAAAACTCATCACGTTAATTTTGATAATTACTACGATGCACAAAATTATGACAATAATTCTTATTGTGATCAAAGCTACCAACAATTTGATAGTTTTGAAAATTTCCAAAATAATTCTAATTTTAATAATGAGGTACATTCCCAAGAATATTTTACTGATAATGGGGATTATCAAAATCCACATACTTATAATCAACCAGACCAATACGAGAATCATATTGATTATCCACCAAATCAATACGAAAATTGTTCTGATTATTCATCAAACCCTCATACGGATTATTCTGTTAATCAACCGGATTTTTACCAAGGCCCGGAGTATCCTACAGATACTCCAACACAGCAACCGGATTCCCAAATCGACCAAATGTCGAGTCAAATTCAAACCATGAATTTAAAGGACAACCCCAGTCCGTCCCTGAACCATCTAGAACAAATTTTAATGTAATCTCGTATCCATCTCTAACTGTAAATTCAAGGAACCTCTATTATATTAAAGACATTACAAATAGGTTCAAAATGTTACTCGATACCGGTGCAGGTATATCAATATTTAAACCAAAGCTTGCAGAAAATTACAAACGCAGATCTCCCGAGAACGTTGTTATACAAGGTATAACAGAACAAAAAATTGCGATAACCGAATCTGTTCTTATACCTTTTACAGCTAATGATCCGCATAAAGTATACATTTGCGATTTAGACATCGAATTCGACGGATTATTAGGAGCCGACTTTTTCAAACATTATAGATGCGTTATTGACATGAATAACAACAAGTTAATTACTAACTTTAAAACTGTTCCTCTTTTTGAAGTAAATCGAGATCTACCGGAACCACCAATAAAAAATATTCGTAATTCTCAAACTCCAATTTCAAAAACCCCTCATGAAAACAAAAATCAAAATTTAATTTCCATAGAACCACGTATGGAAAAAATATTTAAATTAAAATGTCATTTGCGGAATACTGAGGCTATACTGTTAGCCCAGGAAAAAGAGAAAGTTCGCTTACCCAATGCTCTCGTTAAGGTAGACGAAAACGGAGAATTCTTAACAACGATAATTAATGCAAATGCCATACCGAAATCAATCGACTTTTCCAACTTAGAACTAGAACCAATTCAAAAATTTAAATCGATTTTTAATTTCAACACTGATAGTCCTGACCAACAAATACCGACAGACAGATCTTTTGAAATTCAAAATCAATTACGTTTAGATCATCTAAATGAAGAAGAGGCCGAATTAGTAACGCAGCTTTGTTTAGATTTTCAAGACATTTTCTATTTAGAAGGTGACAATTTGACATTTACGAACGAAATTAAACACCCGATTGATACGAATGATTCCCGACCTATATTTACAAAATCTTATCGTTACCCCCAAGTCCATAAAGAAGAAGTCAAAACTCAAATTTCTAAAATGTTAGATCAAGGTATTATTCAACCCTCGATTTCACCCTGGTCATCCCCTGTTTGGGTAGTCCCCAAAAAACTGGATGCCTCTGGCAAACAGAAGTGGCGAGTCGTAGTTGACTATCGGAAACTTAACGAAGTTACCATCGACGATAAATATCCTCTTCCCAACATCTCTGACCTTCTTGATCAACTAGGCAAATGCCAATATTTCACAACGCTAGACCTTGCATCTGGATTTCACCAGATACAAATAGACCCGAAAGATATCCAAAAAACTGCTTTCACAGTTGAGAATGGTCATTTCGAATTTGTAAGAATGCCATTCGGACTCAAAAATGCCCCATCAACTTTCCAAAGAGTAATGGACAATATCTTGTTAGGTATTCAAAATGAAAGATGTCTTGTCTATATGGACGACATTATTGTCTACTCCCCTACCATCCATGACCATATTTCACGTCTAACAGAAGTTTTCAAACGCTTACAAAAAGCAAACCTCAAAATTCAACCCGACAAATGCGAGTTCCTTCGCAAAGAAGTCGCTTATTTAGGCCATCTCATCACTAAAGACGGTGTAAAACCGAATCCCACCAAAGTTGATGCAATTTTAAATTTTCCCCAACCGAAAAATCCCAAGGAAATTAAGTCATTTTTAGGCTTAGCCGGATATTATAGGCGATTCATCCCCAATTTCTCTAAAATAACCAAACCATTAACGAAGCTACTACAAAAGGACATACCTTTTAACTTCGACAATGACTGTTCAAATTCCTTTCAAAATTTAAAACAAACTTTAACGACAACACCGATTCTCATTTACCCTAATTTTAACGATGAATTCATTTTAACCACCGATGCAAGTGCATTCGCCATTGGTTCTGTCCTTTCACAAGGCAACATAGGCAAAGACTTACCTATCGCATACGCATCTCGAACTTTATGCGCTGCGGAAACCAAATATTCCACGATCGAACGCGAGCTTTTAGCCATAGTATGGTCAGTAAAGCATTTTAGGCCATACCTGTTCGGCAGAAAATTCAAGTTGGTAACAGACCATCGACCACTTACCTGGTTATTTTCAATAAAAGACCCAGGAAGTAGACTCGCACGTTGGCGATTAAAATTAGAGGAATACGACTATGAAATCGTATACAAACCCGGCAAGATCAATAAAAACGCGGACGCGCTATCCCGAATTAAAATCAACCATTTTTCGGAATGTTCGAAACTTTACTCAAAAATTCTAGCCGCGAACGAAACTGACGAATCAGAATATGACGAACAAGACGATGACGAAAACCCAAACGAAAATGCCCAAATAACTAACGAGCAAATCGCTCAAGAATTCGATATTTTTGTCAATTTGTACAAAACAAAATCTCTAATAGATTATTCGAAAATTAAAACCTCCAACAAACAGCTTTTAAATAGAGAACACAAAAATATTATAACCTTTTTTCAGCAAGATAACTTGCAAGACCTACATCATAAAATAATCGAAGACATTTTCGAAGAACATCCGGAATTTTACAAAAATACTATCAATATCGTTTCGAGTAAATCAGTCAGGCATAGGAAATACTACATAGTCCCTCTGCCATTCGACGTTAAGTCTACAATAGAACATTTGTTTATGGTATTATATAAGAGACAAAACCTTTTAGATCTTTCCAAAACGTATTACGTTGAGAACAACTTAGATCTCCCTATTCTCGAAATGCTATCGTTCATTTTCGCAGAAAAGGACCTAAAAATTGTAATATGCCAAAATATCGTTCAGACCCCTGACGAAGATCAAATTCCGATCATTTTAGACCAGCATCACTGCGGTAAAAATAATCTTCACCGCGGAATAAATGAAACGATGCGGAGAATTAAAAATAAATATAATTGGCAAGGATTATCTAAAGATGTCGAAAACTTTATCAAATCTTGCGAAATTTGTCAAAAGAATAAAGTATATCGTAAGAACATGTCTAGTCCTTTGGTAATTACAGAAACACCAAGAACGCCATTTGAACGAATTAACATCGACATATTCCAAACCCCAACTCGAAATTATGCTCTTACTATTCGCGATGAGTTAACTAAATTTACCCAAGCTTATGCTATACAAGATAAATCTGCAAAATCCGTAGTAAACACCTTACTACTATATTTCCAGCACTATGGCACCCCTTTGAGAGTCCATTGTGACTATGGTGGCGAATTTGATAATAGACTATTAAAAGATCTCTGTACCCTATACGATATAAAACTAACGTATTCAAGCGTAGGACACCCTCAATCTAACGGATCGATAGAACGATTTCATGCTACCTTAGCTGAAATGATTAGGGTCCATAAAGCCGAAAATCCCGACGAACACCCACTGACTATTTTACCGTACGCAGTAATATGCTACAATAATTCGGTCAACAAAACTCATGGTTTTAGTCCATACGAATTAGTATTCGGACACACATCTTGTAGACCACCCGAAACGTTGTACAATCAAAAAGAACTGATAACTAAGTATGTTAGAGACCTCAACAATAGAATCTCGCATTATTATAAAATAGCACGTAGTCGTACGCTAGACCAAAAAGCGAAAGCGAAAATTCGTTTTGACAAACACATCCCCGGAAAACGACCAGATTACCAAATTGGAGACAAAGTCTATGTAAAAGAATCCCAGATCAAAGACAAGTTACAAAACAAATTTAACGGCCCATTCGAAATTAAAGAAATCTTTAAAAATTCAGCACTTTTATCTAACCCCGAAACGGACCAAACTACGAAAGTTAACTTTGACAGGATGAAACCTTATTTTGAAAATTAAACTTTATTTTCAGGTTTCTCTTGCTGTTCGGATCAGCAGTATCCCAATATTCAATAACGCCAATAAACAACACTATCGGAGTGTATTACCACCGAGACACTGACATTGTAATCTCCCACAAGAAATGGACGTTACTAGTACATAAGAACATTTCCACACTCAAGACAGCTATTGACAGGAACGACAAAATCTTAGATAAAATCTTCATTACTCTTGACCCGGCATATTTAGACATGGTAACCTTCACAAGTGAAGTTAAAACGCACCTTAGTCTATTAACGCAAATTTCTAAGTCCATAAGGAGTAAATTCGACGAAATACTGTTCGACACGAAACGCTACAAACGCGGACTCTTGAACGGTATAGGTTCAATATTTAAATCAATCACCGGCAATCTAGATGCTGAAGACGGCGAATATTATCTAAACTGTATTAATAAACTTAATAATGACGAACACCAATTGGAGAACTTACTTAAAAACCAAATTTCAGTCACAACATCAGTCATAAAGAATTTCAATGTAACTGTTCGACAATTACAAATTGACGAAGAGACATTTAATAATGATATAAAAGAAATCGAAAAACAGATCTTAAAAATCGAAGGCGAAACGCGAATAGCTTATACAAAATTAAAATTCTTAAGTATTTGCGAGCAACTCATGGCAAGCTATTTATTTATCGAGGACAATTTAAACGATATTTTAAATTCTATCACTTTTGCGAGACTCAAAATAATTCATACATCGATCATCAATCCCCAAGATTTAGTAAACTCTTTGCAAGAGATTTCACAAAACTTACAAAAGAATAATTTACCACTACCGATTAAATTATCAAAGGTTTCACAATACTTAGATATTATTGAATTAAAAGCTTTTCAGGTAAATTCAGAATTAATATTTGTATTAAACATACCACTAATAGACCCTCAAACATATTCTGTTTTCAAACTATTTCCCATTCCTATTCTGGATAATAGAACTGGTCTATCTCATATTTTATCAACTTCTCAAAAATATATCGCGAGAGATGATGATTCTTTGATGTTCATACCCATCACAGACCTCAAAGATTGCAAACCGATTCGTTTTAACACAAAGCTATGCCCAAATCTATTCGCATATCCAATTGACGACAATGCCATATGCGAAGCCCGTCTCTTCAAGAACCTCGACACACTACCCGAAAGCTGCCAGACGTCGTTCATCACCAGCCAAGGCTACAACGTCCAAAGACTAGAAGAAAACATGTGGTTAGTGATAAACGCGGAACCTTTACATGTGACCATTAACTGTCCCAAAACGAGTCAAAAAACTGACATAATCACCAAAAACTCAGTTATCAAGTTACAATCAAATTGCTACGCTTTCGTAGGCATTACTAAAATCCAATCCAGTGTAAATGACTTTACCAGTGTAAAAGACGATAATCACCCAATCCAGATTCCATTCGAGTGCTGCAGCCAAATCCCCGAAAACATTCGAGTGCCCAAATTAAAACCTCTAAAGTTAAATAACCTAAACACCGAGGACCTCGAAATCGCCAAACATAAACTGGACCAGTACTCAAAAGACTTAGACAATTTAATAAACGAACCTTTCGTTAATAAACACATTTCCTGGTTCACTTATTTCATAATTGTTCTAATTTTCGGACTATTATTTGTGTATGTAGTCTACAAGTGCAAAATACGCAGAGGAAGTTTGACCACCGATGTCTCTACATCACCCCCAGCTCCTCCGAGACCTAGTAAACTCTCCAGGACATTTACTAGCTTACTCCCTCAACGAAGACGACCTCCACTAAGAAGAGAAGACGAAGAATCCGAAGACATAGAACTTAATTAAACAGTTTTGTGCCTTTCATAAACTTTTGTACTGAGACTCTTCAGTGAAACTTATTCAATTTTATTTTTATACATTTTTATGCTTTTTATACATGCACTGTATTGCATTTTTACGCTTGCTATTTTATATTCTATATTTTTACATTTTATACATTTACAATTTTACATTTTTGCACCTTTTACATTTTTGTCACATTTTATTGTACCTACTCTGTTTTTCATATTTTTCATTTAATTTCAATTTCAAAAGTTGTTGTATAATCACCAACTTTTTCTATAAGGGGGAAGTTGTTATATAAAATATCAACAAGTAACTTATAATATTTAGAGTCATATGAAAGTAGCCTTATCAGGCGTATCATATTTCATATGGCAGCTGCTCCTTTTGCTAACTCAACATCACCTGATTCACAGGCTCGTTCACAATATTCCTTTGTTCTAAGACTCTTCAAGTCAGCATTTTTAAAGTTATAAATATATGTAACGCAGCAATTGTACTTCAGTTATTATACTCACTTAGCATAGTTATAATACTCACTTTGTTGCTTTCACTTCATTATCAGGATAGTACGTACTATCCTTTAATTTTAAATAAAGTTTTTAAAAAGTTAGTTGTGTCGCTTGTGATCTAACATCTGTACTATTACTAGCTTGCTTTACATATTACCCCTATTTACTCCCCAACCCTTCACCGGATGTCTTCAAAAACAATCCAGTTCCAGATCTTGTTATAATATATACGTGTACAAAATTTCAAGTCAATATCTTAAACCGTTTCGGAGAAAGTGTGCGGACAAAAAAAGTTACAGACAGACCGACAGACAGAAAATTCTGTTTCGCTCAAATTTAAAATCTCGACATTTCATGACATTCTAAAGAAAAAAAATTTGAAATTTTTTTTACGATTACTATACTTCCAATCCACTACGTGGAATTGGAAGTAAAACTGTATTAATGAAAGTTGTTCAGAATTGTCCAAAAACCTAGAGTCCAAAATTCCAGGAATATTGAAATAGACTTTGTTTAAAATAATGTCCGAGTCCGAAGATATCATATTAATTGTTCTTTTTTTTCTTTAGAAAATAGTAATATGAGAATTTTGTTTGAAATTAAACGTAAGCTGCCAGGTAGTCGTCAAGTGATTTGTATTGAAATTAAACGTAAGCTGCCAGGTAGTTGTCAAGTGATTTGTATTTTTTTTTAAATTTTGTCAAAATTTTGGACTTCAAAAACTAAATTCAATATTTTTTAATATTGCTGAAATTTTGGACTCTAGGTTTTTGGACAATTCTGAACAACTTTCATTAATAAAGTTTTTCGATAAAAAAAAATGCCTAATATAATTTCTTTATTTTTTCCATTTATTTTGGTACCGCAGGTGGTCTTGCATTTGTAAGACGCGAATGATTTTTTGGTCATAATTAGATCCTAACTTGTTCTATCTTTGGCAAAATTAGGTTCAAGTCGGACAAAATAGAAAAAAGTTATAAAGGTGCCCCGCTTTTAAATGGGTCACTCAGTATGTAAAGTAGCATAACACAATTCTATCTATTTATCTTGTATCATATTCGTCATATAGTGCACTGCCCTACTATGCAAAACCCCTGCAAAATATTTTTTTTTGAAAATTAGTTAGAATCAGTTGCTTATAGTTGGTATCAAGATTTGCTTGCTTACTAAGTAAAAATCCAATAAAATAAATTCAAATGTGTGTAACTGTATATTATAATATAATATCCCGTATTTCCTAAAATGCTTCGTAATACTAAAGAGAAACACAGTAAACTGTCATTACTAAGTTAAAACACCGCAAAATAAACATATCGTGCAAAATTTACCGTGTTTTTACTTAGTTTATTTTTAGATGCGAGGTTTTTCTTTCGTACGACGTTAGATTGCGGCATAATATGAAATTTTCAGTAGTGCGCAATAGCAGTCTAAGCTGTGATTTCAGTGCAATTTAATTAATTCTGAATGTTTTATTGAGTGTAAATGTTATGTTCAATTTATTGTAAAAAAACCAGTCGTGATTTTATAGGTACTGTGTAAACTTAATTCAATAAATTGTTAAAGTGGTGCAGCTGTGCTTTTACCTCGAACAATCCTATTACTGCTCCTATTACTATGATTTTGCTTAGAAAATATGACATTTTAACACCTTAATACTAGATAAGAACACAATTCAAGCACTTAGCAAGAAAATATCATAGAACAATTGCAATTAGTTAGATTAAAATAAGCAACAAAATTGCTCTATTAGCACACAATAGTATATTACATACCGAGGTGGAAAGTATTTCATTGTTGTCGAGAGATGAGGTATAGTCAGGGCAAAATAGGCGGTTTACTCGGAACCAGAGTGATTGTGCATGAAAATACATGCATGATGGCTCATTTTATTCGCTAGAGTCTCTAGATCAAAGTTGGAAACAGTTTTTTGAGGGGTCAGTTGATAATTTGTTTACTGCGGAAATATAAACAATAAAAGTGATGTTCGATGAAGCATTATATGAAATAAGGCACTGGCTCCATAAATTGACGTCATTTTTTGATTTCAGTGTCATTTCTTATATTTTTGGGGTCACTCGTTCCGATTCTAATCTTAAAAAAGTACCAATACTAGAGGGCGCCACAGAAAAAGTTAAGTGAAGATGAAAATAATGAATTTCGGGTTTTCTTATATTGTCGAGGGACCAGATTACGATTTGTCAAGTCGTGCTGCTGGAAGTTAAATCAAACATGGATGATTTGAATTTTGTATTTAAAAATAAATCTTCTAAATTCTTGGTTCGAATGCGCGAGAATTCCAGGAGGTCTTCACATGCAAAATCCCGGACTCACATTTATAAAATTATAAACGTTTGTAATTTTATAGAAATGTTTGTAAAATTACAAAGGTTTCCAGGAATTTTCGGCGGAAGTTTGTAATTTTACAAAGAGCTTGGAAATTTACGAAGGTTTCAAAAATGTTTGCAACAATGCGAAAATATTTGTAAAATTGTAAGCATTTTCGTAATATTTTCGAGATTTCTTTGTAAGTTTCCAAACTCTTCGTAATATTCCAAACTTTTGCCGAAAATTCCTGGACTCTTGGCAATTTCACAAACTTGTTCATAAAATTACAAACGTTTGTAATTTTACAAAGAAATTCACAAAGAGTTCGTAAAATCTTGTCTCATTTTTTTACCGTGTGAGGATGAATGAAAACGCTTATAGCGTACCGAGCATTGCGTTTTCCTTTGGTAAAATAAATAAAATACAGGATATGAAGTTTACAGCATATAATTATCCCAAATCATCGTTATTTTCACCCAATGTCCGTCTTTTCTGTGGCCTCCTCTATAATTGGCACTATTTTGCCATTGGAACAAAAAATGAACGCTCCACAATAACATGAAAAATGCCTCAAGAGTTAGGGAGATAGCAGCTTTTTTCATGTTGGTAATTGTTTCCATCTGATGTTAGTTTCTTCTGTGGCGCCCTCTACGATTCGCATTTTTTGCCTTCAGCATCAGAATGAGTGAACCAGAGAACGTAAAACATGACAAGGAAATGTAAAAATGACACAGAATTTCAAAAAAAAAAACCTTATTTCATGTAATATTCATTTGTCATTATTTTCATCTTCACTTAACTTTTTCTGTGGCGCCCTCTAGTATTGGTACTTTTTTGACATTAGAATCGGAACGAGTGACCCCAAAAATATAAGAAATGGCACTGAAATCAAGAAATGACGTCAATTTATGGAGCCAGTGCCTTATTTCATATAATGTTTCATCGAACATAAACAAATTATCAGCTGACCCCTCAAAAAACTGTTTCCAACTTTGATCTAGAGACCCTAACGAATAAAATGAGCCATCATACATGTAGTTTTATGCACAATCGATCTGGTTCCGAGTAAAGGCGTTTTCCGCCTATTTTGCCCTGACTAATAGTTGACTGAGGCGCGAAGCGGCGAGGTCAACTAATTCTCGAGACAGCAACGAAACTTTTCGCCAAAGTTTGTATACTATTTTAATCACAATCATCCTCCTTAATGAAGAAAAAGCAAAATAAACCGTTTAAAATACTTATGTCAAAGGACGAAAATGTCGAAGTAACGTCTCGTCGTTTTTAATATTCTGTTTGCAAAGTGGCCACTTTGTGGTCAGTTCAAATCGTAGTAACCATGGATTTACAAAGTTTGACGAATAATTATTATTGTAACAAGTACCTAAACCCATGTTTTTTGGGACGGATCGTAGCTGTTTATATGTATGGTGTTATCATTTTCAGTGTCCCGATGGTTGCAATGATTGCGAAACCTGTGAATTTTTTTATGATACCTTAAGCTTACAATTTAAAAAAGTTAAATTAATTTTAGGCATATTTTTTTATTTATTAGCCATTTAAGAAATACAGTATAAAATACAAAATAGATAAAGACACAGTAATAAAATAAAACAATGTACACTCATATACATAGTCTAATTCACAAGTTCAAAAAGGTGTTAATTCTTGAAATAGCTCCTAAAACTATGAGCGAGAGCTCGTTGGATTCGGAATGACATCTAGACGAGTAAAATTGGGAAGCAAAGACGCTTAGTTTCCGAGAAAAAAAAAACTGGCGTAGAACCAAACCAGACTTGGTGCGATTCTTTAATTAGGTGATCGTGTACATGAAACCACTTTTCACGACATTTTCTGGTGGTCTGGAACTTTTTTATTTCGAAAAAACTGTAAAAAACTGAATTTTCCATGAAACATGTTTTTTAACGTCCCCATCGTTATATCTTTAAAAATAATTGTGCTATGGAACTGATTTTTTTTTTAAATTGAAGTAGACACAATAGCGCTTCTAACTATGTGCAATGTGATTGTAAAATATATATTTTTTAATTGTTAAAATAATAGCAAACTTAAAGTTGTTATTTTCGTGAATGTATTTTTCAGCAATCGAGAAAAATTTTTATTTATGAAAATATGTATATACATGCTGTGAACAAATTGAAGCCAATATATGAAAAAAGTTTTTAGAATCATAATTTTTGATGTGCAGGTTATAGTATGTAGTCAGCGATTTTTTTAAAACGGGCTAAATCATATTCTTGCACGCCCGGCTCTCATTATACTGCTTACCGCCTGCGGACTACGGTTGTTGGATTCATGTGTACTAATCGGGCATTTATTAACAGCTCCAAAATAGGTACGAACCTACCTTTTGTTGTTTTAAGGTAAAAAATATTTAAAAGCAGGTAAATATAAATCATTGTTATAAAGTAAGTACCCACCTAATAAGTAGGTTATTACACATTTTTTATTGAATTAAACCAAGACGCAGGAATAAAACAACATTATTTTTTTGCAACTATTTTTCTATTGAAAAATGAGTATTTAGTTACGTAGGCCCTGCGTGAAAAGCATTCTAGTTCGTCTGTACATTCATCGAAACCTTTAAATAACAGTATTTCAAGTACGGCATTTACACTCGTTACAACATTTTAGGCCTTCTTTAACACAATCATATTTTCGATTTTCACAATTTTTATCTGAACAATAAATACTTAATGAAAATATTGTCCAAACATCGTCACTTAAATTCCGTCCTGAACCATGTGCATTTATAAGTGTAGTTGGCATATTGCTTCTGTACGATATTCTAAGTTGATGCATAAACCTGTAATAGTTAACTAAATGTATTAGATAGGAAATCTATGATTTAAATATATATGTTTACCTTAAGAATGGGTGGTAAAAGGTGCCTTCAGTTGAAGGAAGCTCCGTTTGTTGTTGTTGCTAATTTGATCCTTAGGTCGTTTAATATCTGAATTTGTTTACTTTTGTTTTTGTGCAGTACTAGAATCAATTTTGTAAATATTTTTAAAGCTTCGTCTTTAGACAGCAATGGCAATTCCGATAATTTTTTAAAAGCAACAATATTCTTTAAGAACATCAAACGCAGATTTTTTAAATATTTAAAAAAACCATTAGTGGTGTCGCAACCAGTAAAACAATGAAGACAAGAACAAACTGTAGTTCATAAACTTTGCACTACCTTCAGTACCTTCTATATTTACAAAAATTGTCTGCTAGTGAAAAAAGGAGAGTAAGTAAAATTAATACATCTATATCAACTAATTTCACCAATGTTTGTTTGCGTTTAGTTTCGTACATTGCATGGAAAATCGTCCTGGTATATCTTGCTGTTTGCTAAATAGATTTTTGGTCATTTCTGAATGACGTTTATGTAGTGAAACTACTTTTTCTGTTAATTTAAATCCTCCATCTATTATTAATATTTCGTATTCGATTAAGTACTGTGCAGCATCTGCTGCAAATCGGCGCGGCGCGGCGGCACTGTATGATTGCAAAAAACGTTCATGTTTTCAAAACTTGTCTACCTATACGACAGTCTATATGATATTTTAATTAAATTTCGTCATTTAAAATATCTTTTCTGACACAATATTTCCGCGATGTCGTCTTTTTTCAGCACTAGATATTAGTGACAACAAACCTTGTATCCTAGGTCTTGGTACCACATATTTGTCATCATCCCGCGCAATTTTCTTACAAATAATGCACTCCATTATTTTAGAAAACTAAATTGCGAATATTCTACAGCATCGCATTTATTTAAAACCATTTATACGTATACTCTAAATCCCGCAAACTACTAATATACGATTCAAATGTATTGACCCCTCATTTTAACCGCGAAATCTCAAAAATGGCGGACCAGAGAAAATTTGAGAAAATATGTGTTCATTATGTGTCTATTGTAAATTATTCACTGAAGTTTGAATAATGTACATTGGACGGTTTTGAGGTTCTGCTAAGTTATATTGAAAAATACCCTACTTTTTAAGGAAATTTTGACCATACCAGTTTTAAATTCATTATATCTTGAAAAATATGCCTACTATATGAATAATATTTTAGATACCGATAAAGCGCGGCATTTTTTGTACGAAGAAATTCTTTCATCATTTTTTATTCTAAAATTTGGCAGTTATTGTCAAAAACGTGACTTCATGTTTATTCGGCTATTTATCAAAGTATTTAAAAGATTTTTAATAAAATAGTTAATCATATAAAATGTAAGGATTTTCAGAAAAAAGAATTGTTATATATCAAATATTAATTTAGTTATCAAGTGCAATAGATAATATTGCAGAACCCGGGCAATAATATTATCTATTGCACTTGATAACTAAATTAATATTTGATATATACCAATTCTTTTTTCTGAAAATGCTTACATTTTATATAATTAACCATTTTATCAAAATTTTTGTAAATACCTTGATAAATAACCGAATAAACATGGTGTGTTTTTTAGAATAACTGCAAAATTTTAGAATAAAAAATTATGAAAAAATTTCCTCGTACAAAAAATACCACGCCTTATCGGCATCTAAAAGAATATTTATATAGTAGGCATATTTTCAAATATATAATGGATTTAAAACTGGTATTGTCAAAATTTCCTTAAAAAGTGGGACATTTCAAAACTGTCCAATGTACATTATTCAAATTTCAGTGAATGATTTACAATAGACACATAATTTTTTCAATTTTTTCCGTTCCTCCGTTTTTGAGATATTCGCGGTTAAGGTGAGGGGTCAATAAATTTGAATAGTCTATTAGTTAGACGCATCTTATTCTACCTTCCATACGCGGTGTACAATAATACATATGACTAATTTAGCGCGCTTTAAAAAAAATCGCTGTTGCCAAACGATACACATTGGGAAAAAAATAATTATATCAAAAACTTTTCTAATGTTTGGGCTACATTTGCTTCACTGTATGTGTATAAAAATTTTCAAAAATAAAAAAGTTTATCGATTGGTGAAAATTGTAATACGTAAAATTCAAATATCTAGTTTTCCTAATTTTTAAATAAATGAAATTGCGAACTGTGTAAAAACCATTAGTACAGTTAAAAGCGCTATTGTATGTACTTTAATTGAAAAAAAAAACAACGTCGATAGCAACATTAGTTTTGAAGATATGACGGTGGAAACAAAAAAAAACACATTTTATTTAAAATACAATATTTTCCCTTTTTTTTAATTTAAAAAGGTCCAGACCACGAAAAAATGTCGTGAAATACGATTTCATATGCCCAGTGACATGCTTAACAAAACCTACCATGTTTGACCTGGTTCTACGCCAGAAAAAAAAAACGGCACGATAGAGTCTCGAATTCGCTCCTCTAATCTAGAAAAATGTGTTAAAATGTTTTATTAGCACATAAAAAAGTTGCAAAATTTATAAGAAAATTAAGATGGAAAAAACAGCATTTAGTTTTTCGCTTATAACTCAAAAACTATAAGCGATAACGGAAATCGGGAAAAAGATTCTTAAAGAGGAGGAAATGTCCAATAAAAAAGTCCCAACTCAAAAGAGAGTACATTACATAAAATAATTTTCTTATACTATTAAATATCAATAAAAAAATTTGAAAAAAATATGGTGTATTCATAACACTTCAGAAAATAAGGTCCCTTTGGAAAAAAATGTTGAAGTTTATCTTTCGTGAGTGAGGCCATTGTTAACTAACGAAATTTTATGGGACCTACGTTATCATTGGAGACAATTTTTTTTTTAAATAATTGGCCTATAAAATTTTCGCTTCTTGGAGCCCTTCTTATAGATACACTTAACAAGATCACATTATAAAAGTTTTTAAAAATTGCTTATTTTGTTTATTATAATTTTTTAAAATAAACAGAAAATTAAAAACCAAAGTAAAGTTGTAAAAAATTTTTTTCTCAAATCCGTTATCATATTACTATTTTTACATTGAAGATAGACATTCATTAACGTTAAAAAAAAAATGTACGCCAATTGTTTATAAGTTGCTGATAAACAAATTGACTAGTTTTATATTTAAAACATTTTTTTTACAATTTTGTTGTCTTGAGAATATTATGATTTTTAAATAAAAATATTTTTCTTAAAAATATTATCTTATTGTTTATAATCGTTTTTTTTTAATTATCCATCATTTGAATAATTAGTTGAGAAATTATTTAAAAAAAAAATCATAATTGGGTATCCTCAATAAAGCAACAAAGAGGAATTTTTCTTTATCAACAATTTCATTGTTTATTAATTTAACAATTTGTTATAAACAAATTCTGACAATTCTAATATTTTTTTTCTAAATCTTAAAAAAATTACAAAAACAGCCAACAATATATTAAAAAAAAATTGTTTGTATTTTTTATAGCGTTTTTCAATATTACACGATACAGCTGAAACGGGCACTTGATTTGTCAACTAAAACAGTGATATAACTTTTAAACTATTAGAGATATCACAATAGACATTCAGGTAGTTTTTATAGAGGATTAATTAATCTCTAAATGAGTTGACTTCCAAGTTTGTAACTATTATTATTAATCAGGTGTTATGCGCATTTGCTTAAAAAAATTAAATGTTTTCGAAAAATAAACTTTAACATTTTCTTACAACGGGACCTTATTTTTTGAAGTGTTACGAATACACCATAATTTTTTCAGATTTTTTAATTTATATTTAATGGTGTAAAAAAATGATTTTATGTATTTTTTGAGGCGGCGCTCGCATCCTGCAGCGGACGCGCAGAGCCCTATTTTCAGCGTGAAATTAAAATGATAAATAATGGAGATAGAGTTCCGGGAGTTGGGACTTTTTTTATTGGAAATTTACTCCTCTTTAAGAATCTTTTCTCCGATTTCCGTTATCGCTTATAGTTTTTGAGTTATAAACGAAAAACTAAATGCCATTTTTATCCATCTTAATTTGTTTATAACTTTTGCATTTTTTTATGTGCTAATAAAACATTTTAACACATTTTTTTAGTCGTCATTCCGAATCCAATGAGCTATCGCTCATAATTTTAGGAGCTATTTCAAGAATTAACACCTTTTTGAACTTGTGAATTAGACTAACAAACGTGCAAACAAGGAGATGAACTATGCTATCATACCACCGCTATATGATTGCATTAAAATAATGCATAAAAGAATAACATTGATCTGGTAAATAAATATAAAATAAATTTTCGTTTAAAAGTCTTTTACTTCGAATAATAAAATCATCCACCGTTATTCGTGAACAATAATCCCTCATTTCATCACGAAACTCACTTGATGGGTTATTCAAATTAGATCCACTACTAATTTTCAGAATGTTCAGAGAATACATAAATGGGAAAATTTAATGGCGAGGGATATCGCAGGACATTTAATATAAGTTGTAACAGTAAATATTCGTATTTAACTTGATGAACGCGATAAAAATTTACAATTCCCGCTTTAGTGACACTGCATGCTATTTTTATTTTATATATTTAAGTTATTACTTTGAACTATATTTTACAAGATGCCGTAATCAGCCAATAAGCGGAATTTAAATTATTCATCGACCATATATATACATGAGAATTAAATATAACATGAGATGTTTATACGTTCATATATTTATGTTACATTAATTTTTAAACAGATAGCAAAATTGGCAACATGGCAATGAACAAAATTTGGCGAGACAGAAAAATCACAAAATACATACAAATATCATCTAAATGTTATTTGTGGCATTATCCTAATTTTCTTTTTCCTTCTTCAATTCTTTGGGACTTCCTGCCACATGTATGTTTTCTTTTTAAGCGGTGCTAGGGGAATCTACAAAATATATCACAATTAACCAGTATGATACTGGTAAATAACCTCTACGCCCGTGACGTGTACGTCAAAGGATCAGTTAGAGGCTGGTTTTTTTAAATAAACAACACGAGTTAGTATAAAAACTTGAAATTAAATATTTCGCCGACGTTTCGGAAATCTAATCTGTTTCCTTTTTCAAGGTATTTTTGAAAAATCTGTTTTGCTGTGTATGACAAATGTAAGTATTTACGGATATTGAATATAACAAACATTCTTAGAGCTGTGTATTTGTCATACACAGCAAAAAATATTTTTCAAAAAAGCCTTGAAAAACGTTTTGAAACGTCGGCGAAATATTTAATTTCAAATTTTTATACTTATTTGTGTTGTTTATTTAAAAAAACCAGCCTCTAACTGATCCTTTGACGTAAACGTCACAGGTGTAGAGGTTATTTACCAGTATCATACTGGTTAATTGTGATATATTTTGTAGATTCCCCTAGCACGGTTTAAAAAGAAAACGTACATGTGGCAGGGAGTCCCAAAGAATTGAAGAAGGAAAAAGAAAATACACATATCAGATATGCTAATTTATTAGTCTTTTTCACCTTTGCTTATATTATGCCTTTGACATAGGAACAGGAACATAGTACAGTGTGTGTGTTCCATCATGCTTGAAACCACCCTCATAAAAAGATTATTTTCGGTCCGATTTAGATGGATTTTTTTATAATATAGATCTCTGAATAGTTCATTTTTGTGGTAAATGAAACGTAATAGCTCGACCTACTGTAATTTTTTCTTGGGTTGAAAAATTATGAAATCTTAATAACATTTTTATAATTTCAAATGCGAGTAAACTTGGCAACGCCTGAAATAGGTAGGTACCAAATTTTCCGAAACTGATCTATCAAAGTAGATTTTTCGTTTTATTTTTGCCAAAATTGCTGTCAAATAAAAAAAATACAAACGTAATTCTGAAAATAATGTGAATTTTCATAGAAAAAGAGATATACAATGCTTTTAAACATTTTGGTTTCATAATTAATATTAATTCAAAGTTTCCACTTTTAGTAGCTGTCAAAATTTCTATCAATGAATTAAAATGTCATTTTTTTATCATCTTAGCACATAAAAGTGCTAAACATATGTTTCTTTATAGGTATTGGAGATACTTAATAGAAAACTAATTAAAAAAATTATTATTTTGGCAGCTGTCAAAACTTCTATGAAGCTAAAAAGTTTACAACTGATATTTCAAATTTGACAGAAATTTTGGAAACTAACAACTAGTATAATATTATTTTGATGGTAATATCATATCCAAGACCTCACAAATTTTACAGAAATGTTTATTTAGTACTTTGACTTGGTAAAATAATTAATAAATGGCATTTTCATTTAGTTGACAGAACTTATGATAGCTTTCAAAAGTAAAAACTTCACTTTAATATCAATTAAAGAAAGATTTGAAACACTCAGTGTCGCTTCTTCTATGAAAACTCACATTATTTTTTTGGTTATGAAAACCTTACTTTTAATTTCTTTAATTTTACAACTGACTACTAGCATAATATTTATTGGATGTTTAATAAATGACAATATAATTATAATTAAGTTGTCAGAAATTTTGGCAGAAATATTGACAGCTACCAAAAGTGAAATTATGGGACTAAAAAGTTTTAAAATATCCTGCATCTCTTCTTTCGTGAAAAGTCTTTAACTACGAAAACCTCACTTGTAATTTTTTTAATTTGACAGCAAATTTGACAGCTGCCTACTAACACAATCTTTTGTCATTAATTTCGTATCCAGTACCTCCAGAATCCATAGAAAAATATTTATATTAGTACCTTTATTCACTGAAGTAATTAATAGATGGCATTTCAGCTAAGCTGACAAATTTTGATAGTTGACAAAAATAAAAATAAATATCAGTTATGGAACTAAAAAGTTTCAAAACACTTTATATCTCTTCTGATATGAAAACTCACATTTTAAAATTACGAAAGGCACGTCTGTAAATTTTTAAATTTGACATGGATTTTGGCAGCTGTCAGCAATAAAAAAAGAAAATGAAAAATTTAATTTGACAGATCAATTATTTATTTGCAAAATAAAAATTTAAAATGAAAACTGTGCGATTCTTTATATTATTGTGACCTGGGTACTGATTGTTATTGCAAAGAACGAATTTTTTAGTAAAAATACAATTTTAGATATAAATCAAGATAAATATAAAAATTAAAATCCGACTTTAGGGATTGCTGGAGAAATTAAAAACGAATATTAAAAAAAAAGTCCGATTGCTAAAATATTAAAATGTGTAGACTAATTTGAATGGAAAAGTAGGGTTTTATCCCACTGTGCATCGAGAGCCATAGCGGATCCTGGTGCTCCCTCTCCATAGTTAAGATCTCCATAAATGTCTACCGTTTATTTATATTCGTGTTCGGCCCCCCTGTAGATACCAGAGCCTCGCGGCAGTTACTTCAACTGACCCCACTCCCCTCTCGACGGCCCTGTTTTGACTCAAACAGCTGCCAAATGAATGTTTAATTATCAATCTGCATCGATTCTGTTTGTTTAAATTTCTACTTGTAATAATAATTATGGCCCCACAAAGTTTCAGTTTTCAAGAAAGAATCAAAATAATTAAAATTGTTGGTTGTAAAGTGAGATCACCAAAAGAAGCTGTTCGCGTTCATGCCGCCCCACGTTGGGCACCATGAACATGAACGTGACTTTCGTTTTAGTCAGATTCGCGCACAAGAACACTGCACAATTTAATTTTGAATGAATTCATTTTACTTGGCTCGGCGAAAAAGTAACACCCTGTATCGATTTTACACGAATGATTAAAAGTCAAATTTTCTGGAGTCAAAATAACGATATATTACTATTCACGTTCTAACAATACATTTGTTTATCACTAAATAGGTTTGATATAGTTAATTATGTTAGAGTAGAGTAGAAATTTGCCTTTGATTGTTGTTGTTTTGTCGCGTGGCTGGATCCCGAACTGACTTACTGACTCGACTCTACTTACTCGACTCTCTTTACTCGATTGATTGCGTTGAGCGCGTCTCGGTTTATATAAGATAAATCAAAGCTTCTGGAAGTGTTCGAAAATCGAAGACTCCAGGCGTTCTAGTCGCTCTAGACGTTCCATATTGTTCGCCGTTCCCGAAAATTCGATCGGTAGGGGAGAGTGGCTTGTGTATATTCTCCAGCAGCCGAAGTCTTGCTTTTCGAATTTTTCTAAAAATGTGAAAAATGTTTTTTCTAGCTCGTAGGCTTTACAGAGCGACAGAGGGACGTTAATTCTTAATTTTGACAATATGAATTGCCCGATTTAATTTATTAAAAAGATATACTTTGACAAGGGATGCATGTTGCCTGATGGGCGTTATAATCTAATAACGCTCGTGGTGCATGCAATATTTTATTTTTCACGAAACATATATTTTTTTAATGAAAAATTGACTTTCCATTTCTTAAATACATTTTAAGTATCATTCAAATTTAGTAATCTAGTTCAGTGCTGCTAGTTTTTCTTTTTACCCTTTTTACCAAGTAGTTTATGACAGTTGCTCATATTTTGACGTTTGTTGACGTTGCTTTGCTTTGTACGTAGATAATACGTTTAGCAAAATAAAAGGAAAATTAATGGGGAAATACCACAAATTATCTTAAACAATGCTAGAAAACCCACAGAAAATAAAACCATAATATATGATGAGGAATATGAAACATTTATTCTTTCTTTGTTTCTTACTAACAGGGCGTTATGGTCATAACGCTCGCTCGTGGTCATTATGAGAGCTTTTATGGTAACCGTATCCAAGGTATAATAAACAAATAATATGCAGGTGAAAAATAAATTAGGTTTCAGCACACAGAAATACTTACGACATATTAGGTTTAGTCCTTGGAGCAGACTCTTTTTTGTTGACCTGTGTTATTGACATAACAATATTTCAATAAATAATGATATATCCGACAGAAGAAAATAACAACAATTTTCTTGTGGGATATGGAGCACTAGTATCTGACAGACGACATTACAATATTACCGGTTGTTTGTTTCTTCTAATTAGATAGATACACTGCGTTATTGCTGCAGTGGGAATAATGAATAAATTACCTCTGCAAAGTACCAGATTGCCATTAATAACTATAAATTTGCATGAAGCTTTTAATGGAGGGTCTTTGTAACTAATCGGAGCAAATATCTGAACTTAACTGTCGTATTAAATTTAAATTAATATTAATTGAGTCGATTAGAGTTGACGTAGGTTAGGGTTTAAGTTGCAGAAATATGCCCACGCAATATAAGGCCTATTTTAGCAAACGCTTAAATCCTTGATGAGATTTTAACTAAGTTTCCAAGTTTTAAAACTTTAATCTCAGATTAATAAAATTACTGGATATTGGTATTTTATAAGAAATTTATTCAGATATAAAATGTTGAGCGTTGACACGGTCATCTACTTTAGTTTTCTTGCAGGGGCATTCGCTCTAAGATTTTAATTTAACGAAAGACACGTCACATAAATCAGACGATCTTCAAATTCAAAGCTAGTCCTTGGGGGGTCTTCATGCCACCCTCACCATGTGCTTTCCCTGGGTTGTAATAACTTATAATAATAATAATAATAATAATTAGATTTATTTACATCAGAGATTGTAGGTTTACAAAATATTACAAATCAAGAAGCATTAATATAATTACATACACACACAAATCTACACTGTAAATAAATGTAAATACTCAAAAAGTGACTTAACACTTGTCGAGTTATGACTAATGTACAGTACAATTTATCACAACCATAGAACACAATAGTAAATCACAGCGATAATAAATCACAACAATAATAAATCACAGCAAACAATAAATCTAAACAGAATTATATAATATGTAATAATAATGTATAAAGTACAAAGTATAAAGTATAAAGTAGGTACGTGTCTTTTTTTATACATATAACGTACACAAATACATTAAATATCTGTATACTGTACCACGCTTTCCTAAATCACACTTACACAACAGCTGTACAGAGCAACACAAACAACGGCAAGTATCAGAAAATTTTTCTTTGGTTTCTAGTATTTTTACATTTTTAGTTGATAAATATTTTTTATGACAATAATACCATTTATTATATTCCTTGGATTTTCTATTATATGCTGCTTTAATAATTTTTTAAACGTGTTTATTTTTGTTATATTTTGTAACTCGTTCGGTAATGAGTTATAGACTGTTGGGGCTAAATAAGTATAAGATCATTGTCCAACTGTTTTCTTCATAAATGGTACAATATGTTTATTTTTTTGTCTAGTATTGTATACATCAGAGGGCAGAGTTCCTATATTTTGGGTAAGTTGGTATTTAACGCTTATGTTGTAATAATACAATTGCCTAATGTCAAACAACTTTGCCTCTGTATACAATAGATCTGATGAATATATTGAACTCCTGCCTAGCATTATTTTTAGGAATCTTTTTTGTAGGGTTTCAAGAGGAGTTAAATGAGTTTTAACAACGCCACCCCAACCAAGTATACAATAACGTAAATGACTTTCCACAAGTGAGTAATACAGCATTTTTAATTCATAGAAATCCAATACATTTTTTAGGTACTTAAATTTGAAGATGATAGTTTGCAATTTCTTTATTATGTAGTTTATGTGGACCCTGGGAGTCTAGGAAGACACCTAAACATTTTATATTTTTTTAAGGTAATACAGTACATAACGTTCCTCGTGTATTCATTTCAAGACATTGAAATGTTGGTTGGCTAGATTTATTGCAACTAAGCGGCAGGTAGTGCGTTTTATCAAAATTTATCGTTAATAACTTGTTATCAAACCAATTTTACTTCCCTCGCATACCGAAGGGAAGTATTGTATTCGAGAAAAAATCACCCTCCGAGATTTTTTCGGATTCTGACGTTTCAGAACACGTAGATTCCGAAAATATAGGTTTTTCAATTCCGTCAGTCAGTCTGTCTGTCTGTCTGTCTGTCTGTCTGTCTGTCTGTCTGTCTGTTGGTGCATTAACTAAAAAACTACTTGACGAAGAGCAGTCAAATTTGGTAGGTAGTTAACTCTACTGTCAGCGAAGAACTGGTAGAATTTTCACTGAAAAATATACAGGGTGGACCGTCTAAACGGAATAAATAGTGAAAAAAATTTTTTTTTGCTCAAATTTAAAATTTCGACGTTTCATGGCGCGCTAAACCTATTTCAGGAAAAAAATTTTTTTCAATCATTTTTGAAAAAATTTTTACCACTAAAAAAAAATGTTTTCTTTGTTCAAATTTAAAATTTCCACGTTTCATGGCATTCTAAACCTATTTAAAAGAAACAAAATTTTTGAAAATTTTTTACCAACATTTTTGAAAAAATTTTTACCACCAAAATAGATGAATTTTTTTTTCTCAAAATTTAAAATTTCCACGTTTCATAGCGTTCTAAATCTATTTAAAGAAAAATAAAAAAAAAATAAAAATTTTTGAAAAAATTTTACCACAAATAGATGGAATTTTTTTTTCAGATTTAACGTTTCCATGGCATTCCAAATTTATTAAAACAAATTTAAAAATGTTTTAGAAAAATTAAGAAAAAATGAAAACATGTTTATGTAATATATTTATCACCATTATAGAATAGACGAAATATTTTTTTGCTCAAATTTAAAATTTCCAAAATTTCCACGTTTCATAACATTCTAAACCTATTTCGGAAAAAAAAATTTGCAACATATTTTCACCAATTTGGAAAAAAATTTAACACTAGAATAGACCGAAAACATTTTTGAAAATTTGTTCTATATTTTAATCACCACTATACTTCGACTCCATTACGTGAATGTGGGATTGAGAATGTGAGAGATGGCAATAATATTTGGCATATCCTATTATATACTTTTATTGAATAATGGCATCCCAAGAAATAATTGAGTCATGGTGGACATTTATAAAAGTATTTGCGCAAGCCTTCCATATTTGGCACCTGTTATTTAGTATATTGAACTTTTGCTGTTGGATGAACACTCTGTATATTTTTTTGACCAAAAGTTATCAGGTTTTCTTTGTAATAATACCAATAATTATATTCCGATTATTATTTCCAATGTCATTTCGTAATTAATAATTTTTTAGTGACTGTCATGCACAAATAACGAGGGAAGTTCTGTGTAAATAACTTTACCGATTTTTTTATTAGACTTAGATCATCCTCGGCTAGTATCCTAAGGTCTGTCCAAGAGTCTGCCTTATAAAAAATGGCAGTATCATCAGCGAAACCCACAATTTCTCCCCTGGTACCTAATGAAAACAACCCATCTATGTAAATCGAAAACAGAATAGGTCCCAAAACTGTACCTTGAGGGACTCCGTACTTTATTATCATTGACTCACATTATTTATTCTTACACATTGGGATCTATTGGAAATATAACTTTTGAATAGCTTTAGTGTAACTTCTTTAACTCCAATGTTTGTATCAATAATTCATGGCTAACCGTATCGAATGCCTTCGATAAATCTAGAAATATACACAAGCAGGGCTTACTTTCATCCAGAGCGGAGTAAATCTTACGAGTCAGTGCTAATAGTGCATCTTGTGTGGATACGTTCTTTTTAAATCCGAATTGATTGCCCGAGAGTGGTTTATACTTATTTATGTATGCCGTTAATCTTTTTTTTATGACTTTTTCGAATAATTTCGATAGGTGGGTTATGAGTGTGCCTATAGTTTGATAATATTTCTTTGTTTCCTTTCTTATATACAGGAATTATTATTGAAATACCGAGGGCCATATGCCAAGTATCATGGATGTATTGAAGATATATTCTGGCGGTTTTAGGATATATTCTGAAACTAATTTTAATACTTCAGCTTTTATGTTGTCTAGACCAGGGGATTTTTTATTTTTTAGTTCATTTATTAGTTATTTTAGTTCAAATGTGTCTGTAGGTAAAAGTAGCATAGAGTTTTGGACTGAGTTTTTTATAATTTTGAAGTTAGGGTCTTTGTTTATTTTATTTGCAAGATTTTCTCTCATTTTGGTAAAGGTTTTGTTAAATTCATTTGCCATTTCTTTTGAATTTGTGATTAGTTCACCATTTTCATTCTTTATTGAACTAAAGGCGTTGTTTTTTGCGTTTGTTTTGCTAATTTCCAGGACCGTTTTCCAAAGTCTCTTTAAACTTCTCTTGTTTTTGTTTATTTCGTTTTTATAATATTCATATTTAGTTTTGCTAATTAGATTTGTAAGTCTATTTTTGTAGGTTCTATATTCTGGTTTTAAATAGTCATTATTAGGATTTTTTTGTACTGTTTTATACATTTCGTTTTTTTTTTATGTATGGATTTTATTAGCCCGCTTGTGACCCAAGGTGTTAATTTTGTATTTTTCCTTTCAATTTTTTTGAGATTAGTTGAATCATTTAGTGCTTTTGTAACAATAGTAATAAAATTTTTTGTTGCAGTATCAACATCATGCTCTATATACACAGATTCCCAAGACTCTCTACTTAGAATTTTCTGAAACTTACCATAATCTACATTCCTTATATATCCTTCCCTGTCATTAGTGTCTTTCTCTTTATTACAGTGTAATATAATTTGTAACATTGTAGTAAAGTGATTTGTGATGTCATTTTGTAATATTATTGGTAGTATTTTTTCATTTACATTGTGTCTGGATCTAATAAAAATATGGTCTATACAAGATTTTTGATTTCCCTGTACCCTAGTAATTATTTATGCATGATATATAACCATATTCATTTAGAATATTCATGTACTCGATACTACAATCATTGTTTTGCAGTATATCAATATTCATGTTTCCAATAAGAATATGGTAATCCCCTGTCTCTTTTTGATGTACTTGGTGATAGTTCTGTAAATGGACTAGATAATCTGTAAGATCTCTAGATGGTGGTCTGTACATTGCAGTTATATCTATATCACATTGGTTGCTTAGTTTGATGTTAATGCATACCTTTTTACCTGATGGTTGTAATGGGATGAATGTTGATGACAGGGTCAGTATATTAGTGATGCATTGATGTCCTTAAGGGAACTTATTTTATCAGTTCATCTTCTTTATCTTTTTATTCACAACCTTATGACAGACGTTTTGTGACTTAAGTAATGTTATTGGTGTAGATAGCATCCCTATGCTACATAGCATATATCTGACAGCCGCACTCCATCTATCGCAGTTGTCTGAGCACGACCTTATGAAAGCCATTTCTCTAGTTCTTTGGTTACATCAGATCAACGTTTTGACGGCCGTAGCCTTTGCCCTGTCATATGGTTTCCTTGAATAATCAACTGTTCTATATTGTCCTTTCTTCGGTTGATGTGGTCAACAAATGAGGGTATTCGAGAGAACACAATAATGAAGTCATTTTGGGAGATTTATTTATTTAAGAAACTAACTGTAGTTGGATTATCCAGGCAATTGACAAGAAACGTCTTCATATACACGTTTCGAAAGCATCAATACGCCCTACTTCCTACGAGTTCCTCATCATCGCAGTTTCCAATATTGTCCACAAGGTTTCCAAGGTAAATTTATTTACTACTTCACAATCATCTATCCTTGAAAGGTCTGGGTGATTTTCATTTATATAGTTTACAATCATAACTTTTATTTTGTTGTAATGTAATCTCAAACCGTACTTAGTGGCTCATTCTCCCCAGCCACAGTGGTATCATCCACAACCCTCAAGTTATAAACTTTAATTCTTCCCATAACTACTCCATACTGCCAATCCTCCAACACACGTCGCATTCTGTGTTTACTATAGATGTTAACTGAGTCAGAAAACGTGGCAAATTTCAAATTTACTTCCGAAATATGTCCAATAAAATATGGAGTACCTCAAGGCGGAATATTATCACCACTTTTATTCCTAATTTTCTCAAACGATTTCAACAACAGTGTATCAAATGACTCTAAATCTCTCATGTGTCAGTTTGCTGAGGAAACCTCAACTATTATCAGTGGTAAAAACTTAGAAAATACGCAGGAAAGAGCCAATAAAATTTCCAGTGAAATAACCACGTGGTGTAAAAATAACGTTCTTATGTTAAATACCCAGAAGACAGTCCTTATGACATTTAAAAATGCGGCTATTAGAGAAAGAACCAAAATCATTATTAGTTAAATCAGAGCAAAAGTCATTATGCAACGCACAAACAACAAAATTCTTGGGAATTAACTTAAATGATCGGTTAACATGGAGCAACCACATTGACTCCATTACTGCTAAATTGTGTAGCTCATACTTTGCCATTGGTAATTTAAAAACCTCCCTTAACATAGATACTATTTTGTTATTTTACAACGTATACGTCCGCAGTAGACTGACGTATGGGATTGTTGTCTGGGGGTCGACGGTGGAGATAGACAGATTAATTCTGCTACAGAAGCGTATCGTCCGCTTAATCGACAATGCCGATTATCGACAGCACTGCAAACCCATTTTTAAAAAATATAGGACAATGACAATCTACGCACTCTACTTCTTTAAGTTACTTATATTCACGAAGAATAATATTCTGAATTTCGAAAGAAACCCTGATGTTAGCAAAAGCTTGCAAACACGGTACGGTACGGTGACCAATTGAGCATACCGTCACATAAAACAAGTATGTATGAACGCAGTCCACAATATATGGGAATAAAAGCATATAACAATTTTGCCTGAAGACATAAAACATATTGCTAATCCAAACAGCTTCAAAAAAGAATTAAAAAAGATCCTGACAGAAAGAGTTTTGTACAGTCACAGTGACTATTTTAATATGTTTAGACATTTAGGATATATATAAGATTTTAACTTGATTTTAAAAAACTGTTTTCCTTTTTATTTGTCTACTGTATTTCGTTAGTTCTGTTATATTATTTCTATTAGTTTGTAAGGCCACATATGACACATCCAGTGTTCCTCGGAATCTTATGGGAATAATGATTATTATTATTATTATTTTTGTTATTATTATTAACGAGGATGGTTTAAAATAAAATGGTTTAAATATATCTATTGATTCTCTTATTATATTTGCTAATGGTTCTTTTTGTTAGGTTCCCAACAAAAATGTTATTTTGTATTTGTATGATACTTTACTACATTTGTTGGGTTTTACTTTTATATGCTTTTTCTTAAATTTCTCGTGTTTTATTTTTGTGTTATTTGTTTTATTCTTCAGACTACAGTATTCGCATAATTATTCAGAGAGTGAAAATATATATGAAGAGTGGATGTTTGGGAGCATCAAGGAACTTGAATCGTGAAGGGCTGAACTGGGTGTGGGCTGTCGATTTTACAAGGGACTTAAAGAGCTTGGGAAGGCTTTCATTTCGGATGAAGTTCGTCATAGCGATGCACAGTTGTGCTTTTTTTAAAAACAGGCGTCAAAAATCGGTAACAAAGTCAATTTTCGATAAAAATTTACGAAACTTAGTAGCGTTTAGTATTGGGATATGCTAAATTCAGTTTTGCTGCAAAAATTTCTTTTTTCAATATGGCTGCTTAAGAATCTGGTTCAGAAGAAGCAAAAAAGACGAAAAATTCAATAAAATAATCCAGCCACAAAAAGTCTTGATCCTGGAACTTACCCAAGTAGTCCAATGTATTTCTCGACGCTGAATTCGAATCCAACCTTAGGAAAGCCCAAATACCTTCAAAATTTTAAACTAGAGCGAGCAGAAGTCGAATGGGGGTACTAAGGAAGAGTTATTTGCGAGACTGAGTATGTGTATTGGGGGTGCAGCTGATCAGAAGGGGGTTGTAGAATTGAAGGATCATAGTCATACAATCATTCTCTCCTACATTGCAATTTGCCGCTGATAGGAAAATAATTCAGAAGAGATGGATTGTGACCTATCTACTAATTTAGGAAAGTAAAGTAATTAAAATGTCTTTAAAATATTCAACTTGACATAGGTTTAATGACTGTTATTGAACCCAATAAACCCAATAAAACGATCTCTTTGAAAAATATACAAATTCCTAAGAAATTTAATTCAGACCAAAAATCTCATGAAAAAATCATTCTAGAAACATTAAAAAGATAACCACCTTTGGCATAAAAAATCAAAGAAAAACATAGACATTGAAAGTAATAATACTAGCTCTGATTCAGACGATATTGAATTAGAATCTGAAGAGGAATCAGGTTCTAACGCAGTAGTTGTCATTGAAGATGACTTTATATTAGTAAGATGTAGCAGGGAGTTGTACCCAGGAAAAGTCTTAGAGGTTACAAATAATGAAATAAAAGTATCTCGCATGACAAAAAAATGGACTATATACGTAGCGTTGGCCTACTAACCAGATAATCTGTCATATGTTTTCAAAGTTATTCATGAGTCCCAATTAATAAATAATAAGGGCTCATATAAAGTATGAAAAATATACTTAAGTAATTAATTTATATAAGAGTTATAAATATAAGAATTTATCCGTTATGCTCCTTTGACATACTTTTAATGCATCTTCCATATCTTTTTTTCCATTTTGAATTAAAAAAAACCCAATTCAGTCAGGTTATTTTATGTGCTTTATACTACGGCCCGGATACCGTTACGTTTTGTTAAATCCTTGAAACCAGGAAATACAGGCAGATGGTCCAGTTGCCCCAAATGTAGGGGTAACTGGGCCACCTTGTATGAAAAAATAAAAAAATTAGTTACTCATTGGGACCATTCCCTTATTTGAAACTGATCAGTGCTGTCAGTGCAGAAGATATTGTAACACGTTTTGCTTGGATAACTGGTTTGGAGATGTTATTTCAGAGTGACATGTTTTTGGTACAATTTCACCTATATATTGGTACCGACCCACCGCAGACTCATCATTTGGATTGGCTTTAAGGGAGGCTCCAAATATGTAATATTACATACGGGCGTTACATTTTAACACATATATTTAAGCTGTCAGGCCTAAATGGATCGGTATGTATATTTCAAATTATTTTTAAACATTAAAATGAATAAATTTATATTTTTTATTTCATTTTTCCATGTGCGCTATAATGAAGTACTTCTCTTGAAACTAAACTGATACCCACCGCTTTTAACCATAGCTGGTTTACACAGGAATTTCATATCATCCATCTTTCATATAAAAAAAACAACGAAGAGCCGACCTTGGCATCCCAATTATTCGTCCTCATCTCCCTTTCCTTATGATATTCAAACTATGTCGTCGGCTGAGGATTCTAGAGTATATCTTACGAGCAACGAAGGATATGTAAGTTTAGCATCAAACCGGGTAATAAAACAATTTAAATCTAATATACAGAATATGTAAATATGGGTAGGCCAATTTAAAGACGAACGCATTCCAAAACGAGAATAGAAAATGTAGTCACGGACGTTAAGTATATAACCAATATTTTTAGTGTTATTAGAAATATATTAATTTTAAAGTAAAACGGATATACAGACTGTCTATTTTACGAGGGCCACACCAAATATCTCGCTTAATATCTATTGTAGAAGAATAAAGTTTTAGAAACTGTTATCCCATTTTTTGTGAGCTATATTTCAGTAAAAAAAAATTTGAAATCTATAGCCTACTTTATGAGATATATTACAAAAACCTGAAAAATAGGAAAACCACAAACGGTTATAGCTTCCTTATTTGAGGAGATACGAAAAAAGTTAAAGAAATGAAAGTTGACGGCAAAGACAATAAGAATAATAACGTGTAATAAAAAAATCGAAAAATGCAGTTGGCTTTGACATACGCTATTGTGCAAAAATGAAAAATACATATCTCAAAGTAGGCCAAGACGCCATTAATTCCGTTATTTTTTTCTCATTCCAACGATATAAAACATGTCACAGAAATTTTAACCGATAGTGTCAATATTTAATATTTTACGAATACCATAATTCATATAATTGAATCGTAACAATCAGCTGTGCCATAATAGTAAAAATTCACTTAATAATAATTATAATTCCGTAATTATTTATTACAATTTAATACAAACCAATAAATATCTCATAAATAAAGATACAAGTACAAAACGAACATCCAAAGAAGAAAACGAAAAACTATGTATAACAGTACTACCTACTACCATATTGAAAAGAAATTGTGTGTATTTATTTTTCTAACTACAAATGCTCCAATTGTGCACCATGCATTCTGACACATAAACGTGCTCTACGAGACACGTCACGCATTACATTTTGGAGCATTTCAGGAGTAATTGCCTCACATGCGTTTCGAATTCTGGGTTTGATGTCCTCAATATTTTCAGGGGCAGTTTGAAATACCTTGTCTTTAATGTAACCCCAGACGAAAAAATCCAAGGGAGTAATATCTGGTGATCGAGCTGGCCATAGAATGGGTCCATAGGTGCCTATCCAGCTATCTGGCATAACTTGATTTAAATAATTTGTACATATTACAGCAGTGTGAGGTGGAGCCCCATCTTGTTGAAAATATGAATAATTTAATCTTTCTGCCACTGTTAATTCATAAAGAAAATCTTGAAATTCGTTTGCAGGAAATTAAGGTATCTACGAGCGGTTAATTTGCCATCATAAAAATAAGGTCCAATTACTTTAGTCCCTAAAAGACCCAACCAAACATTCGTAGAAAATCTTTCTTGGAAAGCAGTCTCTCTGCACCAGTGTGTATTTTCTCGTGTCCACTTATAATGCATATTTCTATTGAAAAATCCATTAGAAAAATTTGATTCGTCCGACCAAAGAATTTTGCTACATATCAGCGCGTCATTCCTTTTCTTATTTAATAACCATCTACAAAATCTTACTCTCCTTGGCTTATCTCCCTCATTTAAATGTTGAACTTTCCTCATTTTGTAGCATCGAAATCCGTTTTTTTTCAATATTTTTCTTGCACTGTCTTTTTTTATGCGACAGTTTCTCTGAATTTGTCTCAAAGAGGTTGCCTCATTTTGGTTAACATAATTCATTACTCTATTCACTTTTCTTACATTATCCGCAACATGCGCTCGCCTTACTACTTTTTTTGAAAATGAACCGTGCGTTTTTAGATTTTGAACTAACTTCCTAAACATAGTTCGATTTGGCTGCGGAGCATCTGGAAATCTATCTCCGTAAACCGTGACTGCCATCTCAGCGTCAAAATTGCACTGACAATAAATGCTAATCATATCGAATTTGTTATTATTGGTGTACAAATAAGGAAGCTATAACCGTTTGTGGTTTTCCAATTTTTCAGGTTTTTGTAATATATCTCATAAAGTAGGCTATGGATTTCAAATTTCTTTTTACTGAAATATTGCTCACAAAAAATGGGATAACTGTTTCTAAAACTTTATTCTTCTACAATAGATATTAAGCGAGATATTTGGTGTGGCCCTCGTAAAATAGACAGTCGGTATATCACCTAATCTAAGTAAAGTTCATTCGAGGTTAAGAGGCAGAAAATATATTATTATATTTTCGATATTAAGATATCAAAAGACGTTGATTTATTTGTGTGCTTTATCAAAGACCTAAGTTAAATTTTGCTCTTAAAAACTATAGAAGTAATAGCTTATATAAATAAATAAAGTATATCTCTGTACAGCTTACGTTATTTTACATTTTCAGATAAAACATGTATTTGGCAGCGGTCAAGAATAAAATCTACAAAAAAGTTATTTTAATAAATTTGACCCTCCGCTTTATTTTGAATGTTAGTCAGAGCCATGTATTAGTTCCTAAGACTTTCAAAGTTGAACCCAGTTCTATAGGTTGATTTCCACATATTCCAACTTTTAAGCTGTGGTAACGCGCGAGTAAAAACAAACCATATTTTACGTATATACCGGGTGATTCAGTTTGGTATTCGCCCCCCTGTATGTAATTTATTAAAGACGAAGTACAACAAACTATATATATTTGTAAATCGCTTGTCAAGCTCTATTAAATGACGACCTTAAATCGTATCTGTATGATATATGTCAAAGTAACGATAACTTTTTTTTCTCAAATTGTATGTTATACTCTGTTTGCCAATTGTTGTAGAGATTCTTTTTATGCATCCACCTGTGCAAAAAAAGTATACAGTTCCATAAGAAAAATTTCGAGAAAATTAATAAAATATGATAAAACTTCAGTCAAAAATTTTGTTTTGGTATCAACATAGTTAGCCATGGAAACAATTGAATTTTGACATTGTTAGTAACGTCAAATCGAAAATGCTGTTATTTGTGATTATGTTATTAGTTTTTGTTTTATGCTATACTTATAAATAGATTTATACTAATGAAGGATTTTTTTTTAAATAAGAAAGATGCAGGGGGGCGAATACCAAACTGAATCACCCGGTACATATAAATATATAAAATTTGAAATCATCAATTCCATTTTTAGGAAGTTCATATGTAAGGTCTAAAGGTATTATAAAAAATTATGTATTGGAGAAAAACCGCACACACAAGGTATGCAAATAAAATTAGCTTAGGGCTTTCTTGTGGTCTCTAGCACAACCAGATGTAGATTGTCAGAGAAATAGAAAGCTTTATTTTCAGTAGTTATGAATTCTTTATTGAAGAGATAAGCTGTTGTTTACCTGAATCTTCACGTACATACTAGTTTACTCTTCATGGCCGTAGGGGGCTTTGTGGATACTAGTGTTACAAAGAGAACTAGCAAATAAGAAATAGACAAATTCATTTTTGAATTATTTAATTGTTAGCATAACCAAAATTCAGGTTTTCCAAAAAATGCAAAGTTTGGAAAATAATGATTTTACAGACAGTTCTTCTTCTTAGTTCTCATAGATAGCATTTCATAATTTTTGTGAGTATTGTAACATTTTCACTTTCCAACATTTAAAGTGTATGTTTTTTATCAGTTAAATAAATTAAAATACGATTCTTAGCAATCTAATAGTTCATAGTGCGTATACAATGGTAAACATGCTTTATTACAGGTAATTTTATTTTAATATGATCATTTTTTATTTAAAATATTATTTGATAGAACGAAATAAAGCACAAAGCCTCTTTCTGATTACTCTCACCTTTTCCCCGTCAGCCCTAGAGGTATTATGAGTTGTGTCTCGATAGCTTATAAATGCGGTCATGGTAGAGATAATCCGAATTCTAAAGCCTCCAGAATATAATGGGAAAAGGTAACTAAATTAGAAGTTATCAGTCATTGGGAAACAACAAATTTACTAAAATAGTTGTGTAAAAAAGCATAAAATAGTTTATTCAAAACTTTACAGCTACTGGATTGTAGTTTTCGATGTTAGATTTATTTCCTGCTTCATAAATTGGACTGTGCTGAAAATACGTTTGGGATTTAACTTTGTTAAGGATACGTTATAATAAATTTCGCTACACCATATCGTAACAAGCACCTGTTTCAGATAATTTGTAAACTGTCAGTATGTCCGAATCAACAAACTATTTACTAAAAGCTGAATGGAATTTCATCCACCGGATAACTAATATTCATACAAAGATCAAGCTCTGATATTTTGAAATATAATTAAATATAATTGAAAGGATTTAACGCCATTATAACTTTCTAACTGGCTCAAATAGATACTATGCCAAATAACAATAATCGCATGAAAAGGATTGTACAAATATCCGCTATATAAGGGTAGCAATACACTGTTCAGAAAATAGTTCCATTTTGTTAAGTAAAAATGTATTTAGCAAAATTTTGCAAAATAAATTTATAGAAATGACGAGAAAAGTACAGGCGGGGCATCCTAGAAAGGCAGATGAGTTTAGGATGTGCAAGCAGTGGTCGAAAGTAGCCCACCTCCACAGAGCTCACTTGTTTATGTTCCTTCCTCGTGTAAAGATCGGTACAGTCTTGAGAAACGTGCTTGTAGTGTATAATTTATATTAAGTACATAGGTATGTACCTGTCAGAAGTATCTATTTGTATGTTGTTTATTTGAAAATAATAATTAATAAATATTTGAAATATAAAAAAAACGGCAGCTACTGGAAGCGGCTGGAACCTCCCCACGGTGGATCTTTGAAGCCGAAAAGAGCACTAAATTGGGTGCCATAACGGCACTAAACGCAATCTGATCTCAACCATAACCCTTTCAGATCTTTTGGAGCACTAAAGATACAATGACTTGCACCACATAATATCAACATATTGAAATTTATTATTTGTATGTTTCATGGGATTGCACTGCACGTATAATGATCCGAGTAGACTAGTGTACCTTATCCACGACTGTTAAATATTTGATATTTATTTAATTCACTTTCATTTGATTTCTCCAATTTGAGAAAGATTCATACACCATCATATATAACTTTTCTCAATTTTTCGGGCAACAAGTTTAATGATGCGATTTGTGTAGCTTACCTTACCTCTGGTGGTGTCACGTTTTCACTGTCAGTATTCATTTGTTTAATTATGTTACGCTCCTTGAGTAATATTGTAATTAATTGACGTTTAAATCGCACAAATTTTGACGTTTCAAATCAATAACAAAATTAGGCTTTAACTAATTCGATAACACTGTCTTGTAAACAGAGGCATGACTAACATAACCTCAAATATTAAATTTTTGTTTATTTAAGTGTATACTCATTTTTAATGTTTTTATTCACATTATTAGATTGGTACCTGTGTAACATTAATGAACTCTCTCGGATAGGATGCATATAATTTTTTTAAATCATTGATTTTTAAAAATATACTGAAATCTACAGGTTGGAAATCCAGCCTATAATAATTAGCGGTCTATATTCAATATACCAGCGCCGTGGTGGTAAATCCTGAACGCAATAGTTGTTGAATATGAATGCATGTGACGTGACGAGAAGCGGTCTTATGCTTCACATTTGCTTTGTTTTTTAATTTTTATCGCTGAAACCAAATCGAAAGAGTGCAATTGTTGAAATCGGAATTTTCACTGCTTCTTAATGGCTCGACTACAAATTGTAATTAATTATAAAATAAACAACTTGTTGAGCCAAATCGGCACAAAACGAAATCCGATCTCAACCAAAACCTTTTCAGATCTTCTGTAGCACTAAAGAAACCCCCATGCAAAGTTTCTTCCAAATCTGTCCAGTAGTTTCGCCACTATCGTGCACGTACACACACACATACAGACTTTTTTGGATTCCTGGGACCTCAAAACGTAAAGATTTGATGTTATCTCAATTTTCGATTTTTGACCTGTTTTAGTAACCTCTACAAAAATTTATTTTTGGGAAGGTTAAAACAAGGAACTGTTGTTCAAAAACATTAATTGGCCTGTGACATATCGGGACTCTCGGTGAATAGAGCGCACCATTTAGTGTAACTTCTTCCTCCGACTGTATAGTAGTTTCACAGTTAATAGCACGGGAGCCCTCGACCAGGACGTTTAACCTCATAGCGACATGATAATTTCAAATATTTTCGGATAATTTATACCCAAATCAATAAAAAAGCCCTTCCTGGCGGGAGTTTTCAAAGTTGTTAAACGAAAGCAATTTACCATAAGAGTAGCGAAAAATGGACCAAATTTCAAGCTTTGGTCTATTTTTCGCCAGTTTGATGGCAAATTGCTCAAAAACCACCCAATGGAAATGTCTGCCACTACAGTACAGTACTGTACATGCCAAAACAAGGTTTGATCCTCTAACAAAAACATTTTCTTTTCAATTTCCGGTTACTTCGCATCGACTGGAAATTTCGTCTGCCAGATTAATTGGGGTATGTGCAGTACTTTACTAACTACCTATACGGAAAGATAATGTAATTAAAAATCACAGATTTCACAATCCTTGCAACCATGGGGACATTGGAAATGATAACACCATACATAAAACATTAACTTATTCAGCTACGATTCGTCCCAAAAAACATGATTTTAGAAGAACTATTCGCTATTTGTCAAACTTTGTGAATCCATGGCTACTATGATTGACGCTGACCACAACCGCATTATAACTTCATGTTCTCCGCACATACTCACACTGTGCACACTTGCTCAGTATTACGTCATCTGATCTCGACTCTTTCATGTCAGCGGCCTTGGATAAAACTCGAAACCTTGGCCCCATGTACGAACATTAACATTTCCAATGTTAAAAATCGGTGGGACACCCCCCGCACCCCCTTCTTTGCCTGCGACGCTAATTGTGCCTGTGGCGCTGGTACTTATTAACAATTAGATAGCAAAATAAAAATCGACCTAACTAACTTAACCACCTAACAATCCCATGAAAGATTGAAATCATTATAGGAAAAAGAAGGAAAACATTATTTCTGCCGTCAAATCAAACCTGAATTTGTGAAAAAAATCATTAATCGTTACAAAATAAAAATAAAAATTTGGCATGCCCAGGAGTTGACAAACAGCGCTATAGCACGGAAGAAAATAGTTGAACAGATAAGACGGTACGGTGAGAGCAAATTTTGTAGCATCGAGCCGGCATTGTTGGACCGAGAGTTAACCACGCGTTACGAACATAGTGTTTTTAATAGTTTCAAATTAATTCTTTGTTATTCTGTGGACCTAAAAAAGCTGGAGGATACACCCCGCACCCCCTTTTCTTTGTCTGCGACGTTAATACTGCCTGCGGCGCTAATAATTATTAATAATTAGATATCAGAATAAAAACCTACCAACCTAACCTAAAAAAATAACACCGAACAATGAATTTATTTTAAGCAGAATAAAAACCTACTAACCTAACGTAAAGAAATCATAGAAAAGAATTTGTCAAAAAATATATTAATCGCCACAGAATAAAAAAAAAATCAGCAAGCATAGGAGTTTGAACCCGGGACCTTTCGCACCGTAAGCTAGATCATAACAAGTTTATTCTCTTATTATATATACAAGCATTGCCTTCTCGGATCGTGATCCGGACCCAACCGTACAACCACGTGACGCAGCGTCGTGGTGTTAGAGCGGTTGGACGGATCGCGACCGGTTCGGCGCAATAAAACTTAAATTAAAACAATAGATAGATAGATAGATAGATATATACGCTATACGCTACATTCGAATAGTAACATTTCCAATGTTAAAATGCCCCCCCCCGTCTATATCCGCCCACCATACCAAAAATTTTCGGAGAGAAAAAAAGTTTCGTACTTATATGCTCTCTTCGATGACTAACTGACAGACAGTAACTTTTCGTCGTCGAATTTGCACGCCATTTCACTAACTAATCTCACTGCTTTCAAATAAATAAAACCCATTACGAATTGTGTAAATACGAAATATAATTAAGTACGAATGCAAATTCCCTACAATGTAAGAGTACTCTAAAGTAGAATCTAAGGAAATAAATATATTACTAGCAAAAAGATACTAGTAATTATGAAACAAGTAGCACTAAAGAGGTATCCTTGTTATAGGATACTGAAACACGTGTATGTGAAAATTTTTAAAATTTGATGTAACTGTTTATTTGGTACTTGTTTTGGTTTTTAGTTGTTTTTGGTTTGGTTGAACAGGATAATTTAAAATCACATGTAACATTATTGTGACACGTTGTACGTAATGTGCATATTTCGTTCTTGTAATCCAATGTTGATCGTGGCATATAGCCGCCAAAGTATTTTGTTTACAAAGATATATGTTTATGTACTTATCTATGACAAGTCTTTAGTAAGAGTTGAAATAATTACTAGCATCTCTTTGCTAGTAATATATTTATTTCTTTAGATTCTGTGTAAATATGATTTAATCATATTTTCTGTACTAAACTGAGAAGCACTTCAATTTTATTTTCAATATTAGAAACATGTACATTTGCAAAATCCCTGTATAAGCATACTATTGAGCGCCAAATATCCCTTTCCTAATCACTCTGTGTTTCATATGTTTTATATAGAATTGAGAAGCATAATATGACTATCTTTTATATATACGGGTGTCCCAGATTTAAAGAGACATAGACCGATGAGAGATAGAGCACACTTTTCTGAGTTCAAAACACCCCCACACTTACCCTTGAAAGTGAATGGTTTTCGAGATACAGGGTATTTTATCATTCTTGACTGAAACTAAAATTCACCATATATTTGGAATGGGTCGACGTATTTGGATTACAGTTGGTACACATATAGTGCACTCCTAGTCCAATTAATAGCATAATTTAGTTTGTAAAAATTCCAGGACAGGACTCAATTTTTATTATTTTGCATTTAGGGTCAATTACATCACCCTGTATATCAGTTTTTTGTAAATGGCGGATAACTATTGAAATGTCTATGGATTATTGTGCAAAACACTGTCATAATATTCGATGTCACGTTTATGGTTACTTCCTAGCAAATTTTCGAAAATAATGGTGAGTGATATTTAAATTCTACAAAATACGCAAACAACCAGTTAACGTCACTTGTCGGAGACTGGGCTACCTCTCCGACTTTTATTTTATTTTATTATTAATTTTTGGGTTTTAATTTAAATATATTACACACACACACACACACACACACACATTGTTTGTGGCACGCCTTTTCTACGGTCTAACACTGAAAAGAAAGGGAACAAAGTGGTCATGCGCAAGAGAGCAGAAAAGGATCAGATGATGAAAAGTATAACGGCCGGTCGGTCATTTTTAGTGCACTAAACAAAATTCTAACTAATCTTTGAATCATAATAATTGTTAAATCAAAATGCAGTGATTACACCTACAAGCAACGCATTATTGTCCTTGTTTAGGCCGTGAATATTATTTGTATGCTGTGTATAGACATTTACTAGAAACACTCTGTAGAGTAATTATAATACCGTTTTTGTCATAAAAACTGTACCATTTTTTTGGTACTATTGAGTCAGTTGATAAAAGACAATCAATCAGATCGATACCAAAAATTGTGAGCCCGAGTTTTAACGCATAAATTAGTCAGTTGTCAAATAGTGTAATAATAATTATTATCAATAACCGTGTGTTGTCTCGTTCCCGCCCATCCTATTACCCTCTTGTCCTTTGTAAACCACGCGAGTGCAACACATGAGACGAGGCCAAGACCATCCAGAAAAGTGGTAAGTAATTTGTATAAATTCTAAACCACAACCATACAGTCTGCTAATCTCATTTCGTTAAATATATCACATTTGTTGTTCCTCACGACCCGGATTGGACTTAGTTTTTATACCAATTGCTTTTTGAATGCATCTATTTGATAGCTGATTTTCGTTTTTGTGTCAGTTTTCACTCGGAGAATTGACAATTTGCCTAGTACCGTATTTATGCGTTGAAATAATAGAAATTTTGCCTAGAATCGAATCCAAATATTTATTCCTTAAGTAATTTGTTAAAATTGTGTTATAACTTTACATTTATTTCGTTATAGTTAAGAAAATTGAAACCTAATATTCAACTTTTTGTCTTATAAAAAACTGCCTGATAATTTTACAGCACAAGAAAGTGTACCAGATTAGAGATAAATTTTGTTTTATATATAAATTTAACATCCTGCTCCTATTCTTGATAAATATACCTCGAATTACATTTTTTGGAAAAAAAATTTACAATTTTGATTGCGTTTTGTTGAATAAAATAATCAAAGCTATACATACTAATTCATGGACTTGTTTGCTAGTAAAACAGTATACCTATTTTTTTGTGTTCTTAATAAATTAGTTTTCAAATAAATTGCTACGCCGTCTTTACAGATAAACATACCTATTCCTTTTTTTGTACATTGTAGAGATTACTTAAATAACTATTGTTTATTAAAATTAACCCTTATTTCTTTACCGGTTTAATTTATTTATTTACACAGGTATTTCATTATTGTCGAAAAATCTAAATTATTTCAAGATGCCAAAATCAGCTGCCGAATTAAAATTAGAGAGATTAACAGCAAAACGTGAAACTTTGTTTAGACGAGTTCAGCGTTGTTTTGATGTTGGACAATCTTTAAAAGATGATAGCCAAAATGTTACCAAATTAGAAGATTTTAATATCCGTTATATGACTTTATCCAGAACAATGCTAAATTACCAAGAAATTGTTCAACAAATTGTTGAAGTTAAACAAGAACTTAAGCCCGACGAACCCCCTAATTATGGAATTCTTGATGCTTTCGAGGATTTATGTGATAATGTTGAATATTTCGCTAAGCAATTTATTAACCCAATTTCTCCCCTCAATCTAAATAATAGTGATAATTCTAGTACACCAAAAATAAAAATGCCTAATATTCAATTAGTGAAATTTAATGGTGAAGATTTAACGTTATGGCCCCTATTTTGTGAAAATTTTAAACACTTAGTTCATAACAAACCTAATTATTCGGATGCCGAAAAATTACATTTTTTGTTGGGTAGTTTAGAGGGTAAAGCTCTCAAAACATGTAATATTATTGAAGCAATTCCAGATAATTATGAGATTATTTGGAAACTTTTGCAGGACACATACCATGATAAGAAATTTTTGATGAATGTATATTTGAACCGATTGCTCAATTTTCGTACTTTAAACAATAATAACCCTGGCAATTTACAAACTTTTCTGGAAAAATTTGATACAAATGTTATGGCCCTAAAAAGATTACAGTTAAAAAGTTTAGATGATCACATTTTAACCCACATTGCTATGTTAAAGTTACCCCAAGAAATTGTCAATAATTTCGAGTTAGTACGTTCTAGTGAAGAGTTGCCTAATTATGATGAGTTGATTAAATTTATACGTCAACAAAGTAAAGTAATGGTTAAACCTGATAAAATGCGTTCAAACCAATATAATCCAAGTTGTAGTAATACTTTAAAAAATCCCAATTCCAAAGCCTTTCTAACCAATGATTGGTATCGTAAATGCTTAGCTTGTCATAAAGATGTACATTTATTAAAAGATTGCAAATTTTTTAAAGATAGTCCTCATGAGCAAAAGTTTAAATTAGTCAAAGAAAATAATTTGTGTATCAATTGTTTTTCGAATAAACATAAAGTATCTTTGTGCCCTTCCAAATTTAGTTGTATTAAATGCAAAGCTAAACATCATACTCTATTACATAAAAATGATCAAATCAATCGTAATATTGACATAAAACCAACTATTAGCAGTAATACAAACCACAATAATCTAGATTATAGTACCCCATCCACCAGTCAAAATGACGTCACTCATACCTTGTGTACCAAAATAAACAATAATAAGGTTCCGAAACCTCAAGTTGTATTATTGAGTACTGCTATAGTTAAAGTTTTAGATAAGTGGAATACTAAACAGAATCTTAGATTTTTAATTGACAGCGGTTCTATGTCTAATATTTTAACATATGATTGTTGTAAAAAATTGGGTTTACCCTATCAAAAAATATCCTCTAATATTGTAGGAATTGGTGATACAATAAAACCACTTAAAGGGCGAACTAATCTTGTAATTCAGTCCAATTTTGATCCGAATATTAATTATTCAATTGAAGTCTTAATAGTCGACAAAGTTACCAATTCCTTGCCAGAAGTACCCGTAAATACAAATTTGTTGAATCATTTGAATTGCTTGCCGTTGGCCGATCCTACTTTCCATAGTCCAGGAGCTATTGATGGAATTTTGGGAGCTTCGTTGTTCACACAAATTTTAGGTTCACATAAAGTAACAGGAGGTGTTAGTACACCTGCTGCTATTCAAACTACACTTGGATACATAATTATAGGTCCTGCCTCACCTCTTCGAGTGCCTTTTTCCGAACAAACATATTGTTCCTTTTTAAATTTAGAATCCCTAGTTGAAAAAATGTGGAAACTAGAAGACTTTACCCCACCTGTTCCCACATCTGAAGATTCCATTTGCGAAAAATTCTTTGTTGAAAATGTTAGTCGAGATCCCGTTGGAAAATATACGGTGGCTCTCCCCTTTAAGGATGATCCGTCTCATTTAGGAGATTCACTTGCCTTGTCTCAGTCTCGATTGTTTTCTTTAGAAAAGCGATTAGAAAAAAATTTTATCCTCCGAAATACCTATTGTTCTATTATCCAAGATTATCTTGATCAAGGTCACATGTCTTTAGTACCAAAATCAGAAATTAATGCCCCCTCGTCTTACTATATTCCTCACCATTGTATTTTCAAACAAAGTATTTCCACACCCTGCAGAATAGTGTTCGATGCTAGCCTGAAAACCGATTCTGGTTTTTCCTTAAATGACATTTTGTACACAGGACCAAAGCTACAGAATAATGTAGCTACAATATTGTTAAACTTTCGATTATTTCCTATAGCTATGGTTTCTGACATCAAGCAAATGTATCGTCAGATTAATATTGTCGAAGAACATCGGCAATACCAAAGAATTTTGTGGAGATTTAATACCAATGATCCTATTTCGATTTACCAATTAAATACAGTCACCTTTGGTGTAAAATCGTCACCATATTTAAGTTTACGTACCATAAAACAGTTAGCAGAAGATGAGTCTTCGCGATATCCCCAGGCCGTGCCATATGTTCATCGAGATTTATATATGGACGACTTAATTAGTAGTTTACCCGATGTAAAAAATGGTGTTACCATTCATACACAGTTAGTCAAATTATTTGAAAATGGTGGATTTCAGATGGCAAAATGGATGTCAAATTCTAGTGAATTATTATCCCAGATTCCTGATTTCTTACAATTAAATCAACCTATGGCCTTTGACAAAGAAAGCTTAAAGGTTTTGGGTTTAGAATGGAATCCGTCGTCTGATAATTTTAGCTTTAAAATTTCCATCTCGATATTGTCTTGCACCAAAAGAAATATGTTGTCTTTAGTAGCACGCATCTTTGATCCTTTAGGTTTGTTGATTAAAAAATTATGGGAATTAAAATTCGACTGGGATAAAGAAGCCCCTAAAGATATGGTTCATTTGTGGATGACATTTCAAGAAGAACTTAAACTATTGAATAGTTTACAAATTCCCCGCCATTTATTAGTTTTCCAAAATTCCTCCATAGATATCATTGGATTTGCTGATGCTAGCCCAAATGCATATGCTGCTGTAATTTATATTCGATCCACTGATATTCCAGGTCAAGTTAGTGTAAATTTCCTATGTGCACAGTCCAAGGTTGCTCCAATGTCCAAGGTCACACTACCTCGTCTTGAACTTTGTGCAGCGGTACAATTATTCAAGCTTATATCGCATGTTATAGACACTTATTCCCCTCGAAAAAATATTGACCAAATATTTGCTCTGTCTGACTCGATGATCACACTGAATTGGATCCATTCTTCTCCAAATAGGTGGAAAAATTTTATTTCCAATAGAGTCGCCAAAATTCAAAACTGTTTACCTTGTTCCCACTGGTATTTTGTAGCCGGTAAACAGAATGCTTCTGACTGTGCTTCAAGAGGACTTTCACCTGCTTCGTTGATAAATCATCCCTGTTGGTTTCCTGGTCCCGAATGGTTGTTTTTAAATTCCTCCCAATGGCCTATTAAGTCATTTCGTGATAATGAATTCACTATTACAGAAGAAGAAAGTTTAGTTTACCTCGTAGTTAAACCAATCATTTCCCCATTATATATTTTGATAGAATATTTCTCCTCCTGGACTAAACTTCTTCATTCTACCATATATGTCTTGAGATTTCTTAAACCTTTACCTCGTAATAATATAATAAGTAAATTTGATATTGACCAAGCTGAATATGCATTAGTTCGAGCTGTGCAACAGCGTCATTTTCCTGAAGAATATAAGCTTCTCTCAGAAAATAAACCTTTAAAGTCCCATGTCTTACGTAAATTAAATCCGTTTATCAAAGATCATATAATTAGAGTAGGTGGGAGACTCTCGAATGCTAATGTTGCTTTTGATCATAAACATCCGATTCTTTTACCCAAATCGGACCCTTTCGTTAATTTGTTGATTGATTATAACCATAAAAAATATTGTCATACTGGTGCCCATTTGCTGCAATCATTCTTACAACAAAATTATTGGATTTTAGCTGCTCGTGGTGTTATTCGACAGCGTATTTGGAAATGCAATTACTGTTTTAGATTAAATCCTAAACCAAATTACCCTATAATGTCAGATTTACCTTCTGAAAGAGTAAATCAAGCAAAGGCATTTTTATCGACAGGAGTAGATTTTACAGGAGCTTTTTATGTAACCTTAGGCCGAAGACGCGGTGTTAAAAGCCAAAAGGCATATGTTTGCCTTTTTATTTGTCTTGCTACCAAGGCAGTTCACTTAGAACTTGCAAGTAGTTTGTCCATCGATTCATTTCTTTCTGCTTTCAAAAGATTTATATCTCGTCGCGGCAATTGTACCACTTTGTTTTCTGATCAAGGAACTAATTTTGTAGGGGGAAAAGCCCGACTTGACGAAATTTATCAATTAATTCAATCTCAACAATATAAAGATGCCCTGTCTCGAGAACTTATTAATAATAAAATCGATTGGAAATTTAACCCTCCTTCAGCCCCCCACTTTGGCGGAATTTGGGAGGCAAACATAAAAAGCGTTAAATCTCACCTCTCTAGAGTTATTGGAAACCAAATTTTAAGTTATGAAGAATTTAGCACGGTACTTACCCAAATCGAGGCATTACTTAATTCCAGACCTCTGTGTCCTTTGAGCTCTGATCCAAAGGATCCAGTAGCTTTAACTCCGTCACATTTTTTATATGGAACCCCGCTAAATTCGATTCCTGCAGAGGATGTATTAACAGAATCTCCCAATCGTTTAAATCGATACAAATTATTAGATTCAATTGTGCAGCATTATTGGAAACGTTGGCATACTGAATATCTTTCCACTCTCCAAGCCAGACAAAAATGGAATACCTCGACTTTTCCTGCTCAAATAGGTATGATAGTGGTAATTATACAGAATAACGTTCCACCACTACAGTGGCCACTAGCAATCATTGAAAAATTATATCCTGGTAAAGATGGTGTATCTAGAGTAGCAGTGGTAAGAACGAAAAATAGTTCTTATACTAGACCAGTGGTTAAATTATGCCCACTTCCAAACCAATAATAATGGTTGTATTATTCTTGTAAAATATGGTAGTTAGTTTTTTTTTCCCTTTTTATTTTTAACTCTATTTAGAACATTTATTATTTTATTTTTCCGCTTAATTATGTGAAAATTTCGTAATAATTAAGTCTCGAATTCGTATATGAATTTTGTATAGTTTTGTAGTTTTCAGTATCCATATACTATTTTTTGTTCCTTTTTTCGCATTGAATTTGCATTCAATCTCGCGGGGGCAGGATGTTTAGGCCGTGAATATTATTTGTATGCTGTGTATAGACATTTACTAGAAACACTCTGTAGAGTAATTATAATACCGTTTTTGTCATAAAAACTGTACCATTTTTTTGGTACTATTGAGTCAGTTGATAAAAGACAATCAATCAGATCGATACCAAAAATTGTGAGCCCGAGTTTTAACGCATAAATTAGTCAGTTGTCAAATAGTGTAATAATAATTATTATCAATAACCGTGTGTTGTCTCGTTCCCGCCCATCCTATTACCCTCTTGTCCTTTGTAAACCACGCGAGTGCAACACATGAGACGAGGCCAAGACCATCCAGAAAAGTGGTAAGTAATTTGTATAAATTCTAAACCACAACCATACAGTCTGCTAATCTCATTTCGTTAAATATATCACAGTCCTTAACCACCGTGGATGCCAGGGAGAGCTCTCCAACGAAGCCATAGCAACGGCCGAAGATAGGCCTGCACTCCATGTGTGTTATTTTTTTTGACAGCTATCGAAACACTTTATATACGGTCCTTCTAAGTTTCCACGTTGAAACATCACTATTTTATAAATTTTACTTAAACACTTGTTTAATAATTGTTTAATGTATTATTGTTACTTAAATTTGATTCTAATTGCACTTAAAATTTGTAAGGCCATATGCAATATTCCATAGAAAAACAGTTTGCTTGAAAATAAAAGTAGGCGTGTGTCAATTCTGACATTTATAGTTTAATATATAGTAATGTAAGTCACCTTTAGAAATCAAGTCTAAGTATTCAAAGAAGTCGTTTGAGTCATTAAAATAAGGTTTTATATTAAGAAATCTACTATAATAATTTTAAGATGCCATTCCAATTTACAAATGAAGAATATCCAGATATGATTTATGTGTATGGTTTTTGCGACGGAAATGGAAGAGCTGCAGAGAGAGAATATGAAAGACGTTTTAGAAATCGTCGTACACCAAATCGTACAACATTTTCAGAGGTGTATCAATTTAGTAAAGACCATGGACAATTTCCCTCGGGCAAAACATGAACATGCTCTCAGAGATTTTCAAAAGCGAGAGGAATTATTTGTTTAATATTCTACTCATTTGCATTGTTCATATGAATCCAACTGTAAGCGTCGAGAGAATCAGTCATCAATTAGAAATTCCCAGAACAAGAGTATGGCGAACTTTAAAAAAAGAAAATTTATATCCTTTTCATGTTCAAGTAGTTCAACGACTTGAAGACGGTGACAGCGTTCCGCCTTTAACATTTTGTAGGTGGGTAGTTGCGCACAGACGTACAGTTTCTAAAATTCTGTTCACGGACGAAGCTCAATTCACGCTGATGGAATAAACAACACCAGAAATCAACATCTTTGGGCAACTGAAAATCCACATGCTACGCTTCAGAAAAATTCTCAACACAGATTCAATATGAATGTCTGGTGTGTAATATACAATAGTCATCTAATAGGGCCACACATTTTTGAAGGGAGACTAACGGGTGAAGTTTATTTAAATTTCTTAATAGATGTGTTACCAAATTTATTAGAAAACATCAATGTCAGAGGTATGTGGTTTCAACACGATGGTGCTGGACTACATTTTTCTGTACCGGTGAGGGAGCATCTTAATCAACGTTACACCAACAGATGAATTGGTAGAGGGGGTGCAGTTAACTGGCCACCGAGATCTCCTGATCTCACCCCCATGGATTATTTTTTATGGGGTCACCTAAAGTCACAGGTGTACAGTGAAAATATTAATACCCGTGAACAATTAAAACAAACATTTTTTAATGTATATGACAATATTAGACAGAGTCCGGCTATGATCGATAGATCGATGAAAATGATTTTTGAACGTTCACAAAAATGTATTGACGCTGGGGGTGTTCATTTCGAAAATTTATTAGAGTTTTAATTAATTGTACCAGTGTATCAAATAATTAGTGTCTTTTTAAAATTTGTGCTGTAAATTATGATTAAGCAAACTATTTTGCTTTATTTTTTCCTTTTTTCTGTTTTTCGTTTTTCTATTTAAGTAACAATAATACATTAAATAATTATTAAACAAGTATTTAAGTAAAATTAATAAAATAGCGACGTTAACTGGTTGTTTGAGTCTATTGTAGAATTTAAATATCATTCGCCATTATTTTCGAAAATTTGCTAGGAAGTAACCATAAACGTGCCATCGAATATTATGACAGTGTTTTGCACAATAATCCATAGACATTTCAATAGTTATACGCTATTTACAAAAAACTGATATACAGGGTGATGTAATTGACCCTAAATGCAAAATAATAAGAATTGAGTCCTGCCCTTCAATTTTTACAAACTAAATTATGCTATTAATTGGACTAGGAGTGCACTATGTGTGTACCAACTTTAATCCAAATACGTACACCCATTCCAAATATATGGTGAATTTTAGTTTCAGTCAAGAATCATAAAATACCCTGTATCTGGAAAACCATTCACTTCCAAGGGTAAGTGTGGGGGTGTTGTCAACACAAAAAATGTGCTCTATCTCTCATCGGTCTATGTCACTTTAAATCTGGGACACCCTGTATAAATACATAAATATATAAGAGATAGTTTAACTAGGTACATCGATAAATACCTACAATTTAAAGGTTCTCAATTCGACTCGTAAGCATGTCTCTTTTTTATGTTTGTTCTGTTATTACTGATATTTGTTTAATATTCTACTCATTTGCGCTGTCGTTTTTTAACATTTTGAATCAAACGACATCATTTTTTAGTTGTAACTATTCTGTAAACACTTCTACGGTATGACAATATTCATTCATAATAAAAAAATCTTTTATCATTCAAGATTTTCATCTTGACGTTCAACTAATTAATTTTAATTTCCATAAAATACATGTCTTGAGTTCAATCTTATAAACATGTTCTTATCCATATTCTATATACAGATGTAGAAATTAATTTATTTGACCCTTTATTGATTATTCATATTATTCTGTTCATATTCTTTAAAGATCTTCGGTGATATAAAAACTAATATCTACGTAGGCAAGAATAATACACCTAGTATCATTTTTCATCGATTTCTCTCAGATCTTTTTCGAGGCTTCAAATACCTGCATAATTTCCTTGAAATTTAAGAGATTGGATCCTCTGGCTTTTCTGAATATATTTCATGATACAATCTGACGACTGCTTTAGATTATTATCGATAGAAAAAAAATCTCAATTTATTGAAGACATGGTCCATTCGTAAGAAAGAAAGAAAGTGTCTGTATTCATATCACATTTATTTTTTCAGTGTAACAAAACTGACTTATTCCATTTAATCTATAACATATCATTATATTAGACGTTCACTCTTTTTTACACAAATTTGATGTTTCAATCTTGGTTGGTGCAATGTAAAAACGTTAATATACAGAAAAATAATAAGAAATAAATATGACTGGATTTGCAATTTTAAACTGCAAAATCAAGATATAAATTAATTACAATATGAGCCGTTTTCGCTTGCCAAAAAACAAAAGTTGAGATACCTGGGTGGAAAGCTGCTGCTGAGAATCGAATATGTGAAAGTTCCAGGTTTTTATCTTAAAACTTGTAGAAATGGTGGAAGCTTTTACCGATTTCATCGGAAATCTTTTTATGTTTCGAAATTCATATATGTACTATTCCTACAAACATACATTTTATATTTAATAGTCACATGCTTCTTTTTTCATTTAAGCTTTGTTGAGCTCAATTTAATTAATTAGTTCAACAGTTATAGTTGTGTGTCGCGTCCGAGATAGCGCACGCTTCGCGCGCCATACGTGTCGCTGCGTTCCATTTTTGTGCGTTAAACAAAATGCTCTGGAGCCTACATTTTTGATCGTATAAAAAAACTTCATAAACGTTTTTGATGTGAGATTTCCCGTACTTTCGATTGGCTTAAGCAGTTTTTTTCGATAAAATTAAATGTTTTGTTTAATAACTTTTATAGCGACACTTTTTAGGAAGAAAACTTTTTATCATATATTATTGATAAAATTTAGAAGATAATGGAGAAAATTCCGCACAGTTACAAAGGATTCCGAAGTCAAGACCGTTTTTTGTGTTATTTTACTGCATTAAAAAGGTTAAACGGCGAAGTAGGAGTGACTACTTTAAATCTTTAAAAACAATTATTATACCTACTGTGGAGACCTGTAAGAAGGGAAAAAGAATAATGATTCACACATTGCGATATGTTATCGGTAATTACTTCAGTTGTGTAGTGTGGTTCAGACAGTAAAGACTTGTGAGCAGTGTTTGTATTATTACTATTAGTTTGTTGAATTAATTAATAAAGAGTTTTGTGTGCAATCTGCGTATTTCATATCGAGCAGCGGGGTAGCACAACTGGCGACGAGGACGGAATAACCTATAGTAAGTGTACAAAAAAAAGAAAGAATGTTCTGAAAAAAAAAACGAATTAAAACGTATTGTTTATAAATAAACACAAGTAATGAATGTGTTGAGTAAAGTTTTATACCTAGCGCAGAAGAGCACATAATACAAAAATTCTGTAAATAAACTAGTTTTATTAATTATTGGAATAATTTAATAATTTACAAGGATTTACTAATTAAATTATAAGCACTACATTATCATGAGACTAAGAAAAAAACACGAGCATAAACTTCTTTATTATCTTGAGGTATCATAATTGATATACAGGGTGTTGCGGATGAACCTAACGATACTTGTAATCTTTCTTGGTTCGCATTTTAAGAGAAAAAAATCATTCTTCATTAAATGCTTTGCTTATTTTGAGAAACCCTTAACCAGATGCAGAATTTTTGAAATAACGTACGGCGTATTTAAGAAATAAGGAAACGTGAAATATTACAAGAGTAAAGTGTGTTTTTATTTTATTTTCTTTTGGTCTTCGTAGGAAATAAATATGTAAATTAATTTCAGGCCTTTATCCTTATTTTTAACTGCATTTACATATCATAGGGGATCATGTGGATACTAGTTTAAACTGCCTAGCCGTAGGGGCTATGTGGGATGCTGGTGTTATAATGAGAATGGTAAATAAGAATTTTTACTTATTAGCATAACCAGAAGTCAGGTTATCGATGGAATGCAGGGATTTCATTAATATTTTTACATATAGTTTTTCTTTTAGTTCTCATAGATAGTTTTTCTTTCCGCTGTTTGCAAAATCCTACAAAGAATATGTTTCAATATGTATATGTGTCTAGGGAAAAGATGTTTCGAATCTCAGGGAAAGTTCAGATATAAAGTTGAACACATCTCAAAGTTGATATTTATGTCATGGGTAGATAATTAAAAAAAAAAATAAATAAATAAATAAATAAAAACATGGATAAGCATAGAATGTTTAAATGTGAGTTCTGGTTCGTAATTGTCATTATCACATAAGAAAGCTTTTTTTTATATAATGATTCTATTGGAGGAGATATTTTACTCCTGTCATTCTAGGGTTGGCTGATTAAAAAAAAAAAGAAAAATTATTTTATGCGTGTATACTCACGTATGTATGTATGTGTATATGTGTATATGTATATATGTATATGTGTGTGTGTATATACGCGTAATGTTGGCTGTGAGCCATGTGCAAAGTAGGCTGTGAGCCATATGCAAAGTAGGCTGTGAGCCATGTCAAAGTAGGCTGTGAGCCATGAGTAATGTTGGCTGTGAGCCATGCGTAATGTTGGCTGTGAGCCATACGCAATGTTGGCTGTGAGCCATACGTAATGTTGGCTGTGAGCCATGCGTGATGTTGGCTGTGAGCCATGTACAAAGTATGTTGTAAAGGAAAAAAAAAAGATAATGACAATTATCAAGTAACCGAACGTTACTAGCTAGCTATAAAATTGGCTTTCAACTAACCGGGGTCATTTCTTTTCAGTTACGCTGTAAAGTGAATACTAATGGCTGATTCCGGAATAAAATCATTTCTTTGCGAAAGTATTGATAAGGCTTTGATTCGAGCAGAATGGGAGAAATGGCTAAGATCTATAGAGCTATATCTGGCATCGGAGGAAATTCTAGATCCGCTTAAGAAGAGAAATAAATTACTTCATATTGGCGGCACACAACTTCAGGAAGTTGCCTATAATCTACCAGGGGCTATTGTACCTTATGACCCAGACAAAAACATAGACATTTTTAAGATTTTGATAGAGAAACTCACAGAATATTTCTCCCCCGTTCAAAATTCTACTTTTGAAAGGCACGTCTTTAGAAAAATGGAGCCCGAAGAGGGTGAAAACTTTAATAAGTTTTTACTAAAGATAAGACAACAAGCATCAAAATGTACTTTTGGTACAACGGCTCAGGAATCCAAAGAAATTAATTTGAAAGACAAACTTATAGATTTTTGGGCACCGGTCGAATTAAAGAAAAAACTGTTAGAAAAGGAGCGCACATTAGAAGAAATCATCGAACTTTGTAAAGTTTATGAACAAACGGCCAGCCAATCGGAAGCTATGAAGTCAAAAAGCTCCCAAGGAACATATTCACCATCCGTTAATAAAATTATGTGGTCTAATAAACAGCCTAGTAACAACTGTACTAGATGTGGAAGACAGGGACACGCAAGCAATGCAAAAGAATGTCCAGCTAAAAATGGAAAATGTTTTAATTGCGGATCTCAAGGACATTTTTCATCATGCTGTCGATCAAGAGGAAATAAAAGGCTACCCAGTTTCCAAGGAAATACACCTTTTAAGCGTAAGAGGCCTAATACTAGCGTAAATTTTGTGGAAGCGGGCAGGAGACAAGTTGTTTCGGAAGAAACAAGCGCAATCAAGAAATTTGAATGTTTTAAAATTGATGAAATTCGTCAGCATGGGTTACCAATCCATGATGAGTTGATTGAATGTCGAATAGGAGGAGCCCCTATTACTCTTCTAATCGATTCAGGCTGCAAAGTTAATATCATTAAAGGTCAGGATTGGGAGAAATTGCAAAAGCAGAACGCCGAAATGTGGGACATAGATCCAGAAACTAACGATAATTTAAAGCCCTATGGTGCCGCTGAATCTCTTAAAATAAGTCATAAATTCCAAACCACGATCGGGTTACCAACCGGCTCTGAAATGTTGGCATTCTTTTATGTCGTTCCCAATGGAGAAATCTCACTTCTAGGAAAGGAAACCGCACAACAGTTAGGGGTTTTAAAATTAGGCCTTAATGTAAATGTTAACCAGGTAAAAAAAGGAACCATTTTTCCAAAAATTAAAAACGTTTCTGTAAAATTAACCATTAATCCCAGGATTAAACCAGTAAAGCAACCAGTTAGAAGAGTTCCGATTGCTGTTGAAGCACAAGTGGAAGACAAACTAAGGGAAGCGTTGGAAAGTGACGTAATTGAACGGGTTGTTGGGCCAAGCGAGTGGATTTCCCCAATAGTTATTATTTTTAAAACAGAAGGTGATATTCGGATATGCGTTGATATGAGAAGAGCAAACGAGGCAATTCTAAGAGAAAACTATCCACTTCCTACCTTTGACTCATTTATGACAAAACTGCGAGGTGCAAAATTTTTCTCCAGGCTAGATTTAGTCAGCGCTTACCACCAGCTAGAACTCGACGAGGAAAGCCGTCCAATTACCACATTCATTACCCACAAAGGGATGTTTCGGTACAAGAGGCTGATGTTCGGCGTTAATTCAGCTCCGGAAATATTTCAACGGGTTTTAGAAGGAATATTATCCCCTTGCAAGAACTGTCTTAATTACTTGGACGATATTATTGTATTTGGCGACACTGCAGTGGAACACGATCGTTGTTTGGCAGAGGTAATCAAAGTTCTGAACAATAATAACATTCTTCTAAACGAAAATAAATCCATAAAGAAAACTAAAGAACTGAAATTTCTCGGCCATAAACTTTCTGATAAAGGCATTGATGCCGACGAAGACAAAGTTAAAGCTATTTTAAATTTTAGACCTCCGGGGACAAAAGAAGAAGTACGGAGTTTTCTGGGGTTGGTAACTTACCTGGGAAAATTTATTCCTGACATTGGAAGCGCTACGGAACCTCTTCGGCAGTTAACAAAAAATGAAACAAAATTTATTTGGTCCGAAAGCCATCAGTTGCAATTCGATAAACTCAAGCAGTCTCTAGCCAAACTCCCAAGATTGTCCTATTTCGATCCTCAAAGACAGACTCGTTTAATAGCCGATGCGAGTCCAGTAGCTTTAGGGGCAGTCCTTTTGCAGTTCGACGAGCAACAATGCCCACGAGTTATTTCTTTTGCCAGCAAGAGCTTATAAAATGTCGAACGGCGTTACTCGCAAACGGAAAAAGAGAGTTTGGCTCTTGTTTGGAGTGTGGAGAGATTTTACTTTTATCTCGCGGGCCTCGAGTTCGAATTAGTTACAGATCATAAACCTCTGGAAGCGATTTTCAAACCGACTTCTAAACCCCCGGCTCGTATAGAACGCTGGGTACTAAGACTACAATCCTTTAAGTTTAAGGTCATTTATCAATCTGGAAAGACAAATATAGCAGATTCGTTGTCACGATTGGCTCAACTAGGACATGAAGGATCATTTGACAAAGATAATGATATCCATGTATTTACGCTTCTTGAAAGAAACGTTCCCAGAGCTATGCGAATTTCGGAAATAGTAACGAACAGTAAACTGGATTCCGAGATTGTAGAAGCCGCTAAAAACATTGACCAAAATTCCTGGGAGACAAAAGATAAAAATGTATATTTCCCATTTCGCTTAGAACTGACAACTCTGGGACCAATATTACTAAGAGGCAACAGAATTGTCATTCCCCAGACTCTGTGGAAACGAGTCCTAGAATTGGCACACGAGGGCCACCCAGGTGAAACAGCTATGAAGCGAAGGTTAAGAGCCAAAGTGTGGTGGCCACTAGTTGATAGAGAAATAGAGCGTTTTGTAAAACAATGTAGATACTGTTTGATGGTTACTCAACCCAATAAACCCCCACCTATGGTAAGGCACAAATTTCCCGAAGGCCCTTGGCAATGCCTAGCTCTGGATTTAATGGGGCCATTACCAAATCAAGACATGATTTTAGTAGTTATTGATTACTACTCAAGGTACCAGGAAATTAGATTTTTAAAGCAAACTACCTCAAGTATAATAATTAGACATCTAACGGAAATATTTACAAGATTCGGGTATCCAAAATCTATCAGAGCTGATAATGGACGACAATTCATAAGTCAGGAATTCAAAAGATTTTGTCACGAAAATAACATGGTACTAATCCAGACTCCACCATACTGGCCCCAGGCCAACGGAGAAGTAGAAAATATGAATAAATCTATCTTGAAAAGGCTCCAAATTTGTCATTCGAACGGAGGTAATCCACAAGAAGAACTACAAAAGTTCACTTTAATGTATAATGTCACTCCCCATGGAACGACGGGAAAATCACCCTCGGAATTAATGTTTAATCGCACTATCAGGGACAAAATACCATCAATAACTGATATAGAAGGAGAGAATATTAATGAAGAAGCCAGGGATAATGATATCCTAAACAAACAAAAAGGGAAAAGAAGAGAAGATGCATCAAGAGGGGCAAAGAATAACGACATAAGATCAGGGGATAAAGTGCTAACACAGAACATTGGTGGAAACAAATTAACTCCCAAATTCGATAGAGAGGAGTACGAAGTATTAAAAAGACAGGGGAACGAAGTCACACTTATAAGAGGTGACAAGGTAATCAGACGTCATGTTTCTCATGTAAAAAAAGTCTTCGAACTAGAAACGCCCGAGGAACCAAGCTGTTCATCGGGATCCCCGAATAAAACTGAACAACATCCGACTTTAGAGAATAAGGAGAGTGAATTAGAACAGGAGAAAGATACTGTAGATGAATCACCTGTAGAACCATTTTCATCAAAGGTAGAACCACTCAAACTGAAAAGAAAGGAGGGATTGTGGAGACCTGTAAGAAGGGAAAAAGAATAATGATTCACACATTGCGATATGTTATCGGTAATTACTTCAGTTGTGTAGTGTGGTTCAGACAGTAAAGACTTGTGAGCAGTGTTTGTATTATTACTATTAGTTTGTTGAATTAATTAATAAAGAGTTTTGTGTGCAATCTGCGTATTTCATATCGAGCAGCGGGGTAGCACACCTACGAAGTTTGTATATAAATTTTGCTGACATTCTAGACTTCGACAACTACAAGTTAGTAATATATTAACTACTGCGGCCAGGTTGATATATATTACGTCTATGAATTTACTATGACAGTTACTGATATGTTTAGTGATTTACATATATAAAGGAGGCGGATAAATCAATAGCAATTGGTTATAAATTAGTTAATTGGTATAAAAGTTTTATTGATCAATTAAACTAACGGTTAGGATGTAATTATTTCTTTAACAGGTATAAAAACAGTACCGAATTGCCGATTATAAATACGTTTTAGCAAAATATTATTCAAATATGGGTAGCATAAATCAGTTATACTAAGATGTTATCGAATAGTTATACGTATTATTATATTTGTCTATTATAATTGGAATTCAATTCCCAAAAATTCCTCGATAGCAGATCATTTGAAAATATATAGAGATAAAAATGACTATCCACACATTATACCGTTATTATTTTTGTGGCATATATTTAAAAAAATTACGTGAGAGGTTATTTGCAGATAACTTTGTTAATTTCTTTAACTAATACCCATAGTGGATTAATATACTTCCCCTCCACTACGTCGTTGTGGACGTAATATGTTTTATAATTCGGCGTATAAATTATTGCTTGTAATTTATTGAATTTCTTCGAGATGGTTTTATTAGGTTTTGTCTTTGCCAGAATCATATTTATGATCAGATTTATTCCTTCATCAATCAAAACATGAAGAGGTGACAGAAGAAAAATAAGCCAATTATAATTACAAATAAACATGAGACTGGTTTTCTAGAACTCTATAGAAATCAACATACCACCAAATTACAATGCGTTAAGAGTGGACAATGGACATCCATTTGCATATCCTATTGAAACTTTTGCCAGCTATGAGAAATTAGATTACCAAATATAATATTTTACCTAAATAATCTGAGTGCCCATCCAAATCTATATTCTTCTCTTTGTGTTATTTATTTAGGGTAAAAGGACTTTCATAATAAACGAAATTTCTAGTCCTGACTTTTCGTTTGGTTCGCTTCCATGTATACAGTTTCTCGTTTACATACCAAATGGGGCAAAGTTTTATCATTTAATTCTTTACTTCAAGTAAACAACACCTTATACACGGAACTTTTTAATATTATTAGCCAACAAGAGAGTTTTGTTGGATAGAAATAAGTGAAAACTGTTGCGTTCGTGTTGCTATTCTGGCGTACTTTATTTGTTTTAAAAAACAAGTACACTCATTTAATTTTTGAATTTTTTCTGTTACTGAAATAAAAACAAGATTATTCATTGTTTTAGGGCATCTACATACTACAATACTATCAGATATACTGTAATGTGATTTATACGTTAAAAGAAGGCAGATTGTTTTGTATTACATAACCCAAACAATTACGGGGAGGAATCATATGCAGAATATACTTAAAATATGGAAGATATAAACCTGGCTCGACGACTCGAAGACCCCAATTTTCGTACCACTACACAAGAAGGGGACAACAGATATCGGAACAAGTACATACTGCTGGAATATTGCATGTTAGTAAAATATTGCAGCACATTCTTCAAATTAAACTTCATCATTATCTATCTTAGCAAGTATATCCAGAGTAGGCAGGTTCTGTTAAGGAACACAATACTAGAATAGCAAATATTAAATTTACAACTTATTGAGATGAAAAAAATTACGTATCTCTGTCTCGTAGACTGGCAAAACTTTTGACAATGTGAAATAAAACAAACTGTGGCTTGCGTTATTGGAGATGGGAGTGACCTGCGTATTCCCATATTAAACAAAGACTGTTTGGAAATCTTGTCCTTACCTTCGTTGTCCCTATGAAGAACACTCTGCCTTGATGAATGCCAACACCAGTGTAAAGTTAGCAAAGGCATCAGAAAGAATGTATTCTGTTACCGATCATCTCAAACATACATCAGCGAACACGTGATTATATGTGTGATGAAGAGTTGGCTGGATGGAAGTAGCAATGGGCAGAACTAAGAGTTCTAACTTGAGTTTTACACATGATACGACCTTAGTTGCAACAAGCAAAGTTTATACGCTTACTGAACAACTTTAAAAGAATAAGCTCTGATTACAGATTAAATGTATATTACATTAAAACAGAAATTGTGACTGTAGACCGAGGTACCGATTTATGGTGTGTGAAACTAAACAAGAGGATATACATTGAAGTAACTGTGGATAATACTGACAACTATCATAATAAATGATGAAAAATATAAATGGGCTTACTAGTTGAGCTATACTTGACAGAAATTTCACGAGACACCCAAAGATTGAACTTGCTGACACCCTAGCTCTCTAAATCTTTATGCCTCTGAGTAAGGGACTTTGGGAAGGTATATAGGGGATATATTGATGTTCTCGAGATGTGAGTTCGATGGCATTTGTTATATATTCCCTACTCATCCCATCGCACCAACAACTCGATTCTTCAGGAAATACGACCCAGAAAGCCACTATCCAGCACGATATTATCCTAAATTCTTCCATCTTTTGGCCACTTTAAGTGGAGATAAGAACACAGGAGAAGAGAAATTGATAGTTGAGGAAAACAAGCCTTCCACAACGTTGGAATGATACTACTATGATACTACCACTATACTACTATAATATTACTACGATAATACTACTATCTCCAAAAGTCAAATCAGGACTCCGATATAGCCAAGGAATGGAACAAGTCACCGCCGAGGTAAGCCTTGATGGGAAAGTGCATCGGTGAGGCTGTATAGGCAACCGTCACAGATTGTGTGATGTAAGATACACCATGCAGAAGAGGGAATCGTGAATTACGAATGAATGAAAAAAATATATAGTCATAGTCCTACTAGCATCAATATGATATTTAGCCAAAATAACCCAAATACACCCACAAGAACGTAGCATATACATTTAAAGTACAAGAAATTATCAATGTTGAGGATCCCTTAAAATATTTTGTTGGCAATCTTTTACGAATGAAATAAATATGCTCTGTTCACTTACATTTAAAGTTGTTTTTAAATAGAGATAAATAAATTTTAAATGTAAATTTGGTATCCTTTTCCACTTCATGACAAATTGATTGACAGAGATAATAAATAAAACAAAACCTCTAACAAGAATTTTTAGTAAATAAATGTGTACAGCTGTACGTTGCTGACTGTGAATATATATTGACAACAAGATATAACCAATTCGAATAGTGCCACTGAAATGAAGTACGGATATTATTATTTTTTATTCAAGTAGATACTTACAGTTGGCAAGCTCGACTGCAACTTTCACTCATTTCAAAATAGTCTTATTGAAGATATCTTAATCACACTATAATCAAGAATTACCTACAGCCTATCCAGTTTAAGAATCAAGTATTTCTAAGACCGGTTTATACAGAAACACAAGTCTCAGTTTGAATTTAAATCGGTCACTATTCACCTATTCACGTCAACTCGTTTTATGTTACAACATCTATTATTCTAGATTATCTCATCGTTGTAAAGTATGTCTTTTCACTAAGTAGCGAAGCGCAAGTTTTGTTTCAAAATGACAGAAAAACCTATTTGGTATAAAGTATCATTATTATAGTCTTCGCAAATACAAAACGAAGAGTATATTGCATTCGATCGGCACATATCTAAAACTCGTAATATTGCTCGTAGAGAAAAAAATTTCATATCACTGCGTTGGTGATCGAATTTTGAACAACTTTTAAAATGTCCGTCCGTCCGTCTGTTTGTCTGTCTGTCCGTTTCACGTACGTCAGCTTTGTCGATTTGAACGAGCGAAACCTCAATATCCAACTATATCCTATATAATCACTGAGCGTTGAAAAAAGTGCCCAATTAACACACCAGTAAACTGCAATAAATAACTTCGAGCAATTGACTCGTCTTGACTTGTCGCAAGCGGACTAACCCGCGCAGTTAGTCAATATCTGAAGTGCTTCCGAGTTGACGTACCGGTGTTTAATTGTGTGATTTCTTCGCATATATCATAAATATGGGTTAGTATTTTAATTTTTACCATATAAACTCTTACAAAGCTTTTATTTTCATATCAGGAAAATAAATGAAAACTGTTTATCGATATATATTGACGATTTTCTAAATACGCATTACATTTATTAAACTGGAAAAGTATCGAATTGATAAGGATTTCTAGTGATTGTGAGTTTATTATTTCAAGCATGTATTAAAGATTGTATTTGTGGTACATTCGGCTGCAGTAACTTGCATTCTCTATAGTTATGATTTTTTTTCAGCGTTGGCGACTGGTTTTACTCGACGTGTTTTATTCGACATGTGGAGAAATGAACCAGTCACACAGAAAAAAATCGAGCGGTTTTGAACTACGCGTGTGAAAATGGTGATTATAGTAACTTTGATGTACGTTATTAGTGCATGATAAAAAAAGGCGGTGAGAAATTTTTGTGAACAGTTAATGAAAATTATATTGTTAACCATAAGAAAACAGATAATCGAAATAATTTCGTCCTAGAAATATAACATTGTCCGCAACACCCTTTCAAAACCATCCCTTAAGAACTTACATTTATTCCACCATATTTACTTTACAATTTTTCGCAGATTCACATATCTTATTCAAAAAGTTAAGTAATTTTAAAACAATATTTAATTTTCAATCCTCATAAAGGCCATGCCCTTGGTCCTCAGAATTTTTGTGCTATTTTTGGTGTATTCACGGGTACAATATTATCGATGATACAAAGTTTCAGAATTTTAAAACTAAAAAATGTTTTCAACCCCCTCAAAAACCACCCCTTTAGTGTCTAAAATGTTTTCAATATTTTTCTTTTCTTCTGAAGAAAATTTTCTGTCCATCTGCAAATTTGTAGAATTTTGTCCCCCTAAAACTTGAAAAATGACCACTGTGCGTCTGTTAGTCCGTCACGTTTCTTGGAAGCACAATAACTTAAGCAAAAAAAGGCCAATTGTATTTAAATTTGGACAGTAAGTTCCTGTTAGCTGGAAGAAGAACAAAATCTATCAATAAATAAAAAAGTTACTATTTTTTTTAAAGAACAGTAATAATAATAATAATAATAATAATAATAATAATAATGTTTTGTAATTAAACCCAAAAATGTCTAAAATTAATTTTGTTTACAAAAGGAACTGCGAAGGGTATCCTATAGAATGTCCAACAATTATATAAAAGGTGCAGTAAATCGACGAAGAGTAATGGATAGCTTGTTTTTTACATGCCACTGCGATGACTTCATGTGACGGATAACAACCAATTTCATTAGATAGCATTTCACTATGCTATTCAAAATATGCACTATATTTGAAATAAATATTTTAAGTCCCATAAAAGTTATTGTGTTTACAATAAACGGTACTCATTATTTACAATAACTCAATGCCACTAAAAAGAAAAGATTATTACTTTTGCAACCTTTGCTAATCAATGAATCTCGAAAAAATATTGTAAATCCAATTCTAAAACTCAGACATATGTGTGGTTAGAAATATTTCTATGAACTCTCTTTTTTATATAAACATTACATTATATAGTTAGGTCAATGGATCTTGGCGTGAACGTCACGTCCTTCTGATCGATGTTTATCTCTGCTTTACTTATATTTTACAAAGGTTTGTTTTCTGTGTTGGTGACGAATATCGTATGTCTTTCAATGCGGCGAACAAAGAATTTCCTGCATAAACGAGAACAATACGTTGTTACGTTGTCATTATCAATAGCGGTCGTTAATGATGTGCGCGCTAATATTCATTGTTCGAAGTATATGTATATAAGATTCCATACAGTGCATTTAAATGAAAACTATCCACCCAAAACAAATTTCGATATACTGATTTTCTGAGAAAACGAAAACACGCCAAAAAGAAACAAAATAACATCATACTCTTCGACGAGTTATTGCACTTTTTATATAATTGTTGTACATTCGCAGTTTCTCTTGTAAATAATATTAATATTAGTTTTAGACATTTTTTGTTTAATTGCAAAACATAGTGAAGGACCATACTCAAAATTAAGTAAAAACCCAACAAAATCAATTGAGGGTAAAATTTATAGAACTTTATTTAAATACAAAAATGAATTTCTAATTACTTTGAACGACGGAAGCTTACACCGCATTATAGCAAGCCTCCTCATTTTTATGGCTTACCAAAAATACATAAACAGAATGTCCCATTAAGGTCAATTGTTAGTTCCATTAATTCGATATGCTACAATTTGGCAAAATTCTTGCTTAAAATTGTTAATCCATTATCTGGAAATACTAACTCGTATATAAAAATTAGTAAACATTTTATCGAAAAAGTTCATGAAAACAATATTCATAATACACATCTACATCTGATGGTTAGTTTTGACGTAGTTAGTCTATTCACTAACGTCCCAGTAGACAAAACTTTAAAACTAATCAAAGACAAATTGTTAAATGAAAGTAATTTGGAAGCTAGAACTGAATTGAGTGTAAATACCATAATGGAACTTTTTTTAACTGTGTGTATAAAAACAACTTATTTTCAATTGGAAAATGATTTCTCTCAGCAGGATTTCGGCATGGCAATGGGTTCTCCATTGTCACCGAGTTTAAGCAATATATTTATGGAGGATTTTGAGACTAGACACGTTCAGAATTGTGCATGCAAACCGGTTATCTAGTGGAGATACGTAGATGATATCTTTGCAATCTGGCCTCATGGTATTGAGTTACTAGATAGTTTTTTGGAACATTTAAATAATAGAGAAACTTCTATTAAATTCACTTTAGAAAAGGAAACTAGAAATGAATTACCATTTTTAGATGTTTTAATTAAAAGAGTAAATGGTACAATTGAAACGAGTGTTTATAGAAAAACAACATATACCAAGAGATATTTAAATTTCAACTCAAATCAGTCGATGCACGTTAAGAGGGGTGTTGTAAAATGTTTGTATGATAGGGCCAAAATCATTTCTTCTAAAGATGAAATACTAAACAATGAGAAGCGGTTCATAAAGGAAGTTCTTATAAATAACCAATACTCTGGGGGTTTTGTCGATAAAATCTTCATAAATATTGTGCGCCGCATCGGGGATAGATTTGATGTTAAGACGGTATTTCAAACAAACGACACTTTAAGATTTATTCCGACAAAGATGAAACCGAAGAACTTCGAGCAAAATTCAAAAAACTGTATTTATAGTATTCCGTGTGAGTGCAACAAACAATACGTGGGCGAGTCATCCAGACCTTTTAATGTAAGATTGGGTGAACATCAAAATTATATAAGAAAAAATGAAATTCAAAAGTCCAAGATCTGCGAACACGCTTGAGAGAATGGACACAGAATAAACAGGGATTCGGTAAAAATTTGAACAAAAGAGGCAGATAGCAAAAAAAGAAAAATGAAAGAATCCGCGATAATATTATTGAATGAGGATAGATGCGTGTCGAATTGTTCCGTAGATGTCTGTACAACTTGGTTGCCAATGTTAAAAGAAGAACATCACAAACTTAACATTGTATAAAAACTAAAAAAACTGTTAACTATATCAACAGTTCTATGTAAATAGTAAGTATCTATGGATATTGAATATAACAAACATTCTTAGAGCTGTGTATTTATCATACAGAGCAAAAAATATTTTTCAAAAAAGAGCCTTGAAAAAGGAAACAGAATAGATTTCCGAAACGTCGGCGAAATATTTAAGTTCAAGTTTTTATACTTGTTTGTGTTGTTTATTTAAAAAAAGCAAATTTTAACTGATCCTTTGACGTAAAAGTCACTGGATATACTGGTTAATTGTGATATTTTGTAAATTCCCCGAGCACCGCTTAAAAAGGAAACATACGTGTGGCAGGAAGTCCCAAAGAATTGAAAAACGAAAAAAATAGATTTTCTTCAATTTAAATAATTAGTAACTATTTCATTTATTGATCGATTTTATTAAAAAATGACAAAGTTCTTTCCCTAGCTGACTATAACTTGATATCTAAATTTACATACAATCGGACTTTTCGTTCTCTAGTTATCGTGTTTACAAGACACGTGATGGACGGACGGACAGACAGACAGACAAACAAACAGACACACGGACGGACGTTTTGAAAGTTGTTCAGAATTCGATTACCAACACAGTGATATAAATTTTTTTTTATCTGCGAGCGATATTACCAGTTTTAGAAATGTGCCGATCAAATGCATTGTACTTTTAGTTTTGTGTTTGCGAAGAGTATAAGGTGATACACTTGAGACTTTCATTGATTTTAATCAATTTTTAGAGGTTAGGGAAAAAACCTGACGTGATGGAGCAATTTTGACGGCGGCATCGGTTTCAGCAGCTCAATATACAGGGGGTTTCATGCTCTGCTTACAAGTCCATGACTTTTTGTTCTGTGTATGTAATTTTTGAAAAGTTCGCCTTTTTGGAGTATTATTAAATCATCTCTAGAACAACTCAAAAATGGGCAATGAATTAGATACATCATTTACTCATAGCATTACTTACACGTTAACATAATTAATAGGACTTGCCTTTGAGGGAACCTCACCTATGCTTATTCTTACCCTTTAACATTCCATGGACTTCTAAAATAGAATTGGCTTGAGGGATTTAAGAAAATGCTTGACTAGACTAGATATAAACTATGTAAACTACAGAGTATTAAAATTCATATATGAGCTTACAAAATAAATATCTATTTTTCTAAATTTCAAAGCATGCGTTTTAGTTAATTGAAAGATATTAAAGAAAATTAAATCAATTTCCCTAAAAATTTAGTCTTCCGTAAAAGGTATTAATAAGAATTCATCCACTTTATTTCTAATCAGTGTAAGAACTTTTCTGTGAGTAATGAAAGATTTATGCCAAAAAGTTTGATAAACTGTGAAGATTAACTTGGTATATTGTTTGGTACTACATCTGTTGTCATGGAAATTACACAAAATTAAATTGGAAATTTTTCTGAATATAAATTCTTTTCAAGTTCTCAACTGTAGATAACTCTTAATATTTGGTATATCCTCAACGCTGAGTGTATACATTTTAAAATCACGCCTCATATTTTCTTGTTTTCGTGGAAAATATTGCAGCTGTTTAAACCATGCCTTAAAATCCATCCCTACAAAATATCGTACAAACTTTCCGCACGTGTAATTGTGGTATAAAAAGTTTAAACGAGACATAACGAAAAATTTTAAGTCATGGAAAAAATTGACAATATGAAGTATAGATATTTTTCACTGATTTTTTTTTCATGGTAGTTTTTAATACAATTACTTCAGAGTTATTTTTCAGAGTAATTAAATTAATAATCATCCCTGAATAGGAGTTAAAACTACCCTTACATTAAAAATTCTAATAATGGATTCTTAATATAGTGGCCGTCTTAACCCTCTTTCAGGGGCAGTTTTTTATATGAAGTTCTTGCAATTAATTACCTTGAAGGATTATTTAATTTTAACTACTTTAATTAAAACGCGTCTTGAGAAAAAAATCGCGAAAAATATACCCATAATAACCCTTTTAACCCACTTATATGGGGTAGCGACCCCTTTAGCTTTAATTTACGACCTTTGGAGTTCAATTATTTTATTTCGGCACAAAGTTATGACGTAATCAAAAACAGGCTAAATTTTTAATTTTGAGGTCACACTTTCAAGTCAATATCTTAAACCATTCCTGTGAAAACGTGCTCACAAAAAGAAGTTACAGACATACAGACAGACTGACTGACAGATAGAACATTTTCTTTGCTCAAATTTAAAATCTCGACGTTTTATGGTATCTTTTAAGACTATTTCAACAAAAGAAATTTTATTTTTTTTTTACGATTACTGTACTTCCACCCCACTACATGGATGTGGAAGTAACACTAATGATCTATTTATTCCGTGTTTAAAATGTCTGTACTTCAATACAAATACGATTATAATTCAATCGCGATCAGATAACACTGACCCGCAAGGTTTCTTTTTCATAACCCAAATAAGTGATTCCGAACACGATGCCGTTGGCCGTTTTTCATCATCATGTCACAATTTTCAGAAAATCTAACCTAAAACTGCTAAAATGGCCATTTCTGCCTATATTCGTGCCCTAATAATTGGACAACGAGACGAGTAAAACGGACCAGACCATCAGCTGTCCAAAATCTTCAAAAACCAATCGTAACGGTGAAAAAAGAACATAACTATACAGGGCGTCTCCACGGAAACTGAATCGATCGATATAGAGAAAAGTACGCATCAAAATTTTTTGAAAATATAGATAGTTACTAATGTCGGTGTGGCCAATCCAACTAAAATAATTAGAAACATGGCGTACTTCCGGTTATACCGGAAGTCTAAACCAACTGGCTTATTTTAAATAGAACACCCTATATATTTTCACTTTATCGAGATGACAATAAAATTCTGAGTTCAGACATGTAGCACACTCTATATCTAAACCCTGTAGTTTCGAAGATACTTGACATTTCATAAAAAATTTGACAGATGCAACGGTTTGCAAGAACCGTTATAACTACTTCTGTGTAGGACATCCTCATTTGCTCTTTGGCACGGAGAAAGAACAAAAGGAGAATTATGTTCTACAACTGAAATAAATTCAATAATATCATACCAAGTGTTTCGTTTTACATTTTGTCAACTTCAAACCGCGGAAACTTGTTTAGGTCAAATGGAACTGTATCTTTTTACGTCAAGTTGTGTAAAATTGAATTCCCTTTCTTCTGATATTAGCATTGAGGGTTTAAAGTTTTCAACTTATTAAAATATTTGCGATTTTATTAGAAATTCATGGATTGTTGTAATCATTTCATCAAAATAGCCATGATTAGAAACAATCAGTCATTATCTTATGTCAAAAATGCCAGCACGTTTAAATTACACCCACGAAGACTTTTTAAATCTGCTTATTATTTATGGAGAATGTGATAAGGTAATGTCAAGAACTTGCAGCACATTTCGATATCCAGGAAAACGGAAACCATCACCAAACACTGCAAAACGCATACTGGAAAATTTTAAAAATTATGGCTCTGTCAAGGCAAAAATGCAAAGAAGAAATCCTATTGTTGATGGCGAAAACATTGAAATAGTCATTCTGGGATATTTTCATGCCTTTCCAAGTATGTCATTAAGACAAGCTGCTCTGGAATCGGGACTATGCAAGGATTCAATTCACAGAATCTTATTAAAACATAAGTTTCACCCGTTTTCATTCCATATAGTTCAAGGATTAAAAGAAACAGATTTCCTAAGAAGACAGAATTTTTGTGAGTTTATTCTAATAAAGAGCACTGTGGAATTTCAAGTGGATCAAAAAGGTCATTGGACAATTCCGAAAAAAATTGAGAAACTTCTTCTTTTTCGAGTAAAAAAATCGCAAAATTCTAAAATTTTGTTTTTTTCCTCGCCGGATATATAAAAAAATTACAATTTCGGAAAAAAAAATTCGAACAGAAGTAAGTACTCAATATTTGTCAGACAATCCGAATTTTTAATAAAAAATAGCGGTTCCCATTTACAGAATTTGACCTTGAATGAAAAGTCATTCACCCTTCCACCCAAAGTCAAAGTGACACATACCGCCGAATTGCCCTCATAAAATTCTACAACTTTTGCTTGAAACATTTTTTCGTGGACTGCTTATTATTCAAGATATTTGAAAATTTCAGGTTAAAAAAATCACCTAGTAGTTCCTTGGTAATTGACAGTTGATTGACAGCTGCCAACTGTCAATATCAATTCAGCCATCTCAAAAACATAAAGTTAGGTATATTTCAATAATCAAAATATGCGTTATAAAAATGTTATAAAACTACTCGAAATAGTAACTAATGACGGAGTTGTGGAACTTTGGTGCTCCATGGGAGCCAAAATACTCAATATGGAGTATCGTGGCGTGGAGACTTTTATTCAGGATGACAAAAGCTATAATATACCAAAAATTCAGACGATTCTACCGAAACCCAATTCCCATAAGGTTTGTGCGGGGTCCATTCGAGAATAGTATTTTTTCTTAGTTGACTGATCCGAATGGTTTGTCAAAAAAGTGTGGCTTAAGTCTAGTTAAATGTAATTTAAAAAAGTTTGTTATTTGTAGCGACGGTATCCCCTGAAAACAAATACTTTCGAGTAGATATTTTATCTACTTTAAATTTGTAGTTCTGGCGAAGGCGCAGGTATTAGAAGTTAAAGATGATGCTGGTGATGGTAGAAAAGCAAGAATGCCATAAAACGTGACATAACTTATTTACTCTGGGCATCTAAAAACTCTGTAAACGCATACAATGTGGAATAAATGCAGGAACGTAATTTACAATATCCTTAATTTTCTGGGCACAGTGTATTATTATTTAATAACACAGGTTTACAAAAAAAAAATCGGTAAAGGTATTTACACGGAACTTCCCTCTTTATTTGTGCATGGCGGTTACTCTAAAAATTTAATAATTACGAAATGACATTGAAAATAATAATCGGAATATAGTTATCACTATTATTACAAAGAAAACCTGATAAGTTTTGGTCAAAAAAATGTGCTCATCCAACAGCAAAAGTTCAATACTAAATAACAGGTGCCACATATGGAAGGCTTGCGCAAATACCTTTACAAATGTCCACCATGAGTGAATTATTTCTTGGGATGACCACCCTGTACATTTTTCAATAAAAGTATAATAGGTCCATATTCCAAATATTATTGCCATCTGTCACATTTTCAATCCCACATTCACGTAGTGGAGTGAAAGTATAGTGGTGATTACAAAATTTCATTTTTTTTGAAACTTCAAAAATGCTGCTAAAAAAATTTTCAATTGTTTTTTCTTTTGAGATACCTAGGTTTAGAATGTCATGAAACGTGGAAATTTTAAATTTGAGCAAAAAGGAAAGTTTCCTTCTATTCTATAGTGGCGGCATATTTTTATTTTTTTTGGAATAGGTTTAAAATGCTATGAAACGCGAAAATTTCAAATTTGAGCAAAGAAAAAAAATTTCCATCTATTTTAGTGGTAAAGAATTTTTCTTTCAAAATTTTTCAAATTCTTTTGTTCTGAAATAGGTTTAGAATGTCATGAAACGCGAAAATTTTAAACTTTTTCAAAATTTGTTTAAATAGGTTTGGAATGCCATGGAAACGTGGAAATTTAAAATTTGAACAAAGAAAAAAAATGTTTCATCTATTTTAGTGGTAAAATTTTTTGAAAAATGGTAAAAAAAAATTATAAATTCTTTTTAAATAGGTTTAGAATGCCATGAAACGTGGAAATTTTAAATTCGAATGAAGAAAAAAAAATTGTCCATCTAATTTAGTGGTAATTTTTTTTTTTTAAATGTTGGTAAAAAAAAATTAAATTTTTTTTTTATTTGAAATAAGTTTAGAATGCCATGAAACGTGGAAATTTTAAATTTGAACAAAAAGGAGATTTTTTTCATCTATTTTAGTGGTAAATTTTTTTTCAAAAATGTTGAAAAAAGTTTTCAATTTTTTTTTTGTGAGAAATAGATTTAGCGTGTCATGAAACGTGGAAATTTTAAATTTGAGCAAAAAAATTATTTTTCATTATTTATTCCCTTTAGAAGTCCACTTTTTTAGTTAATGCACCAACAGGTAGACAGACAGACAGACAGACTGACGGAATTGAAAAACCTATGTTTTCTTAATCTACGTGATCTGAAACGTCAAAATCCGAAAAAAATCTCGGAGAGTGATTTTTTCTCAAATACAATACTTCTCATCGGTATGCGAGGGAAGTAAAAAGCTCCACTACCGTACCCCTAAGGCTTTTGATGTGCTGAATACGATGCCGTGCGCCATCACGTTGGGATTTCGAGAAAATTTAACCTAATAGTGCTAAAAATACACTTTTCGCATTCGTTCATTCACAAATTAATTTATTCAATAATTTGGCCTGAATTTTATTGCAAATTCGGATCGGTTTGAAATCTTTTCTGAAATTGTCACTTTTAGAACTTTGCGATTTTTTTACTCGAAAAAGAAGAAGTTTGTACAAAAATTGCAAGAGGCAAAAAGAGTTTGGAGTCATCTGGGGGATATTCTCAATTTTTTTCGGAATTGTCCAATGTCCTTGCAGAAGAGAGCATTGTGAAGTTTTTAAGTGCATCAAAAAGAGCATTGGACAATTCCGAAAAAATTTAAGAATATTCCTCGGGTGATTCCAAGCTCCTTTTGCGTCTTGCAATTTTTGTATAAACTTCTTCTTTTTCGAGTAAAAAAATCACAAAATTCTAAAATGTTGTATTTTTAGCACTTTTAGGTTTTCTCGAAATCCTGTCGTGATGACGCAAAACATACTACGGCATCGTGTTCAGCACGTCAAAAATCTCTAAAGATTTTTGACGTGCCTAACCCTAAGGTACGGTAATGGAATCTCATTGGTCGGACATTTTTTGTTTGTTTGTAAACCAGTGTAATTGATAAATGAGAAGATTTTCGTTTCCAAATCTAAAATGTGATTTTTTTATTGTTCCCATGATATAATAATTGTGCAGTTTCTTTTCTCAGGTGATCCCGCCGCGTCACTGCAAATAACTTGAATTTATTGCAATTACTTTTAGTTATAGTTAAGTAACACTTCTTTGAGAAATATGTCGGTTCAGACAATTAAGATTAAAAGTATTTTCTGAATAAAAAAAGGCATTACTAAAAACCAATGAATGAAGAAGTTGATGTATTTTATATGTACCAAAAAGTCCCCAAAATGTCATTGAATAAAACGTTGGAACAGCTAGACTACGCTCATCGTCTTTTACCATTCGACTATTAAAAGTTTGGCCGTTTCAACTTAAATAATACGTCTTATTTATAACCACGCAGATACTGAAGAGATATGCCTTTTTATGGCAACTTTATATCATGTTTTCTGTCAGACAAGGACAGCCTGAACGGTGTCACACACGTTGAGTCTTCAACATTTTATTAAATGTGTCTCTGAAAATACGTTTCAATTTTCAAAATGAATAATTTCATATTTTGATGACCATCCTTCGGTTGCGTTCATTGAAATTATAAAAAGTATATATTACATATGTTTAGAATTAATTAATTATGCTTAATTATGTTTAAGTACCTACATATCAAGATACTTCTTTGTTTTTACGAATATTGTACGTAAGTTTACATAAATAATATCTAATAAAACCGGATCCCTTACGATTTTATAGACCTGATATATTATAAGTATAATGGATATATCTCTATCTTATTTAACAACACCTGTTAAAGTCAAGATATAACCATAATGCTACCTTTGTTTTATTTTATACCTCTGTTTCTGTCACAGTTATAATTGTGTTATCTGTGCGAGTACTTTGGGATGAATTTATAGCTAAATAATTTCAGCAAAAAGCCAAACTGCTATGGATTTACTTTCACCATAAAACCAAATAGTGGCTTGCAATAAAACAGACACAAACATTTTAAAAATTGGGGTTGTTTTATTGTTAACATATATACTCATAACTATTTGGCTCCATTTATACTTTGATAGCCAAAACATTATTTCCGATTTTGATCACCATTATTTTTTTAAACACACTAGAAATTGCAGTTGAGCATGGTTGACTACAAATACCTACTGATTAAAACTTTGCTCGAATATAGCGCACATTTTATGTGCTGCCAGTGAGATTAAGCATAAGGCAATATACATGTCGGATAGGCCAGGGACAAGAGGCGTTTTAGGGCGGATCTATTAGATTTAGGCCACACATTGATAAACACAATAAAATCACTTAAGTAATAGCTGCATAAGTAACATGATTTATAATTTATCTGAACAGGTAAATGTCTTAGGATTGAAAATACAAACAATTGCATTAATGCAATCGGTACTTGTTGTCAACGTTCTCTTGACTCAATGAATTATGAGTTAACAGGCGTCTACAAGACTGTAGAAAGGCGTTTACGAAAGTATCGGAAGGCGTCCGCACGAGGAACGGGAAGGGGACGTCTCCGACATACATCTTATTTTCAAATAGGTATTCTGCTACGTTCAATTGATTTTTGTTCGTCTCTTAATAGTTTCATTAAACATGAACATTTTAGAGTAAAATTGATATATTATCCAATTTTCGTACAGTGGCGTAATTCCAGTATTTTTATTGAATAGGCAGGAATTTTTCACAGATAACCCAATAGATGGAAGCAAAGCGAACCCTGTTATTCTTGCTGATCACCACTATTTTTTTTAAACACACTAGAACTTGCAGTTGAGCATGGCCGACTACAAATACCTACTGATTAAAACTTTGCTCGAATATAGCGCACATTTTACGTGCTGCCAGTAAGATTAAGCATACAGGCAATATACATCTTATTTTCAAATAGGTGTTCTGCAACGTTCTATTGATTTTTGTGCGTCTCTTAATAGTTTCATTAAATATAAACATTTTAGAGTAAAATTGATATATTTTCTATTCTTCGTACAGTGGCATAATTTCAGTATTTTTATTGGATAGGCAGGAGTTTTTCACGATAACTCAATAAATAGAAGCAAATCGAACACTGTAATTCTTAAACGATAACCTGACCAACCCAAATGACTGAGGGGAAGCGAGTGCTACAAGAAGTTAAACCATAGACAGGAAACCCTAAACCCAAACGAGATAATATTTAACTCAAAAGAGGGAGAGTGAATGGTGTGAAAAAGCAATTTGGTAAATAAGGCTCGCGTAAAAATCGGAAGACTTGATGATCATTCACCGAACGGTTGTGCGAGCGTTTACCAGATGATTGTTGTTTGCATACGTTCGCTGATATGTTGGCGAGTAATCGTTGATGTGTACAATTTGAATTTTTTGCGATAACTTGATTTTCGATTCAAAAATACTTCTATCGTAAAGTATGAGTTAAAATAAGAAAAAATTCATATATGTCGAAAAGGTTTAAGTTTAAAAAGTTGTTAACGTATAAACACTGAAAAAACGCGTTTCTTAACTGTTTTACATTTGATAATTTTAGAATGGAAAGGAATTTTTAGATTTTAAAAAAATATTCTGAAAGTGCAAAGCTTTAACTTCAAAACGCCGAAGGAATCATAAAAATTACATCAATATAATAGTCACATCGCTTTCAAAATTGGGAGTTTTCGGTGCAGCGCGACATGTTTTTGCGATTACAGACCATGTAATGAAACATATTCTTTATAGGATTTTGCAAACAGCGGAAACAAAAACTAGCTATGAGAACTAAAAGAAAAACTATATGTAAAAATATTAATGAAATCTTTGCATTCTTTCGATAACCTGACTTCTGGTTATGCTAACAAGTAAAAATTCTTATTTGCCATTCTCATTATAACACTGCCATCCATGAGAATGGCAAATAAGAATTTAATTGTAATTGTCATACTTATTATTTTTTCCGGATTTCGTCAGATTTGCCGTAGACAATTTAATGCTCTTTCAAAAATTTTTGGGGAACACTTTCCTACCCTTGACTCCCCCCTCCTCGAATTACGCCGATGTTCTCGTAAGATTCGTTTGAACCTGACAGATGTACTGTATTGTAGTGATGCAAATTCCCGTTACTTTTGAGTAATCATTGGTAATCGTTACTTTTCGTAAAGTAATCGTTACTAAGTATTCGTTATTGATTACTAAATGATTACTTTTTTAAATCGCTTTATTATTTAAACAAACGGCTAATATATAGTCATTATCTAAACAGACAGTGCCTAATATACTAAAAAATTATAACATTAAACAATAGATAGGTACCTAATTACCGAATTATTGCTTTAGAACATTTATTAGAGACAGTAGTAGGTATTTATTTATTTTCCTTTCATAAAAACGTAAACATATGTATAGAAAGTCATATGTATACTTACTTACATATTACCCAAGTTAATCTACTTGGAAAGAACATTAGATGAAGATAACCTAAGATTCACTCAATTAAAAAACGGTAAAATTGGCGAGCTATAGTTATTACATAGGTATAAAGTTGACATAAAATTACGAATTGTGGGGTAAAAGAAGCTTTTTCTGGAACTTGTATCCTGTGAACCGATTCTTTTCTTCCCATATATGATCTGTCTTAGGTTAGAAAAACCCTCTCGCACGTCGAGAGCGATGACAGTGTGATAAAGTAGGTAAGTAATCATATGTGTAAAAGTAACGAATACTTTTCATGTAGTCATTGGCACTTCGGGTATTAGCGAGTAACGATTACAAAAGTAACGAATGATTACTACCCGTGCATCACTACTGTATTGTGCAGCTTCTTGTGAACTTCCATAGGTAGACTTTTACAAAGATATTAACTATCTACCAGCATACACACATACGTACACACAGGCATCTCTATTTAATATTTGAGTTTAGTATGTCACGAAACAGATTTATGTATAACTTTACGAATTATTACAAATTTCTCTTATCAAATAGAAGTCGCATAAAAATTCGATTGGGACAAAAGTTGTCTGTCTGTTTCGCAGAATATAGAGCTGCAACGAAAACGTGGCCTTTTATTTTATAAACCGTATTTGACTTTGGAAAGACCTTCAAAACGTCTACCTAATAAAAAATAAACAATACAATTTTATGCCCTCCTCAAAACCAAACAATAACATTTGTTTAAAACTTATTTTTTTCGAAAGTAAATTGTTTTCAAGATATTTCATTGTGGCCATTTAAATGAACCAATTTGTACATGTAATCGATGCATTGTAATTTTCGTCTCACTATGATAAAGAAATCCAGACAACTCAAATTGCATACATAATATATGCGATTTGTTTGTTGTGTACTTCACGTTACATAGCATTTAAATAGGTTATCTGAAGCAGGGCTGTCTATAGAGATCGAATATCTGTAGATACGTAATGTTCGTATACAAGCTACGCAAACATAATACTCCATCGTATGTGATCTAGTGAGTACATGCTCTGATGTCCATGATATTAATTTAATAGTAAATCCTTAGAGAAATTCTCGATATTCAGCTTCTAAGCATATCATCTGATTCTCTTACATGGCCCTTTATCTTTTAAATAATGCAAGTATTCTTAGTTGTGACGAAACCTTGTCAATCAGCTAAAACAAGTATTGTTTCATTTTAGCGTTTTTCATGCCAAATCTTGATTTTTTGTTTTTATTATTCTGACATTTGAGTTGAACTGAACCATTGTGAAGTAAACAAAATTCTCCTTTATATAGACAGAGGGCGGTTGCGGATTGAAAAGTTTTAGTTCTCTGTCAATATGAAAGTGTATTTAAAAGGCAACAAATCAGAAACAAATTCCTGTTTTTGAAACTGGATGAGTGGAGTTGATCGAAAAATAGATGTTCCAACAGATCTAGGGGCAGCAATACGAATCTTGGAAGAACTGACTTTAAACACCGATCAAGACATTTTTTTTTTCAAAAAAGCTTGTGTGATTCTTTCAAGGAAGACCGGCATAGTAGCACATCGAGCTAAAGCGTGTTGTATTTCGAGCTTGCTTGGTCACACCGTTTAACGTATTCTAGGTTTAATATCCATCTCTGATACTGGCAATTGCATTTTTTCAAATGAGTAACCCTCTTCCACGCAGTCTTGGCCTTGGATTTGGGGATTGTCTAATATTTGTGTATTGTTAAAAAATATATTCCAGCTTTTAAAAATGAAACTGTCGATTTTGTCAATAGCTGGATCTTCTCCATGCTGAAGAAAATTCTTATCTCTCAGTGGACTGAGCAGCAATGGGTGAAGGCGATTCCTAAGTTTCATGGACTAATCGGGTAAACTGCTCTTAAAATTGGAGTTTTAGCACTTATGAAAGTTAGTTCCACACCTTTCATGTGCAGTGTTCTAAAAGCTTCTAGGGCCAAACTGCTTTCTTCTCCGCATTCCTCTTATACTAAATGATCAACTTTTTCAACTTTAAGGAATTAACTTTTCGCTTAAAGTTTGCTTCGCAAATCCAGAGCCAGTAAACTAAATATACTATAGTTCACTTAATGGGTCCATATTTTCCTCACGTATTGTATGTAGCATTCACTAAAGCTATAACTTCAAACAAACCTGTAATATTGCTTACAAGGTATTATAAATAGTGATATCAGTTAAAAGAAACCAGACAAAGAAGTCACATAGATTAATTATTTTTAAAAATTCATTTTTTCTCATCGTAATATACTAAAATTTCCTTTTACGACCACGTTATATATTTTAGAGAAATAGTTCCTAGACTGTAAAAAGCTTTCAAGAACCTATTTTGATATCTAAGAACGAGTTATAAGAGTACTGTGTAATTTCGTTGCAGATAGGATCGAATTCATCTGTTGCTTTTAATGACGGCATCAGCTTTCTAGTTTTCCTTTCGTTTATTTTTTATGCATTATTTGTCTTCCTACTTTCTCTGATTTACTCCTATTACTTATACTGGACTGGCATTGTAAGTATTTTTTTGGTCTACTAATAATTTTATATTCGCTTCTTTTTTGGAAATATACTTTGTAAAAGATATACTAATAATTATATTGTTAGATGTAGGGATGTTTGCCGTAGATATTTCGTTTAACTTTTTGCAGAAACTTAAGGTACTGGTGCTCTATTCATATAGAGAAAATGCCAAATAAGAAATTACTATTTGCCTGATCTAATATTTACTGACTTCACCTCCAGTCAGCATTTTAACTGTTCTATAAAAATTCTTGAGAAAATTGTACACCAGCAATTAAATGATTATGTCAAAGCACACAAAATAATTCCTTTATTTCAGTTAGGTTTCCGAAAGGGTCATAGTGCAACATCTGCCTTAGTAAATGTGACCGACAATATATTTAGAGCCCTAGATAACAAGCAAGCTACACCTTTAGTTCTGCTTGATTTCACAAAGGCTTTCGATAAATTATATCATCAACTTTTATGTACGAAGTTGCACTATTTTGGTTTTTCTGACATAACTGTAAATTTTATCAAGTCTTATTTGACTGGTCGTAGTCAGAGAGTACTTATTGAAAATAATTATTCTCGTAGACAGTTAATAGCATCCGGTGTGTCTGAAGGTTCCGTATTAGGACATTTTCTTTATGTCGTCTACACAACAGATATGCTTGTAAACATAAAGCACTGTTCTGTGCAAGTATATGCTGATGATACACAACTTTATTTCTCATTCGATCCTAGCAATTACCGCACAGCTACAAACTCAACAAATATTGACTTGCAAGAGATTTATAATTTTGCTACGAAACATTATTTAGAAATTAACACAAATAAATTGACAGTAATGATTTTGAGTCAAAATATGTATCACCAAATGCTGTGTGAAAATATAAATATTTTATTAGATAATAGTAGATTTATAACACATATTAACAATGTTACGTTGTGTTGAAACTTCTTTATGCCAAAATACACTAATTAATTATATACTAAGCAAAAAACTGTGTGAATCTTTAGTTTTATCTATTCTTAGTTATGGTAATATTGTGTATTTTTCATGTCTAGACAAAAGTACAATAAATAGGTTACAAAAAATTCAAAATACCTCATTGTATTTTTGGACTAAAGAAATTTCAACATGTTTCACAGACACGTTTGCAACTTGGATGGCTTAATCTTGAAAATACCTATAAATATCACCTGCTGATGTTTGTTCACAGAGATCTTACTACTTCAGTGCCGGAGTATCTTAAGCAAAAATTTGTAAGTTGAAGAAGTATCCATAATGTAAATATAAGATCTACTTATATTTTGATCATGCCACAACATAGTACTGCAATTTTTCTCAAATCTGTTTGAAAATTATTTGAAACATTTTTCCATATATTCCATTTAAGTGTAAAATTAATAAATTGTTACTTAATGTAATAAAGTGTACGTAATATTTGTAAAACTGTATAAGATATATGTATTTATTTTCAATTTCTTGTTTGCACCATTTGGTTTTTGTTTGTTTCTACGACAATTAATTATTCTTAGTCACAGTTTATAATTATTATTTTGTTTTGTTACTTGAAAGAATTCGACTAGTTTTATATGAGTATCTACTTAGTACAAGTTTCTTCTTCACATGTTTTTAAGGGTAAGTGGCGGAAAAGCTGTTGAGCTAAACTTCGACATTTAGATTCAGAAATTGTATTTCTTTTTTCTAATAAAGACCATTTACTATTATTATTATTATTATATTAGATGATCTGTAGGTAATATCAGGCAATTTGAATTTATTGTACGAAAAAACACCTTGCGGGAAAGCATATTACTTTACGATCTAATGAAAACAGGTGAAGAATGACAAAAATTTTTAATTTGACGTAATACAATGTAAAACTTAGCTGCAGTCACGTTGGATTATTGTCGATTCTTCAATATCAGACAGAGCTTACTACCTAGTATTCCATTGATTATAATATATATCAAGGAAATAATTAAAAGGCACATAATTAATTTACAACACATATCACAGCAAATATGTATATATTTTCATACATATGTAATTTAGACAAAAACTGTTAACTTGACGTATAATAGTTTGAGAGACAGAGTGGTATTACTGCGTACAGATTTTCCGAGATTGCCTGGCGAGACCACCTGTTTTACCAAATTGTGAGATCTCAAAACTATTCATAAATACCATACCAATTGAGTTGAATCGAATGGCAATAAAATATTTCTTTCGAGTGTCGGAAATCAATGCAAGTCATTCTATTAATTAAACTAAATTTTTAAATCACTGTTGTTGTCTACTATGCGCAAAGGAACAATATTAATAATATCTCTAGTCGATGCCAAGGTGTAGAGAAATTACATGTTGTCTCCTATCCTATCATGCTGGACTATTGTCGAATCTGTTGATTGCTATTAATAGTTTGTCCTTTCATACTATCCATACAAAGGTACGAAGCTTATTGACTAGTAATCTACCGGATTTAATTTTAATAAAAATAATGTGTAAAAATATTTGTTAGCTCCCTGTGAACATACAAATGGGCATACAGTTAATATATAATAGATATCCAGAGAACAAGTCAGTATTTAATCTATGCTACCTAAATAATTGATCAGTTACTTATGGCTGAGACTCTAATGACTAAATTCCTCCTAAACTTACTCTGTACATTCGTAGCCTTTCTTTAGAAGAAAATTGCTTTATCACGGAAAAATTACCTACTGCACTTGACAAGTCAGTTAGAAAGCACTTAACTTTTTAACGAATGAAAATTTCTTATTACTCCTTTATTCAGAAGGTGACATGTCTTATAAAAGTTTTAATAAAGACTTTTAGTAGATTTAGCAAAATATATTTTGTGAATAAAAAGTTCTCCATAGATAGGGATATTCTAACTAAATTCACTTTAAATATTTAAAAATAAAATTGATTGGACATACTATGGATTCTCTCCAATAATTCAACTGGTAATTGGATCGATAATTGAGCTCTTGAGGTTCTAACACATCTCTCAAATTAAAGAATAATTGAGTAATTTGTAAATACTTGCATAGGAAATACTAGCCCCTAAGATGGTCAGCACGTTTTCCAGATCTTCACTGAATTTTCTTCTTAGAGGCTCATTCGACAAATACATTGCAATAACGGGCTACTTTTGACTCCCTTTTGTAACATTTGTATAATTTATTATACCAGTAGTTCGATTCCTGATCAGTACAGTACAGTGATAGTTAAGTTTCTACACGCCGCCAAAGACCCATAATGGGTTTCTGAAGCGTTTGTTTTTCGTCATTGATTGATAGTAACCTTACGACTTTGGTCGATCATTTAAAATAAGTTGAGTCTGAAAAACATTATGTCCTCTGTGAACTTAACACATTTTATGGCATATTGTCTTTTTAGGCTTTCTTTTGTTTATATTGTTGCTATACAAGGTGTCCCAGCTCTATTTAGACAAGCATTATCTGGACAACGTAATGGTGAGACATAGAAAGAAATGTTAAATGGGAAAGTTATTCTGTTTAAGAAGATGCATTTAATCACTTTATTTTCAAATAATGCAAGGCAAATGTAAAGCGCCTCAAAAAAGTTGTATTTTATACAACTTTTCTTTTTAAAATGTATATTTTTATATTTCAGGATTCTCACCATGTCCTATATCTACCATTAACCCTTGTTGAGATGTTATCAGTTACATTTTTGGGATATATAGATAGACCTTTATTAGCAGCTTCTGCCATACAAAAAGACAATACAAAAACTTAGCATAGATAAAACAGCCACACAAAAAAAAATTCTTTCTTGCCTGGGGATCTGACCATGCTCACTATGTGTTTTTGGGGTAGCCGAATCCGAATCCGAGGTCTATTTAACTCCATAACGTCAGGATTTTGCCATAACCTCAAAGAACCCATAATTTAAGCCATTTCGACATCTCTTCACATAAATTTCTGTAATTTATGTAATATAAACCTAAAATTTAATTTTTATAACTATTTCATTTTTGTATCCACAACGACGACATTCATTAAGTATACTTCAAAAAATATATATCTTAGGAAAAAACAAAAAGTACTCTTCCGAACTATTATTCAAACAATTTAATGTACTTAATTATATATTATATTAAATATAATATAACAAGGACATAATATAAGGCCAAAACATAATTTGAATGTGATAATACGTCAAGACAGGTGTACAACAACCCAAAGATTTCCAACTTATTACGGTCCTAAGTTTTATGTTTTACCAGTACACTACAAACAATAAAACAATATAGGCTTATTTTCTCATAAAGTGACGGAGTACTTAAGGACCAACAAAGTCAGTTTTATGAAACTATTGGCGGTGTAACGAGGTAAATTTTCCGTTGCCAAAAATGCTGTTTACATTAATAATATGCTTCGTTATTTGCTCCGCTTACATTCGAATCATAGGTATTGTAAATTAATATTATAGATTTCTCCTAATTTAGCTAGCTAAAACCGCGAAACAGATTTCTACTTTAAATAGGTAATTTGATAAACCTGGCAGTGAGAGGGCTATCCATATTATTAACATTAATTACAAGATTTGATATTGGGGGCGTTGGTAAGTCAGCTACGTAAATCAGTTTCATTAGAGCACATTTGAAATCACTTCTGTCCGATCCGTCAAACAGCCCAGTCGGGTACTGTTCCGTATCTTCACAATATGTAAGTACACCGTTTTATCACCGCCGCTGGTTTCTTGTCGACCTTTTTATATTAACACCGATAAGAATAATTCACTAAAATGTGTGTTTTAAAGCAATAATTTCAAACCGATTCCGTTTAAATGTATCAGAATATAATTATTATTTCCCGACTTTGCCGAAATTAAATAAATTTATTAAATTATTACAATATAGTAAGAGAGTCCGAGTTAGGACATGTCAACTTCTCCGATTTTATCCAAATAGCCATGTTCGCAAGAATTTCCAAATGGGAAAAAGAACATGGATGATATTTCGAGAGAAAATGTGTACCGTTTACCGTTTATATTATTTTAATCCAGACCATGTATGATGGTACTGCGATAAAATAATATGTGATTCTACCAAATGGGTAGAAGTTTTAATTACCGTAATTTTATTTTAGCTAGGTCGTAGCAAAATAAAATCTGTATTTGCAAAAATGATTTTTGTGAAATTTTTTGTAGTGTTAGTGTTAATTTACCGTTCATTTTGTTTCCAATATTTTGTACTGATACGAAATGGAACAAAATTCATTACTTTGAAATAATTTATAGAAATTTATTATAGTCCGGGAACTGAGAATAAAATCTAGGCCACCGTCAATAAATTAACTAACATTATATTCTGATACATATACATTTTCCGCATACAATCCGACAAGATACCACGTGGCCGAACCGAAATGCATTTAATGAAGGCACCCAGCTGTGGGGTTTGAGGCGCTTGGCAAACACCGCATCAAGTGTTGATGTAATTTCAACATTTCCGAACCGAACCGAAATACCACCGTTCTGATTATTGCTGTCTGTCCGTCTAGGCAGAATAATCTCCGCCGTAAGCTGATACCAAATCCGATAACCGTTTTATTTTCCGAACCGAGTGTAACCAAGGTTACACACCGCTCCGTATCCGATAACCGTTTTATTTTCCGATCCGAGTGTGACTTAAGTTACACACCGCACCGAATCCGAAAACCGTTTTATTTATTTGGTATCAGTTTTATTTCATTTTGCCAAGTTCTTCACACCCACACTCTAATGCAATATGTAGGCATGATTTATTGCTGTAGATAACCGCTTGCTTTTGCCTGGTATTTGCACGCTGTCCGTTTTTTAAATTGCTTACTTGTGTAGTTTTTTCGTTTACCGTTTTTTTTCACATACCGCTTTACTACTGTTGTTTTTCACCGCTTTCACCGTTTGCTTGCTTACCACCGCTTGCTTCCGCATTAATGAGTAGCTAATTAGCTTCTCACCGCCTGGTTACCCGTACGTCACAAAATGGCGCCCTACCTGATTCAAGTTAGACTAAAATGACATATCTTAAGTTTTTGTTATTGCATTTATCCGAAACTCCGTATTTTAGTACTTAACCGTTTTTTATTGCTTTGTAAAATTTCATTGTATGTTAATAAACTTTGTTATTTACCGACATCTGCCTTTTACTGTTGAATGTGAGTGAAAGTCTAATCTGCCGTCCGGACCCCTGGACATACCGTGTCTCCACTGTAGCTATCCCAGCCCTACTGCAACAGGCTGCGTTTAGGAGGCTAATGTGGGACCTTTGCCCCACGTAAAAATTGCAAAGGTGGCGCTCGAGATTACCGAATTTAACCGAAATATAGCTCAGCGCCAAAGTGACGCTTCCACTTGCCTATGCGCTAGGCAACTGGAAGAAAGCACGTCACAAAATGGCGCCCGAGCAGGGACTTAATTAAATTAAAGTAGACCTGATTTACCGAAGTAGATTTAATTAAATTAAATTAGAGTTGATAAACAAAGATTAGATTTTCTTCACATTCGGCAGGCACCGAGTACAACCTGAAAAGTACCAATAGACTCACAGAGTCATGTGGGGTGTCATTTTTGACTAAACCGAGCACGGGGAACCGATTCCGACTACTGCCGATCCGATCCGACCGCACCCGAAGGCGTTATTAATCATTTAATAACCCCTTAAGAAATTTTCCAACCGAATGGTTGTTTTCGTGGTGTTGCCATCTGAAGGGGGTTGCACTTTTAACCGAAAATCCGGATTCCGACCGAACACTTCCGAAGTCTCCCGAAGTTACCCGATTACACAAAATACCGAGTCGGGAGTCGTTTTCAGGGTAATCGAACCCAAGGAAGCGTTTGGCAACACTGGAAAACCGATCCGACCATCCGCTCCGTGAAAAACCGTGCTACAACCAAGTTATGATTCCGAATTGAGTAAGACCCATACTAGGTGATAAATAGCACCCCGATACACCATCTGCACCGCATTTTACTGACCGCCCGGATTTTGCCCGGAATACTTACCGACTCCGGTGTCCGGAGTTACTAGGCAAGTGACCCCTCGTTTAATAGTAACTCAAGGACGCTGAATCGATTGCCGTAGGTTTCATCGCAATCCGACCATCCGTTCCGAAAAAAATTGAACCCTGGTGAAGGGGCAGATTCAAATCCATTAAAGCCGATGAGATTCCGTAGTCCGCATCACTGGACGCCGTCCAGACCGAATTTTACCGATTACCGATCACTGAGATACCGCTCAGTACCGTTCAACATCATTCCTGACCAGCTATGACAGTACATCTTGAGAATGGGCTACTCTGAGATACCGCTCTGACCATTCGCCGCCATCCGTCACCCGACCGAGCCGTTTCCGATTACTACCGAACCGATCCGAGTACTTCCGAGTACATTATTAACCGTTTCCTGACCGCCTGCCGATTTTAATCAGTTCCTGTGCTGCCACCATAGCGAGAAGCTGCACTGGTGAGCTACCAAATTCCGTCCGAATACTTCCGAAGTCGTACGAAGAGACCCGACGTCACAAATAGGCGTGTGGGGTATCGTTTTCAGGGTAACCAAACCTGAGGAAACGAAGAGTAGTATTGCTGCGAACGCGATCCGACCGGCTGTTCCGAGAGATGTTGATACTTTGGCATTTTCTTAATTAAAAAAAAAACTTGGAAATTTTTCGGCGAGACCGCGTCGAATAATTTTAGATAGTTTGGGATTAAGGGATTTTGTCATTTTTCTCGAGGAATAGAATTACGATGTAACCAAGTTAGGAGTCCGTTCCCAGAATATTTGGTTGATAGCATCAATAAGGACCGTTCACATTTCAGTTTTACTGACCGACGACTCCGGAATATGGAGTTACTAGGAGTGTGACCACTCGTTTAATAGTAACTTGGGGACGCAGAAGCGATTGCCGTATGTTGGAGTCCGATCCGAACATCCATACAGCGAGCACGTGTACCGTAGCAACCTGCTAGGTTGCATTTACCGATTTTACCGTTAACAACATTTTTGTTGTTGTTTTGTTGATTGAAACTTTACCGTATAGCGCAGGCGCGACAGGAGTCCCACTGTGCATAGATGCAGCTATTCCTAGCTGCTCCGTATATACAAAACTGATTCGAACCTGTGGAAACGACTCGAGCTTGAGACCGCAAGCTGTAAAGAACTCTCCGAATACTAGCAATACCGATCAATAGCCAGCATTGCAGTATACCGTTATATTTCTAAACGTTATTGAATACTACTAATAGATATCAATTCTATTAGTATCATTATATTTCACAGTTGGTTCGAAATAAGAATATTTGGATTTTAACTACTATCATTGAGAAGCTAAAGAATTTATCTGACACGAATTCGTTTTTTTTTCTTTTTCTTTCTCATCGTTCACCGTTTTTATTTATTTCTTTTCATACAAAAAGAAACCCGTTCCGAACTTGTGTGTTCTTTGGATTCCTATCCAATACACACTTACATTAGAAACCGTTGTATTTATTTAATTTATATTTATATATTTATATAAATATTTTAAGTTATACTAATACCGTTACATTTACCAACTGTCAAGGTTTAATACCATTTTGCAAATATTTTGCTTACCGTCTGGCAGTACCTTTTCAACCGATCTGCCGTATACCGTTACATTTCCGACCGCTACCGTATACCGTTACATTACTAACCGTCACCGAATAAACGCCGTTTTGCAAACATTTTGCTTACCGTTTGTCAGTATCTCTTCAACAGATATACTGTACGCCGTTCCATTTCCGACCGTCATCGTACACCACCGTTTTACCTAACAACATTTTTTACCGTTCGCCAGCATCTTTTCAAATGATACACCGTAAACCTTAACAAAGTTTAAGGTTAACACCAACAATGCTGGACAACGAACAGGAAGACCTGGAATAAGTGGACAATACCCATGATCAGCAACAACTTCGCTGGTTGTACCGAAATTTACTCCCCGACTACAGGCAGTACATTCACCGATCCGAACTTACCGACATAGCAACTTTGATTGCCCAAATCAAGGAAGTCGAAATACTTCGTCAGGAAGTTCAGCAGATATACCGAACCGCTACCAACCAAACCGCAGCCACGACCACTCCGTTACCGCCGTTCCGATGTCATGACCGTCCACAGACACATCAGAATCATCCGTCACAATGTCCCTAGGGACAACCGTCTGCATATACATGTAGAGATAATTACCGTTTTCCGCCCGACACCGAATCCGTCCGTTCCTACCTGAGAAACCAAGTATGAGGTTTCTGTTCCGAACAAAGGATACCTTCAGTTAGTATATCCGCTCCGTCTGCTCAACTAGCTGATGGGAACCTTATAACCGTCAACCAGGTCTAGATTTTGCTATAAACCTGATCACTGACACCGTCGATTTAAATCACCGTCCGATCTCAGGACCGTCTCCTACTAGTCTATTGGGAGTAATTACCGTAGCTAAGCTAACCGTATATGTCTGATGATGCTCCGAAAACTACCGACCGCAACCGCCAGACTTCCCGGGATACCGCCCAGGAAAGCCGCCGTTCTACCGATCTACCGTACTAGCAACGACGTACTACTCCGCCAACAACTGGCAGGAATCCACCGAATATTCGTCCAGTAGCGAGCCCCGTTGTGCAATACCGCCGAAGCCCGAGACTACGTTTGTCCCGACCGTCCGTCTAAGTCAGCACGACTGACATTCATCACACCGACCGATCCTCCGTCTAGCGATGTCCTGCTACAAGGCATGTCGCTATGCTACCGACCGTTAACAATTTTCTATTTTTCTTTCCTCCGTTTTTCACTTTCATTATCCGTATTCTTCTCCACCGTTCCGACAGACAATTAAAGTCTGCCCGCCGACCGTCCGTCCAGTCTGCCTGCACCGTTACCCACCGTTTCGACAGACAGGGAAAGTCTGCCCACCGTCCGTCCGTACCGTCCGTCCTCACCGACAAGACCGACCCAGGGATCACTCCGCCACCCGAAGTGCCCATTCATCTGCCCGTCAACGAGTAAACACTACTTCCAGAGTGACGCAGTATAACCTGATAGGTTGACGATGGAGCGACCCCCAGTACCGGCATATACTGGAAGAGTAAGATTTTTGTTAGGGTCATTAACAAATTATGTTTCAGATGTTCGGATGGAGGCCGTTCTCTTTTGTTTTTTGCTGTTGATGATACTCCGGTGACAGAGTCGCCCCGGAAGCTATCCATGTAATTCATTTCTTTTGTTTGGGGAGAAGAACCGCCGTCACTTACCGTTTTCTTATTTTTTATATATATATTTTTTTTATATTGTTTGTACGATATAGGGATCCGTACTGCTAGGAGTAGGAATAGGAACAAAAAAAATAATAACTGCGTTTATTATTTTTTTTATTCGAAGTAAGAGGGGGGTGTAACGAGGTAAATTTTCCGTTGCCAAAAATGCTGTTTACATTAATAATATGCTTCGTTATTTGCTCCGCTTACATTCGAATCATAGGTATTGTAAATTAATATTATAGATTTCTCCTAATTTAGCTAGCTAAAACCGCGAAACAGATTTCTACTTTAAATAGGTAATTTGATAAACCTGGCAGTGAGAGGGCTATCCATATTATTAACATTAATTACAAGATTTGATATTGGGGGCGTTGGTAAGTCAGCTACGTAAATCAGTTTCATTAGAGCACATTTGAAATCACTTCTGTCCGATCCGTCAAACAGCCCAGTCGGGTACTGTTCCGTATCTTCACAATATGTAAGTACACCGTTTTATCACCGCCGCTGGTTTCTTGTCGACCTTTTTATATTAACACCGATAAGAATAATTCACTAAAATGTGTGTTTTAAAGCAATAATTTCAAACCGATTCCGTTTAAATGTATCAGAATATAATTATTATTTCCCGACTTTGCCGAAATTAAATAAATTTATTAAATTATTACAATATAGTAAGAGAGTCCGAGTTAGGACATGTCAACTTCTCCGATTTTATCCAAATAGCCATGTTCGCAAGAATTTCCAAATGGGAAAAAGAACATGGATGATATTTCGAGAGAAAATGTGTACCGTTTACCGTTTATATTATTTTAATCCAGACCATGTATGATGGTACTGCGATAAAATAATATGTGATTCTACCAAATGGGTAGAAGTTTTAATTACCGTAATTTTATTTTAGCTAGGTCGTAGCAAAATAAAATCTGTATTTGCAAAAATGATTTTTGTGAAATTTTTTGTAGTGTTAGTGTTAATTTACCGTTCATTTTGTTTCCAATATTTTGTACTGATACGAAATGGAACAAAATTCATTACTTTGAAATAATTTATAGAAATTTATTATAGTCCGGGAACTGAGAATAAAATCTAGGCCACCGTCAATAAATTAACTAACATTATATTCTGATACATATACATTTTCCGCATACAATCCGACAAGATACCACGTGGCCGAACCGAAATGCATTTAATGAAGGCACCCAGCTGTGGGGTTTGAGGCGCTTGGCAAACACCGCATCAAGTGTTGATGTAATTTCAACATTTCCGAACCGAACCGAAATACCACCGTTCTGATTATTGCTGTCTGTCCGTCTAGGCAGAATAATCTCCGCCGTAAGCTGATACCAAATCCGATAACCGTTTTATTTTCCGAACCGAGTGTAACCAAGGTTACACACCGCTCCGTATCCGATAACCGTTTTATTTTCCGATCCGAGTGTGACTTAAGTTACACACCGCACCGAATCCGAAAACCGTTTTATTTATTTGGTATCAGTTTTATTTCATTTTGCCAAGTTCTTCACACCCACACTCTAATGCAATATGTAGGCATGATTTATTGCTGTAGATAACCGCTTGCTTTTGCCTGGTATTTGCACGCTGTCCGTTTTTTAAATTGCTTACTTGTGTAGTTTTTTCGTTTACCGTTTTTTTTCACATACCGCTTTACTACTGTTGTTTTTCACCGCTTTCACCGTTTGCTTGCTTACCACCGCTTGCTTCCGCATTAATGAGTAGCTAATTAGCTTCTCACCGCCTGGTTACCCGTACGTCACAAAATGGCGCCCTACCTGATTCAAGTTAGACTAAAATGACATATCTTAAGTTTTTGTTATTGCATTTATCCGAAACTCCGTATTTTAGTACTTAACCGTTTTTTATTGCTTTGTAAAATTTCATTGTATGTTAATAAACTTTGTTATTTACCGACATCTGCCTTTTACTGTTGAATGTGAGTGAAAGTCTAATCTGCCGTCCGGACCCCTGGACATACCGTGTCTCCACTGTAGCTATCCCAGCCCTACTGCAACAGGCTGCGTTTAGGAGGCTAATGTGGGACCTTTGCCCCACGTAAAAATTGCAAAGGTGGCGCTCGAGATTACCGAATTTAACCGAAATATAGCTCAGCGCCAAAGTGACGCTTCCACTTGCCTATGCGCTAGGCAACTGGAAGAAAGCACGTCACAGCAGGTGGTTAAACAAACAAATAAACAAACCTTAAAAAACATATAACCCCTTCATTCTGCATGTATATGAGTTTATAATCGTGTATACGAATACTGCAATGCTATTAAACAAATATCGTCATTGGTACACACACAGATTACATATGTAGTCTAGGTGTACCCTAAATAGAGGAGCAATAGCATATCCACAACCCTAAAAATTAGGTAAAATTCATTTTTATATCATATATAATTTTTATGTTCAAATATTTTTTATAATTTATCGATTAATGATATGAGGTGTGTTATATTACTAATTATGTATTCTGTACTGTTTCATTAATTATAAATAAATTACTTATTTACTTACTATTTACTAATTTCAATAATTTTACAATTTTAAAGTAATCATAAGGAATGATACAGTACACAGAACATAACTATTATGATTATTACGAAAGATGCTCAAATTGTTGCCCATATTCTATTTGACACAACTCATACCCCGTTAAAAGTTCTTGTGTACAAGAATATCTTATACCTTTTTGGAGGCAATAATTTCTGCTTTTGTAATATAATTAAGGCCAGTCTTATGAGTTTAAGAAAATGGATCATGGCATAACAAGACTAAACCTAGGACATGGTTAATCAAATTTGTTTGGAAATTCAAGGAGAATCCAAAAATATAAAAATATACAGGGTATTAGAATTGAAAAAGTAACGTTGCGTAACCTTCCGCCTTCTTAAGGCGCCTTGTACATTTGAAAATAAAATTATTAAATGCATCTTCTTAAACTGGATTACCTTTCCTTTTAACATTACCCTCTACGTCTCACCGTTTTCCATATAGTGCTTGTCTAAATAAAGCTGGGGCACCCTGTATAAATAAAACTAGACGATTTCTTTGTATTGTCACATTTGTTTGCGATTTTTGTGTTTAGATATTATCTGTGACAACTTTCGTTGATTCGGATTCATTATTTATTTTGTAGAACGAAAGCTGAATTTTTATTCAAGCGCGAAATCATGATCCACTGCAGTTAAGGCAACAATCGCTTATTTTATCAATAAAAAATAGTACTTATTGCATTATAATTTGAGGATTATTAGGTACAATGTATGCATTTGTAATCATATTGAATGTGTTTTTAGCATTAATCTGTCTTTTACTTCCACCTTAACGTAGTGGAGTGGATGTTACAATAAATTCCGTGATAGGAAACAATATAGTCTTCTTTTTTATATCGTAACAAATTATTAATTAATAAGCAGTCCTATAATTAAAGATATGGTACGCATTGTACCTAAAACAACTTCAAATTGTAAAGCAAACCTATTTCTTTTATTACAATACGCATTTCATGCGTTAGCTACAGTATACCTTGACTTCGCGCTTGAATAAAGAAATCAACGTTCGATCTAAAAAAAAAACAAAAAATAATGAATGTCTCCTTCGCCTTCTTTATTTTGTGATAAATAAGATCCTTGTCACGAAAATGGTCTCAGATAATATCTAAGACTCAAAAATCGCGAACAACTATGACAATACAAGAAAATCGTTTGTTGGTATTTATGATTTATTATTATGATTATTTTTGCTGATATTGTTGCTACAATATCAAAAAAAGCTATAAAAAATCTATTAGGAAACTAAAAGTGTCTTGTTGACTCCACATATGAAACTTTATTCTATGACTTTGGCGGACTATACAAACTTAACTGTCATCTATACGGTTATTTTTGAAATAATTAATCACTATTTTAAATTGATACTCTACCAGAAAGGCATGTATAGTATTTTATCATACCTTGCTTACTTTTCAAGATATTGAAGATATTGGCAATAGAGCATAAAAAATATCTAACTTATATCTATATTTGTTGCCATCATTGTTAATAACTTACTTATCTCTAAAAGTGGATGGTATATACCTCATAATAAATATAAAACTTTAACACAATTCGATTTGTTATGACTCCAACTTGTAAAGAGTACTGTCATGCTCAAACATTTAATATGTTTGGTCTATTTGTTGAAATTATGATTTTTAATTAGGTGATTGGTGGTTCAGTGCTGCAATTAGTCGTTACTAGATTCCCACGCTCTTCGTCATTAAACATGTTTTGCATACCGGATAATTTTTTTTAACCAGAAATTTTCAAATGCCTCGAATATTAAGCACTCTAAGAAAAAGTGTTTGTAATCAAAATTTAATCATTCCGCGGATGAAATACATTAGTGCTAAAATTAGTCACCCTCCTCCCTTTGTTGTAGGTCGGGCGGGGAGTAACTTTGAAATCTTTGTTACGAATTATTCGTATAAATTCGAACAACAGGATAAGTTAATTTGTAACGCTAGTTATGCACATTTTCCATCACCCAGTATATTGTAAAATTCATACTTAGTGCATAATTAGTAAATGCAGTTTATGAAAATTAATAGCTGTTTATATTTTTATTAGTTAACAATTTTCATCCGATGTTTTTATTGAGAACTCTTTTTTTGAAACAAGAAGTATCTATCGGTTTTATAGCGATCGTCGAGTCGATCTAGGAATATTATTTTGTAGCGAGAAGTTAAAGAATAGATTCCTAGTGAATAACAAAAATGGAATTTTACGTTTTAAACGGCTTTGTCACTGGTAGACTAAATAAGGACCATATTTATGTGGATTATGTTATATGGTTTGGTTATATCGTCCGTAAACATATTCTTGGATCCTTTCTTTGGAGGAATTTGTTGAAATTATAAAACGTCTCCTTTGTGCATAGGGTGTAGAGCACGGGAGGCGAGTTTCATTTAATTCTTTACTTTACTCTCTATTAAAATTTGATTCTTATAAAAGTTTTCTCGATATTATTTCGATATGTTTTATTTTAGGCGTTTTTTTTTATGGTCTGGTGTGATAGTCAAGGAGTACCTGTATCTTAATTATAAGTTGTATGTGAATAAATCAATTGGGCTGTAAGGGAAAATAAGACGGGGAAATAAGTAGCAGTCACCGCCCCAGCGTAAGCTTCACTCATTTTCTTAACTAGGATAAGTATCACATAGTGGAGATTTTATTAGTACTAGTAGGCTGATATCTCAAAGTTATTAGAAATATTTTTATGTTTTAATAGTCCTACAAAGTGAGCCATAATAGATATTTCTTTTCTATACCAACGCTAAATATTTTGATAATTCTTTTCAATAACTACCTAGGCAAGGTTAATTTACTTAGTGTGCCAATCTGTAGATAAAGGTATTTTGTAAGAGATTTTTCGGGGTATTCGTTGAATTACCTTTATTTCAGGTTGCCCTTTCGAGAGTCAGGGTGGTTATAGCCATTTTTATTTTGTTTAACATATTAGTGGAAATTATTCCTTACGTGACCTATATAGGGGTATGTATACTATACTGTTTTTTATATTATAAATTATTATTATTCATTTATTTTTATTTATCTTTATTTAAATTTTGTTGAGCGCTAGGTTTGTTGCCAAACCGATTTAATTTTTTATCTCCTTTTAAAAACAGTATAATTTAATAGTATGAGAATTTTTGTTAACTCTTTCAGGGTCAAGAGTGGTTTCAATTGCTCAAAATTCACGTATTTTCATCCTCAGCAAACTGTAGGTTCCAATGAAAACATAGCCACTGGTTTTTACAAATTTTAATGTGCTAATCAATTTAAAACAAGTAAACAAATGATGTATGACAAAGGAGTATAAATTTTGGATAATAATAAAAACTTAAAAACTAGAATAAAATTGCAATTTGGCCTTTATTTAGTTGAAGAATTCTTTAAATCTGCGTTCTTTTAATCATTTATTTAATTCCAAATACCTAAGATTTGTCTGATTGGTCATTTAGATGTTACCTTGAATTCTTTCATTCGGTGTTCCTTATTCCTTTGCGTGCGCACGCTTCAGCTGTTGGTTTCGTTTCTTACTGCTGGCTGCGCTGCTTGCTTTGAAAACCTGCTTAGACAGGGCACTTGACTTTCGATGGTTTACACATTATTTTAAATAGCACTGGATTTATTATTAAATGTAGGTAAGTATTTACCAGATTGTTTACACTTCAAAATATGCGTTGCACAAAACAATACCTTTTAAATTACTCTTCTTATTTGTAAACAAAGTTTGTTGACATATTTGGTTATAGAATTTTATTTTAAATTATGATTTGTTTCAGGAACAGAACTATAACTTGTTCGGCATATATTAATCCACTTGGATATCAAATATTTTTAAAATTTATCTTCAATATGGTTTATTAATTAATGTGAGTATGCTGGTTTCATTATTTATTTTGCATCTTAAAAAGTGAGGTTATCTTTACGTCTTAAATTTTCCGTGCTCGCCTTCGATACATTAAACATGCTAAATTTGAATTCGTGGAATTCTATTGGCCCACACAAGCCTAATTTGACATTTATATTACAAAACAGGATACTTGATTTCTGTCATTATTTTATGAAAAACTTTATTTTAATATAATTCTTTTTGTAGATTGAGAATGATAAAACTGATTTCATATTCATTTTGTAGAGCTTATTCTGCGTTTTCTGATATGCCATACTATATGTTTTTGTCAATAATTAAAATTTTTCTATTACCATCTATTTTTACAAAATTTTCAACTAAAAACTTTCTCATACTAATATAACTATTATGTAAATCCTCTCTGAACATTTCTATACTAATAACACTTATTCTACTATATTTTATATCAAAATAATGACCAATGCATCTTTTGCCTTTTTAGGGCACCGCAAACTGTCATTGGTTGCCTTGATAGGCCTACAACTTATCTATCTTGATGAAATTTTAACATACAACTTATGAGAACTATTGGGAGAAGTTCCCTTCAAATCTATGTCTGGGTTTTATCAATATAAAATTTATTTTTTGTGAGATACAGTCTGAAATATGTAAGGTTATGCACCCTTTTTTTTAAATTAATTGATCTTGAAACCTCTAATAGTCCAAGTATTCTAGAACTTTCACGTTCTTTAGTGAAATATAGTAAGTATCTACCATATTCATTACTTCTAAGTCAATACGATGTGAAATTCTACAGTTTTTTTAATCACTTTTCACTTTTGCGGTGGAGTCTACCGTTCTTACTAATAATGTTTTTGTATCCATGATTTTGGATATGTTTATCAAGTCTTTTAGTGCTTATAGCTCACTCATGAGTACTTATTGAAAATTTCACTACAAATAATGTTTTTATTTCACATTTAAATAAATTTTTGTTAGTTTTCATCTATATTTCCCACTACTATGCTACTTATGTTGACCATAGGTCAAGTCCTTACCTATATCTACATGTTATAGTTCGTGGTGACGTAACTTAATAGATATTAAACCATTTTTAACGTCCTGTACATATTACGTTATATAAAAATTTCGGGTATGATACATTTAATTATTATTTTTGGTCATTTGGCCTTTTGCGTTTCGTTTACAATAAATTATCATTTTGGTTGTGTTTCATTAGAACTTAGGTTTGTTATCCTGTTTAAAATCTCATGCTGTTATTGCTAAAAGATTTCAGTAATGTTTTACACCTAACGCATAGGTTTTTATAATTTAATTTTGCTATTTTGTAGTGGATTTTTCAGTTTGCTCTGTGAAATCAAATTTTTAACAATCTATACAATTCCTTGGGATGTGACTACCTTGTTGTCACAACAATACATATATTTTTGAGATATTCGGTTAGATAGTATGATCTTATTCCTTGTTTGTTATCATATGTTCATTTCTACAATAAATAGATCGTATATTTTTAATTAATTTGGTTGTTGATTTATTAAAGCCTAATTAATATGTTGTTATTTAGCGAGATCTAAGTTTATTAATTTCAGTCATTAAGTAAGGTATGTGATATAAGGCAATTACTTGGCGCCCAGATAATAGTTTTTGAACTAACTTAAGAAAATAATAACTTAATTCCCACTCCCGACTCCACTGAGTCTCTAGTCGGACATACGACATACTTGAGGTTACCAACGCTAAAACGCATGTAATATCTTAAATAGATACCCCGTTCTTATTGCAAATTCGGATTTGTCTGAAACATTTATTTAGATTCATGATAGATGGCGCTGCAATCGACGAAATTAGTATATTTTTTTGAGATCTTCTACTACCTATACATACGATTCTGCAATACGTCTGCATTAATAAATACCACCTTTTTATTATAAATAATCAAAATTCGCCGTCAAAAAGGTTTATAAATTTTGCAAATTGTCAATAACCGAGATATTCTTACTTGCAGAAATGTAGACTGGTGAATAAACTTCTTTTAACGTAACCCAGGAATAACGACGTGGACGTAGTAGTTTCTGTTCCCTTCGGGGTACATGATTAACGTGAGTCCCTTCGCCTCTTACTTATCAGAGTGCTTGATTTACATGAATCCCTTCGCCTCATCATCTTTCAATTAAAGTAAGTGCTCAAAATGGTGGCCCTGGACATCAATGCACTTACTAATCCGCATTTGAAATGACTGAATACAACTGAGAAGTGTGTCTGCTTGAGTTTCGGTACAAGCATTAGTGATTCGCTAAATCATATTTCCACGTGTTGTTGGAACTTGTTTGAAAACTTTGTGTTTGAGATAGCCCCACAAAAAGAAATCTGGCGAAGTAAGATCTAGCTGGCCAATTTACCGGAGCAGCTCTACCAATCCAGCGACCATTGAAATCACGATCAAGTACTTTAGATGCTACAGCCGAATAGTATGTTGGACATGATGGTTATGTTGAAACCACACGTTCTGTCGCATTTACAAGCTTAAGTATTCAAGTAATGTGGTGTAAAATCTCCAGGTCGCTATTGTGCCTATAGCACAATAAAACTAATTTTGTTTGGCAGTTTCACTGGCTCAAATAAACAAATGCGATAACCTACCACCAAACAGAATTAGGCTCCGGCTAGCCAGTTTTATAGGAGGCAAGGGCCTGGGTAAGCGTCAACGACAACTTAAATAATAAGGCCAAGAGCGATTAAATTATAAAAAAATTAAGTTAGAAAATTTAATTTAAGTGTTTAAAATCTAAGTTTTGTATTAAAAAAAAATATATATTTAAAAGTACCTTGGGCGCCAAAACCTAAAGGAGGTTTATAAAAAGGAAGATACGTCACAGACAACACACAGAAAAACGACAGGTAAAATTGAAGTCGATTTAATATCGATAAATAAGTGTAAATCACGGATAATTAAATAATGACATCAAAAACATTTGAACAACAGATACGTATGAAAAATTACTAATACAAGAAATATGGGTTAGTCAAATTTAGAAGTAGGGTTAAAATGTTACGATAAGAAAAATAAGTTAGAGATAACTATACGGTAACGGCTATCACCAAATTAGATAAGAAATAGTTCTAGCGATAAACAACAAGATAAACCTTAAGCGGTTTCAGATTAAGCTATCAAATTTATTCACTAAAATTTTAAACTATTCACAATGACATAAGGTTAATTCGGGGTAAAGGTACGAGACTATGAATTTCTCATAACTGGCAACCTAGATTGACATACAAGACAAACTATCAAAATAGGGAGCAGTTCTCTTTTTGCTAGAGATTTTTGAATGTGTTGCTAAACCTGATGACAATTTAATAATTGCCATATGACATATCCCAACCGCCAAGAAAAATAAGGTACAATTTACCGGGCTATATAAAATGATAGCAAGTGGGAATTATTAAATCAACACTAGAGATGACATCTAATTAAATTTGTACTTAAACACATTCATTAAACTGCTCGACAACAATAATCAGAAAAGGTAGCCACGCCTTGCTAGAGTGAGAGAAATTTATATAAGGATAGTATAAAAGTGACACACATGGCTAAAATAATGGCGCTTAGCAACTAAACTATAAAACAATTTTGTTTATCACTAGAAACTTCAACTTATAAACACTTCTAGAACTCTAGAAACTTATTACTAACAATACCCGAAACTAACCTAAAATTTACAAAATCTCATTAAAAAAATACATGCCTCTCGGCTACAGATAATATGACCCCATGGCCAAAATATCACGATACGATACGATAGGATACAAACTAACGGTAAAACTGGTAGGTATAAACCAAATCAACCAGAAAATAAGAAAAATTTACGGGGTTAAATAGCGTAAGGCTATAGAACTGACCGGCGATTTTATGGCAGCACTGAAACACAAAATCGTCTCTCGGACTAAAAATTAATGAAAACTTCATTAACAATGCTGTTTCTTACGGTCTAAAACCCTATCCGACACAACTACCATGAAGTTAAAAAATAGCAAAACTACACAAATTTACGTATAGGCTCATTACTCTTATATTTGTGGTTGGTAAACATGAAATTTTATTTAATTTAACATCCCGTCTAGCGGCAGTTAATTACATGAAGATTAAAAGAAATTTTGTTGGAAAGAAGTAATAACAATGTACTTAGCTCATTAAATGTTTCCTGTTTATACTCGGCATGTAGCTGGTGATATTGCAATACTGTTGTCTCTCTCATACACGTGACATGAGTAAACGATAACTTCCAGGATTCTCCAAATGCGGTATTCATAAAAACAGCAAAAAAAATTCAACAAAAACTTCCTCGTGATGGTTGATCAGGCCATTCGAAGAATATTTACGTCGCTGGATAATGACCTTGGCGGAATATGTTACGATATGTTGTTAAAACTTCTAAAATGTGTCCATCAAGCAGGAAAACTTCAAAGGTATTAAATTACGTAAATCGGTAAATCGATAAACTGGGAAACTTGTAAATTAATCCCTTATTAAATCAGTAAATGGTGAAATCGAAAACTTGAAGTAGGTTTTAATTTAAAAAAAATTTTCATTTTAATCTTGAAAAAAATAACAAATAGGAATAAAATATAGTATAATATAATTAATCTTCAATCCATAATCTAAAAGAAAATGGGAACGTATTAATATCAATTTAGATTAAAATTTGAGACTACTTACATTCAAATATCCTTTTTAAGCGACTGAATAATAAAATTTAAGCCGGTAGGTTAAAGACACATGTTAACCGCTCGGAAACTAAACAGTAAGAGAACGTATTCGATTTGGCTCGATACAATATTTTAAATCGTTGTGATGGTGCTGACATCTCGTGCCTAGGCCTATCACTTATTTCAACACGGAAATGGTTTCTACAATCCATTAGAGATGGAACATTAACGGAGTATTGTTACAGTGGGCAGTTAATTTTTTAAGATGTCTCGGTACATTTGACCGTTCAAGTTGCCTTCAACAATATGGGGGCCGATGAGTTTGTTGCCAATTATTCCACACCACACGTTGACAGTCCCAGGACGCTGATATTCAACTTGGCGAAGCCAGTGCGGATTTTCAACACTCCATTAATAGTTAACCGATTTTGGAAATGAACGCCATGAAGATTTTGGTGTAAAGACACATGATGCGGATGGTACTGATTATTTATTTATTTCAAAAATTTCCAAACACTGCTCTGGGACAATCAGGAATCGCGAGCTATTTCTCGTGTACTAACATGAGAATTAACAGCCACTGCAGCTAATACAGTAATTTCATTATTTTCTCCAGTGACCGTTGCTCGTAGGGTTATTTTTTCGATTGAACATTTGCGTGAGTTGTAAATTGTTGGCCGACTTCTATCCGGAAAACGCATAGCGTAGAGATCGACAGAATCATCAAGACTCCTACCAGCTTCTCCATAAATCGGATTTATTTTAATTGTCTCTTGTACAGTTAAACACTCCACCAGCCTAACGGAAATAGGTCTTTTTGTTTGCGAAATAATCTACGAACTGAGTAAAATGAGTTGTTTCTTAAAGTTATTTCTTTCTTTTCTACATTTATTTACAAAAAAAGAGAACAAAAACATCAAAATCACGAAGTGAAGAAATAACACAAACGTTAAATGTAAACATAATAAAACATTTTTATAAAAAGTATTTTTAAGACAAGAAATGTTATTTTTCAAACAAACTACAAAAAAATATATTCATTTGAAAACAAATTTAATCAAGCACTCCAACAAGTCATAAGAGAAGGAAATCACGTTGGCCAAGTATTCCAAAAAGTACGCCTGTCCCTGGGTTACGATATTTGTAGTTTCTTGATAAGTTATTTTTTAGTAATTGAATATGTGAGAAACAAAATTTATATTAAGAATAATATTGATTATTATTTACAATGAAAACGTGGCATTTTTTATTGCAAACATATTACAGAATCGTATGAATAAGTTTTCAGTAGGAGAAATCGAAAAAAATGGTTGTTTTTGTAAACTAGACGTGCCTGAGCAATTTTCAGACTAAAAATTACCAAATTAATTAAATTAGTGCCACGCTTCTTACACTCCTGTCTACGAACTTTCAGGGACTTGAACTTTATTGGCTTCTGTAAATATTGGATTTTGCGTAGAATCTACATAACTTTTTGGTGGTTGTGATAATGCTATTGTTTGTATGACCCTGTTCTAAAGGCAATCCCATATGATAATGTTCCTTCTATCTAGTATGGTAATTTTGATGTTTAAAGGTCCAACGGTGCTCTTTTCGGTTTTATAATAAAATCTGCAATTCATGTCGCACCGTTTGTTTGACGTAGAGACCTTTGATTATGGCTTAAGTAATTCTGTAAATTACATTTGCCCCTTTTATTTGCATGTTTAAAATCGTTAGTAAAACCGCGCAAGTTTGTTTATCCATGTAACATTATATTATTGATTAAAATATTCTCATTTTTTAAAATTATGTTTAATTTGTTGTTTTAAACAACTTACCAAAAGAAAATGAGTAACACCATTGAAAATTGAAATTATTTAAAAATTACTAATAACACAGGCATACAATAAAAGTGAATCTGAGGTTACACATATATACTCCCATGTAATCTTGACTGTTGAACACGATGCCGATGTCAGTTTTGCTCCATCAGGTCAGAATTTTTTGTTAACTACGAAAAATGGGTTAAAACAGGCCACAGTAGGGTTTAAAATATATATTAAAGGTATTAAATACGTAGACCATGTATTAAATATGTTTCTCAATCAAGTCATGACTTTCTGTTTATCCTGATTTATTCTTTTCTGTGGTACAGTACTCCTATGTCTGCGTAATGGTTTTCTTTTTAGTTTCATTACTGATGTTTTCACATTCCTTTTCAATATCAAATAGTAGTCTGCCATCATATTGACATCCCATCCCATCCCAACTACTTATACCCATTCATTTAATATTATTTTATATAATACTGTCTCGACCGCTGGTCTGTGACTGTTACAATAAGGGGGCCACTTGGCCTTCGAGCGGTTTTCCTAGTTGGAAATTATCAGACACAAAATAAATTGTAAATAATATTTATTAATCAAACAATAAAAATGGTTGCAGTCAAACAACAAAGTCAGCAATACATAAATATAAAATAAACAGCAAATAATGTTTTCTTACCAAAGGCACATGTTGGGAGAGATGGGTCCCCAGTTGGACTCCCAGAATGGACTGCCACTGCCCATTCTTTCTGGGATATTTATATGATTGATAAATGCTTGACCAGCATATTCCCTACATACCTAAAGCTCTCGGAAACTAACGACCTGATGTTATTAATTAGTAACTGTAATCTGATACTCTACGTCCTTTAATATGTTGTAAATGCTTTAATACTTTATATTTTATAGAATAGAAAATAAATGATATTGAATTTAGTTTATTTATTATAGATTTAAATTTGGAAATTCTTTAATTTAGGTTTCCCATTTTTGTATTTATTTATAGGGAATATGCTAATAATATAATAAATAATAATATTTTGTAAAATTTGCATAGACAAGTAGTTATTAATTTTGATATGTGACAATACTTTATAATTTACATATCATTGACAATTACCCTATATGACGAACATGGTCCAATTTCTATAGAGTATCTCAGGAGCAGGACCTGTTAATCCAAGCGACCTCTGTGTGGGCGCATTTTCTTCATTATGTAACTTATATTAAATTAGTTCCTATTCATTTCCTATACCACATGGGGAGCTAGAAATGGTTATCAGCTCTGTATATGAGAATGTGACATGTTCACGTGATTTAGACCATATTTTAATTCTAGTTTTTTTTGACGAACTCCATAAATAAAGATTATGATTATTATTATTTTTCTAAGTAAAGTTGCGTTCTGGTCAAACTCCGTATTCGCAAAACCAAGTACGTGAAAGTTAGATCAAAATGTATTCATTAAATCTGTAACATACATGATATAATATAATATAATTCCTGATCCATTTCTCTGAGGATTTGCTTATTTCGCCTTGGCGAAAAATCGCTCGACGTAACTTGCCTTTTTCATGATATGTTTTCTGTTTTACTTTTATTTTCTTTAAAGGCATACTTACCAATATCGTATTTTGTATAGACATAAAGCTTTCCCCTTTTAAAAGCTACTTATTCGAGCGCGCATCTTAAAACTCACCTAACAAGCCATTTAAAAGAATGTATATCATGCTTTGTGAGTTTTTCTTCCTATATTTTATTACCTCGTTCCCTACTGAAAAGCAACTGCTGAAAAGTACATTTACATAAGGTTTCGTTATAATCTTCTCTGCATAATTAATGGAATACCTTGTATATCGAAACTTGAGACTTATAAGGTGTCCGTTTGGTACATAAGTTGGCACGTTGCAAGGCATACTTGATTAAAGTTGAAGTTATTTAATCAATTTATTTCAATTATACTATTCTACAGGTGAAACATCCAATTATAGAATAGGGCGATACAATGAATGTATTCATAATAATTATGGTGTTGCGATAAAGCTATAAGGCATAATATTTGAGAAAAATATAAATCATAGTAACGAAATTATTTAGGGTAAGAAAAACAAAATCATTCATTCCCAGTATACAGGTTATTTTACATTATACAGTGTGCTCCAAATTGAGGTTGCATGTATTTCGTTATTATAATAGAAAGTCGGTTAAATGGAGAAAATCTTCGAGAATTTTTTTACATCCTAATGGTTCCTTTAAATTTAATTTTTTTAGCTTTTGAAATAATTGAAAATAATTACAATCGTGCATTTTTGAAAATTTCTCATATTTCATAAATTGAAATTATTTCGTCATTTTAACATCCATACCGCACAAGCAAGATTTTCATAGTAAAGACAAAAGAAGAAAATGTTGTCTTGCTTTTCACATATTAACTACGACTCCTTTTTATGTGGACGCCATGCTAGATTTCTTGTACAATCAGGGTGCAATTTTACAATTTATGAGATACGTCCTCAGATGCATTTGTAAGAGTGTTTTCACATTTTGATCATGTAGACATAACCATTCTGTTTTTACAACGTGCTGCTGTCTAGAATAGGTCGTTATTGAACCGTTATTTTATTGAGGTATATTATAATAATAGTAATAATAATAAAGAATTTATTGCCCAACAGAATCCTCCAGATACAGGACAATTTTACAAAACGGAACTAAATTATAAAAATGCAAAATACCTATACAATATAAAATATAGAAGGTAAAACTACAAAAAAGACTGTATAAAAAGTATTAAAAAAAACAGTATATAAGATTGTATAAATAAATATAAGATTATAAGATATAAAGGTATAAAATAATTATTTCGCTTAGGGTAGATTAATATTACGGTTATGTATTTGAATGTAGGTTACAACCTATTTCGAATACATAGTTTTATGGTCTTGGAGTAATTATTTAATGAAAGTCAAAACATGTCACAATGGTTAACAAGAGAGTTATATATTTCCATCATGGAATAAATGGATGATTTAGCAAGGATATTTGTTAAAGGTTTGACGCGAGCCTACGCGTGGAATTCTAAAATGCATTTGAGATAGGAGTTCTGGAGAGTCTATTGTATTATTGACCAGCTTGTAAATAAACATTAAATTAGAGATAATTCTTCTGTTTTCTAATGAATCCAAGTTAAACCGTGTTAACATTAAATAATTTGGACATCCCTGTTCGGGGTATTGGCGATCTATTTTAAAACATAAGTATTCAAAAAATTTCTGTTGAGCGGGTTTTAATGATTGTGAATATTTCTCGTAGATAGGATTCCATATTGCACAAATATAATGTTTTAGTGCTTCTGTATCAGTAAAATTTTTTGAATTTCTTATAATGAAACCGCATGTTTTTAACATCGATTTAGCAGTCGAGTTAATGTGTCCTGTGAATTCCAATCTCGAGAAGAACAGTATACCCAAATCTTTAATACTCTCACAACGAGTTAAAAAATTTAAAACCTTGATAACTTTTTGAAAGAACAAGTGTCAACACACGTACACCTGATAGTTATGGTTAAAGATCAATTAATTCAACCTATATCTTTTCAAAGATTCACTACGGGAATACATAAGAAGAGCTGTGTCAACCTTTACAAATGTGAGCTATAAATACGTTTTTAAATTTCAGAAACACTCTATTAAATGAAATCCTTGGAAATGAGTGGATTAACTGAAATGGAATATTTGTCATTTCCAGTATAATTCAATAGTCCATTTATGAGATGAATCTGTGCTTCAATTCAATATCAGTGAATTGAGAGGTTTTTCAATAAATATACTTCCGGTGAGATGAAAAAACAACAGACCTTTGAACAATCACAATTATGAGGGACGCTTTATGACAATGAATATTTAATTTAAATTAAAGTATATTTCCCGACTTATTGAATATTTAAAATAATTCTGTAGGATTCTATTCGCACTACATTTTATTAATAATGCTAGTTTTTAACATGTTTCAATTTATTATGGCAACTTAGTTGATAAAATAATAGTCAGTATAAAATATAGTAATCAAGTAACTACCTTTAACTTACTTGTGATTCGAACCTGCGCTCCTGACCAACAAGCGTTACTTTTATAGGAGTTAATAACTATAATATAAAGTGTTTAGCTGATAGTCATATATCGATTGTTGGATAGTATATTATTATGAACTGTATCTTAGTAAAATACATGAATAAATAATGGCAGGAAATACCATTTCTCAAGATTTCTATTCAATAATAAAACATAATAATTAGGAAGATAATTTTTTAAGACCTAAATTATTAACACATTTTTATTTTCTGATTAATTTTGTTCAAAGTAGTTCTTCTTCCACTTCACACTAAAAATTTTTCAAACTACAATCGAACTTTTCTTAGTTAAGTTATCGTGCTTGCAGGAAACGTGACGAATGGAAGGACAGACGAACATTTTCAATGTCGTTCAGAATTCATTCACTAACACAATGATATGAAAACGTTTCCTCCACCAGCGGCATTTACGGCTTTAGTAATGTGTCGATGAAAGACAATAAACTCCTCGCGTTGTATTTGCGAAGGGTATAATAAAATAAATAGATAAAAATCAGAATATTGCCACAATAATGGTATATTTTTAGAACAAGTATTAAGAACACTTGGTATTACGGTTTCACAATTTTCAGTCAGATTTCTCTGACATATGTTTCGGACTTTCGACTATTATCAATGAGTTATAACAACTAACCTAAGAGTGACCATATACAAAATACTTATAAGATTTGAAAGGCATAGGTAACCCAATTAACATTTTATTATATTGAAACATTTCAATACAATTATAAGCAAACAAATAATAATTCTTTTTTAACATTTTATTACTTATTTCTAATATACCTACTACTAGAAAGTTAATAAAATAAAATACAATAATAAATTGTTAATTAGGTTACCTATACCTTTCAAATTTTATAAATATTTTGGGTTAGTTGACACAACTCTTTGATAATGGTCGCACGGCAGAAACATATGTCTTAGAAAATGTCTATATGTTATTTGTGGCATTATCTTAATTTTTATTTATTCTATGTTATTGGTAAATAACTTCTACGCCTGTGACTTTTACGTCAAAGGATCGGTTAGAGGTTTCTTTTTTAAATAAACAACACAAATAAGTATAAAAACTTGAAATTAAATATTTCGCCGACGTTTCGGTAATCTAATCTATTTCCTTTTTCAAGGCTTTTTTTGAAACATCTTTTTTGCTGTGTATTATAAATACACAGCTCTAAGAATGTTTGTTATATTCAATATCCATAGATACTTACTATTTACATAGAACTGTTGATGTAGTTATCAGTTTTTTTAGTTTTTATACAATGTTAAGTTTGTGAAGTTCTTCTTTTAACGTTTAGTAGAGGGTCCACACCTTCGAAAGCCGTCAAAATCGCCAAGTAACCCATTCCAGCAAGGTAAATAAATTTTGAGCTCGCATATCGAAAGAGGGTCCTAATGGGCATCCGAAATGGCTTGTTGGACTTTTTTTGGCGCTTGCACAACTTCTCCACAAGAAAAAAAGATGGCGGAATGTTATTTCAAGAATGTGTGTTTTTAAACATATACCTCTCGCTAGAAAATTAACTACGTACGATATTGGTGTGATTTTTTATATTTATATACTACTGACATGAGCGCATATATCTGCACTGTTAGAATTTCAAAATCACTTACGATTATTTTTCTAAATAAATCCTAAATCACAGGAAGCAAATTTGTGTGTTTGAATTTTCGACGTACGATCAACTATATTAAATGTTTAAATTTCTTATATATTATATGAGAATGAAATATGGTCTAAAGATCAAAAAAGTTTTTGCAAAAAAAAATTAGCTCCATATCTTTTACAATTTTTGAGTTACAGACTTTTCAAATGAAACCATAATTTAGGTCCGTGATACTCCTATTACCATGCGGCTATTATCTCACGTACTGCTATCTGGTTAATTGTAATGCATCAAGATAGTAAGCCAATACATTTTTGATATTGTGTTATTATTATTTATAATTTTACAAAAATATTAATATGTAAAATCAAACTCATTTGATCTATAGGTTATGAAGGTGTTGTATATGGAGATATTTATTATATATACCATCATTATACAATATAGAAATAAAATATAAACACGTACACAAAACTTGTAATTTATAAGTTATAATAATAATAATAATAATGCATAATTATACACAACTCAGTAAGCATCGACAAAGCACTACTAGACTAGTAAGAATTACTGTCTGTTAAACACTGCTCTGTATTATTTCTGCCCTTAAAACAATTGTAGGAAAGGCCACAGGCACATGCATCAGAACATCAACATTTTTAGTCACACTCTACTTTACAATTCCACTTTTTGTTTTTTTTTAACCACTTGTGGTTTTTTGTCATCATTTGTGGGTTTATTTGGTTATTCTCCATCAGATATCCAAATTTTCTGGAAGAGTGTGATGTGTTTTTTTAACCGTTTTTCAAGTCACCGAGGTAATTTGTTTAAAATCCAGAATTTTGTGTTAGGTAAGGAAAGTATAGGAGAATCTAAACCACTTCTTGTGAATAATATTTACAATTAAAATTATTTTGCAGTAAGCAGGGTTTCACCCTGCTTCGCTTAGTACTTCAGTTGCAAGCTAAGCTAAGCATACCAAACTACTGGACTTAATGACCGTTTCAAATGCAGTAAGTAAGCTCTCTTGTAGGACTTAGCGAACGTATGTCTAATAACTTTATGAAAAATAAATGCTACCTTGGTGAATCTAATTAAACTCACTATGGCCATACAGATTCACATAGGTCTTACGACCATCTTCAATGACACGATCACCAATTGTGACTAATAATGATCTATCCACAATTGCACAGAACGAGCCCTGCCGTAGCTGTCACGTTGCGCGCTAATAACAAGACATTATTACGATCGAATTTAAAAATCCGTATCTCGAAAACTATATAAGATATCGAGCTAATTTTTTTTGCAAAAACTTTTTTGATCTTTAGACTATATTTCATTCGTATGTAATAGATACAAAATTCGAATATTTAATATAGTTGCCCGCACGTCGAGATTTCAAACACACAAAATTCGTTCATCTGATTTTGGATTTATTTAGAAAAAAACCGTAAGTGATTTTGAAGGTCTATTAGTACAGATAGATGCGCTCGTGTTTGTAGTATATAGATATAAAAAATTAGATTGACGTCGCAAGTAGTTAATTTTTTAGCAAGAGGTAAACGTTTAAAAATACAAATTCTTGAAATAATATTCGGCCATGTTTTTTTCTTGTGGAGAAGTTGCGCAAGCGCCAACAAAAGTCCAACAAGCCATTTCTGATGCCCCTAAGGACCCTCTTCCTGAATTCGTTTCCAAAAATCATTTACCTTGTTGGAATGGGTCATTTCAATTTTTAAAGCTTTGGACCCCTTACTAATTGGCAATCAAGTTGTACAGACATCTACGGAACTTTTCGACACGAATCTATCCTCATTTAATAATGTTATCGCGGATTCTTTAATTTTTCTTTTTTTGCTATCTGCCTCTTTTATGAAAATTTTTGCCGAGTCCCGAGAACGGACATAGAATAAACTGGGACTCGGCAAACAATTTTACAAAAGAGGTAGATAGTGAAAAAAAGTATTTACACAGAACTTCCCTATTTATTTGTGCATGGCGGTCACTCAAAAAAATTAATAATTACGAAGTGACATTGAAAATAATAATCGAAATATAGTTATCACTATTATTATAAAGAACACCTGATAAGTTTTGGTCAAAAAAATATACAGAGTGCCCATCCAACAGCAAAAGTTCAATACTAAATAACAGGTGCCAATATGGAAGGCTTGGACAAATACCTTTATAAATGTCCACCATGACTGAATTATTTCTTGGGATGACCACCCTGTACATTTTTCAATAATAGTATAATAGGTGCATATGCCTAATACTATTGTCATCTGTCACATTTTCAATTCCACATAGACGTAGTGGAGTGGAAGTATAGTGGTGGTTAAAAAATGCCATTCTTTTTTCAATTTTTAAAAAATGTTTTAAAAAAAAATTAAAAATTTATTTCTTCTGAAATAGGTTTAGAATGCCACGACCCGTGGAAATTTTAAATTTCAGCAAAATGGAAAGTTTCCTTCTATTCTACAGTGGTATTTTTTTTTTTTGAAATTGGTTTAGAATGCCATGAAACGTGAAAATTTTAAATTTGAGCAACGAAAAAAAAAATTTCCATCTATTTTGGTGGTAAAAATTTTTCAAAAATGTTGGTGAAAAAAATTTTCCAAATTTTTTTTTCAAAAAAATTTTTAATCAAAATAATTTTTAAATTTGTTTGAATAGGTTTAGAATGCCATGAAAACGTGAAAATTTTAAATTTGAACAAAGGAAAAAAAAATCAGTCTGTATTAGTGGTAAAATTTTTTCAAAATTGGTAAAAAAAAGTTTCTAAAATTTTTTTTTTAAATAGGTTTAGAACGCTATGAGACGTGGAAATTTTAAATTTGAACAAAGAAAAAAAAATTTCCATCTATTTTGGTGGTAAAAAATTTTTTTAAAAATATTGGTAAAATTCAAATTTTTTTTTTTTAATAGGTTTAGAATGCCATGAAACGTGGAAATTTTAAATTTGAACAAAGACAAAACTATTTCTTAGTGGTAAAAATTTTTTAAAAAATGTTGGTGAAAAATATTTTCAATTTTTTTTTCTGAAATAGGTTTAGCGTCTTATGAAACGTGGAAATTTTAAGTTTGAGCAAAAAAAATTTGTTTTCAATATTTATTCCCTTTAGACGATCCACTCTAAATATTTTCCAGTGAAAGTTCTACCATTTCTTCGCTGACAGTAGTGTCAACTACCTACCAAATTTGACTGCTCTCCGTCAAGTAGTTTTTTAGTTAATGCACCAACAGACAGGCAAACAGACAGATAGACAGACAGACAGACAGACAAACAGACAGACAGACAGACTGACGGAATTGAAAAACCTATATTTTCGAAATCTGCTTGATCTGAAACGTCAGAATCCGAAAAAATCTCGGAGGGTGATTTTTTCTAGAGTACAATACTTCCCTTCGGTATGCGAGGGAAGTAAAAAAAAAAAATTAAAGGATCCGTGACAATATTTTTGAATGAGGATAGATGCGTGTCGAATTGTTCCGTAGATGTCTGTACAACTTGGTTGCCAATGTTAAAAGAAGAACTTCACACACTTAACATTGTAAAAAAACTAAAAAAACTGTTAACTATATCGACAGTTCTATGTAAATAGTATCTATGGATATTGAATATAACAAACATTCTTAGAGCTGTGTATTTATCATACACAGCAAAAAAGATTTTTCAAAAAAAGCCTTGAAAAAGGAAATAGATTAGATTTCCGAAACGTCGGCGAAATATTTAACGTCAAGTTTTTATACTTATTTGTGTTCTTTATTTAAAAAAAGAAACCACTAACTGATCCTTTGACGTAAAAGACACAGGTGTAGAGGTTATTTACCAGTAACATACTGGTTAATTGTGATATTTTGTAGATTCCCCGAGCACCGCTTAAAAAAAAACAAAACATACATGTGGCAGGAAGTCCCAAAGAATTGAAAAAGGAAAAAATATATCTTAGAAATCTGAAAAATTTTGAAACAGTAATACGGAGTGTTCTTAGTACTATACTATTTAATATATTTCATCAAGAACCTAGCGCAGACTCAACTCAATTAAGTATATTTTTAACTGCAATAGTGTAATAGGTTTATAATATTCGTTAAAATGAAAAATCAAATCCATCAGACTTTTCACTTATGATGGATCATAGTTTAAACTTCTGTCTCTCTCTTCGAGTCTAGGCACGTACTGATTTGTGAAGTAATGTGCGTATTGTATAATACCAAACGTAGTCTTTGCTTGAACGTCCAACGCTGCGTTTAGGTCCCCGTTTAAATTAACCACATTTCTAGTATTTTCTCTTCTGCGCATATTCTAGACACACGGAAAAAATATGAAACTGCCTATATAGGGAATTCTATTTGTTGAAAAGTCTTGACTTAGTCTGTGGTTTAAATGTCGCTATTCTCTATCAATAAATAATCGATCACAATATACAGCTAGTCTAATAATAGGCTAGATGGCGAGGGATTTTGATTGGATTTTTGGCCTATAGGCGAGATTATTATTGGAATCGCTTTGTTACTTCCACATCCACGTAGTGGATTGGAAGTATAGTAATCGCAAAGAAATTTTCAAAAATTTTTATTCGTGAAATAGGTCTAGAATGTCATGAAACGTCGAGATTTTAAATTTGAGCGGAAAAAAAAATTCTGTCTGTCTGTCGGTCTGTCTGTCTGTCTGTCTGTAACTTTTTTTTGTCCGCACGTTTTCTCTGGAACGGTTTAAGATATTAACTTCAAATCTTGTACACGTGTATATTATATCGAGGTCTGGAACTGGATTGTTTTTTGAGGATATCCGGTGAAGGGTTGGGGGTTAAATAGGGGTAAATAGGGGAAAATAAGTAAAGCAAGCTTGCAAGAGTACAGAAACTTGAAATTCGGTGTATGTACTAGAAGTTAAGGCCTCAGATTTTTCAGTAATATTTTTCAACCCCGTACCACCCCTACCCCATTATTAATGAGGTTGATAAATTAAAGTTGAGATATTCATTTGAAATGTCGTACACGTATGTATTATAACAACGTCTGGAATTAGATTATATTTTGAGATGATTTCGTTGAAGGGTTGGGGGTTAATTTGGGGTAAATAGGGGAATATAAGTAAAACAAGTTGGTAAGAGTACAGAAACTTGAAATTCGGTGTATGTGCTAGAAGCCAAGGCGTCAGATTTTTTTTATAATATTTTTCAACCCCCACTCACCACTACTCCAATATGAAAAGGGTTGATAAAATAAAATTGAGATATTCATTTGAAATTTGGTGCACGTATGTATTATAACAACATCTGGAGCTAGATTATATTTTGAGATGATTCCGTTGAAGGGTTGGGGGTTAAATAGGGGAAAATAAGTAAAGCAAGCTGGTAAGACTACAGAAACTTGAAATTCGGTGTATGTACTAGAAGCCGAGGTCTCAGATTATTAATAATATTTTTCAACCCCCACCACCCCTACTTCATTATTAAAAGGGTTGATAAAATAGAATTGAGATATTCATTTGAAATTTGGTACACGTATGAATTATAACGATATATGGAACTAGATTATACTCTGAGATGATTCCGTTGAAGGGTTGGGTGTTATTTAGGGGTAAATAGGGGGAAATAAGTAAAGCAAGCTGGTATGAGTACAGAAACTTGAAATTCGGTGTATGTACAATAAGTGAGGGCCTCAGATTTTTTAATAATATATTTCAGCCCCCCACCATCCCTAGTTCATTATTCAAGGGGTTGATAAAATAAAATTGAGATATTCACATGAAATTTTGTACGCATATGTATTATAACGACATCTAGAACCAGATTATATTTTGAGATGATTCCGTTGAAGGGTTGGGGGTTAAATAGGGATATGTAAGGGAAAATAAGTAAAGCAAGCTAATAAAAGTAAAGAAATTTGGGATTTGGTGTATATACTAGAAGCGGAGGTCTCAGGTTTTTTTATTAGTATTTTCCATCTCCTCACCACCCCCAATCCCTTATTAAAAGAGTTCATAAAATTAAATTTAAATTTTCACTTGAAATTTGGTACATTTATGTATTATAACTATATCTGAAACTAGATTATATTTTGACATGATTGCGTTGAAGGAATGTGGGTAAGTAGAGGTAAATAGGGAAATATAAGTAAAGCAAGCTGGTAAAAGTACTGCAACTTGAAACTCGGTGTATGTCCTAGAAGCCAGGGCCTCAGATTTTTTAATAATATTTTTCAACCCTTCCACTACTCGTACTATATTATTAAAGGGATTGATAAAATAAAATTGAGACATTCACTTGTAATTTGGTAGAGGTATGCATTATAACGACGTCTGGAACTAGATTATATTTTGGGATGATTCCGTAGAAGGGTTGGGATTAATAGGAGTAACTAGGGGAAAATAAGTAAATCAAGCTGGTAAAAGTACAGAAATTTGGGATTCTGTGTATATACTAGAAACCAAGGCCTCAGATTTCTTTCTAATATTTTTCAAACTCCACCACCTCCGGTTCAATATTAATGGGATTGATAACATAAAATTGAGATATTCACTTAAAAGTTAGTACACGTATGTATTGTAGTGACATCTGATTGAGAAGACTCCATTGAGAGGGTGGGAGGTGGTAGGTTGTGAATAGTGGAAAATAAGTAGGGTAAACTAGAAACTTCATTTTTAACGTATATGGTAGAAACCAACTCCTCAAACTTTTCTGTGACATCTGCCCCAAATATTATTAAAATTCTATGACCAATAATTTCCACATACTAGAGTGCAAATATAGCCAAGATGTTTCCTTTAAAGTGACTTGGATGAAAAATCTGGATGTGGAAGTAGTGTTTCCTTAGGCAGCGGTTTTTTAGGATGTAGTTGAACATACTAAGTTTACTTAAAAATCAGTGAACCGCATGATTTTATAATTAACAATTAGTTAGCAAAACAGGCCCTTTCTCTATATTTCTTTAAATATCTCCGTTCCTGCAAACTATTAGTATAATACATGCATTGTAAAAATTATTTTTTATGAGATTTTCTTAAAAACGAGAACAGACAGAGGTCGCTAGGTGCAATTCTTAAGTTGCAAATGGCTTCCAACGCTTTCAAAACAGGTTATGTTCATTATTTCTTTACTCGAAAGCAATGGCACATAGTGGGTTAAAAATTCTTCAAGATTGTGGTTATGTTGTCCCGATAATGTACGAAAAATTTCAGCAAGATCAGTTTGTTAGTCTTTGAGTAATTAACGATCTATTTTTTTAAATCCTTAATTAACAATTGTGCCATTTTTTGTAAAATCCATTTATAATTGGGAAACTCATTTAGAAAATTCAAAAAATCATTGATTCCTTGGAATTTTTGAGAAATCGCAATTTTGGCCGATTTTATGAGGTTTTCTACGTGTGAATATTTTTATGCGCGACATAAATAAACAAATATCTTGTCATATTTTAATTTTAGAGAATCCGCTCTTGCATATCTAAAATGCTGCTATTTTTTTATACAAATTTAAAAACAGTTTGTCCTAGCATGCGCAGGAGCCGAGATAATTTTTTTTTCAAAAAATTCGTGAAGGCGTATTATGCGGCGTACGGTGATGAAATTTATAGATGTTGAACTTTCATACTAGTACTTTCTATATTTCAGTCCTTGATTGTGTTTGTTCAGTATTGAGAAACAATCGTCAAAGTTTATTATTAAAGTTGTTTATTTATATCGCGCATAAAAAGGATAACATGTAGGAAACCTCATGAATTCGGCCAAAATTGCGATTTTTCAAAAATTCCAAACGGATATCATTTTTTGAATTTCCTAATTATAAATGGATTTTACAAACATGGCACAATTGTTAAAAGGATTTAAAAAAAATCGGTAATTACTCAAAAGTAATAAACCGTTCTTGCTGAAATTTTTTGCACATTATCGGGACAACATAGACACCATCTTTAATTGTTAGCTCTCTATATGCAGTTACTTTCGAGTAAAGAAATAGTGAACATAACGTGTTTTTAATGCTGTGGAAGCTATTTGCAAGTTAACAATTGCACCTAGCTACCTCTGTTGATGCTCACTTTGTAGATAATTTCTCAATGAACAATTTTTCTAATGCATGTTATATTAAAAGTTAATAGGATTGAAAACATTTAAAGAAATATAGAAAAATGGCTTATTTTACTCACTAATTGTTAATTATAAAATCAAGTTGTTCACTAATTTGTAAGCAAACTTAGGGTGTTCAACTACTTTCTAAAGCGAAGCGACTCCAATAATAATTTCGTCTATGGGCGAAAAATTTATTTTTTAGCATTTAATTCTCCCTGCCGTCTAGCCTATAAGTAGACACAGAACTACTAGGGATGGACAGAGTTACTACCCCATTATAACTATAGAATAGGTTAAAATAATTGTGCACATACAGCGCAATCTGCGGGATTTCGGGAGGCGACAACGCCTTTCAGGGTAAGCAAAAATTTCGAAGTTCAGGGTTACTGAATATTTATCAAGTACAGAGTTACTATTACACTTAGAAATTTAACCCTTTGTGTCCTAATATAAAATAGCAAGGGGTACAATTATGGCCCATATAACCCTGGTTATAATTATGATGAGTATTCGTAACTGCACCTATCCTTGGAGATTTTGAGATTTCTCATCCATCGGCAGTTGGAACCACTATTTATGGCGAAGGCATTTTTACCAGGTCCACCAGTCTTACAAATAATTAATATCTTTTTCCAATGGATAGTTTACTCGTGGATGTCGAGTGATGTGTACCTCCTACATGTGGAACACTGAGACATCATTGATCTACCAAATACCTACATGAAATAAAACAACAACAAACGACTCTTAACATTCTTGCAGATAGCGAAAAAGAAAAATGAGATTCTTTTCCAGACAATTCACATATTTCGAGATTTATATGTTAATCAAATTCATTATCCGTGAAGGTTCCTTTTTGCTCACATGAGGTGGATAGCCATTAGGACGCAAAGGGTTAATCTAGCATGTCATTAGTTATAATATGAAATAATTCAGTCACCTGATCGTACTCGTACTATTATAGAACCGTCTTTCGTTGGTTCCGTTGGTTGTTAAAATTTGTCGTATCTGTAAATACTTTACTTATCTAGAAACATATGTCACATTTTTAAATACGAAATTATGTCATTAATTGACTTTAATAAAAGAATATTACTATTTGCCGCCGCATGGCTTAGCTTGTGCTCGAGTTTGAGGAGCAATTTATGTGCGTGGGACGTTAGACAACTGGTCTAAAAGTAGAGCAAATGAGAGCAGTCCTTCAGATTGTTGAGCAAACCTACCTATAGAACAAATCCAAATATGACTGTTTGACCTTATCGATCTCTATACCAAGTTGTATTTCGGAAGATATAGCCTTCTAAAAAACTATCGTGGATGACCTACACATAAAATCTTATGGAACATTTTCAACTACGCAATGATTCTTAATATTTTTTATGAAAATTATCATTGTCGGTTTTGAGGTCGGTTAAAAATTGTTATTTATTAATTAGTACACCGACAAGGTTCAGTTCATTGAACGACGCGACGCACGATGATAATTAATTTTGTTTCATAATTTCAAGTGACAATTTAAAAAGGAAACAACTTTTTTCACTTTTGTAGTGGCCCAATTTTAAATAAATCTGCAAGACAGCCCTATTGAATTCGCCATTTTGGATATTTATCTTTTCACATCAGATTTAGTATCCACTTAGAAAACACCTGGTTATCATTTTAAACTCGATTATAGCTCAGGTGGCTCCGGCGCCTTCGCCATAATTTCAAATCTTTTCGCTAAGATAATGTTTTTTCGATTTTCGCTTACCTTATACTGGACAGGTAACTTATCAGTATAAAAAAGGATTAAGACAAAAAATGTAAATAGATTTTGATAATTCTTATAAATGATATTGTAATCATACTGAGGAAATATAGTTGGTGACCCGTCCTCGTTTTGGCAATTTATTAATTATAAAAGAAGTTCCTCAGATTTACCACACTCCATGAATTATAATAATGAATATAATAACATTTTTGGTTCTAAACCAATTACTAATGCTTTTATTAACTGTTTTCAGCAATCTTATTCCGAATCTGAAAATATCACACCAAAAACATTTCTTGAGAGTAGTTCACATTTAAATATAGTTTGTTTTACAGAAGATGAAGTATGGAATGTATTAAATAAAATCAAACCTAAATTAATCTCTGGGAGAGATGATATCTCCGCATTCATATTATGCAACTGTGCTGCTGTTTTTGCGACACCCCTTACTATATTACTTAACTTATCACTAAAGTCATCCGAATTTTCGTTGCAGTGGAAATTATCAAAAATAACTTGACTGTTTAAGAAGGGTAAAAAATTTCTAATTACCGCCCGATAGTAATAATAAATAATTTCGCTAAGGCATTTCAAATTCTCCCACACTGATTTTTAACCATGTAAAGAATTAAATATCAATAGCTTGACATGGTTTCTTCATGGGCCGTTTAATAGTTACCAATTCATTTAATATTACAGAATTTATTTCTGATTCTATTGATGGGAATATACAAACAGACGTTATATACAGATTCGGAAATTGAAGTTCGTGATATGTAAACGTGTATCTGCGCAGATAAACCACGCCTAGTCCGTACATCAACACATGGCATTGGTGTTCGTTCATACCAACCAGATTATCATTTTAAACTCGATTATAGCTTCGGTGGCTCCTGCGCATTCGCCATAATTTGAAATTTTTCGCTAAGAAAATGTTTTTTCGATTTTCGCTTAACTTATACTGGACAGGTAACTTATCAGTATAAAAAAGGATTAAGATAAAAAATGCAAATAGATTTTGCCAATTCTTATAAACGACATTGTAATCATACTGAGGAAAATAAAATTGGTGACCCATCCTCGTTTTGGCAGTTTATTAATTATAAAAGAAGTTCCTCAGATTAACCAGATTCCATCAATTGTAATAATGAATATAATAATATGTTTGGTTCCAAACCAATTACTAATGTTTTTATTAACTGCTTTCAGCAATCTTATTCTGAATCTGAAAATATCACACCAAAAACATTTGTTGAGAGTAGTTCACATTTGAATATAGTTTGTTTTACAGAAGATGAAGTATCAAATGTATTAAATAAAATCAAACCTAAATTAATCTCTGGGCCAGATGATATCCCCGCATTCATATTACGCAACTGTGCTGCTTTTTGCGACACCCCTTACTATATTACTTAACTTATCACTAAAGTCCTCCGAATTTTCGTTGCGGTGGAAATTATCAAAAATAACTTCAGTGTTTAAGAAGGGTAAAAAATGTCTAATTACCGCCCGATAGTAATAATAAATAATTTCGCTAAGGCATTTCAAATTCTCCCACACTAATTTTTAACCATGTAAGGAATTAAATATCAATAGCTTGACATGGTTTCTTCATGGGCCGTTTAATAGTTACCAATTCATTTAATATTACGGAATTTATTTCTGATGCTATTGATGAGAATATACAAACAGACGTTATATACAGATTCCGAAATTGAAGTTTGTGATATAAAAACGTGTTTCTGCGCAGATAAACCACGCCTAGTCCGTACATCAACGCATGGCATTGGTATTCGTTCATACAAACCTGATTATCACTTTAAACTCGATGGCTCCGGCGCATTCGCCATAATTTCTAATCTTTTCGCTAAGAAAATGTTTTTTAGATTTTCGCTTACCTTATACTGGACAGGTAACTTATCAGTACAAAAAAGGATTAAGACAAAAAATGTAAATAGATTTTGATAATTCTTATAAAAGATATTGTAATCATACTGAGGAAAATATAGTTGGTGGCCCGTCCTCGTTTTGGCAGTTTATTAATTATAAAAGAAGTTCCTCAGATTTACCACACTCCATGAATTATTATAATGAATATAATAATACGTTTTGTTCTAAACCAATTACTAATGCTTTTATTAACTGTTTTCAGCAATCTTATTGTTTCAACGTGGAAACTTAGAAGGACCGTATATAAAATGCTTCGATAGCTGTTCATAAAAAAATAACACACATGGAGTGCAGGCTTACCTTCGGCCGTTGCTATGGCTTCGTTGGAGAGCTCTCGTGGCATCCACGGTGGTTAAGGACAATAATTCATTGCTTGTAGGTGTAATCACTGCACTTTGATTTAACAATTTTAATCATTATTAGGATTAAAGGATTAGTTAGAATTTTGTTTAGTGCACTAAAAACGACCGACCGGCCGTTATACTTTTCATGATCTTATCCTTTTTCTGTTCTCTTGCGCATGACCACTTTGTTCCCTTTCTTTTCAGTGATAGATCGTAGAAAAGGCGTGCCAACAAACAATGTGTGTGTGTGTAATATATTTAAATTAAAAAACCCAAAAATTAATAATAAAATAAAAGAAAAGTCGGAGTGGTAGCCCAGTCTCCGACACTTATTCTGAATCTGAAAATATCACACCAAAAACATTTCTTGAGAGTAGTTCACATTTTAATATAGTTTGTTTTACAGAAGATGAAGTATCGAATGTATTAAAGAAAATTAAACCTAAATTAATCTCTGGACCAGCTGATATCCCCGCATTCATATTATGCAACTGCGCTGCTGTTTTTGCGACACCCCTTACTATATTACTTAACTTATCACTAAAGTCATCCGAATTTTCGTTGCAGTGGAAATTATCAAAAATAACTTGAGTGTTTAAGAAGGGTAAAAAATGTCTAATTACCGCCCGATAGTAATAATAAATAATTTCGCTAACACATTTCAAATTCTCCCACACTGATTTTTAACCATGTAAAGAATTAAATATCAATAGCTTGACATGGTTTCTTCAAGGGCAGTTTAATAGTTACCAATTCATTTAATATTACACAATTTATTTCTGATTCTATTGATAGGAATATACACACAGACGTTATATACAGATTCGGAAATTGAAGTTCCTGATATGTAAACGTGTATCTGCGCAGATAAACCACGTCTAGTCCGTACATTAACGCAGGGCATTGGTATTCGTTCATACCAACCTGATTATCATTTTAAACTCGATTATAGCTCCGGTGGCTCCGGCGCATTCGCCATAATTTGAAATTTTTTCGCTAAGAAAATGTTTTTTCGATTTTCGCTTAACTTATACTGGACAGGTAACTTATCAGTATAGAAAAGGATTATGATAAAAAATGCAAATAGATTTTGCCAATTCTTATAAAAGACGTTGTAATCATACTGAGGAAAATAAAATTGGTGACCCGTCCTTGTTTTGGCAGTTTATTAATTATAAAAGAAGTTCCTCAGATTAACCACATTCCATGAATTATAATAATGAATATAATAATGAATATAATAATATGTTTGGTTCTAAACCAATTACTAATGTTTTTATTAAATGCTTTCAGCAATCTTATTCTGAATCTGAAAATATCACACCAAAAACATTTGTTGAGAGTAGTTCACATTTAAATATAGTTTGTTTTACAGAAGATGAAGTGTCGAATGTATTAAAGAAAATTAAACCTAAATTAATCTCTGGGCCGGATGATATCCCCACAGTCATATTACTCAACTGTGCTGCTGTTTTTGCGACACCCCTTACTATATGACTTAACTTATCACTAAACTCCTCCGAATTTCCGTTGCGGTGGAAATTATCAAAAACAACTTGAGTGTTTAAGAATGGTGAAACATTTCTAATTACCGCCCGATAGTGATAAATTATTAAACATATTCTTTATAGGATTTTGCAAACAGCGGACAGAAAAACTATCTATTAGAACTAAAAGAAAAACTGTATGTAAAAATATTAATGAAATCTTTGCATTCTTTCGATAACCTGACTTCTGGTTATACTAGCAAGTTAAAATTCTGAAATAAATTTGTCCAATTTCTTATTTGACATTCTCATTATAACACTAGCATCCAACATAGTCCCCTACGGCGAAGCAGATTAAACCAGTATCTACATGACCTACGGTATGTAAATTCAGTTAAAACTGAGAACAAAGGCCTGAAATTAATTTATTTACCTACCTTGTCTTTATTTTTTTTTCATTCTAATGGATTACATTTTCATAAAATCTCTTATTCAGTTTCTTGGAAACGCTTAGCCTTTGAAACCTTTTTCGCCCTTATTCTGAGCTCATCAGAGAGCACAAAGCCACTCATAACGATGTTCCGTGCAAAACCAAGGCAATATCCATGAATAAGTATGAAATATTTATATTTGACATTGACTGATAAAAAACAACAGATTTTCACCTATCTATTAGCTGACTAGTATTGGAGCCTATATACTCTATGCATGTTTAAAAGTGAATTATTCATAATTTTTTTATTATTATTTAACTGAATTTACATACCGTAGGGGGTCATGTAGATACTAGTTTAATCTGCTTAGCAGTAGGGGACTATGTTGGATGCTAGTGTTATAATGAGAATATCAAATAAGAAACTTGACAAATTTATTGCAGAATTTTAACTTGCTAGCATAACCAGAAATATCGAAAGAATGCAAATATTTCATTAATATTTTTACATACAGTTTTTCTTCTAGTTCTCATGGATAGTTTTTCTTTCCGCTGTTTGTAAAATCCTATAAAGAATATGTTTCATTACTATAAGCAAACAAATAATAAATAATTCACTTTTAAAATAATAAATAATTTCGCTAAGGCATTTCAAATTGTCCCACACCATTTAATTTTTAACCACGTAAAGCATGAAATATCAATAGCTCGACATGGTTTCTTCAAGGGTTGTTCAATAGTTACTCATTTAATATTACAGAATTTATTTCTGATTCTATTGATAGGAATATACAAACAGACGTTATATGCAGAATTGGAAATTGAAGTTTGTGATATGTAAACGCTTATCTACGCAGGTAAATCAGGCCTTGTCCGCAGATCAACGCAGGGCATTACTATTCGTTCATACCAACACCGCTTGACCGTCGACCCTACGCATTCTGCTTGCAATAGCCCAATTATATCCAAGTTTATTCCCTATATCACGAAGTGTATTGAAAATGTTTAACAAATCGAAGGTGTAACGGTAATACGGGGTCCAGTACCGATCTGTGTGACGCTTGGAAATTTCATAGTTTTTGCGAATTTTTGCAAGTTTTATGTATGCTGGATGTTTTTGGTATCATTGAAGTTCTAATATGCGATTCAAATGTATTGACCCCTCACTTTAACCGCGAATATCTCAGAAATAGAGGAGCAGAAAAAATTGAAAAAAATTATGTGTTTATTATGAATCTATTTTAAATCAATCACTGGAATTTGAATAATTTGCATTGATCATTTTTGCAGTTCTGCTAAGTTATATTAAAAGATGTCCTACTATTTAAGGAAATTTTGACCCATACCAGTTTCAAATCCGCTATATCTTGGAAAACATGCATACAATGTAAATCATATTTTAGACACCGATAAAGCATGGCATTTTTTGTTCGAGGAAATTTTTTCATAATATTTTATTTTCAAATTCTGCAGTTATTCTCAAAAACGTGACGTCACGTTTATTCGGTTATTTATCAATGTATATAAAATTTTTTTGTTGAGTGGTGGAATAGCATTAGCTAAACTCCGCCAGGACGTTAATATAAATAAGACGATTAAATAAAAAAATAAATAAATAAATAAAATAGTTATTTTTTATAAAATGTAAGTATTTTCAGAAAAAATTATTGGTATGTGTCGAATATTAATTTAGTTTTCAAGCATAATGGATAATAGTATTGCAAACTTGCAATGATATTATCCTTTACACTTGATAACTAAATTAATATTATATACAGGGTGTTTGGTGCATCGTGTGCCAAATTGAAATGGCCGACAGAAAGGGTTATCTGCTATCCTTTCAGGCTCCTTAACACTTCCCATGCCCTGCGGGATTTTTCATATCGACTTTTTATCTTTTTTATGAGAAAAATCCCAAATTCTACATTTAAATTCAAATTATAAAAAAAGTATTAGGCGTAGACTGCGAATTTCATTTTTATTTTGATGTGTATTGTTGAAGGGTTCTTTTAAATCCAAAATTACTGGCATTAGTCATCTAGTTGCTTTTTTATTCACTTGCAAACTTTCGGAATAGGTAAAATTTAAATTTAAACTTAGAATTTAGACGGCTATAAAAAAAAACTCATAGCAACCGGGATCTTCCAACTCCCTCAAAAATTCTCTAGTCCATCCTCTTGCTAATGATGTGCCACATGTCATAAAAATCTTTTAATAACTTCGTGAATTCGCTAAATTAATGAATCGGGTCACATAAGGCTAATATTCAAAATTGCGAATAAAAAATTATATTTGCTTAAATTATGCATGGCAAACAGGTAAAATCTGTTATCTCACTCTTGCGAAGTAAAATATATCTTCTGTCTCTTTCTGTTCATTGGTTTTCTTGAAATAAAGAAACAGTTACATTTTTATCATTTATTAAACAAATTTAAAAATCTTGCTCAAAGTATTGGTCTCTGTTGCGAATGCAGGCCCGACATCTGCTTCGTATTTCGACAGTTGTTGTATGAAGTCGTATTTCCTCCCTAATTGTACCGAAAGCCGTTTCTATGCGTTGGACAAGAGGACAAGTTCCTCCCTAGTCGCAACCTCCGTCGTGTACGCGAGCTCTTTGGCACGTCCCCAGACATGAAAATCCAACGGAGTTAGGTCTGGGGAACGTGGAGGCCATTGAATAGGGCCATCCCGTCCAATCCACGCATTTGGGAACACATTGTCGAGATATTGTCTTACAATCAATCGCCAGAGCGCGGGACAGCCGTCATTTTGAAAAACTATAGGCGTATGCGTAGATTGGGCGGGATGGCCCTATTCAATGGCCTCCACGTTCCCCAGACCTAACTCCATTGGATTTCATGTCCGAGGTCGTGCCAAAGAGCTCGTGTACGCGGCGGAGGTTGCGACTAGGGTGGAACTTGTCCTCTTGTCCAACTCATAGAAACTGCTTTCGGTACAATTAGGGAGGAAATACGACTTCATGCAACAACTGTCGAAATACGAAGCAGATGTCGGGCCTGCATTCGCAACAGAGACCAATACTTTGAGCAAGATTTTTAAATTCTTTTAATAAATGATAAAAATGTAAATGTTTCTTTATTTCAAGAAAACCAATGAACAGAAAGAGATAGAAGATAGATTTTACTTCGCAAGAGTGAGATAACAGATTTTACCTGTTTCCCATGCAAAATTTATGCAAAAATAATTTTTTATTCGGAATTTTGAATATTAGCCTTATGTGACCCGATTCATTAATTTAGCGAATTCACGAAGTTATTAGAAGATTTTTATGACATGTGGCACATCACTAGCAAGAGGATAGACTAGAGAATTTTTGGCGGAGTTGGAAGATCCCGGTTGCTCTGAGTTTTTTTTTATAGCCGTGTAAAGTCTAATTTTAAATTTAAATTTTACCTATTCCGAAAGTTTGCGAGTGAATAAAAAAACAACTAGATGACTAATGCCAGTAATTTTAGATTTAAAAGAACCCTTCAACAATACACATCAAAATAAAAATGAAATTCGCAGTCTACGCCTAATACTTTTTTTATAATTTGAATTTAAATGTAGAATTTGGGATTTTTTTCATTAAAAAGATAAAAGGTCGATATGAAAAATCCCGCAGGGCATGGGAAGTATTAAGGGACCTGAAAGGATAGCAGATAACCCTTTCTGTCGGCCATTTCCATTTGGCACACGATGCACCAAATACCCTGTATATCCGAATTCTTTTTTCTGAAAATACTTACATTTTTTATAGTTAACTATTTTATAAAAAATTTTTTAAATACATTGATAAATAGCCGAATAAACATGACGTCACGTTTTTGACTATAACTGCAAAATTTGAAAATAGCAAATTGTGAAAAAATTTCCTCCTATAAAAAATACCGTGCTTTATCGGTTTCTGAAATATTATTTTCATAGTATGAATATTCCCCAAGATATAATGGATTTAAAACTGGTATGGACAAAATTTCCTGAAAAAGTAGGACATTTTTCAATATAACTTAGCAGAACTTCAAAAGTGTCCAATGTACATTATTCAAATTTCAGTGATTGATTTAGAATAGACGCATAGTAAACACAAATTGCTTTCAATTTTTTCTGTTACTCCGTTTCTGATATATTCGCGGTTAAAGTGAGAGGTCAATATATTTGAATCGTATGTTAGTCAAATGTAAACTATTGGATATATTTTAAAAAATTTTAAATTCGAGAGGGCGAAAACACGGGGGTTGAAAAGTTTTTTTGGACCCGGAAGCGTTCGGTGCTATTACATCGCATACTTTTTGAAAGATCCAAATTTGATTTTGGTCTAATTGGAAAGAGCATGAACCAGCGCTTATCGTACCGGTTGGTTTTGGAGTCTGTGATGCACAGGGGTGAAGTACAGGAGTGTAAAATTGAGGTACTTTTTAACCGGGTGATTTTTGTTGTTGATGTTTTGATGAACAAAAAATGCCGAATTGGGTTCTTAGTAATATGTGGATGAATGTGTGGGTTTTTAAAAAAATTTTTGTAGTTGAATTTGGTGGCTAAAAAATGGAAAAAAGTTACATTTATCGAAAAAAGCTGAAAATTGATATTTATGTGAAATTCGGTGTCTTGGGACTATATTTACTATATTTACGGGTCAATTGTAATTTTTGAAGAGAATACGGAATGTGTTTGGGGGAAGGGGGTGGTTAGGTCGGGAATGAAATTTTTTTTTCGTGATGAAGTTTCGGTGGGGAAAAGTAAGTGTTAAGTTGCGTTTTTGGCAGTATGTGGATGAATTTGATGGTTCTAAAGAATGTATTGGCCGAGTTGGATTGGGGGGTTGACAAAATTAAAAACGTGATAATTATCAGAAAAAATCGAAAATTTATATTTGTGTGAAATTCAGTGTTTTTAGAATTTTTCTGGTCGACTGTAAATTTTAAGAGAATCCGGGACGTGGTTGTGGGGGTGGTCGGGTGTGATTTTCTTTTTGATGTTTGGATTAACAAGAAGTGTCGATTCTGTGGTTTATTAAGAATCTTCTGACCGAGTTGAATTTGGGGGATTCTTTACGGATTTATTGTAATTTATAAGAGAATGCCGGAAAGTTTCAGAGGGGGAAGGTCGGGGGTGAACATTTTGTATCATGCTGAAGTTTTGGTGAGAAGTCTCGAGTTGCGTTTTTTGCAGCATGTGAACAAATCTGCTGGTTCTTGAGAATTTTTGGCCTAGTTGGATTTGGGGGCTTGAAAAATGGGAAAAAATTATAAATATTAGTGGACCGATGCCTAGCGTAGTTTTTGAAAAACTTGTGTATTTGATAAATTTTGGTACCAGAATCCATATTCTTGCACTTTTACGTCTTAATGCCCACCGACGCGACGCCTAGCGTCGTTTTTGTAAAAATTGTGTATTTGATAAATTTTGATGCCTAGATCCATATTCTTGCAATTCTATGTCTCGACGCTGATGAAAACTGGGACATATACATAGGGAGAGGATAAGAAAGAGGGGAAAAAGTGGGTTTTTGGCCTGTGTGTTGTTACTTGTGTGTGGTTTGTTTCGTGACGTGAGTTTGTAAGGTATGGTTATTGTCACCGTCTTTCGAAAAAGACGGAACTGTATGTTATGACATTACACAGAATTAATTACAAAATAATATATCTCAATATCCCTAACAGTGCACGAGACTGAGTGAAAAAAAAGCTTTAGGCATTTTCCATCTTTGACAATAATATGTTTCCTTTTTTAATTTTTTAATTCCGAATTAATTGGTGAACTTAAAATTTAAATCTAGAAAAATATTGTCGGTAAGAATTTACTGTTGTTTTTGCATTTTCTTCAGTCGACCCCCTCCCCACTTTTAAAATGCATACTAGCGAGCACTAGATTTTTACTATTTCTACTATTATAGTCCTCATATTAGTGAAAATCGCGTTTATATCTGACTAGTAGTTCTGGAAAAAGTGACAAACATACTTGCGATTTGAGAACATCTCCTTTGAAGTAGGTTAAAACATATATAAAACATATAAAACATATATAAAACATGTATAAAAACAAATAGCCCATTGAATTATATTCCGAGTAGGTAGATCCTTAGTTTTATTACTTGAAATCTACGTAGTTTCACATGTTTGGGTATTATTGCATTTATTTTTAGAACAACCGCCCTCATAGCTTTAGTATTCATCTGTAATGCTCTTGAGGAAGGCCTAACAAGCCGAAACATATGTAGAGTGTATAAAAATACAGTTTTTATTTGAAACATCAAAAAGCATTGTTTTTTCCCTTTTCTAAAAATAATTATTCCAAAGATGTTTCACAAGGAACCTACCACATACTCAATCCAGTATATTAAAAACATTTTATTCATATCATCTTCAAGTATTTTAAATATCTGAAGATTATTAAAATACGCACATACTGCTCATAAATGTATGTGGTGTCAGCACATGTCAGTTGTACAGAGTAGGTCAAACATTCCTTATTATGTGTACGTCGGGGTAGTTTGTTTCGGAGTAATTTATATTCGTATCAAGTAAGGAGAGCAAGATATTGCACTCTTCCTCGTCTTAAGTAAGCAATTAACTTTTATTTTGATAAATTACTATACCGCAGAAAAATTAAATAGAAATTATTCTTGTTTACTAAAATATTTTTGGCGACTTTCACAAGGAAAGATAATTGGAAAAGTTATATAAATTAATGAACTTTATATCAAATGAGGTTGTTAAGGCAATCAATCTTAGGAAAAATGCTTAAGGATAAATTTAGTACAATGTTGTATATTATATATTTTTGTCTCGGTCGCTTCAACGTGAGCGCAATAATAAAATCAAGGGAATATTTATTTGTAGATTATGAAAATTGAGATGTCTTAGTCCATCTATTTGGTATACAGTTGATACTAATAGTTCATTGCAATTAGAAAAAATCGAGGAAAAAGTTATAATATGTTACAGTTTGGCTAGATTTCAGAAGTTAAAGAGTTCCTAAATCGGAAGTGATCGCTTTCACCTTAAAAGCCACCTCTAATACGCCACACTGCGGCTTCTCGCATTTTCTAATGAACTAGACGGTTCCACGAAATATTTTATACTAAAAAGATTGTGTATACAATTTTCTGCAAATAAGGTTCTATTCATATTGTTGACAGATTTTATGGTTCTCAATCAATGACTGATCTAACTAGGGTTGGTGCCTGCCCAACACTCGCTTCGCATTAGGAAACATAGGAGAAACAAGATAAACATTATATTTTTCGCTTTTTATATAACTGGTGCACATTCTATGGGATACTCTTTGCAGTTTTATCGTAAATAATGTTTCTTTTTGTTGGCGAGTGACCTTGGCTGTGTGTACTGAGAGATGACACCGCTAGCCTGCATAGTCTATCTGATCTTATTTTTGATAAATTTATTACTTTTAAGTTTGTAAACCGGCATAGCCGATATTGCAATATTTTTTTAAAATTGAAATATTTAGTTTTTTGCTTACCGATCGATTTCATTCTCCCTTTAGACAACACCAATTTATTGTCCAAACTTTTGTTTTTTTGAAGTTATCCTAAAATTCATCCATGTGTCTAGAAAGAAGTTGCATAAAAAATTGGTACTGTGTACACCTGATGCACGACTCCCTGTGTAAAGACGTAAAACTGTGAAGGTTTAGGTCGCTTATAATGCAGTATAATTTGACAGGGTCGTTTTCAATCACCCTGTATGATAATCTAAATAAAAATGGTTAAGAAAAAAATTTCATTTATTGCTTTACTAGCATCCATATAAACTTTGGTATCTCATATTACAACTACATAATACTAAAAAATGGCGAGAAAGAAGATTGATCGATTGCAGTTGATAAGACACTGAATGCATTCGTTCATGAAATTATATTTCTCTGTTTTAAAATGATCTAAAAACGAACGTATCTATAAAACATTTCAATCAAAATTTTAATGCATCTAGTAAATATTTAGTTTTTTGCTTACCGATCGATTTCATTCTCCCTTTAGACAACACCAATTTATTGTCCAAACTTTAATACAATTGGACTTTCCTTCTTCAGATACCATGCTTACAAAAAACGTGGCAGATTGACAGATGGATGAATATATTGGAAGTTGTTCGACACGGTTTTAGAAATGTGCTAATCAAATGCAATATACTCTTCTATTTGTATTTGCAAATAGTATAATAAATTATAACATTTTATCGTTTGAAAATAATGTGCGCAAATTGACCAGTTTTTAGATCTAAGTAGTTCTCAAGACGCAAACTCACCCTTAAAAATCAGCCCTAACAAGCCTTATCCTGGTTTGTCGTACTTTTTCACATTTTTTCGCTAAATAACTTGTACCTCAGAACATCTTATATTCACTGGAAATGTTTTAACACTTAATACATATATAGTCCTTTGCATCTTGCTGATATAAGTGCAATGGTTCTTGAGCAGTGAGAAATCAAATTAGTGGGTTGGTTGGTATTGATTTCCTATTTTCTTAATCTAGTGTGGCCAGACGTGCTTCTCGATAGACGCTTGTATCCTCTCTACCGACATTGAAGGGGAAGGCATCACATTCGCATCCTTCGAGTTAATTTAAATCTTCCTATGTTTCTGCACATACTGTATAGTGCTAGCCAATTGCAGTACGCTGGTCATCGAAACTATAGAACGTGTCATGAGTTCTATCTCAAAGGTGATGTGGAAACGAGCTCATGTTGTAAAGGATGCTGTAACATTAAGTTTCCAAAAGCTTATGAAGGGAAAAATTAGCTGTGCAGTCTTGTATACTTTGCTCGTAGGCCACGTCTTGATAAGAATATACAACGTGTGTACCTATCAGGAATATGTTTAGGATCTTATTTGTCGTAAATTATATACAAAATATTTTCAATAAGTATAGAATATTCTGGAGCACCAATTATCTCACGAGGAAATGCGAAAATATACAACTACAGCGTGCCTTGCTTGGGGTTGTTTTTTAGGCTGAAGCAACCACTTTCGCCTTTAGAACTCTTTTGCTTCTGAGCGAATGATTTCCAAACTACAAAATATCATAATTTATTTTTCTTGTTTCCTAATGTCAATGAACGCGATGCACACGTCGATCTGAAACCAACCCACTGGTTTGATCGGTCACTGTTCCAAAACTATTGCATCTGTCAGCAATAGGCATAGGATCTTATTTGCAGTAACACATACAATTGGTTTAGTGAGTATAAAATTCCCTGTGATATCGACAACTTCACGGCAAAATTCGAGACACCGCGGTGGGTAGTGTTCGACGTGGCTACTTCTAGTTTTGGAACTCATTAACTTCTAAAAACTATCCACCTTGTAAAAACGGCAAGAGGTTCCAAATTATTTCCTCTATTCGGCAATTTTAGATCTAATTTCATTGTACTATATCCTATCGTCAAAGAAAGAATCGGTTAAATTTTTTGTGAAAAATATATGCGGCAGGTGTCTTATTGTTGAAATTTTACCAAAATGATTTTTCTTTGCAAAATGTTTGTATACAAATACTTTTAATTAGCTCAGGACTTTAAGGTCTTGACCTAGAATAAATGAATATTGTACATATGAAAATGTGTGCGAATGTTCCCTAAATACTGATGAATGAGATACTAAGTTCCAAGAGTTTCCAATGGCACACATTGAATAAAAATAGTAACGAGTTGTCAAACAAAAATACGCGTGTGACTCTAAGTAATATTACAGTGAAACTGCAAAGTTAGACACTTTGTAGACTCTACAATTTCTTTACATCTTACACTTTGGATATTAGGCAACAAGATTTATTTAACCGAACGACGTGCGACGCCGCGCCGCGCCATTTCTTAGTGACAGTTATTTCAAAGGCAGATTAATTTTTGGTGAGTTTACGCAAATTGCCAACGCGGAGTTACATTTTGCCGTACCAGTCATGCCTTACAGAATAAAATAGAAGTATTTGTAGCTTTGACTTCTGTAATTTTGTACATTATATAAATTATAGATTATCTAGTATGCGGTTATGAAAGTAAAGCTCAGATGTTTAAAAATATTTTAAATTTTTTTATCATTATTCTTCAAAGCCAAGTAAATGCTTCGTAACATGAAAAAAATAATTTAGAATTGATGAAAGTAGACCAAGATTGAAACAGTTTTTTTGAAGTTATCCTAAAATTCATCCATGTGTCTAGAAAGAAGTTGCATAAAAAATTGGTACTGTGTACACCTGATGCACGACTCCCTGTGTAAAGACGTAAAACTGTGAAGGTTTAGGTCGCTTATAATGCAGTATAATTTGACAGGGTCGTTTTCAATCACCCTGTATGATAATCTAAATAAAAATGGTTAAGAAAAAAATTTCATTTATTGCTTTACTAGCATCCATATAAACTTTGGTATCTCATATTACAACTACATAATACTAAAAAATGGCGAGAAAGAAGATTGATCGATTGCAGTTGATAAGACACTGAATGCATTCGTTCATGAAATTATATTTCTCTGTTTTAAAATGATCTAAAAACGAACGTATCTATAAAACATTTCAATCAAAATTTTAATGCATCTAGTAATTATTAACAAATATCTGTAACTTAATATTTTGCGGCATATCAAATTTCACACATCCATGTAATCTTTTATGAGTATCAAAATAGGGTTCAGTGTAATCTTATACAACATAATACGACGAATATATAAAAGCAAAAGAATGTAAAAGAAGCGTAGTAATATTACACTGGAGAATTCCATAGTATCCACTTCCAAACGTATACATTTATATTTATATTTTTTACAATATTCCCCTTAACCCAGGAGGCAGTAATCTATAATCTATAAGACTTCTTTTATCGGGGTTCGGTAAATGGTAGTGTGCAGCACTGCTACCATTATTGAATCGGGGCTACTGAAGAACGACTTCTCTAATTCTCGATATCAAATTAGTTACTAAGTGCAGAGATTTGGTCCACCAGACTCCTTGGGCCAAATTGGCTACTATACAGACTGTCTATTTTACGAGGGCCACACCAAATATCTCGCTTAATATCTATTGTAGAAGAATAAAGTTTTAGAAACAGTTATCCCATTTTTTGTGAGCTATATTTCAGTAAAAAGAAATTTGAAATCCATAGCCTACTTTATGAGATATATTACAAAAACCTGAAAAATAGGAAAACCACAAACGGTTAAAGCTTCCTTATTTGAGGAGATACGAAAAAAGTTAAAGGAATGAAAGTTGACGGCAAAGACAATAAGAATAATAACGTGTAACAAAAAAATCGAAAAATGCAGTTGGCTTTGACATACGCTATTGTGCAAAAATGAAAAATACATATCTCAAAGTAGGCCATGACGCCATTAATTCCGTAATTTTTTTCTCATTCCAACGATATAAAACATGTCACAGAACTTTTAACCGATAGTGTCAATATTCAATATTTTACGAATACCACAATCACCCATAAAAATCGTAATTTCTCTGTTCAAATAGTGCAGAGGGGCAGTTTGAAATACCTCGTCTTTAATGTAACCCCAGAGGAAAAAATCCAAGGGAGTAATATCTGGTGATCGAGCTGGCCATAGAATGGTTCATAGGTGCCTATCCAGCTATCTGGCATAACTTGATTTAAATAATTTGTACATATTACAGCAGTGGGAGGTGGAGCCTCATCTTGTTGAAAATATGAATAATTTAATCTTTCTGCCACTGTTAATTCATAAAGGTAATCTTGAAATTCGTTTTGCAGGAAATTAAGGTATCTACGAGCGGTTAATTTGCCATCATAAAAATAAGGTCCAATTACTTTAGTCCCTAAAAGACCCAACCAAACATTCGTAGAAAATCTTTCTTGGAAAGCAGTCTCTCTGCACCAATGTGTATTTTCTCGTGTCCATTTATAATGCATATTTCTATTGAAAAATCCATTATTAGAAAAATTTGATTCGTCCGACCAAAGAATTTTGCTACATATCAGCGCGTCATTCCTTTTCTTATTTAATAACCATCTACAAAATCTTACTCTCCTTGGCTTATCTCCCTCATTTAAATGTTGAACTTTCCTCATTTTGTAGCATCGAAATCCGTTTTTTTTTCAATATTTTTCTTGCACTGTCTTTTTTTATGCGACAGTTTCTCTGAATTTGTCTCAAAGAGGTTTCCTCATTTTGGTTAACATAATTCATTACTCTATTCACTTTTCTTACATTATCCGCAACATGCGCTCGCCTTACTACTTTTTTTGAAAATGAACCTTGCGTTTTTAGATTTTGAACTAACTTCCTAAACATAGTTCGATTTGGCTGCGGAGCATCTGGAAATCTATCTCTGTAAACCGTGACTGCCATCTCAGCGTCAAAATTGCACTGACAATAAATGCTAATCATATCGAATTTGTTATTATTGGTGTACACCATAATTACTGATATAAAATTTGTCTTAGAACTCGACAACGCAACATACAACATACAACAGTTACAATCTGTCAAATTTATGAATAACTGTATACATTGTTTTTCACTAATTATGGCACAGCTGATTGTTACGATTCAAATATATGAATTGTGGTATTCGTAAAATATTAAATATTGACACTATCGGTTAAAATTTCTGTGACATGTTTTGTATCGTTGGAATGAAAAAAAAATAACGGAATTAATGGCGTCATTTCCTACTTTGAGATATGTATTTTTCATTTTTGCACAATAGCGTATGTTAAAGCCAACTGCATTTTTCGATTTTTTTGTTACACGTTATTATTCTTATTGTCTTTGCCGTCAACTTTCATTCCTTTAACTTTTTTCGTATCTCCTCAGATAAGGAAGCTATAACCGTTTGTGGTTTTCCTATTTTTCAGGTTTTTGTAATATATCTCATAAAGTAGGCTATGGATTTCAAATTTCTTTTTACTGAAATATAGCTCACAAAAAATGGGATAACTGTTTCTAAAACTTTATTCTTCTACAATAGATATTAAGCGAGATATTTGGTGTGGCCCTCGTAAAATAGACAGTCTGTATATAATATATATAATAAAGGCTAAGTCAGAAATCCGACTTGCAACCTGGAATGTAAGATAACTTCTACAACCAGAAAAACCATATCTACTGGAGAAAATAACTTATAGAATCATACAGAAAACATGAAAATAGCAAGTTTTTCCGAGATCCACTATTGGGACATGACGGGAGGCATGGCATGCTTCTCAGAAATTAATGACGTTTGCCGGAATAAAATAGGATTCTGGATCAGAACCGAAATAACTAGATCAGTTTTTGGCTGTAGAGCTATCAGTGATCGGATAGTTTCCCAAGAGACGAACGCCAAGCCAACAATAAAGAACTTGATATAAGTAAATGCACCTAGAGCTACTGCAGTAAGGTAAGTAATTGAAAGTGTTCTACAAAGATCTGGTAACCCTATTCTATACTATTTGAACAGAGAAATTACGATTTTTATGGGTGATTTTAACGCCAAAGTTGGTTTTAGTTAGGAAGATGATTACTTGTGAGCTATTGTCTGCATATTTGGTATTGGAGAACGAAACCAAAGGGTAAAGATGCTGTATTTCAATAATGTGGATATTCTTTGGTGTTAGATTTCGAAACTAGGTTAACCATATTGTGATAGGGACTTGGCAGCAATTGTAAATAATACTCTGTAAAACTGTACCGGGCGCTTGCTGTGATTTAGACCGGGAACTACACGTGTGAACCTCTTCGCTTCGAAGGAAAATACAAAATACAGAAAATATTAAAAAGTCTACCCATCATAACTCATGGCTCTGCTTCTCAACATAAATTCAGGAAAAACTTAAGTAAAGTCAACCCATTATATGTTAAAGATAAGATGCCTTGTAGGATTTCTCAAAAGACAACATCAAACGATAGGAATACAAATAAGACACCTACACACATACAAATGTAAAACAACATTGGATTACTACTGAAAGCACAAAGTAGGAATACCTTAAGGTTTAAGTTATCAGCAATGCTTTGAAATTGGAATATATCAGATTAATATAGAGAATTCAAATTCTTTGTCTAAGAGAAAAGAATTCCTATCTAAAAGACATCCGTAAAGAATAATAAGCAGTAAGGGTAATTACACGCAAATTTAAGTCCGAAACATGGTTAATGGGCTTGTTCCATGGTATTCTTTTTATATGGTTTTTATACTTTTTCATATAGTACTCGATATTCTCATTATACACTTAAAATTTCGTATTATTAACTTTTTCCGTTCTCGAGATGTAAGGAGTTGAATTTAGTAATAGTTGCAAAAACCGAGCGCTCATTTGTGACGTCAGTATACGCAAGTGGCGTAAGAAAAATGGCTTTCTGGGACCTTTCAAATTTAACCTGAAAAGTCGAAAAACATGGAATTTTTAAACGCTGGTAACTAAATAAATACGTCGACTGGAAGTTCGTTCTATGTGTCTACGGAAAGGAGAAGGTCGGCGATGAATTATAATCGTAAATTGCAGGGTCGAAATCGAAAATTCGTTCTGGCAGGAGCGAGAGAAAATTGTAATTTTTTGACACTTCACCAAATTGTACTTCCCTACTGTCAAGTAGTAAGCAAAACAAACAATACTTCGAAAACACTTATAATTATAACCAATAAGGAGCATCAAGTCTATTGAGATCGCCGAGTCTATGCGTATAGTGACGTAGCGCCTGGCCACGCCCCATTTTCGCGAGATGGAAATTTGTAATAGTTTTTAAGATACTAAACGTGCGAATAAGATTCTGATATTTTGCAGATCCATTAATTTATACTTGCACTTTCGATTTGTGAAATAAAAAAAAAATGCTGAACAAGCCCATTAAGGACTTCATCGGTACACTAATAGCTGACAGAATCGAGTATAAGCTTCTCAAATATCTCCCGAGGAACGGCATTTTACAATTGACGTACATTGTCAGCACGATCCTGCGACTGCAGCACTGGCCCAGCCAGTGGAAGTGTGCCGTGGTCGTGCCTATCTTGAAACCGAACAAGAATGCAAAACTCGTCGGCAGCTATCGACCCATCTCGTTGCTGTCGGCGATCTCCAAGTTGGTGGAGAAGGTCATCCTGATCAGACTGAATGCTGCCCAGGATGAGCTTCACATCGACAATGAGTGCCAGTTCGACTTCTGGATAGGCAAGAGCACGGTGAATCAGGCCGTCAGGATCATGAATGACGTCAAGGTATAATACAACTTCGAGAAGAGCACCGCCATGGTGCTCCTCGATGTTGAGAAGGCTTTCGATACAGTCTGGATTCCGGAACTTATACACAAATTTAACGTACTGGACTTTCCAATACATATAACCAGACTAATTCACTTTTTCCTGACAGTTCGCTGCAGGTCAGGGTGAACAATAAACTATCGACATGGCGGGACAATCACCTGGGCGTCCCCCAGGGGTCATGCCCGCTACCAAAGTTATACAACCTGTATGTATCCGACTTCCCAGAGTTTCCGAATACCAAGCTTGCCAAGTACGCCGACGACACGGCCATGTATGCACATTCGCAAAATGCACATGCAGCGAACATGCTGCTAAGGGCACACATAGCCGTGTCACGGCGTATTACGACAAGTGGAAGATTCGGATCAACGTCGCGAAGTCGGAAGCCATTCTCTTCACGCGTCGGTTCACTGAGAACCGCACTTTGACACCAATCTCGATCCGGGGTCAACAAATTTCGATAAAAAGGTGCGTGAAGTATCTGGGAGTGAACTTAGACAAATGACTGACGTTTAACATTCACATCAACGAGACTATACGTAAGGTCTACTCCGTGTCCAGGAGTCTGCATCCGCTTCTGGAAAGGGGTAGCGGACTGGACAGACGAAATAAAATATTATTGTCTACGATGGTGATCAGGCCGGCCATCACATACGCGGCGCCGGTGGGGTGCAGCATCTCGGCCACGATAATGAAAAAACTCCAGGTCCTGGAACATAAATTTATTCCCCTTATCTCTCCCCCTCTAGCAGATACACCTCTCTCAGATATTTATATGATCGTTGCAATGACATAACGCCACTAGCGGACTTCGCCCGGGAAACATCGCAGAAATTTTATGACTCTCAACTGGGCGACAGTCCGCTAACACGCAACATAACCAGAATCAGAATGCATAATGCCCCATTCCAGATCAAACACCCCCTACCATACCAGGCGTTGCCTATCTTCCCGCCACCTCTCTAGCCACACTTCCCTCAACCATAACTTTTCCCTTTACACCTATATATACTTATCTACCCTTTTCCTCTTTGGTTTGTCTGTCAATTGTTTGTCTTTTTGTCTTTATTATCATTTTGTCCTTTTTTGTTCTAAATTCATTTTAAATCAAAAACCTTTTAAAAATTGTAACTATTAGAAAATCTTAATTCTTTGCCTTCCCTACCTTCCCGACGGCGGGCGGGTAGACCGTTGGGTCCAATTGCCTCGACGAGTTTTCTTGTTTAGTTTTCTCCCCCGTGCCAGAAATCAAAATTGAATAGTGTTTAGTATCTTATGCCCCAATTGTTTTTAAGGTGTTTTAAATGTTTTAAATCTGTAATAGAGATATTACTAATTTTAATGTTAATTTTAAGCCGTCACCTGCGGCAGGAGTTTTAACTATTTGTATTAATTTTATTGAGCCAAACCGGTCGTGACTCGCCCAACCCTACATAGACAACGACTTTGTGCCACGTGGTTGTCTGGTTGGTTCCGCATCGAGATTCAGGGAGGCAATGTTTGTATATTATTAATTTAAATAGAATTCACTAATAGCTGACAGAGATCAGATAATAGTTAAGGTTTGGCGCCAGTACTGCGAAAAGCGTTTCGAGGGTATTTAACCTAACCTTTTCCCTGGAATTCCACATCAACCAGAGAAAGGACAACATAGTACGGTTGATAGCACAGGCAAAAATCAGATTGCAAGAGGCCAACTACCAACAAGCTAATGGGAAATGGCTTTGGTGAATCTCAGCAGGCGGCCGCAATATGTATCCTGAGCCTGTCAGACATATTATACAGCAAACTGGGACTAACTATAACTAGAACAAAAAACAGGTGTCAAAGAAATTCTATACATTTTCGTATCCCAGTATATATAATATGTTACTTTGTTTGTGCGTTACTCGTTTGAATATTTCTATATTTTAACATTAATAAATTGTTTATCTGTCATTATAAAAAATAATTTAAAATTTTACATATTTATTTTCCCCACACTTATAATCTCGATTGCCTAGCAATTGCCCATAAACGGGTACCAGTAAAAATGTTGTAACAAATTTCAAATGTAAAAACCATGTAACTAGACTGTGAATTAAACCTGAATGCGGAGTGAGCTTTTAATTTCGGTCGAATAAAATACTTTTTACTCCATATAATTTTTATTCTTGCTCGGCGGTGGAGAATCGAGCTTTGAATGTTTGAGGTCCCTAATGCGTTTTGGGAAAGTTTTAACACAAATAGGAATAGAAAATTGGACGAATTCAGCAATGTATCATCTACAAAAGGGTCATAATAATTGTATTATTCTTTGAGGAGTTTCAGTGTCCCAGATTTCGCAATTTCCAATAGTCTCGTCTAGTAACTCACTGCACAGAAGAGTGAATTAAGGGATGGACACGGTTGTTGAAAAGGTAATATTGAGATTGAAGCTTACTCAGCTGGTTACAAAGGATTCAGATAATGATAATGGCTGTTCTACTCTATAGTATGTAACTTTATATTTGCCTTTGTCTGAGAGTTCTTTAATAGTTCAAATTGTAGATTAATTGTGTTTAATATCAATTAGCTGTTCATGCATTTTGCACTTTACATGTTGTAAATAATAATACTTAAACAGGAATACCAAAATTACAAAACATTTTGAAAAATTATAATAATTATTAAAATCATCCCCAAGAATGTACATGCATGCACAGCTGTGTAGCTGTATATCAGATTAAAAATAAAACGTATGTCATATTTAATTCAAGATTATATAATTGTTGATTAAGTAAAAAAAACATACATAACAACTCGGTACTTTTATGGTAAAAATCAATGAAAGCTGGACATGCTTTTTTCAGATTAATTTCTCATAAACTAGAATTTTCAATCCTCCCCAGACACAGTAGCAGGAGTGCCTTAAAATTTAAATACATATGTGTGTATGTGTATATATCTGTCCGTAGTTTATTATTTCCTCAATGGGTAATCTGATTTCGACGCGGTTTTTCTAAGAGTACATTGTCAAGAGGGTCATTGCAAGGCCTCAACTTACTGAACCTTCAGAGAGCTGCAAATTATCATTGAAAAGATGTACCGAGACTGGTACAAACTTATTCAAACGTGTATGTGGCAAACGTGTATACGGATCTGTACTATTACCTGCACCAGTGGGTTCGTTAGTTAACGGAGAAACTTGTTTTGTGTTAATTTAGGAGAGGCTAAAGTTAGGAACAGTCTGCAAGATATACACATGTGCAATGTTCGCGCCAACATAACCGTAATATTTCAAATTCAAAAAGTTCTTATATACATGGTTGCTGAAAGTATGAAAACACGTATAGACTGACTCATTTTATGTACAAGGTGGGTATTTCTGAAAACTGTTGGTTTTTGTACAGGTAGTCTCAAAAGACATGCTGCGTTGGTATCAAGTATAAATTTATTACTCTTGTAGGTTGTATTTATTAAACTTATTGATCCTACACAGGATAAGTTGATGCTGGCCGCTTTGTATGTACAGGGTATTTGGTACATCGATAGAAAGTTTTCATTGAGTAATAGTTGGGGTCGTTTGGAATCTATATGACCGCATTTACCCCTAGCAAAGTACATTTTTTAGAAATAGTTGAGTCGTATATATTATTTTTTGTGGGACTATTAATATAAAAAATATATAAGACTATTTGTGTTCAAATACGTTGGTTCGAATTTCCTCCACTATTTCAAGAGATTAAAATACTTATAGAAACTTCTCTATTTCACACGCTTTCCAATGGTATACCACGTTATGACAGAATTATAGTTCATTAAGCTAAGAATGAAACACATTTATTTGTAGACATTACATTTCCAATAAGCAAAGAAAAAGTAAACAAAATCATAAATTCAATCAACCGCAAATCGGTGATTGTGACAGTAACTTTTTGTGTGCATACTAAGAATATCTAAAAAACATACTGAAGAAAGTTGAAAGTATTTAGTACCATTAAAAATAACATGTATTAGTAACAATTCAACTATTTCGCAAAAATATCTAAAAAGGCCGATATATCAAAAACTGCAAGACTTTGTATATGGGTAAATATGGCCACATGGGTTTCAAATGATCTCATATATCACTCTATGAAAACTTTTTATCGATGTATCAAACAGCCTATATATCGGAAAAAAATCCAAATGAATTAAGAGTCACCTTCTCATTTTTGCAATTTGTTCTTACACTTTAAGCCGCGTTAAAAGCAATAAATAAACAGGACAGTTCGACATTTTTATAATTCAGTTTCACAAGAAAAAAGCAGTAGTAACTGTAAAATGGTAATAACTTTTGATCAAACACTAATTCCTCTCATACAGTTGTGAAAAAATCATAATACATATAACCAAATCATAATAGATTACTGGAAGGGGAGGGACACAACATATAATAGGAATTTGTGGGATTACGCACATGATACTACAACTAAAGAGATATGCTCACGCGGAAATTCAGTTTCGTTCTGTTCTGCGCATGACGTCATCCAGAGACAAACTCTGCCAAGTGAGTGTACAAGTACAACCAAACAACGTTGGGGAAATTTAATTATACAATAATTTATGAGTTATGGCATTTTATAATGACGTATTTGGACGTAACCAACCATTATTAACTCTTAGCAAATACGAAATCAAAGAGTATATTGCATTTGATCAACGGTGGTGTTGATTTGAATGGCACATTTCTAAAACAGTAGAACGAAAATTATGATCTTGAAATTTGCACAGTAGGCTAGCTAAAGGAAACACTTGTTTTTGAACAAAATCAGCAAATAAAATAGTTATTAAATAAATTTTAAAGATTTGTATGGTCCTAATATATTTTTTTTTCTTAAAGGTAAGTAAGTATTTAAAAAAAAAATAACATTTCAGCAGGTTTAGAATTTTATGAAACGTCGAGATATTAAGTGTGAGCAAAACAATTCTGTCTGTAGGTCGGTCTAATTTTTTTGTACGCCTGATTACCCGGAAACGGTTTGAGATAATAATTTGCATTTGGTACACATATATATTTTTACTTCCCTCGCATACCAAAGGGAAGTATTGTATTCGAGAAAAAATCACCCTCCGAGATTTTTTCGGATTCTGACGTTTCAGAACTCGTAGATTTCGAAAATATAGGTTTTCAATTCCGTCTGTCTGTCTGTCTGTCTGTTGGTGCATTAACTAAAAAACTACTTGACGGAGAGCAGTCAAATTTGGTAGGTAGTTAACCCTACTGTCAGCGAAGAAAGGGTAGAACTTTCACTAAAAAATATAGAGGGTGGTGAAAAAAATTTTTTTTGCTCAAATTTAAAATTTCCACATTTTTGAAAAAATTTTTACCACTAAAATAGGTGGAATTTTTTTTTTTGTTCAAATTTAAAATTTCCACGTTGCCATGGCATTCTAAGCGTATTAAAACAAATTTAGAAATTTTTCTGAAAAATTTTTTTCAAAAAATGTATGGATTTATCACTAAGTACTTACTAAAGAATAGAAGAAAATATATTTTTTTTGCTCAAATTTAAAATTTCCACGCTTCAAGACATTCCAAACCTATTTCGGAAGAAAAAAATTGTAACATTTTTTTACCATTTTGGAAAAAAAAATTACCACTAGAATAGATGGAATTTTTTTTGTTCAAATTTGAAATATACGCGTTTCATGACATTCTAAACCTATTTCAGAAGAAAACATTTTGGAAATTTTTTAACCAACATTTTGGAAAAATTTCAAAAAAAAAATTTTTTTTCTTTGTCCAAATTTAAAATTTTAATGTTTCCATAGCATTCTAAACCTATTGAAATACATTTAAAAAAAAATGAAAAATCTATTTCACTACTTACTATAGAATAGATGAAAACATTTTTTTTGCTTAAATTTAAAATTTCAACGTTTCATGGCATTCCAAACCTATTTCGGAAAAAAAAATTGCATCATTTTTTTACCATTTTGGAAAAAAAAATTACCATTAGAATAGACGGAAAAATTTGTTTTTGCTGAAATTTAAAATTTTCACGTTTCATGACATTCTAAACCTATTTCAGAAAAAAAATATTTGAACATTTTTTTCACACATTTTTGAAAAATTTTTTACCACTAAAACAGATGGAAATTTTTTTTTCTTTGCTCAAATTTAAAATTTCCATGTTTCATGACATTCTGAACCTATTGCAGAAGAAAAGAGACTGAAAATTTTTAACCAACAATTTTGAAAAATTAAAAAAAAATGAAATTTTTAAAGACCACTATACTTCCACTTCACTGCGTGAATGTGGAACTGAAAATGTCTCTAATGGCAACAATATTTGACATGCTACTATACTTTTATTGGAAAATATACAGGGTGGTCATCCCAAGAAATATTTCATGGTAGACCTGTTATTTAGTACTGAACTTTTGCTGTTGGATGAGCACTATTTTTTTGACCAGAAGTTATCAGGATTTCTTTGTAATAATTGCAATAACTATATTTCGATTATTATTCTCAATGTCATTTCGTATTTAATAATTTTTTAGAGTGACCGCCAGCACAAATAACGAGGGAAGTTCTGTGTAAATACCTTTACCGATTTTTATAATAAAGATTTATTAGACTTCGACTCTAACTTGTAACCCAAGGGTCGCGGGTTCGCAACTCGGGTAGAGGTACTTTTCTTTAATTAATTTTGTTTGCTTTTTTAATGGACTTCTGAATGAAACACTGGAACACACTAAATTCTAATTTATTAATACTATGTACAAAACTAGTAATGTACTGCAAAAGCGTCCGAACAAGATGTGAATTTCATCATAATTGAGACTTAAAAGTACAGTAAATTTTCTTGTTGGGTTCTAATCCCCGTACCTAACAGGTAATACAAAATATTCTAGTTACAATAAATATTGAATCTTAACATAAGTAAACATTGGATTTTGAAAATTTGTATGGAGATGGTTTATTGGAGTATGGGGTTAATTGTTTAGGTGGTCATATTTCTACATAAATGGAGTTTTAGATGAAAAGCTGAACCACTAAAACACAGGTTACTGAGAGGGAACTGACGGAGTTTGTCACGGAACTACGTCATCGACTGGAGAAGGATGGAGCGATGTATGCGCGTGAGCATATCTTTAGTTCATAGTATCATGGATTACGCATAATAGAACGTTGCGCATGAGTATTTTATAGAGCCCACTTCTATCTTTAGCCGCTCGTGTCTGGAGTGGCTTGGGCTGCTTGTCAGATGGCATGCATATGTCATGATATTTCTAACCTTATATACCTTACCTTATATAAGGTTTGCTGCGTCGGTAGAGTTTGTTAAACGTAGCGTATTTTCTGCTTATTGTTCGTGTAATATGAGGGGCGAAACTTAGTCTTTTATCCTCACTACCCCTAAATATTTGTCCGAGTTGTACCGCAGTTGCACCGTCTAGTTTTAGTTAATTTTCTGTGAGTCTAGTCTGTGCTTATTTCTATTTTCCATTTCTGTAAAAATTATGAGTTCATCCAGATCATACCGCGACTTCTAGGTCGCCGTCTGAGCGTAAAATGACTGTCCACAGACCACGGTACCATCTGCAGAAATGAGCATATTTGTGGTGGGATGGGAAAATTTATTATAGAGGTGAGAGGAGAGTATAGCCCCTTGTGGGACACCCGATGTTATTTTTTGTGTGATGATAAGGCGCCGTTTAGGCCAACCATAACAAAGCTATCTAACTTTTAACTAGAGTTAATAAATAGAGCGACATGTATAGATTCTCGGTAAGTCCAGGAGAGTAACATGGCGCATTGTCTTTTGTTATACGTTCGGAACATATCCTGTACCACCTTTCATAATGCTAGGGTAATGCTGTATCCACCTCTGAAGCCCAACTATTGTATTGGTATTAGTTGTTTCTTATTGACTACTTTCGAGAATATTCTTATGTCTCTCACGGTTAATACGAAGGGGGTATGTAAGAGACAGGTCTGTAGCTGGAGGTTGCGTGTGGCGGCTTGTTCGACTTCGGAATTGGTATTTTGATGATTGATTGAGAAGTTTTAACACTTATAACTTTATTATTAAATAACATATCACATTCCATTAATAAATAAATAAATAAATAAATAAATAAAATCTCTAACTTGAGTACTAATGAATGAATTTTGATGAAACTTTGTGCAATGTGTTTATAATGATGATAATAAAAAAGCTGAAGAAACATTAGAGTAGGAAATTATCGGAAGGGGTAGCAAACACCCCCTTTTATCACGGGTTCCATTCTAGAATGAACATGTAAAAAAAACATGTTTACCGTTTTTGTCCCAAAATAAGATGCTTTTACTCTTGTGATTTTTTTCGAAAAATGCATATTTTTCGAAATATGGCCACTCGAAAATTCCTAAAAGTGGGGAAAGGCAAATCTGAAAGTTGAAAAAACATTTTGAAAAATTTCACGTGAATGTATATTATCGAAATACAAAACTGTTTTCGACTTTTCTTTAAATTACATTTCCCCGGAAAAACCTGTAAACTTTCTTACAGAGCATAGACGTATACAAAATCCTCCGTAGTTGCTAAACTATATTACCAATTATATCTATAATAGACGAGTAAAATTAGGAAGCAAAGTCGCTTAGTTTCCGAGAAAAAAAAACTGGCGTAGAACCAAACCAGACTTGGTGCGATTCTTTAATTAGGTGATCGTGTACATGAAACCACTTTTCACGACATTTTCTGGTGGTCAGGAACTTTTTTATTTCGAAAAAACTGTAAAAAAATGAATTTTCCATGAAACATGTTTTTTAACGTCCCCATCGTTATATCATTAAAAATAATTGTGCTATGGAACTGATTTTTTTTTTAAATTGAAGTAGACACAATAGCGCTTCTAACTGTACAATGTAATTGTAAAATATATATTTTTTAATTGTTAAAATAATAGCAAACTTAAAGTTGTTATTTTTCAGCAATCGAGAAAAATTTTTATTTATGAAAATATGTATATACATGCTGTGAACAAATTGAAGCCAATATATGAAAAAAGTTTTTAGAATCATAATTTTTGATGTGCAGGTTATAGTATGTAGTCAGCGATTTTTTTAAAACGGGCTAAATCATATTCTTGCACGCCCGGCTCTCATTATACTGCTTACCGCCTGCGGACTACGGTTGTTGGATTCATATGTACTATTCGGGCTTTTATTAACAGCTCCAAAATAGGTACGAACCTACCTTTTGTTGTTTTAAGGAAAAAAATATTTAAAAGCAGGTAAATATAAATCATTGTTATAAAGTACCCACCTAATAAGTAGGTTATTACACATTTTTGATTGAATTAAACCAAGACGCAGGAATAAAACAACTTTATTTTCTTGCAACTATTTTTCTATTGAAAAATGAGTATTTAGTTACGTAGGCCCTGCGTTAAAAGCATTCTAGTTCGTCTGTACATTCATCGAAACCTTTAAATAACAGTATTTCAAGTACGGCATTTACACTCGTTACAACGTTTTAGGTATTCTTTAACACAATCATATTTTCGATTTTCACAATTTTTATTTGAACAATAAATACTTAATGAAAATATTGTCCAAACATCGTCACTTAAATTGTGTCCTGAACCATGTGCATTTAGTTTTGTACATTGCATGCAAAATCATCCTGGTATCTTCCTGTTTGCTAAATAGATTTTTGGTCATTTCTGAATGACGTTTATGTAGTGAAACTACTTTTTCTGTTAATTTAAATCCTCCATCTATTATTAATATTTCGTATTCGATTAAGTACTGTGCAGCATCTGTTGCAAATCGGCGCGGCGCGGCGGCACTGTATGATTGCAAAAAACGTTCATGTTTTCAAAACTTGTCTACCTATACGACAGTCTATATGATATTTTAATTAAATTTCGTCATTTAAAATATCTTTTCTGACACAATATTTCCGCGATGTCGGCTTTTTTCAGCACTAGATATTAGTGACAACAAATCATGTATCCTAGGTCTTGGTACCACATATTTGTCATCATCCCGCGCAATTTTCTTACAAATAATGCACTCCATTATTTTAGAAAACTAAATTGCGAATATTCTACAGCATCGGATTTATTTAAAACTATTTATACGTATACTCTAAATCTCGCAAACTACTAATATACGATTCAAATGTATTGACCCCTCATTTTAACCACGAAATCTCAAAAATGGCGGACCAGAGAATATTTAAGAAAATATGTGTTCATTATGTGTATTGTAAATTATTCACTGAAATTTGAATAATGTACATTGGGCGGTTTTGAGGTTCTGCTAAGTTATATTGAAGGAAATTTTGACCATACCAGTTTTAAATTCATTATATCTTGAAAAATATGCCTACTATATGAATAATATTTTAGATACCGATATAGCACGGCATTTTTTGTACGAAGAAATTCTTTCATCATTTTTTATTCTAAAATTTGGCAGTTATTGTCAAGAACGTGACTTCTTGTTTATTCGGCTATTTATCAAGGTATTTAAAAGATTTTTAATAAAATAGTTAATCATATAAACTGTAAGGATTTTCAGAAAAAAGAATTGGTATATATCAAATATTAATTTAGTTATCAAGTGCAATAGATAATATTGCAGAACGCGGGCAATAATATTATCTATTGCGCTTGATAACTAAATTAATATTTGATATATACCAATTCTTTTTTCTGAAAATGTTTACATTTTATATAATTAACCATTTTATCAAAATTTTTGTAAATACCTTGATAAATAACCGAATAAACATGACGTCACGTTTTTTAGAATAACTGCAAAATTTTAGAATAAAAAATTATGAAAAAATTTCCTCGTACAAAAAATACCATGCCTTATCGGCATCTAAAAGATTATTTATATAGTAGGCATATTTTCAAATATATAATGGATTTAAAACTGGTATTGTCAAAATTTCCTTAAAAAGTAGGACATTTTTCAATATAACTTAGCAGCACTTCAAAACTGTCCAATGTACATTATTCAAATTTCAGTGAACGATTTACACTAGACACATAATATTTTCAATTTTTTCCGTTCCTCCGTTTTTGAGATATTCGCGGTTAAAGTGAGGGGTCAATAAATTTGAATAGTCTATTAGTTAGACGCATCTTATCCTACCTTCCATACGCGGTGTACGTACCTAGATTGTGAGCCGCAATAATACATATGACTACTTTAGCGCGGTTTAAAAAAAATCGCTATTCCCAAACGATACACATTGGGAAAAAAAGAATTATATCAAAAACTTTTCTACTGTTTGGGCTACATTTGCTTCACTGTATGTGTATAAAAATTTTCAAAAATAAAAAAGTTTATCGATTGGTGAAAATTGTAATACGTAAAATTTAAATATCTAGTTTTCCTAATTTTTAAATAAATGAAATTGCGAACTGTGTAAAAACCATTAGTACAGTTAAAAGCGTTATTGTGTGTACTTTAATTGAAAAAAAAAACAACGTCGATAGCAACATTAGTTTTGAAGATATGACGGTGGAAACAAAAAAAAAACACATTTTATTTAAAATACATTATTTTCCCTTTTTTTAATTTAAAAAGGTCCAGACCACGAAAAAATGTCGTGAAATACGATTTCATATGCCCAGTGACATGCTTAACAAAACCTACCATGTTTGACCTGGTTCTACGCCAGAAAAAAATGGCACGATAGAGTCTCGAATTCGCTCCTCTATAAGAAATTACCTGTTAAAACAATTCACTGATAATACTTGAGCCAACACAAAATTGAAAAAGCGCTGTAATTTATTGCTGTAGTTTGTAGTAACGCTGCGACTCGCTTTGAACTATAGTTCAGCTTCATCCATCCCTTTAGAAACCACAAAGAGGATCGTGAATACGACAGGCTATTGGCGAAATTGCACTAATCACTCTTTCTCCTCTTAGGGTGCTTGACTTACTGTCACATTTTGTGATATTTGTCTAGAACATCAAGCATAATGTCTGGGAATTTGTTTTATCTCGTCCTAATAATAATGAAACTTTGACACTCGTTGTGTGTTTTTTAAGTAGCCGGCTTTGGTTTAACGAGCATAAATAAAACAGCTGGAGTATATAATAAATAACGTCATTTATCAATATAACATGTGCAGTCAACATGGTCAATAGAATTACGTGTTCCGTGTCAAATTACTATAAGAGAATTACGAAGCAAAGTTTTAAAACAATCATTTTATTTTATTTTCACTCAATGTCAGTTGTAAGTTCAACATTATTATTAATTAATTAATATACTTTTGCAATTATTATAAACCAAGTAATGGCCAATTCGAGATCGAAATATACCTTTCTGTACCCATTTTATAATACATTGGCTATTACACAAGCATGTTAGTGACGAGAATGCTTGGTCACACTGTCTATCGAGTATCGGGTTCGATTCCCAGCTCTGAATTAGTGTGGTTAATCGATGCTGTCTACATTTTTCAAATGCATAACCCCTTCGAGACAGCCTTGGCTATGGATTTGGGGGCGGGGGTGTCTACTATGTGTTGCAGGCTTCAACAGAGTTGCATCCCTTGATATAATGCCAAAGGATTAGTAAAATTTTCTCCCCAAAGAGGAAGGTGAAGGTTCATAACAATAATAATAATAAAATAGTTTATTGTGTATAACTGAAAGCTTACACAATTTGAAGGAGTGCGGCCTTCCTTTCTTCCATTCCCTTATATTATGTAAAATAATTAAGATATAACATTTAATGTTCACTTACAACCGAGCTTACAACTAAATATTAAAATATGAATATAAATGGCGTACTTATATAACTACATTGAAACAGAATCAGCCTTTGATATAAAAAGAAATAAAGTTAAATTTACAAGGAAATTGGATTGGTCTGAAATTTTAATCTACATTCACTCTTGAACGTATCTGTGTCGATTTAGAATATTTAAGAACATGAAATATAGTAATTTAGTGGCTGTACATAGAAAGCAACGTTGCTCAACTCCTTTGTGCTGTGTTAACGTTCTGTGTAACTACCACAGAGGATATATACGTAGTGAACATTGGATTATTTATAAAGTTACGCGTCTACCTATTATGGCCAGTTAGACGGTATTAATAGACAGAGATGCACTATTCCATTTTGGGTTATAAAAGAGTTAACACTAATTGTGATTTCGTTTCATGACTCCTGTCATATCATAGCCAGCTCGGTGGCGCAATGCTAAGTCGTTTGGCCTGCGACCACGGAGTCCCGGGTTCGAATCCTGGCCAGGGTAGGGATGTTTAGTGGCGTTTCTAATGTGTTACCGAGATGGTAGCAGTGAGCTAGACCGCTGTTGGGTGGCACAACATGTCTAGTCGCTGTTATCTATCCTGAGTTCGAGTCTCAGCTGTGGTAGATGGCAATATCGCATGGAATGGTTGTTGTGTTGATGTCTATGTGTACGTGTCCTGGAGTGGTGGAATAGCATTAGCTAAACTCCGCCAGGATGTTAATATAAATAAGACGATTAAATAAATAAATAAAAATAAATAAAACATCTTGTACAGAGACTTTAAACCTTCAATAAACCCTTACATATGTTACTTAACTACCTGTTCACTAAAATTTGTATTATTATCTACCACGCCGAATCAACCCACTCTATTCTCGAAACATTAGTTCTTATTTGAAATGATCTACTTTAATATTTTTTCTGATACATTCCTTGCCAGCAATAACGCCTGAATTTGCAGGGATTTAATTTTAAATCACCATCATGGCACCATATAGAAAATTTAGTTGGTTCTATATTAATATCGCTGAGAGTTGTTTCCATTTTTGAAATATTAGCAGATTTTTTAATAATTCCTTACTATCAAAGGAAGTGATTGCTCTTTATGACAGAACACAATTTATCCTTAAAAATACTGCAGGACCCTTTGTAGAGATAGTTATTTTTGTATTTTTGTTTGTACTTTTCTCTTCAGAATTTTCGACATATTTGGATTTATTTAGTTGTATCAAAGCCAGAAAATGTACTTGCTGAATTTTTGTTTCTAGGATGGTAGACAAACATGGCAATGCGGAGAGAATGTCTTGAAAAAGTAATAGACGGTGATTGGAATGTGGGAAGAAAGTGGAATAGTAAAGCGAAAGTGGGCAATGGTGACAATAGAAGGTTAGAAAGTGGATAAAGTGGTGGGAAGTTAGAATATGGTGGGGTGGGGATGATGGGATTGTGGGGTAAATGGTAGACATTAGACGTGACGAATAATACTAAAGAAGAATTAGCCAATTTGTATCATTTGATGGATCGCATTTACAAAAATGATAAATCATATGTTAATAAATAGTTTGTATTATTCTGATTCCCATAGTAACGTAAATAGCTTAGATGTAAAATTGGAACTTCTCGTCGTATGCAATTTTAAATTTAATTATTTTTATAGAGAACGTGAGGAAAGTGCTAAAAAAGATACCCTATTTTTCTTAGAATTAATTTCAGTAGGGATGCTTGGAAAGTAATTGGAAATATAACATTGGAAAAGTTATAATGAAAAAATATGTCGCCGCTATTGACTTACTGAATAGTTAATGTTAATCAGTTACTTTTGGTTACAATAGGATTGCGCTTCTATATAAACTAAAATAATTTTAATAATATTTTTAATGCTTCAGGGATAAAACTTAAAACTTAAAAAATATACGTATATATTTAGAAATGGTAATCAATAATTACTGTGTAGTTAGCTGAAATAATTTAAAGCAAAAAAGCTTTGATAAATATAGGTCTCATATCCATCATTCTGTAACATGAAAGATATTTTATTAACTAATGATAAGTAAGATTTACATTTCAAGTATCATGTAATAAAATATAAATATTAAATGTTAAATAGTATATTATACTATAAGATGGATAAGTGCATTATAACTGAATCGATAGTTTGAGAAACTCGACCGCCTCCACATAGCGACATATTTTATGGGCTGTGCGCCTCTCAGGTAACCATTACCATTACCAGTAAAATATTCCTTACTTTTTTTAAGCTACGAAAATTAGACTTTTTGGGAGAAAAAAAATCGTATACAAATTATATTTGGGCTATGTATAGTTCATAGGAGTAGAATTAAGGATCCCAAGAGTTCCCACCTTACCCGTTGATGGAAACACCCTTTTGGGGCGAAAAACCATCCCTTGACAGGACTTAGTTACTATTATTCTCATTTTTCTTCGAATCCGTCATTCCCACGAAAAACAGGTATAGGAACAAAAATATTCCTCATTAAATTCTACACAATAAAAAGTTCTATGATCGATTTGCGTACTTCCTACCCTTTTCTCGCCATCAACGTTCATAGTAGGGGGTAGTCTTGAACGCTCGGCGAAAAATTGATGGTACGCGATTTTTCACAGCGAATATCTTCGAAGAGTAATATGACCTCGTTTCCACACCACTCATGAGGTAGAGGATTCGGTGCGTTTTTTCAAAGTGGTAGACCTACTCCACTATCGTCATTGTCGGTTTCAGCCGTCGATAGGCTTTTCTTCGGTAGGTGAATTTAAGCAGCCTTGTCCGTGACAGTTGGAGCACATGGTTGAGCAGTGGAAATCCTATTTTTACACACCCGCATCGTTTCCCGCAACCCCTCCTATGTCATCGGGCACCAACTCAGAGAGGCTAAAAAAGTCGAAAAATTTACAAATTTTTTCATTAGGACTTATACCAGCATACCCCACTTTAATCTCATATCAATAATATTTACTTGTGGCTAGCATTTACCACTTAGTTATAATGTGTAAGGCTTTCAGCCAAAATACTGCATTAGTATTTACTAACATTAATATTTTACAAAGCATATCAGGTGCAAACATCATAATTAATCATATTAAGCTATCAGCAATAACCTCGGATGTGCACCATGAGGCATAAAGCTCCCTCTGAGCAAGCTACCCTAGATGTATACAGTTCCGATGTCGACAGACAAATGGAGAGGCACGCGCCAATATTTTTGATTTTGATGACGGTCTCGGATGATTAGGGGTCGAGCTATGAGTTCTTTGCCCCAATCATCGCTGTAGAGCTGGAACGGTCTCGTAAGGGGTGGGCCTGCTTTTTGACTACTCCACCTGCAAAAGCAGACGACGGTGTAGGCGAAGTTAGCAGACCTCCCCTGGTCCTGGCTGTTGGACCCTGCCAGCTGGGTCGTTTCCTCTGACGCTCTTCTGTCTTGAGTTTCTTTCTTCTCTGGCATGTCGACTCCCGGGAGCATCTTTCGTCTGTCGTGAGAGGGAACGGCTGTTGCCGCACCCTTTCGGAGTGTGGAAGTGTTTGGGGGTGTGTGACTAGTCGGAGCCCAGGGTGCCGATGGGCATCATGTGCTCCGATTTCGTCGAAAGGAAGTTTTGGGCTGAGTAGCTCAAGGATTGCGTTCGGCCAATGACGCTTGTTTTAGTGTCGGGGGCCTGCACGGGCTAGGGTAAGGGTACCTAGCTGGTTATCTGCTGGATACCCCCGGGATCGGGTGATTTGGGTGTTTTGGTCATTGTCTCCTTGCGGCGTCGCTTGAAGATAGGGCTGAAAGGAAGGTTAATTATACTTACCCATTATCCAGGATGTGGATCTTCGGCCTCTTGTACCTAGGAGCGTCGTTGGGGTCGTAGTCAGTCGCCTGTCTTACCAGCGGATTCCCATGCTCTGCTGCACGGGCGTATATTTTCTTCGCTCTGTCCTGGATGACTTCAGTTACCGGGGTGTATTTCAGGTCTCTGAAGATCTCGGCATTTCTGACAAACCATGGTGCATCCACGGTGCACCTGAGTGCAACGTTTTCCACGGCCGTTTCGGAGATATTCGCTGTGGAAAATCGCGTACCACCGATTTCTCGCCGAGCGCTCCAAACTGCCTTCTACTATGAACGTCGATAGCGGGAGTACGCAAATCGACCATAGAACTTTTTTGTATAGAATTTAATGAGGAATATTTTTGCTCTTATACCTGTTTTTCGTGGGAATGGCGGATTCGAAGAAAAATGAGAATAATTGTAATCAAGTCCTGTTTAGGGGCGGTTTTTCGCCCCAAAAGTGTGTTTCCATCAACGGGTAAGGTGGGAACTTTTCGGATCCTTACTTCTACCCCTACGAACTATGCATGGCCCAAATATAATTTGTATATGATTTTTTTCTTCTGTTCTCTATTTATTCGTCTAATTTGCGTGGACTATATGGTTGAATATGTCAAATAGGTATTTATTTCATTTTATTCATTTCATTTTTACAATAATAGATAACCCGACCAGTTACATATGTAAATATGTACACGACTCGAGGTGCCTATGGTAAGCTGGAGAAATGATCCCTTATTTGTTATAATTGTAGCAGTTATAACACAGTCTTCAAGCTATCAGTGTATTTTTTCTTTTTTAAACCTAGGTTTGGTTTCTTTTTTAAACCTAGGTTTATTTTATAAATTAAAAAGAAAAACATTTTCAATAAGAGCGCTTGGTTCCTGCTTTCAAGTATGTAGGAAAATCGAAACAAAACCCTACTGTAAATAATGACAATTGATAAAATTAACTTAAGGTGTCGTGTGGTCCACGATGATCGAGATATCAGCGGGGGGTAGGGCATTTCGGAAGGTAGGAGGGCTGGTTGGGATTGTGTGTTCTGTCTGTGTTGTGGGCTGTACGTTTGTCAGTTAGGTCACCGTCTTTTCCAAAATATAGCGAGTCTCTGATGTAAGAGTTTGTCTGGGGTCGTTGTTTCGTACGTCGGTCAAGTTACTAGTCATTGCCGATAGTTGAATTTTAGTGGCGAGAAATTTTTGTGCTGTATCCGTGGCTCTATGTAATTCAACTATTGGCGTGTAGCGGCCCGCGTTAGTTAGAAGCCGTAATAATTGATTTTGCGTCACCTGCAGACGCCGATACTGCGTGTCAGAGATGGCGTTCCACGCCACGCAGGCGTACAACAGGGGACGGAAAATTGTCTTATATAGAGTCAGTTTGTTATCTATTGTAAGTTTGCTTCATTTATTAATTAGAGGGTATTATCAGGTCACCGCGGCAGGTGACGTGATATCATCAGGCATACTATATAGCAAATGGAGGCCAATAATACTTGACTCGTAATACGTCTGGTAAGGCGTAGTGAATAATAGGACTTGGAGTTCGTTCAGTTCTGAGAAACGCACTTTAAATAATTGCAGTACGATATATTATTTTTCTGTGAGTAATCATATACGTTAGTAACATTTGCTTTAAAATTATCATAAACTATAGTCTTTATAAAACATGACAGTTTACCCGCTCCTGGAGATCACTCTGTATGACGTATATAGTCCAGTTTCAAGACGGACTGTGCCACTTTACATATGTTTCAATTTTCAGTTTTCTTTACGTCTAATAAACGATATCATGTTTGCAAGGAATGAGGTTGTTTTTTTTTTCTAAAACCGGAGATATCAGTCGCAGAAAAAAAAGTGTCATTTTGTTAGTCATCGAATTCTGAACAACATTCTAAGCGTCCATCTGCTCGTCCATCTGTCTATCTATTAGACGATTTGTTGATCTACCAGAGAGCCCATCTGGTCGCCCGTTCACCATAATATTTCTTGTAGCAAGATAACTTAGGGAAAAGTCCAATTGTACAGAAATTTGGAGAATAACTTAATATCAGCTGGAAGAAGAACTCTGTTGTTTTTGAAAAAATTGATTAGTAAATATTTTCATTTTAAGAAAAATATATGCTGCACAGTGTACTGACGAGCGAAGTTGGCATTATAAGAAGATGCATAACAAAATGCATTTTAAAACACTGCGAAAAGTACACAATAGATCGTATTATTAATTATTTAGAAAATCAAATAATCCGTCAAAGATACCTAATATAGTTTATCTTTCGTAAATTCATTTTCCAATCTTTATAAATCATTAGCACTCTAGATTTTTCACAGTGTTTGTCGGTAAGAAAATCTAATCCACTCATGTAATACCTTAGATAATGTTATGTTAGATTTTGAATATTATTTTTTATGTTCACTTATAAGCGAAAACATTAAATCTTTGTATCACGCTCTAGCCATTACTTCCAATAGTTCTGCTATTACAAACTATACCGCTATTTAATTACTGTGAAGAATATCCTAAATTATATCGAGAAAATTAGGGGTAGGAAAAGCCTTTGCATACTGATGTTAAAATTACCATGTTGTACCAGAGTACGAATCTATTTGTCTGCGAGCTTTCTATTACGTCATGAAGTCAACTATAACACTGGAAACTTGTTGCTCTGAATAGGACAGCTTTTAAATGTTGATTAAAACACTTTCTAGATTTTAATAACATATTTCACTTGAACCAGAAGTTTCCTTAATGTGCTTTGTTCTATTGTTATTGACCATATATGATTAACTCAGCAAATAATAGCAAAGATAGATGGTCTTAAATATACATAATAAGGAGGTGCTGGTTATTTTGTTAAATAGCTTGTACAATTGTAACAATGAAGTAAAATTAAGGGTCTAAATTGCCTAAAAAGGACTTGTCTCATTGTTACGTTTCTTGCTGAATCTTGTTGTGGAACGTTACAGGGAGTTCTGCAAAAAGTTTCGAATTAAATTATAGTATCAAAAAGTTTTTGTTTAAATAAACAAATAGTCAAAATTGCGTTAATTGTCAATTTCTCTTAAATATATCTGGCCGCATAGCTCATATAACACTGAAAAAAAAATGATCACAAAGAAATTACAATTAAAACTAGGGTTTTAGAACTTTTTTTAGTGAATTTGATAATACATTGGGTTGATTCTACGGTTGGTTCCTTGTGAAACATTCTTCAATAATTTCAATATACAGGAAAATTATGCTTTTTAATGTTTCAAAAAGTTTTATTAAAACTCTACACGTATTTCGGCTTATTAGGCCTTTATCAAGAGTACAAGATAATACTAAATTTAAAATGTGTTCCTCACTTATTTATACCTAATGGAAGGTATAAATTATTCAAAGCTTTTAATCTATTTATTACATGCAACTAGTTATATGATTCCTATCCTATGTAAATATACTACAAATAAGTTCTTAATGTTAAATTATTTTTTCTAGAATATTATGACCCATAAATAATGTTTGATCATTAGTTACATTTTTATGCTTTTTGACAGCTTTCATGATCTCAAATTGTTCTAGTAAATCTAACTTCTTTCCTTTATTTTCTATATGGAGTAATTCGACTTCATTAAAATTAACAAAATGATTATTTTCTATGCAGTGTGTATGTCCGGTATGTCAACCGGTATGTCAAAATTTAAGTCATCGGTAGATTAAAAAATTCTGCTTAAGAGTGAAAAACAAAGCACGCAACAAATTATAAATTGAAAATTACTATAAAATATTTTTTATGGTATCAAATAAAGCAGACAAGTGCTAGTACAGTGTCTCTACCTACATCCAAGAACTTGAAGACCTCTTTTTAAGTGGTTTATGGCGATATAAATATTTCAAATTAATTCATGGATATTGCCTTGGTTTTGCATGAAACATCGTTATGAGTGGCTTTCTGCCTTTCTGATGAGCTCAGAACAAGGCGAAAAACGTTTCAGAGGCTAAGCAATTCCAAGAAACCGAGTGAGAGATTTTATGAAAATGTAATCCATTAGAATGAAAATTTTTTTAAGATAAGGTAGGTAAATATATTTCATTTTAGGCCTTTGTTCTCACTTTTAACTGAATCATCCTACCGTAGTGGATCATGTAGATACTAGTTTAATCTGCTTAGCCGTAGGGGACTATGTTGGATGCTAGTGTTATAATGAGAATGTCAAATAAGAAATTGGACAAATTTATTTCAGGATTTTGATTCGCTCACATAACCAGGTCAGGTTATCGAAAGAATGCAAAGATTTCATTAATATTTCTTACATATAGTTTTTCTCTTAGTTATCATAGATAATGTTTTTTCCCCTGTTTGCAAACGCGTTTTTTTAACGCACGAGAATAGAACGTGGCGCACGTAAGGCGCGCGAGGCGTGCGCGGCCTCGGATGCGCTGCACTAAATTTGTTCTAACTTTTGAACCAATTAATAAAATTGTGCTCAACAAGGTTTAAATGAAAGAAGAAACATGTGACTATTGGATTATTATATTTTCAAATATAAAAATGAATGTATATAGAAATAGTATATATATGAAATTGAAACATAAAGAGATTTCCGATGAAATCGGCAAAAGCTCTACCATTTCAACAATTTCTAAAACAAAAATCTGGAACTTTCGTATATTACTTTGAAGCAACATGTAAAAAGATACAATGAGTGAAAAAAATCTCAAAAATTTGTTTTTGAGGATGTACATTTCCAAAATTTCAAAATCTTGAGAAAGTGATAAAATTTTATATGTATATGTAACTGACTTTAACCACCTATTACTCTGGTTTAAACTACATTACTATATTTTTCTAGGTGCAACTATTAAAACTTGAAATGTGTACTTTAAGGTGCTTCAAGGGGATTTATTTAAAAAATTAAATTAACCCTTTTTATTTTACGAAAATTAAAGGAAACTTTTTCTTTGCTCCAAAATTCGTGAAGCTAGGGGTAAAACAAACGTTAATAACTTTTATTTAAAAAAACATTTAGCATACCTATCTATTGGATCTTTTTATACATTACTTCATATATGGCCTACCAAAACTACACAAAGAAAATATCCCATTAAGACCAATAATTAATAATATAGACAGTCCCACATACAACCTTTCACAATTTTTATCTAATATAATAAGTAATGTTTTGGGAAAAACAGAATATTATGTAAAAGACTCCTGTCAATTTTGCGATTTTATAAAAAAACAGATAGTGCCTAAAGACCATTGTATAATTTCACTTGATGTCACTTCACTATATACTAACTTACCGACAGAACTTGCAATAAAATGTGTAAAAAACAAATGGTCCGAAATTAATAAAGATCCATCCATTACTGAAAACGAATTTATTAGTGCCATTACATTATGTCTAAATTCTACATATTTTACATATAATAACCAATTTTACTCTCAAATTTTCGGAACTGCTATGGGTTCACCCATATCGGCCACCATTGCAAACTTAGTTATGGAAGAATTAGAATGTCAGATATTAAAATCATTAAATTATAAACCTATATTTTACAAAAGATATGTAGATGACTGTATTATCTGTTTACCAAAAAATAAAATAGAATATACTGTTAACAATTTCAATAGTTTTCATCCACGACTGCAATTCACCACCGAAATTGAAAAAGAAAAAAGCATAAACTTTTTAGATATAACCATTAAATATAATAAATCCGGAATTATTGATACTAACTGGTACACGAAAGAAATTTGGTTGCAGAGATACTTAAATTATAATTCACACACACCTACCAATTACAAAAAAGCGTTGTTAATAGTTTAACAGATCGAGCCATTCAACTTTCACATCCAAAATATAGACAAAACAAGTTGAACAAAATTTAAAACAGTCCTCGAAACAAACTCCTATCCTAAACATTTTCATGAACCAATAATTAAAAAAATAATACATAAGATCTATAATAAGACATAACAACGCAATAAACAGCCGCACTGATATAGAGAATTTAAGTGAAACATACTTTGACTTGTTAAATTAACTAAAAAGGGGATATTATTAAACAACATATATTTTTACATCTTTCCATCAAGTCCACAAGATAATGTCTTAAAATATCATATTTCACACCACCAGCCATTAGAGAAAACTTCATATCTATAACATCCATAAATTAAATAAACTGTACCAATAGTGACATAACACAGACCAGAAACCAGGCAATACTTTTGTTCAGCATTTAGTTGCATTCAAACCTCCAACAGAAATAAACGTTAAATGTTAATATAGTGTAAACAAAAAATTTCTTAAATTGTAAGTAATGAAATTAAAATTGTAAAATGACATAACATAATCGTACGTTAATATAAATATTGTAGTTTTTCCTCTGACGATGGTTAATAAAACCGAAACGTAAGAAAATATAAGAATTTTAATTTAAAGATGACCGAAAAATCCCAGGATACATCAAGCTAATTACTTCAAGAGCAATATGTGAAAGTTTCCGATTTTATCTTAAAAATTGTAGAAATGGTAGAGCTTTTACCGATTTCATCGGAAATTATTTTATATTCCGACTTCATGTATGTACTATTCCTACATATAATCATTTTATATTTGAAAATATGATAATCTAATAGCCATATGTTTCTCGTTTTATTTAAGCTTTGTTGAGCTCAAATTCAAAAGTTACAACAAATATAGTGTAGCGCGTCCGAAACCGCGCACGCTTCGCGTGCTGTACTCATGTTCCATTCTCGTACGTTTAACAAAACAATCTGCAGCCTACATTTTTGATACTACAAAAAAATTTCATATACGTTTTTCATGTGAAATTTCCCCATCTATAGCCTAGTGCTATTAACATTTTGATTTTTTTTTGCCAAAAACCGAATAAAGGCCAATATTTCCGATTTTTTTGGGGGTCGCCGGCACCTTAAAGCTGTACACTTTTTTATCGTATTCTACACCAAAAAAATACTTTTTCTGAAAAATTCAGCCATATGATATTTAGAGATCTGATTTTATGAATTTCTGTGTCTGACAACTGGACTAAAATTAATTGGGATAAACTGAAGCGACTAAAAATTTGACTAACGTGTGAAGCGGCATTCGCATTTGGTATAAATTGCTTTCAACTTATTTTCTCTTGATGTATAAGGCTTGCCTTGATCTCCAAGATAATGGATCTTGTAAATCTTATACAATATCTTCCTAAACTCTAAATCAAATTGAATGGCATGCTTATTTCTATTATTCAAGCTTACTCTACTTAATTTGATAAGCTCTTTGAACTAAAAGGAAGTGGTCAGAGTACAGTTTGAGAAATAAATTTAGTTTAAGATTAAAATTCCAAATTAAATTAATCAAAGTAGTTACTTGCAAGTGTACAGAAAGTATTTGGTAAAATTCCATACCTCTACCTGTATTTACTTGATGATGAGAAAATCTGCTGCGCTTGAGTGAGTGCGGTTTATACCTGTATTTACAGTTTGAATTCAAATATTGATGCACGATGAAAATTACCGGACATTTGTATATTATATTGACTATTAAGTATATTTGTTAAAATCATATGATTACACAGCCCCACAGAAACAAAGGTCAGACAAGCGAACCAGAACCAGATGTATTTTCGGTCGCAGAATCCGAATCTGAGGTAAAAAAGATCGTACACTGCTAAAATCATTAGCTAGAGCCAAAAAACACCCCTGGAATGAGGTAAAAAGATGATTAAGCTATGAGAATAGTTGTTACATCTTAACCAATGGAGTTATACAAATTAAGGTTAGTCAGCGGCGTACTTAGATATGAACCATGTCTCTAGGGAGGGGTGAAAACTACCTCCTATGTATAAGAAAATCGGCAAAGATATTTACACAGAACTTCCCTCTTTATTCATACAGGACGGTCACTTAAAAGAAATATTAATTAAGAGATGACATATTAGAATTATAATCGCCATGTAGTTAGCCTTATTATTACAGAGAAAACCTGATAACTTTTTCCATCATCTTCTAAAAAAAATTTTTTTAAAGAATGTCATGACACGTGGAAATTTTAAATTTGAGTAAAGAAATCCATTTTATACAAAATTTTCAAAAAAAAAATTTTCCTTGTAATAGATTTAGAATGTCACGAAACGTGGAAATTTTAAATTTAGGAAAAAAGAAATTTTTTCAATCACCCATTTTACAAAAATTTTTTTTCTTCAAGATTTTCAAATTTTTTTCTTTTAAATAGGTTTAGAATGTCATGAAATGTGGAAATTTTAGTTAATGCACCAACAGACCGAGCCAGCCAGCCAGCCAGACAGACAGACGGATGGACGGACGGACGGACGGACGGACGGACGGAAGGACGGACAGACAGACAGACAGACAGACAGACAGATGGACTGACGAAATTGAAAAATCTATATTTTCGCATTTACACGATCTGAAACGTGAAAATCCGACAAAATATCGGAGGGTCATTTTTTCTCGGATACAATACCCTTCGGTACGCGAGGGAAGTAGAAATCGATCCAAAACGGCAATGACTGCTGAAAAAGTTCGACATGTCTAAGATTTGTTAAAGTGATAAGAAACTGCATCTGATATGATGTAATCTCCATAAAATGTCCCTACACGGTTGAAAATATCCACCTCTAAGTTTAAAGCACACGAGAAAGACAAGAAAAAACGTAATATTAAACAGGATTTCTATTTTCATGGATGCTATGATTGACTGAAGAAGATGTACTGTTGCATATAAGAAACAGTATAGTCTAGTGTAGTAGTCATTGCCACATTATTTTCGTTGCATCTTGAATGATGGTAGTTTACATCGTTTCTGGAGGTGTTTCTTAATAACAATGATAGGACATGAATTTCAAACTCTAAGTATACAACACGATTTTTGCCAATCATGGCATCCATAAAAATGCAAATCCGGTTAGTTTCTGCCTGTTTTTGAAAGAGCTATACGATCCACTCTCGATTGCGACACCTCTGTATTTCGATTTTAAATGAAAACTGGTAACTTGACCTCCTGTGATATATGCAACCAATATTACATTTGCATATATCAGCCGTTGCACATACAACAGTCTCACTCGACCGCGACACCGCTGTCTTTTGACCTTGAACGAAAACTGGTAACTGGACCCCCATATATGAACATAAACATTTCCAATGTTAAAATGTTTTTGAAATATGCTTAGAATGTCATGAAACGTGGAAATTTTAAATTTGAGTAAAGAAATCCATTTTGTACAAAATTTTCGAAATTTGAATTTTTTTTTATTTTAAATTTTCATTTTTTTTTTTTTTGAAGTAGGTTTAGAATGTCACCAAACGTGGACATTTTAAATTCAGGAAATTTCTTTTTCCATCACCCATTTTATAAAAAAAATTCAAAATTTTGGTAGTTTACATCCTTTCTGGGGGTGTTACTTAATAACAATGATAGGACATGGGTTTTAAATTTTGATTGTACAATGTACAACACGGTTTTTGCCAATCATAGCATCCATGAAAATGTAAATCCGATTAGTTTCTCTCTGTTTTCCCACCATCCTACGGATATAGGGGTGGCATCTCGCAACCCGGTGGAGGAGGTTTTCAAGCACGACGTCGAACATAGTCTAGTTTCTTCTCATTTCCACACAACGCAGGTGTTTCGAATTTTTATAGAAGTCACTGTAACTTTTTATAGTCAAACCTTACAGAGGGGGAGAGTTTTCACACCCTCTGAGGGTTGACATTGTAGAACGTTGAGGCTATGTAAATTCATAGTTCTGTTTCAGAGTACTACATAATTTCAGCCAATCGTAGCGTCCATGAAAATAGATATTCTGTTGAATATTATGTTTTTTCTTGGTTTTCTCGTGTTCTTTAAACTTAGGGGTGGTTGTTTTCAACCCTATAGGGGTAGTTTATGAAGATTACGTCGGACCCGATGTAATTTCTTAGACTTTTCGAGTTGTTTCAGCAGTCATTGCTGTTTTGGTTCAATTATTTATATTATGGAGGTTAGTGTTCGCCCCTGTTTCATATCTATCGTATATACGCTGTGTAACCTTAATTTCTATAATACATTTGATTAAGATGTAACAACTATTCTTGTAGTTTAATCCAGTTTTTACCCCATTCCAGGACTCTAGTTAATGATTTTGGGGATGCACGACTTCTTTTGACCACGTATTCGGATTCAGCGATCGAAAATATATAGGGATACATGGGTCTGGTTCGCTGGTCTGTACTTTTTTTTTGTGGGACTGTGTTATCATTTATAAGTATGGGCAAACAGACATGAAGGGCACAGGTATATTAAATTCACAAAACCTTAAATTTAATACTTTACACTATTATAAATAATATTATAAAACGCTGACTGATTTGGGCATTATATTATTTATTGTTACATTAGTGGATTTGTGTTACTATAACACTCAAGCTTCAAGGCCTGAGTATGTATTGCACTCTTCGCAAATGCAAAACGAAGAGTATATTGCATTCGATCGGCAGATTTCTTAAACCGGTAATATGGCTCGTAGAGCAAAAAATTCATATCACTGAGTTGGTGATCGAATTCTGAACAACTTTTAAAATATCCGTCCGTTGGTCACGTGTCATCGTCATCTTGTCAGCACGATAACTTATGAACGAAAAGTCCGATCGTATTGAAACTTAGACAGTAAGTTAGCGATAGCTACAGAAACAAACGTATTTTTTTTAACAAAATTGATCAATAAATAAAAAAGTAATTAATTTATTAAATTTGAAAATTTTTTTTGTTATGTTGTAATTAAACAAAAAATGTGTAAAACTAATATTATTTACAAAATATAAACTGCGAAGAGTATTCTAATAAGAATGTGCAACAACTATATATCTAGTGTGTATGATTATTCAATTTATGGCGAAGGAGCCGGTCACAACTTATCAACAAAAAAAATGTTTAGTAACCTTTAACGATGAGGAACCACTAAAATTATATATTTGTATTTCCCACAAAATTACGTGTCAATCGACATGCTAGGTACTTGTGCTGAACTAAAAATTATACAGAATGCGCGAGATAGACCTAGACAATAAGTATGGTTATTAATACTTCTGGGTTCATAATTTTTGAATGGTCACAGACCCCTCAAATCTACTTATATAAATAACATTTCGTATAAAATTTTGCATCCATTAGTATATCATCTGAGGTCCTGACGAAAAAATTGTACAGAAATCATGAGATAGACAAGAAGACAAAAACTGTGGGTAACGGTAACCATGGTTAATTATTAGTTCATAACCTTTAAATAGTGAAAGTTGTGCATCAACCATCATAGACTTTGTAGTACTAAGCACCACTAAATGATGCAGAATGTGCTGAATTGACAATAAATATGTTTAATCCCAAAGAGATAGCATTTGGTAGATAACAATTGCAAAATTTGCAAAAACAAATTTCTCATCAGCTTATAACAACCGAAATGGTAATGACTTGTTGATATTTTAGATTAGAATAGCCTATGAATGTTAATCGATTGCATATAATGATGATGAGAGGTCTCAGGTAAATTAAGAGATATCGGTAGTAAGAAGTGTATTGAGCCTGATGAAGTAGTAATTTATTATTTGATAAGTTGTGCGCTTTCTTTTCGTAGGCCATTATGGATTCCGTTTGGTAAACTGTATTTACTAAACAGAATTTGTCCTCATATTTGGAACACATTTATGTGGTTCCTATACATAGGAAGCAGGTGATGTAGACTAAATTGTAGATTAATTAATAAAAGAAATCTTTGAATATTTAGAAATTTAATTAGAAGCTTTATCTCGTAACTCGAAGTGAATTTTGTCAATTGACTAGGCAAAAAGTGCCTATTCTTTTACAGAAACTCTCATGTTCAGATAATATAGTAGTACTTGGCCCTTATACCAAAAGGATAAGACTGACGGGCTGCCGGTGCTGCTTTGTCAGTACTACCTGTCTCCCTCTCGATACAGCCCTCACATGGCATTAATATCTTTAAACAACAGTGGTCAGTTGATACAATTTATTTGCATATGAGTTGTTCACAATGTTCGCGTTAGGGTAAATAGACCTGTATATACATTAGTAGAGGAAACTGCCCATCAACTGCCCTCAGCATTCATTTTATTACACATATATCAATTAACTAATAGCGTTGACATAATATATTCAAGATTATATTTCAATTCAAAATTAGTCCACCATATAGATGTATATGCAAAAATACATTGATGAGTCTTGTCTTTCTTAAAAGAAGTACAGATTATTATTCCAATACATACCGGGTGTCCAAAAAGTCTGGAAACGGTCAAATATCTCTAGATATGCATATTGGATCCAAAAACAAAAAACACGTCCTTAATAATTGTAATAGCGCTATCCAATGATACCAAATGCGACCTCCCACCTCCACCCCTTAGGGTGGGATGGGGGCAACTTTAAAGTCTTAAATGAGTACTCCTATCTTTTATTGCAGAATCAGATATTCTGACTAAGGGTAGGCTAAATTTATTCGAAACATTTTTTCTGAAATTGTCATTTTTTTAGGTATTCGGAGAGGAAACTATGCAATTTTTTAAATCAAAAACGGAAAAGTTGAAACAAAAATTTGCTAGAGTCTAAAAGAGTTTGGAATCATCTCGGGAATATTTTTAAGTTTTTTCGGAATTGTCCAATGCCCTTCTTGATGCACTTGAAAACTCCACATGCTCTTTTCTACAAGGGGCATTGGTCAATTCCGAAAAAAAAAATGAGAGTAATCCCGGGATGATTCCAAGCTCTTTTTGCCTCTTGCAATTTTTGTCCAAACTACTTCTTTTTCGAGTAAAGAAATCTGAAATTTCTTAAATTTAGATTTTTCCTCGCCAGATAACTAAAAAAAAATGACAATTTCAGGAAAAAGGTTTCGAACAAAAGTAGTCTATTCTTAGTCAGAATATCCGATTCGGCAATGAAAATAGGGGTACCCATTTAAGATTTTAAAGTTGCCTCCCGCTACACCCCAAGGAGTGGGGGGTGGGGGTAGCGCTTGGTATCACTAGATAGTGCTCTTATTGTGTATTTCTCGAGATGTTTGATCGTTTCCAGACTTTTTGGACACCCGGTATGTAACTATACATTAAATCTGGCTTCATTATGCGAAGAAAACTGCAGCTGCGTATGATCACCAATCGATATGAACAAAACAGAAAGGATTTAAAAAAGTTTAAGTATTATATTTCTTTTAAAATGCGAATATCTGGCGAACATGTATAATATGACCTTGATATACTGGGTACATGGACGATGTAATGCTAGTCTATAAATTATGTAACAATTGACTGTCCAGATCTATTAGCCCTAATAAATTTTCATGCCCCTCAGAGACAACTCTGAATAGTCCATAAGTTTGGCTTAGCTTACGACAGAATTGTCTATGTGAGTAATCTTCTCAGTAGGAAGTTGTCTAACTGTAATCGAATTATTATTTTTTTTTACCATTACTATCAATATAGAAAGAAAAATTGTGTCTTTGAATGTGATAATTGAAAGGAGAAATCGTTGGCACAGGACAATAAGGAAACTCAACTCTTTCACCACGCTACAATTTAAAATCTAAATACGAACAAATTTAAAATGTAAACTTAAAAATCTTATGACTAGAAATACATATTAAAATGATACAAAACTATAAAAATTTACCCCGGAATAAAGTGGGAATGTGGCTTCTTAGCTGTAATCAATAAAACTAAATAAGTGACCACTAACTGAGCACGATATTTACATATTGTATTATCATTTGCGACTTAGGTATGTATACAATTCTATGTAGTCTTTTTATTGTCTAAATCTAGTATATAAATTACTTCAATCACCATCAAAGCGGATGTAGTGCCAGTAGCAGATACCAGAGACACTAGATAAGGGTCCGTAAACCCAACAGGATTAAAACTCAAATGCAGCTGATTGCTTTGTGCTTTCTGACCACGCATAGTCTGGGGGCCAGTCAGTTGCTTATGTAAGTGCTAATTGAAAAGGCCCTCTCTTTAGGCAGCATAATCTTTGTTAATCATTTCTTTACTTACCTATTATCAATGATTTTTATATGCCAATAAGCTTTAGTAAAATATGCTGATCATATGAATTTTGATTTGTTGTGTTCTGTCAGTATATTATAAATAATATATCTCAGTTTCCAGGAATAAAACAGTACCTAGTAAAAGCTCGTAGGAAATAATCCTTATGATAACTTTTGAATTTTTGGTAGGTCCTTAATAGTAGAAAAGTATTTTAAAAAGTTATCAACGCCACTGGGCTGAACGGAAAACAACAACATGAAAAATATAAAACTATCGTAAATATGAATATTAAAGAGCAGAAAATTCTACAAAAAATATCTTTACAAAAAATTACGTACATACAATGGTTCTCGAGTAAATTAAGAATGAAACTTATGGCGCCACGACCCAACGCAGGAACGACTTTTTCCCTGTGTTTGGGTACAAAAGCTTCGATAACGTTTCGATATCATGGTAGTCAAAAATGTTTACATGTTCTGGATATAGTGCAGTAAAAAAAGGCCAAAAAAATTAGGAGATAGGTATAGTCTGGATACAGCAAGATTATGATTTTATCCTGTTTGGGGTATCACTGGTAGTACATTACTAAGTTCTGGACCTCGAAAACCTTGTGCTACTTTTTTTATAAACAATTACATTTTTTTTACTGCATTTTTCGAGCTTAAAATGTGAATAACTCCGGCTCTATAAGTCGGATCGGGCCAAATGAAAAACCAGTCTTTTTGTAATAAAATTGCCAATAAATTGTCGTTAGTTTCAATTCTCTGAAATACGTACATAACCTACAAAACAGAAAAAACGAGAAAAAAACAGTATTTTTTTCATTTTGGTGCCCAAGACCGTCAACTAGACCAATTTGCATCAAACTTTCAGAAAATATACTTTTTAATGTAATAAAAAGACTCTGAAAAGTTGTCGTCAAAATAATGAACCCATTGGCCAAAATTGCATTTGTTATCTAAAATTTGAAATGCCCGCCATTTTATGCCATTAAGTTCAAAATGAATTTTTTTTTTATAAAATGTTGATCTCTGTTGATCTAATGCAATTAAAAAGAATTTTTTTTAATGTAATTTTGGTTACTTTTTTTACATTTGTTTATAACTCAAATAACAACAATTGCATTTTTTCGGCCATTTTGAAAAACAAATTAAAGTTTTTTATCACATCTAGTAGAAAATTTTGGGTCCTTTAATTTAAAAAAAAGAAAGTTCATTTTTGTTAACGTGAACTCGAGATATTTAACTTTTTGTATTTTGGTCAATTGTTAATTAACAAATGCATATTTTGTGCTAAAATTTGGACTGTATCATTTTGAAACCTATTCATTTCATATGATAAATTCAAAAAAAAATTAAGTTTTATAGAAACTTATTTCCAAGCATTATAATATAAGTATTGTTAATTGAACTAAAAAGTGATTTTTCAAATTTTTTCATAAAGTTTAGTTGCAAAATGCAATAACTTCCTTGTTTCTTATAATTCGGAGGACTTTTTTTTAAATACGTTAGTTTTTTACTCGCAGTGCGATATCAACTTAGCTTTTTGTTAATAATAATAATAATAATAAATATTTTAAATGTTGAAATTTATATACAACCAACGTTTGCTAATGTACAAACCTATTTTACCTGCGGAGCGAATAGTTGCTTATAAATGAGGAGAAATGTTTACATTTTCTTTCTCTTTCTTATTCCCCACCAGTTCCATTCCTTACAGCTTAGATCGGTTGCCGTGAAGTATTGTCTGTTTACATTTTTATATTTGAGAAGCTGTAAATTAATTTAATACATGTATGATACTAAGGGGGCACGTTTAGGGTTAAACCGCTTGGACATGTTAACAAGTACGACATTGATATTTCACTTAATACAAAATATAATAACAAAGTCTAATTGTCCACACGAATGATGCAAGTAAATAATACAGTCTTAATATCACCGAATAAATTTAGTAAAATAAAGGAACTAACGATCCGCTACCCGCTAGCCCGCAATAATCAAATCTTAACTCTTTCACAGGTAATCATAGAATGCTTTTCTGCCCTGGGCTAGCTGATTTCGTTTCGTTTGCCCTAAACGTGTTCCTATGCCCATATAAGGAAATACATAGAATCTTAAACTATTATTGGTTGGGATAAGTCAACCTGAATGTTTACATTAACAAATATAATAAACAGTCATAAGTACTAGTGAAGGGTTCCTAAGAATCATAGGCGTGGAGAAATTATTTTCGGTGCCGCCGACATATAAATTAAAAATGTCTTCAAGTGAAAGTGAGATTATTAGGTGTTTAAAATATCATGAAAGTTTTGTATGGGTGTAATCTAATAAAACCTATGGATTTAGGTGATTTAAGATTTCATTATTTCCAAAAACTTACATTGAAAACCTTCCACCGATCGAGGAAGCTACAAATGAACATTTGTTGAGAATGTATCTTCAAATACACAAATGGCTGGAACATGAAGAAATAGATCCACGATTGTTTGGTTGGGAGGATACAATTAATGGTTTAATGCCTATTACAATGAGAAAACAGCCAATACCACAAGAAATTCTTGAAATTCTTGAAATTCTCGCTTGTGAATGTAAAGCCGGCTGTAAGGAATTGTACAGAATGCACTGTAGTCAGTGAAGAAGAAAATCGTGAAGTTGAAGAAGACAATATAGATGAATCAGACATACATTCAAGCGGTACCGATATATCAGAATCGGAACCCCAAAGCGACTGCGAACGCTTGCAAGTTAATGTACCCGATCTTCGTGTTCAAATTCGTGATGAAGAAGAAAATGGTGAAAAAAATTTATTTGAAACAGATTCAGAGAGTGAAACTGAATTGTACACATTACCAAGCAAGAGATATAAAATACATTAATTACGATTTTGTAAATTTATAAGAATAAAAATGTTTATTTTTAAATAAAATGTTTTTACCATATTATTAATCCTCGCCTTTAAAACTTTTTCTAACAAGTATTTATATTACAATATTTACTATTTCCGTTTTTAAATAAAACTTAAAACATTATATTTAGAAGACAATATATATTTAATCTAAGTATTCATACTTATATAGAAAGATTTTTAAAAAAATTATACAGATTTATACGTTAGCAATCATTGGTACATGTTTACATATGAATTTGGAAATAAAAAATACTCATTTGCATTATTAACAGAAAACTAAGTTGATGATCGCACTGTGAGGGAAAATATAACGTATTTAAAAAAATAAAGTCAGCCGAATTTTGAGAAACAAGGAAGTTATTGCATTTTGCAATTGAGCTTTATGAAAAAATCAAGAAAATCACTTTTTAGCTCAATTAACAATACTTACATTATAATGTTTGTAAATAAATTTCTATAAAACTTATTTTTTTTTTTGAATTTATCATATGAAATGAACACGTTTCAAAATGATACAGTCCAAATTTTAGTTCAAAATATGCATTTGATAATTAACAATTTGCCAAAATGCAAAAAGTTAAATATCTCGAGTTCACGTTAACAAAAATGAACTTTCTTTTTTTTAAATTAAAGGACCCAAAATTCTATACCAGATCTGATAAAAAACTTTAATTTGTTTTTCAAAATGGCCGAAAAAATGTAATTGTTGTTATTTGAGTTATAAACAAATGTAAAAAAAGTTGCCAAAATTACATTTAAAAAAATTATTTTTAACTGCATTCGAAAGCTGATGTCGTGATCTACATTTTGAAATAAAAAAAATTCATTTTGGACTTAATGGCATAAAATGGCGGGCATTTCAAATTTTGGGTTCAATATTTTGACACCAACTTTTCAGCGTCGTTTTATTACATCAAAAAGTATATTTTCTGAAAGTTTGATGCAAATTGGTCGAGTTGCCGGTCTTGGGCACTAAAATGAAAAAAATACTGTTTTTTTCCCGTTTTTTTCAGTTTTGTAGGTTATGTACGTATTACAGAGAATTGAAACTAACGACAATTTATTGGAAATTTTATTACGAAGAGACCGGTTTTTAGTTTGCCCCGATCCGGCTTATAGAACCGGAGTTATTCACATTTTAAGCTCGAAAAACGCAGTAAAAAAAAATCAATTGTTTATAAAAAAAAGTAGCACAAGGTTTTCGAGGTCCAAAACTTAGTAATATACTCCCAGTGATACCCCAAACAGGATAAAATCATAATCTTGCTGTATCCAGACTGTGCAAATTAAAATGCTTTTTTTACTGCACTAATATAAAACTATTGAACTTTATTTTTTTTGTAATTTTCGTTTACTTTATAATTTATGAAATTTTTATTTCAAGTTACTCCCAAATGATCAAAAATTAACTTTGGCGCATGAATAAAAACACAAATTAAAGCTAAGGGCATCTATTTTTTAGAAGACATATCAATTTTTTCATTATGATTCAGATTCAACAGGAATATTGTCTAAATGTTATTTGTGGCATTATCTTAATTGTTTCTAATTCTTAGGGACTTCCTGTCACATGTATTTTTTCTTTTTAACCGGTGCTCGGGGAATCTACAAAATATTACAATTAACCAGTATGTTACTGGGAAATATCCTCTACGCCTCTGACTTTTACGTCAAAGGATTAGTTAGAGGTTACTTTTTTTAACAAATAAGTAGTACAAATAAGTATGAAATTGAAATTAAATATTTCGCCGACGTTTCGGGAATCTGATCCTACACAGCAAAAAGATTTTAAAAATTTTCCGAAACGTCGGCGAAATATTTTATTTCACGTTTTTATACTTGCTTGTGTTATTTGTTAAAAGAAGCAGCCTCTAACTGATCCTTTGACGCAAAAGTCACAGGCGTAGAGGTTACTTCCCTGTAACATACTGCTTAATTATATTGAAACATATTCTTTATAGGATTTTGCAAACAGCAGAAAAAATAACTATCTATAACTAAAAGAAAAACTATGTGTAAAAATATTAATGAAATCTTTGCATTCTTTCAATAACCTCAATTCTGGTTATGCTATCAAATTAAAATCTTAAAATGAATATGTCTAATTTCTTATTTGACAATTCTCATTGTAACACTAGCATCCACACAGTCCCCTACGGCCATACAGATTAAACTAGTATCTACATAACCCCCTACGATCATGAGATTCAGTTAAAAATGAGAACAAGGGCCTAAAATGAATTTATTTTTCTACCTTGTCTTAAAAAATTTTCATTCTAATGGATTACATTTTCATGAAATCTATCATTCTGTTTCGTGGAAATGCTTAGCCGTTGAAACATTTTCCGCCCTTATTCTGTAGCTCATCATAAAGATATAAAGCGACTCATAAAGATGTTTCATGCAAAACCAGGACAATTTCTGTGAACAAGTGTGAAATAATTATATTTGACATTGACTGATAAAAACAACAGATCTTCACCTATCTATTAGCTAACTAGTATTGGAGCCTATATACTCTATGCATGTTTAAAAATGAATTATTATTTGTTTGCCTATAATTGTATTGAAACATATTCTTTATAGGATTTTGCAAACAGCAGAAAAAAATAACTATCTGTAACTAAAAGAAAAATATATAATAATGAAATCTTTGCATAATAATACATTTTCGAACATATTGGTTAATTTAGATATTTTGTAGATTCCCCAAGCACCGGTTAAAAAGAAAAATACATGTGGAAAAAGATATAAAAAAAAATTCGACAGGAATATGCAATAGAGTGCATGTAACTCAGAATCGGAGATTTTTTATAAATGTATTTTCAGTACTAAATACTCACATTTATTCCAACTGGTATCTACGTTGAACGAAATTTAAATATCAGTTATCTCAACTGCATGTAGCGAAATATTTTGTAGTGGTCGAGACATACAATGAGCGATGTGGCGCGGAGCGAGGCGGCCTGAGGCGGTGCTCACAGCGCACCTACCTTTTTTAGTCACTCCCAGCTAACAATTTAAGTATCGGCGATTTCAGTTAAAGGAAATTTGACCAAAACAGGTCGAAATTGTTTAAGTTCACTTGGTGGAAGTCGCTATGGTATCTATCAGGTACAGGTCAACTATTTGTAAAATTAATGCTCTTAATAGGTTATGAAAAATATTTTTGCTACTATTTTTACCTAATAGGTAGTGTACATTAAATCACACTTAATTGAATGGTATGGAATACACGGCCTTAATAACCTAATAGGGTAATTAGGTAGAAAGTGACCAATTCGGAAAAATTTGGTAAATTTAATAAGGGCACGTTTGTCACCTAATAAGTAACATGATTGTTAAATAACTTATTAAGTAAGTAATTTTGGTTAAGTTGTCATTAGACCCTAATGGAAGATATAGGTGAAATGTATTAAAATGACTAAATAGGTAATTGTATTTCTTAAACAAGACTTCTTGGGTACCTAATAAGGATCCTAGAAGTCCTTAAATTTCCACCGAATAGTCGAAATGACTTAATGTCACTTATTAAGTAATATAGGTAGAAAGCAACCATATTTATTTAAAAATGGAATGGCGAAAACTCGCCATGAAAATGTAAACTTTGTTTGCGAAAATATTTTTATTCATATATAATTGTTAAACATGTTAATACTTATTAAATTTTAAATTAAAACAAAATGGATTACGAAAAATATACAAAAATGAAACTTTAAAAATTAAATTGTCACAATTTGTATTAACATATTATATATATTTATAATAATTGATGTTTTTAAGGAGGGGTCTTGTAATATTTCAAGGTACAATATATAATATTGACAGAAAAATTTCTTTCACACTTAATTTTAAGCGAGCCATGCGTAAAAAACGCGCCGCAAACAACACAACTTGTCACATAAAATTATGTATCTTATAATATATTATGAACCGTTTTATCATATTAAGTTATATTTTTGACCAAACAGAATTTTGAAGGCAAATAAAAGGTGTGAAATAGGTAATCGACGACGTTAATTTTCCATATTCTCGACATTGAATAGCGACTTAACCTAATAGGTCAAATATACCTGTTTAACTTATTTTGCACGTCAATATGATGTGTAAAAAACACCATTTAGGTTGTATCGACATCGAATTTATGTCCTATATAACATATCGAAATTGGTGGCGTCACCTGTTCGACGTGAAGTCGACGTCGAATGACACCTAAATTGTTAGCTGGGCTGTATAGTAAATGATTAAATTATTTTAGATTCCGATCATTTTTCAAGGATTATTATTAATGTCTGTGCCGATACATACAGTAGACGCTAATATTAACGTTCGCGAGAAGTTTGATTCTTATTTTACGCGAAAACTGTTGTATAGACGGAATTTCTTATAGGTAATTTCTCTGTCCCTTAATTTTCGTCTCTATGATAACACTGACCGGCAAAGCCCTAATAAGTGATTACGGAGGTTTTGACGTGCTGAACACGATGCCGTTGGCTGTTTTGCGCCATCATGTACCAATTTTGAGAAAACCTAACCTAAAAGTGTTAAAAAGGTCATTGTTGCACATATTCGTGCCCTAGTGACTGGACACTATGACATTGAGTAAAACGAATCAGACCGTCTTATTCAGCTGTCCAAAATCTTCAAAAATCAATAGTAACAAAAGAAAATTAACAATATATGGCGCAAACATTATTTTATTTCTAGGTTTAACAAGAAATACTAGAATCTTTGTTGTGAGTACATACTCAAGTAAATTGGCCTTGTTCGGTAACACTAGGTTTACCGCATATGCTCTATTCCTTTCTGCTCGTTTGTGACTAAACTTATTTAGATTATGTTAGGTTTAAAGCCTTTTCTCTTGTTTATGAATGTTTCATTAGGTCTAGGTACATTTAGTTCCTCTCAAGTGTATGTTTCTACCGTCTTAGCTGCTAAACTTACACAGAGAGTTAATAATTTTCCACGGTTTACATCTTATCCGATTTTCAATTCATTAACACCTATATCTATTATAAGCGGCTCTTTTTCACTTTGAGGTTATGTTTTCTCTATATCGCGACCTGATTAAGTAAAATGGATAACGGTTTTGTGTTCAGCATGTAGAAATCCATCTGAAATAATAATACCTCATATTCCGCTTAGTGATTGAAACCTAAATATTATAAAAATATTATTATATCCGTTTTGAGGTTACATTTTCTCAAATACTGACCTCATAGAGCAAAACGGGTAACAGCATTATCTTCAGCGTGTAAAAATCCTATGGAATTGGCTATTTAGGTACGATTTACTTGTATACATACTTACGATAAAAATTTTAGTATTTCCTGCTAAACTCAGAAAAAAAATAATTCTTTATAGGATTTTGCAAACAGCAGAAAAGATAACTATCTATAAAAGAAAAACTTTGTGTAGAAATATTAATGAAATCTTTGCATTCTTTCGATAACCTGAATTCTGGTTATGCTAGCAAATTAAAATCCTAAAATGAATTTGTCTAATTTCTTATTTGACAATTCTCATTCTAACACTAGCATCCACACAGTCCCCTACGGCCATGCAGATTAAACTAGTATCCACATAACCCCCTACGATTATAAAGATTCAGTTAAAAATGAGAACAAAGACCTAAAATGAATTTATTTATCTACTTTGTCTTAAAAAATTTTTCATTCCAATGGATTACATTTTCATGAAATCTATCATTCTGTTTCCTGGAGATGCTTAGCCTTTGAAACGTTTTTCGCCCTTATTCTGGAGCTCATCAGAAAGACATAAAGCCATTCATAACGATGTTTCATGCAAAACCAAGACAATTTCTATGAATAAGTGTGAAATGATTATATTTGACATTGACTGATAAAAACAACCTCACCTATCTATTAGCTAACTAGTATTGGAGCCTATATACTCTATGCATGTTTAAAAATGAATTATTATTTGTTTGCTTATAATTGTATTGAAACATTCTTTATAGGATTTTGCAAACAGCAGAAAAGATAACTATCTATAAAAGAAAAACTTTTTAAGACAAAGTAGATAAATAAATTCATTTTAGGTCTTTGTTCTCATTTTTAACTGAATCTTTATAATCGTAGGGGGTTATGTGGATACTAGAAGATGGTCTGGTTCGTTTTACTCAATCTCATATCATTGTCCAATTGTCCAATGCAGGCAGAGATGGCCTCCTTATCACTTTTAGGTTAGGTCTTCTCAAAATTGTGAAGTGATAGCGCCAAACGGCACACTGAATTGTGTTCAGTACATCAAGAGCTTTCGGAGTCACCTATTTGGATAAAGAGAAACAAAAAAGTGTTTCTGCAGGTATGTGTAATTTTTGTATTTTTCTTATTTTACTAGTTATTTAAAAAAAATGCTTAAGTTTGATGTCATTTTGTTTTATCTTACGGGTGGTATTGATAACTGTTTAAAACATTCTTCTACTACTAAAAACCTACCAAAAATCAAAGGTTCTCATAAGGATTGTATAAACTTAGCTCAAATTCCATGAGGACTGTACTTAATAAATGCAAACCAATTATTAAGTAACTTAAACTACTTAATTTGATGTTAGAGGCCGAGAAACCGCCTAAATTTTCATACCTGACTATTTCTCTTTATACCGAGATACCGTAAATGTAAAATATAATTGTAAAAAGGCTTAGGGTAACATTAACTGTAATATTAAATTATGAAACTCATATCGAATCACTTTGTACAAAATTAGCCTCGAGTCGCATTGCGTTTAAAGTGCCTACACATTGCAAACATACAAGGGATGCCTTGCTTCCGGTATATTTTGGTAATGAATACTTACATTTGAAATATGGAATTTTAATATGGGAAGGCAAAATGAACGTAAACAGGATCTTTATCATGCAAAAACTCATTTATGGTTAATATTAAAAATTTAGATGCCAGTAGATTCTTATTCTAGACAACTAATATCCAAACGATAGGGATGTGCTATAAATTTCTATTCGCGAAACGGTAGCAATAGAAAGAGTATACTGCAAGATAGCGGATTTTTTTCTAACTAAAAATAAAAAGAAATTTCAGATTTGAGACGCAACACAATTATTAAACAAACCAAATATGTATGCATACTTGTATACTATTGTGATTTAAAATACTTGTAAAAAACAAATTTCGGTTTTGTTTTTGTCTCACCCCAGATTTGTTCGAAAGAAAATTAGTTGCTCCAGTTTAAGCGAAATTGGTTAATATTAAAACGCGTCTCCGAGACCTTTTACGGCAGACTCGTTAAATTATTGTGAAATTAAAGTCGCTTACAAGTTTTTTGTTTTGAATTGTTCAGGGAATACAAATTAATAACTATTCTTTCTTTAAAAGAACCTTCATAAGATCATTTTGTATGACCCTAAAGTAACCCCAGGAAGGCATAAGTAAAGTATTGCGGACTTTGGACGTTTATAATTGTTTATTTGAGATCTTTTTGTATTAATTGTTATTAGTTAGTCACATTTTAGATTGTATTAATATTGTAGTGCTTTCAAAATTGTTAAAAAAATGAAACTTATTTAAACAATTAATAATAATAATAATAATAAATGGTCTTTATTAGAAAAAAGAAATACAATTTCTTAATCTAAAGAGCGAAGTTTAGCTCAACAGCTATTCCACCACTTATACCCTTAAAAACATGACAACAAGATACTTGCACTAAGTGGATACTTACTTCTATAAAACTAGTAGAATTCGTTCAAGTAACAAACAAAATAATAATTATAAACTGTGACTAAGAATAATTAATTGACGCAGAATTACATACACAATACAAACAGTTTTACACATATTACGTACACTGTTGGTTAAATAAAAAAAAATTAATTTTATACTTAAATGTATTTATGGAAAAATGTTTTTATTTTACTACAAATTTGTAATTTTTTCTCTATTTTAATTTCACAATTGTCCAAACAATACTAATTAAATATTATTTTTTGAATGAAACCCTCATAAGAAATATTGATCCCCAACAATATCCCTTAAGAGCAAAGGTAGAGCTTCGCATATTTTTGGCCTTAATTTTTATTTATTTGCGATTCTTTCTGCAGACACTGTTTTTAATTCCTCACATTTCAGTTACTCCAATTTATTATTGTTTATTATCACATTTCTTTAAAATAGAGCTAGAAAGTTGCAGTTTTTAAACACTTTCCAATATTTCCTCGACTTTCTAATCATATTTAAAATAAAGAACATTTGTGAAAAAATTTATAATTTTTTAAACAAGCTAGAATGTGACTAATTAAAGATTATTTCCGCTAAAAGAATCCCAATTAAATAACAATCAACTTCAAAAATACGCGATACTCTACTTTTGGTCTTCTAGAGTTACTTTGAGGCCTAATAGTTCTCAACAGAGTTTTATTTAAACAATAAATGTTGATTCGTATTTCTTGTACAATTAATTGTGAAATTAAAAAAATGTGGAAATCTTACAAATTCATAGCAAGACATAATTGTTTAAATAAATTATAAATGTTTAAACAGTTTGAGGAGCATTAAATATTAACATAATCTAGAATGCGACTAATAATAATAGTTGGTGGAAAAGGAATTTCAAACAACCATTATACTCTTCGCCGATTTACTCCACCTCTTATTTTCTATAGGATACTCTTCGCAGTTTTTTATTTGTAAATAATATTAGTTTTAGATATTTTTTAGTTTATTTACAAAACATTATAAAATACTTTTATATATTTTTATTAACACGCTCTTATTAGCTTCACCTGTATCTTCTATCAATGTAACGGAATATTTCAACGTATTCCACTCACGTCTAATTATTATATCATCATGAAATTTGGCAACAGTGTGTAGCTCCGATGATAATATAATATAGTATACTCAATATTATAATATGTTCAAAATAGCCGCGGCCGCAAGATGGCGGATTATCGTTTTCTTTACAACCCCCTTGACATGGGCATCGAAGGAAAGGGCTTGATAAGTAGAAAACAAATATGTTATCAAAGCTTAAAAATTCAAAATGGCGGCGTCAACATGTCGGATAGGTTTTATAAATTATCGTCCTGTAGCTAGAAACTGTTTTAAGGGCGGACAAACAAATTTTCAGAGGGGGCCCGTGTGAGCCTAAATATTTTATTGGTATTTTCAATTATAAACAACCACCCGTAAAACACAGATATCTGAATTTCTCAACAGAAACAGTTTTTAATATAAAAAATTTATAATAATAAAGAAAATTTTTAAACAGTCCAGGATAAGATGAAATTCTTCTCTGGAATGTAAGACAATTTCTTGTGATGATCATAAAAGAAGCCGTGCACCTTCTTTATGACCCTTTTTGTACATAAATTGCATTATATACAGAACCTACTATATAGTAAGTTCTGTATATAATTCAGAGATATAAAAAACTTGCAAAAACGTTTAAAGGAGACCGGCCACAATCAGTTTTCAGTTTATGTACAAAAAAAGTCATAAAGAAGGTATTCGGCTTCTTTTGTTATCATCACAAACATTGTCATACATATTTCCTAATGAGTTAAGAACGTGGTCAATCTCACTGAATGTAATTGATTGAAATTTGTCCCACCGAATTGATGATTAGTTGAAGTGAGCTGTCTAGTCAACGTGGAGTTCCAGGGGTGGAGGAACTGTCTCTTTGTCATAAAAGTTTAATGAATAAATTTTTTTTTTTTTTCACACTATTGTTGAAATAAATAGTTTATCTTGAAATTAAACAGTAAAATTAAACTTTACAAAAAACAGTTGTTAAAAAGGACATCATGATACGATGAAAATGAGAAACAATTGTATAAGTATTCATGTCCCTTAATTTATTGCTTGAATTTGAAAATACAGTCCTGTCCAGTCCTGTGTGTTGCACGACCTAACGCCGGCGGTATACTAATCAGAAGCGGTCGGTCTCCTTTAGGCTATTTTGCGAGCTGACAGACCAATCTTTATACATAAAAGAGATTTCAAGCTATAAGTAAAAAAAAGAGAGGTGTTATGAAACTTACTTTTAAAAATAAAAAATTAATAAAACAAAATATTGTGGGAATTAATTAACAAAAACTGTCAGGTAGACAAATTGTACTACCTAGATAGAAAAGATCTTAAGCTTTGTTTTAAAACATAAATCAAGGTGTTATGAAGTGCACTTTCATGAAAAAAATTATGTAAGTATAACAAATTAAGTCTGACAAATGTATTAACAAAAATTGTCAGTGAGACAAATTTTTTCAAAAATAGTTCATTATTTACCACAAATTGTGTAAATTTTAAGCAGGTGTTTTAAAAAGTAAAATCTTTTTTTTATTTAAATTTAAAAATTCATAAAAAATAACAATTAACAAATATTTACTTGTGTGCCGGGCGTAACATGATTTTCACACGTTTTGTAACCATTTTCATTTTTAGGTGTTCGGTGGGGTCCCATTTTTACAGTGGGAGATTGGTCTACGTCCTCTCAACAATTATTTCCATTCACCAACTGTAGTTTGCGTGTACTGTGACTTTAATTATTTTCTGCAGTCGCCGCAGGACGAGCATAGCCCGTCCTGGCCTACCACTAGATACAGGCCTGGTCGGATTCGACTGAAAATCGGTATCTGTAGGTTATTGAGGTTGCAGATTAGAATTATCTGGTCCAAATTTAACAATTCAAAATTATGGTGTAAAAAGGGGGAATCAAGCACAAAAAATCTCGTCTTCTGGTTACTATTACATTTAAGTTCGTTTTAAGACTAAAAAACAAAAAAATAAATAATAGTTTAAAATACGAAAAAACACCACGCTTTAACGGCAAACCAAATTAAAAAATAATTTCTAATTATTAACAATAAAAATTATTTCATTGTAAAAGAAGCGTGGGGTACTTGATATCAACTGGTATAAATATTTCATTAGTAGCTATTTGTCGAAGTAGAGTTAGTATTAAAAAATATAGTAATAGGCAATGAAACAAAATTTTTTGTAATAATTTAAAATTATTTTTTACTTATTAGTTCGGTACAGCGTGTTTTCTTAGTTTTTTTAAACTATTATATTTTATTGATAGATTTTGTTAAAAAACAATAGGGTTCTTCTCTTAGCTAGGGGTAACTTACTGTCCAAATTTTAATACAATCGGACTTTTTTTCTTAAGTTATCGTGCATCCAAGAAACGTGACGGACGGACAGACTAACAGACAGAGAAACAGACGGACAAACAGACAGACAGACAGTCAGATAAACAGACAGGCAGGCGGTCGGACAGACGGACGGACTGACGGACGGACGGACATTTTGAAAGTTGTTCAGAATTCGATCACCAACATAGTGTTATGAATTTTTTTCTCTACGTGCAATATTACCTTTTCTAGAAATGTGCCGATCGAATGCAATATACTCTTCGTTTTGTACTTGCGAAGAGTACAATAAACAATAATAAATGTCAAAAATACGTGATACTCTGCTTTTGCCCACATGGAGTTACTTTGGTTTCCTATAAGTGGGTAAATTTTTCGATAAAATATATTATTTCAACATTTGTTATCTCCTCCCAGATAGAAGAAATGGCTTTTCCAACAATTTTTGTCCTTGAAAAATTTTAGTTAATTTCAAGTGCTAACAGAAAGAAAATGTACTATAGAAAGTTGACCACCTATCAGAAAAAGTTGTCCTTTTAACGTAGATTCTACTATCAAAGCACATAGGGTGTTACGATCAAAAATGAGAAATCGTACACGGGGTAACACATATGAGGCCCCAGGTATTACAAATCCTAGAGTGAGTGCGAAAGGAATGACAATAAAAGAGAATAGGATTTATTATGTATATTATGTTCACAATACATACACAGTAACACAGTGTACAAAATTAGCAATGTAAAGGATATATGTATAAATGTGTAAAAAAAAATGTATAAACAAATTACAAATGAAAAAGAAAAATTTAAATGACCTAACCGACGCCACACGTGGCGAACATTATAGGAAATAAAAGTACGGAAAAAAAAATAGCTAACAATATATAATAACTATGTTAATATCTAACTAGAGAATTTTATACTACGCTACTATATTACTCAAATTTAATTAAATCGTTGAATCGAAAATTTGCAAATTATGGCTCGTTAGAGGTATGATGCAAACATTTTATAAGGTTTAATAAAATAACTTATTTTTTCCCACACTTATGGAGGCGCCGATATCAGGTGCTCCGGATCAGGATGTTGCCTGCGATGCTTCGAGGAAACAACTCCAGGGCACAGTAGATATAAATTCCAGTATTTGAGTTGATATCTCAGGTAAAACTAAATTCGTTCACTAAATACTATGCTCAATGTGCCAATTCAAAGATCCAGTACCATTGCCATGTGGTGATTTAACCAATAATGATAAAGATTGTCCAAAATTATATTCATACGGAATGTCTCCAAAAATTATCCAAGAACTTACTAGTCCCAGTAAAACGTATAGATCTCAGAAAACGTATAGATCCCAGAAAACGTATACGGTGAAATATGAATTATTAGCATGAGCTAACCCCAATTAGGTATAGTACGTGGTTAAATAGTGAAGAACAGTATTAGCACGCGGTTAAATAGTATAGAAAATTATTACTTACTCAGATTTATCCGGACGTTAATAACTTGTTTAATAAATCCGATTAAATAAATAATTGATTGAAATATTACTATGTGAATATTTCACAAACACGGTCGATGAAATTGAGATCATTATCCGATACTAAACTATAGATTGGCCAAAATGGTTATTGACTTAATTACACCAAAGCAGGTTATATGTTGAATTTTCTGGAACAAAAGAGAATGCTTTCTCCTGTTCTGTGTTATTTATAGTTTTGGAAATAGGTAAAGACTATATCCCTACTTGCGTACACGCAAATAATTGATACTTTACACGTAGTGGACTTGTTGCTAACCCACGGGGTTTGTAAATGAAAAATAATGAATCTTTCTTATTGGCATTCTGGATTTATGAAACCGTGCTCATGGAACATGCGTCCAATAAAATATCATGTATGAGCTAAACAATGTATTTTACTTATGTTTAAACTTTTAAAAAGAGAATGGTTCAAATAATTAAATATTGTTTTAAATTAACCAACTGTTACTGGTCTCGCCATTTGTTGACAGATCGATGGACGTGGCTTGTTAGTACCATATCCACCCACTAGTATCGATACAAACGAACGGAAGGAGTGGCTCTGAAATCATATATACCGGCTGTCCCAAACATTAATTGGCAACCTTTGAGCATTAGTGTCAATTTTGGGAGTAACAAGGGCTATTGATTTATTTATTCCTTTTTACAGGTCCTGTTTGTTAAAAAAGCATTTTACAAAATGTCAAGAGTTGAGGTAGCTGCTTTGTCAGAAGTAAAGCAAAATCGGTTAAGCAGAGATTTTGTATAATCATGTAATTAACATGTAATTATTAAGGAGAAATCGTGTATAATTGGGTTTGACTTTGAGAGGCCTAAAAATTAGTACATAGCTATGATTAGGTAATATTGAAAGTGAAATTACGGTCAAATTTAAGAACAAGTTTTTGAGGATTTTAATTTTTACCGCTGTAAACGCATTTTCTTATCGGAAAAAGTAGAATAATTTGACAACTCTGCAGGGTAACTTTAAAACTGGCATGCCTGAATAGAGAATTAACAGTTAAATACAAATATACAAAAAAATGTTGGGTGCGCCATTTCAAAAATCCAAGTATTAGCTTGCCACCACTATACGAAGCACCCTGTAGATTAGAGAAAAAATTTAATGTGCCACTCTTGATTTCCTTCAATTTTTGTTTCAGACATTTTTTCAAATTTCAAGGAGGATGTTAAACGTACACGCATCAGTAACTCACCCTGTATATTTGATGCAACTCGCATAATTAAATCTAGGGACTGTCTACAAGGACGCCGCGGCGGACATCTATCATTTCTTAGCTGTCCGCCGCGGCAATTGGTTTGGTTAGATACTATTTATTCCGTGCTATAGCGGTGTTTTCCACGTGGATCGCTAGCCTATCCGTAAGGTTGTCGCGTTGTGCAAAATGCCCCATTCCAAATCAAACACCCCTTACCATACCAGGCGTTGCCTATCTTTCGGCAACCTCTCTAGCAAAACTTCTTCTAACCAAAACTTCTTTCTATCACATACTTTTCACCACCATATTTTTATTCTGTACCTATCCTCTTTCTCTTTCTTATTGTTTGTCATCTGTTGGTATTTTTGTAAATTTTTATTTTGTCCTTTTATTGTAAAATTCCCTTTTGGCCAAGAAACTTTATAAAAATTCAAACTACTTTTAAAACGAAATTTTCCTTTCTACTAATCACAACTTCCCAACGGCGAATAGACTGTTGGGACACAATTGCCTCGAACGGGTCTTTTCCATTGAGTTTATTCCCGTCTCAGCAACCAAAATTAAATCAGTGTTTTTATCCAAATTTTTCAGTGTTTTCTTAGTTTCAGTGTTCTTAAATTTAAGTTTTAAATATGTAAAATTTTAATGACGATTTTAAGCTGCCACAGGCAGCAGGAGTTTTGTCTATTTTAATTAATTTTATTGAGCCGTACCGGTCGCGATCCGCCCAATCGCACTAACACCACGGCGCTGTGCGACGTGGTTGTACGGTTGACTCCGGATCACGATCCGGGGAGGCAATGTTTTATACGATTTTAATATTTAATAAATTTGTAATGTATGTATGTTGTCGCGTTGTGGAGCGGCAGGTCCCGGGTTCAAATACTGCCCACTGAACTTTTTTTTTAAATATTTTGTAACGATTAATATCCTTTTTCACAAATTCTGGATGGATTTGACGACAGAAATGTTCTTTTTTTTTATATAATAATTTATCTCTTTCATGTGATGGTAGTTGGGTTAGTTAGGTTGATTTATATTTTGCTGAATAATTGTCAATAAATTATCAGCGCCGCAGGCAGCATTAGCGTCGCAGACAAAAACGGGGGGTGCGGGGGCGTGTCCCCCGCCTTCTTTTTCAGAAAATTGCATAAAAACATTTCAATTCCTCAGTGCGGCGGTTTAATAAGTCGTGAAAAAGCGAATGCGCATGCGCGGCGGAAGGTTAAGAAATGATATATGTCCGCCGCGGCGTCCACGTAGCAACTCCCTTAAATCTATTGAGAAGGACAGCGATGACGATTAATTAATTCTACACTGTAATCAATGACATATACATTTAAAAAAAATTATAGCACTCGGCAACAATAAAGAGTTTTTATTAACAACTTAGTCTTTATGTTCTTTCACCACCTTTCACACATTCCACCGTGCTGCAACTCTAACATACGATAGTCATGTAGTAGCTGATTATACTTATTCTTTTTTTTGGTAGGTATTATTCTAGGGGTTCTTATACCTATCCCTAAAAAATATATATCTCTGATTTCAACCACTCTAATAAAATAAAACATACTCGACAAAAATACAGAATGTAGAACTATTGCGTACATCCCTATAGCTTCGCTTTTATTTCACTCAAGTATCTTAAACAGTTAATAACAAAAATAATTTTTAATTTAGGGGTTATAACTCCCATGTTATCTCTACTGGAGGGGATAGCGGGTTGAAATCACTCATAATAAATACTTTGAGGTTAAGAGCAACATTCAGTCGACACGAAACCTAAAAAAGACTTCGGTGTACTTTTCATATGCTTATCCGGATATATCCTTTTATTTCAACATTTTTAGTGACCGTTTCTTTAAAGGCAAACATGGCCTTCAGTTCTGCCTGAAAACTCTATGCAATTATGGCAGCTCTATGGGATTCGTCATCTTTAATTATTGGCATCACATTCAGTATCAGCTACTCAGAGAATACTCAATAATTTGTGTATATACATAGCTGGATGAAACTAATAAGTGTGTCACTGAGCCTATAGTTTGTAAAATATTTCCGTAGGAATCGCTTAAGCTATTCCAGCGAAATAATTTAACACACATGAAAAACCTACATGTGAACCGAATTTTAAGAACCTCCTCTTTTTAAAAAAGTCAGTTAAGAGGTATCAAAAATGAAATGCGTATATGTATCGACTTATGTGAAAGACAGATTCGATACTAGAAGTTATTTCAAAGACATTAAAACTGGGCTCATAAAAGGATTTACATAGAGATATAGATTGTTTGAACTGACACTGAAGAATGAGATAAAATTCGCCTATATATTTTCAACATTATTTATTGGTAAATATTTGTTTCTCATGGTTCTTTCACTTTGTAACTACATTATTCAGCGTTGAATATAGAACAGTAAATGTTATACACGAATTAATAACTAAAATAAAAACTTCCTTCTTGAAGTAAACAGTTTTAAATAAAAAATAATCATTTCTAATATAGCATTTCGAAATACTCACTTGTAGAATTTTCCAACATATATGTGGTTAGCTCCTGCACTAACTAGGAAAACGTTATCTTTATGGACAGCCAAAGCAACCCTCACTAAAACATTTCCTGAATTAACAGAACGTAACTGTCATGTTAAAAGTTAATTGCGGTAGAACTCTTATAGCTTTTTATAGCTTAGTTACACTACTTACACGAGATTTATATTAAATAAATCTACAAACCTCCACAGTTGTCCAGTTGTAGTGGCAACCTTAATTAATAATCCAAATATACAATCTCGTTAGAGGGTTGCAATATTGTAAAAACAAGGTAACCGCTATACTCTTCCCCGATTAACTACACTTTTTACATAAGTTTTGTACATTCTATAGCATATCCTCGCAGTCTTTTTTGTAAATCATACTAGTTTTAGTTTAATTACAAAACAAAATTTGTTTTTATTTAAGAAATTAATAACTTTTTTATTTATCCATCGATTTTGTTCAAAAATAATAAGATTCTTCCTCTAGCCAGCCCTAACTTTCATTCCGAATTTCAATGCAATCGGACTTTTCGTTCTTAAGTTATGGTACTTACAAGAAACGTGACGGACGGATAGACGGACACAAACGGACGAACATTTTAAAAGTTGTTGGGTATTCGATCACCAACACAATGATATAAGAATGTCCTCTCTATGAGCAACATTACCGGTTTTACGAAGGTGCTGATCGAATGCAACATACTATTCGTTTTGTATTTGCGAAGAGTATAATAAGAATGTGTTATGCAAGTAAATTATTAGGAATATTGTCGTTCTTTTAGTTTTACGGTTAAAATACAATATAACCAATTGTGCAATCCAACTGGCAGTAATTTTAGCGTCAGATTTGTACCAAAAGGTTTGTCTAATATCTAAAATAATATACAGCTTATTATTAAGAATGCAATTTTAAAACACCCAATTTAAAAATATGCTGTTGTTTCTTAACGTCTTTTAAAAAAACTTAAAAATGAGCATCAGTTCATTTGTGTGGACAGTAGTTAGCATACGGCAGAGCTATTAGTGTCAATTATATCAATAATTGCCACTAATAGCTCTATTTGTTAGGCAAGTTTTATTCTATTTTACTTAAAGATATTTATTTGTTCTATATTATATATATTCTTAAGTTAATAATTGTAATAATTCTCTAGTTGTGATATATGCTTTGGGACATTTTTATACAATTATGTTGATAATATTTCTCAGGCATTATTTATGATTATACAATAAAAAATCAGGGGCCTACACACATTTTGTGCCTACGATTTGTTCAAATATTAAGTGTTCCTAAGTAATTCTGGAATGCAGATTGCAAAAATTCCGTCAGATTTGGTTTATCCGATCTACTTTTCGAGATGCGGTATATCTGACCTATTTTCTGAATCGATAAATAGAGAATAAAATCGTCTCATTTTTCAACCTATGTACATTTCAGGACATTATTACTTGGTACAACTTTTTGCTAAAAAAGCTAGAAATTACTTAGTATGGTATTTATTTCACAAAATAAACGTATACATTGATCCATCGTCACTTAAAAACTTTCTCTAATAAGACTTTCTTGCATGGACTTTGGCAGGACAATCTTGCTGAGGACTCCAGAAGTAATCCGCCATTAAATGAGTATCTCATATCCCAAGATATCTTTCTTTCATAGTTTTTAAGTCCTGGTGGAATCTTTCCTCCCGTTCTTCATTAAAATCACTTAGGATTTCTGGAAAAAGACCAAAGTGGCTTTGGTGGCAGTGAACCTTTATGCTCATGTTACCACCTAGTTTATTTAAGTTGGAAATCAGCTCTTCCACTAATTCCGTGCCTTATGTTTTCAAAGAAAACTTTAGACCATTTGCAGAAAGGAATACCAGGCATTAGACTTAACCTCGTTCAAGAGGACCATCAAAAATTTCGGCTATGCAAAGGTGGAAGGATGATTTTGTCTCTCTCAACTAACGGTTTGTTGATTACGTTGTGTGTTTCTTGAGCCATAACTTTTCTTGAAGGTCGATTTCTCTTAATCTGCGGACGCAGACACAGGGCACTATCGGCGAGCAATGAATCAATAATAGTGGGGGAAGGGCGGGGTCATCACATGGTTGCGAGTTACACAGGTGAGAAAGTTGGGTCATGGGGCATACTCAGTACCTCAAATCGACTATTTAGATCCCAATTTCAGGAAAAAAATGCTATTATGGTCTCTGAATATATCAATATTTCATTAAGATTGTCTTTTATTAGTACTAACTTTGCCGCGTTTTATCTCAAAAAACGAGAGGTTCTACGAAAAAACTTTGGTATACTTTAGGAATCGACACACCAAAAATATCTAAAATCACTGATTACTTTTTCGGCACCAACACAAAAAATTTTATTTATATGGTTGTGAAATAAAAGTAAAAAAACTTTTTTGAAACAAACTTTTATTAACATGTACTAAAACGAACTAAATATTTATTACGTGATTTGGTTGGGGCAGAACCGTAGTTCTATAAGTGGATCTAGTACGAACGAGTATATGTGATCAAAATTAAGTTAGACTTTAATGATCAAATCTAACAAATAACATCATTTTATCAATGTTGATGACCTGATCTCAAACGCAAGAAGATTATAGGTATTTAATGCGATAGAAATAGAATTATTTTAATGTATATCTTGCCACAAGCTTTCAGGTCACATAATCAACGATCGTTATAACATAATATAATGTTATCTGTTTGATATGATAATTTTGAACTTGTCTTCGCTAACATTCACTCATTCGTACTAGATCTACTCATTGGTATACTGCCCTGCCCCCTTCAAGTCACGTAATTTTTATTTTCTTCGTTTTTGTTACATTTTAATAAGAGCCTGTTTTTAAAAAAAATGTTTTTACTTAAAATTTATTATTTCCGCTTTAGTCGAGGTATTATATCTAATACTGCCCGTTGAAGTCTTGCATAGTACGTTGACTATCTTGGCTACAGCATCAGGTCATGGTTATCAGATATTGTATTGCCATCGGTACTATATATGTAGGTAAAATTGCAAGATAAAAAACGTGACAAATTAGGATGTTAACAGCCTAAAAGCCTATCAAATTTACCCAATTCGGATCTCATTTAACACTTCAATTTTTGCCGGAGTCGCCGGTGATACAAAATTTGCGTTCTTCTCGTCTCTTGATTTATATACTCCATGCTAAAAAAATATATTGTCATCGGTATTATGCCAAATTTCAAGGCAATAGATCGAACGCAAGAGGTTCAAAATTAACTTGCAAGATTTGACCTAAAATCAATGACTGACAAACATAAGAAGCTGGATAAAATCTTGTAAAGAAATCTATAAAGGTATTTGTACAATACTTTCCTCATTATTTAACATCATTTATTTCACATTCAATTTTCGGACACAGGAATTTTCCAAGGAATATGTATTGATGGCAGACTACCTGGGATGCTCACGTGGATGGTGTTTGTAGAAAATTAAATAAAGCGTACTATGCCATTTTACTAATGAGGGATATCCTAACTGTTCTCGGACATATATATATATATATACTACGCTATGGCTTATTCGCATATTTCTCTGAATATAATCGTCTGGGGATGTGGAAGAGATTTGCAGAGAATTTTTGTAGCTCAGAAGAAGCTTTCAAGTTTAATTTTTAATTTGAGTTACAATGAAAGTTGTAGGCAGATGTTTGTAAATAATGAAATTCTTACAGCCCCTTCCATTTATATCCACAAATGTTTAACATTTATCAAAACACATTTCTATTTATTTAACAGTAATTCCTGTATTCATGACGACTATTGCCTATTCTTAAAATTACCACAACATCGCATGAACATTCACCTACTTATAATTGCATCGATTTATATAATAAATTGCCGACTAATTTGAAAAAAGTGACAAGTTATAATATCTTTAAAAAACATACCAATCATGTTGATCAATGGACACTTCTATAGAATAGATGAATTTTTAACTGTCTCGTAATATATAATATTTTATTGCTATTTTCTATCACATACTTATTTTAATTTTGACACGCCTCATGTCATAATTCAATGTTATTTTTATTATATACCCTATCTGTTTACTTGTTTGTATGATTTAAAAGTGTAATTTTACATTATTTCCGTTTCTTCTATACATTTGTTTATATCTTATACGTATTAAATACATTAATATCATGTTTCATATTTGTATAACCTACAGCTATACATGTATAAATATTATTATTATTACTATTCTGTTTTTCTGTCTTCACCATATAAATATTTTTGGCTAAATATACAATGTAGTGACAACTACATTACAAATATTCTTCTCCCCTATCCTTTCTTAATAAATAATTTTAATTGAGTAACCACTCTATATCCTATTTACTAAAATTATATCAAGTTTCCTCCTGTGTAACAATGTCATACATTCCAAAGAATATTTTCTAATACTGCCTCATAATTAACCTTTTTAGGGTGACCGCCCAAACAGGGCGGACACCATAAACAATTTTTATTAAGTGTTAAGCAGATTTCCGTCTTGATCGTTATGTTATCTACATTCGTCATATGTTTTCGTTTTTATTATTTTTGAGGGTGTGCACATTATACATTTTCAACTAAAAGTATACGGCAGAAAATTGACTATGTCCCAAATCTTATTGCCAACCGTTCCATTTTTCTTCAATTATTTCTTTTAGAGTACCCATTTTGTATATTTTTCAGTAACAGTACATATTGAGAGAAATTCTTGTAATCTACATGGTGTGAAACGTGAAAACGAGGAAATCTCGGATACTAATAATTTCACGATCACACTGACAGAATTGACAGTTTTCTAATCATCAGCTAATAAACATTTTATTGCAATACTGGAAATATTTTCTTATCTTGCGGTGTTTAGGGGCACGTTAAAAAATATTTATAAAACCAAAAGTATAAGCATCCGACGACTCTTGTATTCATAACTGGATTTTTATCCTTGACATTTTCTATCGATTCATAACTGATGGGCTGAGACATCTGTTTCTGCCATATATCGCTTCATTTCATGCTTAAATGACCCTCCATGTATACACGCCCGCAAGTTTTTTAAAACTTAATAAAACAATATTAACTTTAACTGACTAATCTGATTGATAACTACACTACGCTTCTACCCATAATTTAATTTAATTTTAACTTAACACAATTACCGTATACTATTTGCTCACTATAGATAGAAATTTATATTTAAATATACAATAATTGCCATATTAATATTGTCTAATTAATCTACCGCTCACCAATACATTTTTATTATATTATAACAGTTTTCTAATATTTTTATGACTCGCCTCTGTATATAAATCACTACATTAAACCTAGACCGCCTCAAATTGTTTGTATTTCTTTTTCTCTTCTTTCTTTCTTAACATATTCACTCGCATTTCTCTACTCACTCTACAAGCTATTAATTACAGGCTTTATATTTTATTATGTTACAAACCACATAGATATTAGGTTAAATACTTGGTATAATTAAATAAGATACTTACTACAGCAATTCATTTTGTTACTATTGTTATATTAATGAAACATACTCTTACGAGAATGTAAATACTGCTTGACACAATACGAGGTCTCTTCAGGTGTCAATTATTTTTCATTGTAAACTAGGTTAAGACTCCTTGTTTTGTTAATCTTGTTGCAGTAATAAATAAATAAAAATAAAAAAAAACTGTTTCAACTGTTTTGTGTTTTACTAATTAGTAATATTTTACTAAAGTGTATCTTTACTGAACTTTTTTATTTTATGCTATGGAATAAGAACAGATCTGAAGTCTGTACCTTTACGAATGAAGCACCCTGTGTAAAAATAGAATGAAGGGAAATATGACTTTCCAGTAGCATGCTCGAAAAAGAGTGCTAGAAAAATGCATATACAAGGCGTCATGCAGTTCTGCGTTGTTGAGAGCTTACATCTAGCAGTTATGCGAATTACTTATTTGATATTCTTAATAATAGAACTGAGACATCGAAATAGAGTCACCTTGTACTTTTGCCATGTGCTATGTATTACATGAATTATTGAGCTAAATCCAATATCACGAAATCTGCTTGCATATTGGAAAATATTTAGTAATGTAATGCAAGTGCTTTTAAAAATGTCCACCATATCATAAAATGCTGAATTCAGTGTAAAGAATATTCAGGTCAAAGTTCAAGTGCATATCCAATATGTTAGAACGTCGTAAAGTATATGACAGAGTGAATTCGAAATCATAAACATAGATTTATTGGATTGAATCAGCTGAAATGGGTTTAAGACAACATGTAATGCAGTTGGTGAATTACACGTGACTGAAAATTAAATAGCATGTTCTTTCTCGAGGAATGAATTCCGTTATTTTATGCTGAAATTTAAACTTATTTTCGTGGGAATAACTTTGCGAGTTCTCAAAAAGATTTGGACAAATGTTATTATTGAATATTTAATACAAAATTATAATTATTGATAAAATTGAATGTAAATATTCAGTTATTAACTATATGAAATCTTGATACCAAAATGATGGAGCCTGAAAATGATGGTTGCTGGCATATTATGAGTTTAATAATACTGAAATAATAAAAATACTCGTTAAATAAATATTATTCAACGTTCACTTTTAGTATGTTCAAACCATATTAACACACTTTTCGACAAAATACTCTTTTAATAAAAGAAACCTAATCACAGACAGATACACACATATTCCAACATACCCGTCAAATTTTTTTAACCCCTCCTTATGTGTCGGAGGTTAAAAAGGCGATTGACTAACATATTTTATTGTCTAAGTAATTCAGTAAAATTAGTAATAACATTCTATCGCTTTTTCTTATTTTTAATTTGATCTGTAAATTTTTACCCTTTGACAAACATTTCAGTGTATCGGAATTGAAAAAAAAATCAATAGCCAGTTTTCAATATTTGAAAAATATGTTTTTTTATTTCGTCCTTAGCGGGCTGTGTCTTCATTGGGGGCAATTTTGGATAGGGCTCAAATAGGTTAAATAATAATAATAATAATAATAATTTTATTTATCCACTTGATCACATTACATGATATAGGATAAGTCAATTTGCAGAATGCAATAGAAATAAAATAGATAGTACATACATATTACTTATAAATAAAATATGGGGGGTACAATTAAGAATAAAAACATACAAAACAATTAAAAAGAACACGTTACACAAAAGATAAAACATTAATTAATTAGAAATAACAAGATGACAGACTATCATCACTATTATATTCATTTAGAGAATAATAACTCTTATTTATTAAAAGTATCTTAATTTCTGCTTTAAATCGCCTGAGATCAAGATTTTTATATTTAGGGGGTAAATTGTTGTAAGCCTTTATGGCCAAGTATTTTGGGCTTTGTTTAAATTTTGATGACTTATGCAAATGAACTTTTTTAGCCGCTTTAGGTCCTTGGTTCAGTGACTGTATTGTATTGGCAAATGGAGAGGTAGATAGGCAGTTGAGACAGACAAATACCTGAATTGGCAGATAACTAAACAGAATGACAAACAAACAGACCATCAAGTAGATAGATAAGCAGGGAGACAGTACAAACATACAGGCAAAAAATGTATATAGACAAGTAGACAGAAAATGAGACAGATGATGTACGGTCGATAGATACGGATGGATAGATAGATACACAGACTAAATAAACATACATAGATAGATAGATAGATAGATAATTTATTTAACTACCTTACATACACAAGAGTACATTTGTAGAAAGTCAGAAAAACAAAAATTAAATTAAATATGAAATTAATTTACTGTAAAAGGGTAACTATAAAAAAAGAAGAAAAAAACATATATAAATATAAAGTATCACATAAGCCTAAATATAGAAGGATCACATAAATATATAAAAAACAAGAAATATGTTTTGTCATGACAAAGTATAATAAAAAAAACAAACAAAAACTATAATATCTAATACTACATTAAAATCAAAATTATTTAAACACCTCGTGTGCCTGCTTCATATCAACATTAATGTATTAGTTATCTGTCATTAAGTTATTTCAGTCTGAACTGAGTTTGTCATAAAGTCATCTACATAATTTGTTTAATTAAAATTGCTTTCAGGGCCTTTTTAAAAGAGTTTGTATTTAATGATTTTATACTATTTGGCAAGACATTGTACATGTTTAAATTTAAAGAGTTATTCTCAGATTTTTTCAGTCTAAAACGAAACAATAGATTTACGGATCTAGTATTGTAATTATGAATGTCAGAGTGCGTGTTGAAAGTACTGATATTTATGTGTATTTCAATTAAAGAATAATATATAAATAAAGATGGTAACGTCATTATACCAAACTTCACGAACAGTGGCTTACAATGTACTGTATTATCATTAATTCCAGCCAGCACTCTGACAGCTTTTTTTTGAAGCCGAAAAATTTTTATGGCGTGCATTGAATTTCCCCATAAAATCACACCATAAGTAATTCGGGAATGAAAAAGGGCAAAATATACCGAGAGTATTATCATTAATTCCAGCCAGCACTCTGACAGCTTTTTTTTGAAGCCGAAAAATTTTTATGGCGTGCATTGAATTTCCCCATAAAATCACACCATAAGTAATTCGGGAATGAAAAAGGGCAAAATATACCGAGAGCAATGTGTTGCTTCCTATAATTAGCCTCAACTGGCGTAATAAGTAAATTGTACTCGAAAGTGACTTCAACAAAAATTCAACATGACCCAACCAACTCAATCTATCATCTAATACAACGCCCAGTAGCTTTACACTCTCACCCTTACTGATTCTATAGTTTGATGATATAACAAGTGTTTGTGATTTATCACTGTTAAGTTTAAGTTTATTTGTAATGAACTATTGATTAGCCTTTGTTTCATATAGAAAAATAGATAGAAGCAAACGGATATAAAGATGGAAAACAGACAGGTCTAGTATTAAAAGTAGTTTGTTCTTTTCATGTGAACAATAATTTCTACATACAATGTAAAATGTTGAATACCTATTGGAATGAAAAATGACAAACTTAAAAAGCTCTGTGTTTTAAATAATAACCGAAGATACATATCACCAGCATTTGGACGAATTTAACTTGACTAATATAATTTACTTTTGCAACGGAGACAAATGGTAATGGTTTTAAGAAAACGACAAACATACTTTAGAATATGTTAAATTAAGTAGACTCGGTAAAAATTCTAATTATTATTTAATACATTTAAATCAATCTAAGTATGTAAAGCAACATTTACAAGGCACAATTAATTTGCGGAATAAATGGTTTTAGTTTTGCATACCCATTTAACTCGAATATTATTGCTTTGTTAGTGTGGATGAATTATCTTAAAGAAAATTGAGTTTTAAAGTTAATTTTGTCACAAAATTACTTTTACTTTCTCCGTTGCCTATATTCTACAAAAGGAATAATAAAATCTTTAATAATTTGTCTTTGCTGAATATTATTTATCACATGAAATAGCTTATTGTAATTAAACCTTATTCATATTACGGGTGTTTCGTTAAATATTTTAATTCGAAATTTCTTGTTAAAAATTGTTATAACCAGTAAGACATCAAGAAATATAATATAAAATAATAGTTATCTATAATATCATTATCAAATGATACTTTATTTTCTTTCCTTCTTCAATTCTTTGGGAATTTCACTGCCACATGTGGCAGTGAAATTCCCAAAGAATTGAAGAAGGAAAGAAATTAAGATAATGCCACAAATAACATTTAGACAATACTTTATTTTTCTTACTAAAATAAATTTAAACAAAGTGGTGTTGTAAATTGCGAGATATATATATTGTAAAATAAAATAAATATAGAGTATGATGGAAATATGGGATAAATTCATTATTTCATAGGTATCTGGTATAAAAAATAATTCAGGTCGATTTTAATATTTAAACGCGTATCTCATGATATATGTACACAATTTGTTGCATCATCTGTATTGTTGTGCTGTTTTTTTTAATAGGAACATAGCCCGTTTTACTTTTTAGATAGATATATTAATTATTATCTATTTGACCATATACTAATATTAATAATATTAAATCTACAGAGGGGTAAACATTTATATTGTATTGTAATTGTAACCGTTACAATAAATGTCCAAATTGTTGACATTCAGCAATAATACGGTGAGACAGGCGGGAAACAAATACTTTTTGAACTTTTGTTATCGTTTCTGGAGTTACTTGTGAAATATCCACTCTTGTTCGTTCTTATAAATCTTCTAAACTTTCCGGTATATTTACAAAAACTTTTCTTTCTGTATATCCCTATAGACAAAAAATCTAGTGGAATTAAACCTGGAGACCTAGGTGGCCATTCAATTGACCCTCTTCGACCTATCCATCGATGATGAAAACGAACCTTTGGGTAATTTCGTACAACAATAGCATAATGAGGTGGTGTTCCATCTCGCTGAAACCTTTGGTCATTACTATTTTTAAATAATCTGTTTAAAGTCGCTAATACAAATTCCTCTAGAAATTGTATATAACGAGGGGCAGTTAAGATTTTCTCAAAAAAGTATGTTCCTATAACTTTATTACTGACAATTCCAGTCTAAACGTTGACTTCTTGGGGATACTGTATGTTACATCCAGTGGGAATTTTCACCTGCCCAATACCGATAAGTCTGACCATTTACATGGCCGTATTAAATGTGGCCTTGTAAAAAAAATATTTCTAACAAACAAGGGGTTCCTATTTCATTTCTCAATTAAATGTTCACAAAACTCGACTATACAATCAAAATTATTCTCTAGAAGTTCTTGAACGAGATGCACTTTGTACGAATGACATTTTTCTTTCTTTAACATTTTTAGAACCGTCGCACGTCGTATGATCCATATTATTTTCTACTTGTAATGTCTAGATGTAATGAGTATATTCTGTGTACTAGTAGTTGAATAGGAAGATAAGTACTATACATTACCTACATTTTTACAGGTGAATAGTCTCCATGTATCTATCTATATATCTTTTCTGAAGCTACCAACCTCTAATGACTTATTTTAAATTGAAGAAAATCTTAAATAATATATTTGAAATGTGAAAATACAAAAATGCCTCCACAGAGTAATGCATCATAAGAGGGACATAGTTTAATATGAGGTAGATAACATCAGTGGTAATATCTCCAATAGAAATATCTTCATTATTTATTTCACATGACTTTTATTTAATACGGTTCTGAAGTCTTGTATATACAACACAGTATTTAAATAGCAACAAAGGTGTAACAATAAAGTGAAATAGACCATTTTGCTTATTTTCTATGTTCGTTTCGAGTATCGTATAGAAATTAAAAACAAAATTATATAGGGTCATGTTTTTCAGAGGTAAAGAAGAAACTTAAATTTTAGTGACTCCAGACTTACTCTATTAGCTCTACCAAATATGAATCCATTATTCCATTCCCTGTCAAGGCAATGACAGAAAGCAGTTGTTGCCAGAAATTATAAAATACCCTGTAATTTCTTAGTGAAGGTCTATTAAGACATTTCTTGGGAGGTTCATGTTCACTGGCTCCTATTAAGCTATGCCCCTCTCATGATGCAATACCCCGTATATTCTGGATCTAAGAAATGATCGAAGAAAAGGCGTGAGATCTTCTAAATCTTCTGAAATACCGTGTGTAACAGGATTATGGTATACCCCCCTTTCCTCCTTAATTGAAATTTAGAATATACTGCATACATAATAAGCGGCACTGTTTGACATACAATTGATTTTTTCTCATTTCCGGTATCGCAGGAAGTGACACTAATTTTCGATTTTTAAATGGAACACCCTATACATTATTGCATTTTTGAGTTCTACATAATTTTCTGAATTAAACGATGCCAAATAAGTGACATTACAAACATCATTTTTTTCTTATTACACTGAACTGAACTTGTGGTAGGTTCCTTGTGAAACATCTTGAAAATAATTGTTAATAAATTAAACACTGCTTTTAGATGAATCAATCAATATATTATAAATACTCTACATATGTTTCGGCTTATTAGGCCTTTATCAAGAGTACTACATAGTGAATACTAAAGTTTCCGACGTGCATATTCAATTTTTACCTAAAAGTATTTATGTCTTAATCTTTTTATGACTTAAGCTATTTAAGATTTAATTTAACATCTTTAATTATTTGAATGTTTGGAGTGGACCTAAGCTGATTATATAAATCAAAGGATATTTCTTAACAATTGGTTTATTATAGGGGTGTTTAGGAAATTCTGCTGGTCATTTGTGGTACAAGGGTTGTACTTGAAAGATTTTTTGATTTCTAGTTGTTCTAGCAGATCTAAACGTTTACCTTTTCTTTCTGAATGAAGTAAATTTATGTTATCAGTATCTATGAAATGGTTGTTTTCAATACAGTGTGTTGATATTCCTGTATTTTTATTGTTATTTAAGATTGATTTTTTGTGTTCTTTTACCCGGTTGACAACGCTTCTACCACTCTGACCGATATAGACAGCATCGCAATCCTTACAATTAATTTTATATACACCTGATTCATCAATTTTATTTAGTTTTTATAAAAAAAACTAAATAAAATTGATAAATCAGGTGTATATAAAATTAATTGTAAGGATTGCGATGCTGTCTATATCGGTCAGAGTGGTAGAAGCGTTGTCAACCGGGTAAAAGAACACAAAAAATCAATCTTAAATAACAATAAAAATACAGGAGTATCAACACACTGTATTGAAAACAACCATTTCATAGATACTGATAACATAAATTTACTTCATTCAGAAAGAAAAGGTAAACGTTTAGATCTGCTAGAACAACTAGAAATCAAAAAATCTTTCAAGTACAACCCTTGTACCACAAATGACCAGCAGAATTTCCTAAACACCCCTATAATAAACCAATTGTTAAGAAATATCCTTTGATTTATATAATCAGCTTAGGTCCACTCCAAACATTCAAATAATTAAAGATGTTAAATTAAATCTTAAATAGCTTAAGTCATAAAAAGATTAAGACATAAATACTTTTAGGTATAAATTGAATATGCACGTCGGAAACTTTAGTATTCACTATGTAGTACTTTTGATAAAGGCCTAATAAGCCGAAACATATGTAGAGTATTTATAATATATTGATTGATTCATCTAAAAGCAGTGTTTAATTTATTAACAATTATCATTTTTTACTGTAATATAATTTTTAGTTTTCCATTTAAGTGTGCCATGGTGGTTCCGATTTATTCTAAATGACCCGTGTAATGCTACAAAAATCGAAATTCCGTTAAAAACATTAAATTACGTGATTTATGAGCAAATAAAATCCACCAAAATTGTTTTTGGCGCAAAACTCAATTTTCTCAAATGGAACCATATCGGTACCTGGTACCATTTATTATTACTATTAATAAGGAATTTATTAATATGTCCTATTAAAATGTATGAAAAATATAAACAAAATTACAGAAAATAGGAAAATGCGATTTTGTTCTAATTAAATGTTAAGAAATAACTAAGGTGGCTTTGAAAACAATGAAATATTTAGCTTGTCAAACATTTCTTGGTTTAACAGTGTTTTTATTTTGTCTTTAAAAATTGTTTATAATTCTTGTTAATCGTGTTCAAAATGCCGCAAATTTATACAAGAGATGAAAAAGTGGACATGTTAATTATTCATGGGGAAAGTAAAAAAAATGTAATTGCAGCTATGGGCCTTTTTGGTCGAGGATATCCTGGTAGACAATGTCCAGCGAAAAATGATTTTAAACGTGTTGAAAACCAATTCCGAAGAGAGCCCAACAATGATCCCGAAGAAAACTTCATTATTGACGAAGAAACGGAAATTAATATTTTGGCTCGAATACAATTTGATAAGATTGTTTCTTTAAGGCAAGTTGGGTTTGAATTGAACATAGTCACCAAACAGTAAGTCGAACTTTGCACAAATATTACTATAAATCTTTTAAATACCAATTGCACCAGCATTTGTACGAAAGTGATTATGAACGTAGGATAGAATATTGCAATTGGATTTTGTATAACAACCTGCCGCCAAACAGTGATTTTTTGGGACTGATTTTATTTTCGGACGAGTCAACGTTTACAAATTTGGGATTATTTAACCGATAAAATACAAAATATTGGTCACAAGAAAATCAAAATATGTTACGGGAGGGTAACTTTCAAGTGCGGTTTGGTTTCAATGTTTGGTTTGGAATAATCGGTAGTAGAATCATTGGTCCAATAATATTTGAAGGACCTCTGACTGGTGCCAGATACTCGAGATTCCTGAAAAATGAGATTGAGGACATTGTAGATGAATTACCTTTAGATTTAGGACAGGGAATGTATTTCCAACAAGATGGCGCTCCTACCCATAATTCAAGAAAAGTAATTGATTACCTTCAACGGAGATTCGGAGAAAACGTAATTTCGACGAATGGTCCTGTGAGGTGGCCTCCAAGGTCACCTGATTTAACGTCCCTTGATTTCTTTGTTTGGGGTCATTTAAAAAATATTGTCTATGCAACCGCCGTTACAATCCGTGAAGCCCTGGAGCTACGAGTAAGACGAGCAATTAATACCATAACGGCCCAGCAATTGGCGAACGTTCCTCGTGAAACAGCTATGCGAGTTCGGAAGTACATTCACGTTAATGGACAGCATTTTGAACAACTGCTGTAATGTTTTTTGTTAATTTTTTGTTTTCCAAAACCACCTTATGTGTAACAAGGTAATTAGAATAAAATTATATTTTCTTATTTTCTTTTAGCTGTAATTTTGTTTGTATTTATCGCACATTTTAATACGACATATGAATAAATTCCTTATTAACAGTACTAATAAATGGTATCACGGTACCGATATGGTTCCATTTTAAATAATTGAGTTTTGCAACAAAAACAATTCTATTTGCCCATAAATCACATAATTTAGTGTTTTTAACTGGATTTCGATTTTTATAGCATTACACGGGTCATTTACAATAAATCGGAACCGTCATGGCATACTTAAATGGAAAACTAAAAATTATGTTATAAGAAAAATTAATGTTTGAAATGTCACTTACTTGGCATCGTTGGATTCAGAAAATTATGCAGAATTCAATTATTATTATATTAAGCTGATAATTGTTATAGAAAATAACTGAATATTAATCTCTCTTGGCATCATGCACTTTATTACTGCTAAAGGGTTAATCATTTTGCAAGTAAAATATCCTACAGCGCCTGGTCTATTTCAAACTATCTATGGAGTGCCTATCGGTAGTTACGAAACAAACGTTAAATAAGTGGGATAAATGAGGTTTAAAGCAAGTATTTGAAATCAAAATAAGACTTCACATTTACTTTCTTATTACAGATGACATAGTAACTGATATAATTCTGTATAATATCCTTCTTAATTACATAAATGTCAGTTAATTGAAATGTGCTCCAAATTAATGTAATACGTGCTTCAGGTACATCAATGCATATCTGATTTATGCTTTTTGTTGAACAAACAATAATATTTGCTTTATATATCACAATCAATAAACGCCGCTAATATTCTTGTGGTGAGGAAAATATATTCCGTGTTAAATAAGTATATTTGTATTTAAATAACCCATAATTCAATTGTAAGCATGACAGTGATTAATAGCTACATAAACATTAGTGTTTTAATTCGGCAATTTGAGATTTAACTAGGTACGGTTTAATAATAATTAAACTTTAATAATGTAAAACACGATAATGTGACTGAGCTCTACAGAGACCATAGAATTATGTGTCTAAGTAAGTTATTCTGGTAAATACTATCGCTTATTTCTCCTTCCATATTCTTCATCCGCAAATAAGAACAGTCGCTTACAATATATTGTTGAATAAAAAAGATATACTTAAGAAATGCAAAGTAATTAAGATGTTATACAGGGTGGACCATTAATAGTCGGCCATAGTGCAGGGGTAGATTCTTTGGGCGAAAATATGAGGATGTTGTAATGAAGCATTTTTATATTGCAGAAATTGCACCCGACACCGCCGTCTATTTCTCTATTTAGGATATAAGTATTTTCTAATACAGGTATTGGGCGTAATTTCTAGTGTGGAAATTACACCCAAACCCACCGTCTATTTTTGTATTTTAAATATTAATATTTTATACTGTCCACACAGAGCATAAATAAGTAATATACTTTCATTTAGCAAGTAGACATACACGCCGCTAGATGGAGCACTGTCTCCATCACTGACACTATTGGCTTCACCGTTAACGAATGCTTGGCCCAGCCAGCCAAATAATTAATTATTAGCCCGGGTCCATTCATTTGGACCGTTACCAGGCTAATTGGAAACCACCGTCCCATAGGAGAGAGAGAGTAAGTAAAACCGACCGTAAATCAGCAGCTTGGCTGGGACTAAGTGCCATCCGTGTACTAATCCCGGTTTGCTCCGCCGTGTGTCTGGGAGGATACATTGGTTGGCAACAAGTCTCGTGTTTGCCCTCTGGCCTGGTTGCGTCGTCTGGAGGACAAGCGAGCACTTGGGAAGCTTGGGGCTTTCTGGTCTGGGTGCGTCGACTGGAAAGTCACAAAGCCTTCTAGCACACCGAAGTATCATCCCCGACCAAACACCGCCTACCGGAGTGAGCCAGTGTGCAAGTTGGGAAACTTTCCGCTGGTAACAAGTCTCGTGTTTGCCCTCTGGCCTGGTTGCGTCGTCTGGAGGACAAGCGAGCACTTGGGAAGCTTGGGGCTTTCTGGTCTGGGTGCGTCGACTGGAAAGTCACAAGGACATCCACCAGCGCGAAGTAGCGCCCGTGAATCTCGTTGGTTTAATCTCTCCTTTGGGGTGATTACACCGACAAGGAACCGTGACCGGAAGTGCGTACTAACCTTAGGCTCTGCGCCTTAGCCAAGTTGCCCGAGTATTTGTTTATTATTGTTTATTGTGCTTTTGCTTTCCTACGCCTGGTATCTGCTCTGTCCGTTTTATACCGATAGCCGTTACTCCGACTTACCGTTCCGTTTCTCTAAGTTCGTATCCTGCTTGTAACCGCCCTCTTGCTTCGCCACCGTCACCGTTAACCGTAGTAGTTATAGGTTAGGTATATTTGTAGGTATTAGGATTTTTATTATAATAAATATGTATATTATTTAAACTGTGCCTTTTACTGTGTGTGTGTGAGGTCTGACATCCCTAGACCCCTGGACATACCGTGTCTCCTCTGACGCTATCCCAGCCCTACCGAAACAGGCTGTGTTAAGAGGCTAGTGTGGGTCCTTTACACCACGAGAAAAACTGTAAAGGTGGCGCCCGAGCTTACCGTAACCGCATCGAGCTCGAGTGCCAAAGTGACGCCCCTTCACTCAACCGACGAGTGAACGAAACGTCACATACTTTGGCGCCCGAGCAGGGACCGTAAATAGGGAAAGTAGATTAGACTTCACATTCGGCAGTCACCGAAAGCAACCGAATTCTCCGAACAGACACTTATAGGCGTGTGAGGTGTCATTTTCGACTAAACCGAGCACGAGAAACCGATTCCGACTACTGCCGAACCGCTCCGACCGCTCCCGAGGGCGTTATTAACCATTTAGTAACCCCTTTGGGAATTTTTCCGAACCAGAGGCAGTTTCTGTGGAGTTGACACACGAGGAGGCTGCACTTTTAGCAAAAACCCGAACCCCGACCGAACACTTCCGAAGGCCGCCGAAGGTACCCGAACACACAAACTATCGTGTGGGGTATCGTTTTCAGGGTAATCAGACCCCAGGAATCGATTGGTGACGTTTGCAACCGGATCCGACCGTCCGTTCCGCGGAAAAGTGTGCTACAGCCAAGTTACGGGTCTGAATTGAGTAGGGCCCATACTAGGTGATAAACAGCACCCCGACACACCTTCTGCACCGACTTTTACCGACCGCCCCGATTCTGTCCGGAATACCTGACCACTCCGGAGACTGGAGTTACTAGGCAAGTGACCCCTCATTTAGCAGTAACTCAAGGACGCTGAATCCATTGCCGCTGGTTTCGTCACGATCCGACCGTCCGTTCCGGAAAAAAGTGTACCCTGGAGAAGGGGAAAGCCGAAACCAGTTAAAACCGATAGGAATCAGTTGTCCGCACCACCAGACACCGTCTAAATCGACCCTCACCGGAGTTCGCCCGGAGTTCTAGAAACTCCGGTGACAGTGGAGATATAGCTTGTGACCCCTCCTGGAATAGTAAATCGAGTGCGCAGAATCCAACGGAACTACTCTCGACTCGATATATCAAGCCGTTTAGGAGTTAGCAGAGGACTTGGTCCTGGGCCGCCGTAGTGAACAGACCTCTCTGGGATACCGCTCAGACTGTTCATTGACAACCTTTGGCTACTGTTACCGTTATTCACACTTCATAGTGAGCTACCGTTGTGATACGATCTCTCTGAGACACCGCTCAGACCGCCCATTATTACCTGTTACTACTTACCGACCGTCACCGTTTACTACCACCTCGTGGTAGAAGAAACCACGAAAGATGTCAACCGAAGAAGATCAAAAAGACGTGAACATAGAACCGACCGAGGATACCGCAACCACCGAAGGAATAGAGAACCGCCTCAGCTGGATATATAGGCTGAGAAAAGAACAGCTGGACGTCGAATTAGGGAAATTCCGTCTAGACCTTTCAGGCACTGTGGATGACAAGAAGCGCCGCCTAGTAAAATTCATCAAAGACGGCTGTACCTCGCCATTGCCACAAGTCACCAGACCGGTCTTTTCGCTACCAGCACCACCGCCACTAACTCTAACCATACCGACTACTGTACCGTCTTCATCCGCTCAAACAGTGAACAGGACATTAGAACCGCTGAACATCCGTAAATGGGGTATCCAGTTCAACGGGAAAGGAGACCCCGCTGCCTTTCTGGAAAGAATAGAGGAAGTGTGCTCATATACTGAAATTCATCCGGCACAACTGCTACCTGTACTAGCAGAATTATTACAGGGACCCGCCTTACTTTGGTACCGAAACAACCGCTCGCACTGGAGAACCTGGGAAGATTTTACCACCGAATTCCGCATCTTTTACTTCCCTGTGAACTATCAGGAGGAGATAGAAGCGCAAATCAGCCGCCGCCTACAGCGACCAGATGAACCTGCAGGTACATATCTGACCGATCTCCAAACACTCATCCGCCGACATGGAGATCTTACTCCGCAGCAGGAACTCCGGTGGCTTTACCGAAACTTACTTCCCGATTATAGGCAGTACATCCCGAGGTCCGGACTAACCAATGTAGCCGCTTTGATGGCCGCAGTCAAAGAATTTGAGTCGCTGCGTCAGGAAGTACAACAAGTCTACCGTCCTAATAATGCCCTGCCACGCGTGACCGTCACACCACCAGCAGCACATCCTAAACCGTCACCGCCAACACCGGAAAATCCACAGTCGCCACCACCGCAATTGGAACATCATATGACCGGAAATAACCACCAGAATACAAGAAGGTCAAGGGACCCAGCTCCACCTGTGAACCGAGAGACAAACCGCGTAGACAGGCCATCAACCTCCGCTGGCACCGCTCCCATAAACGGAGGCACTATCTGTTGGAGATGTGGAAGAACCGGACATTTTCGCAGCCAATGCCGTTTCCCACCGAAGTTATTCTGTTCCCGCTGTGGGCGACCTGGCACCCTGACCAGAGATTGCTCATGTCCCAGGTCGGGAAACTAGCCGGGAGTTGTACCGTTCCGAGGCCGGTGCAGCTCCGTAATACTGCCACCTCGCCAGAAACCGTCCCCAAAGATGACCGACCGCACATCCAGGTGACTATGTATGGCCACATCTTTTCCGCATTATTCGACACTGGAGCCGTCCGATCCTACGTAGGACACCGTGTGAAGGAGTTGTGCCACCAACTAAAAATACCGTCCGTCCGCATAACCGCCCCGTCTGCCCAGCTAGCCGATGGAAAATTGGTAACAATCGACGAGTCCTACGACTTAGAGTTTGTAATAGCCGAAACTCCATTTTGTGAACGATTGTCCTATTTTCCGAATTTGTCATCAGACATTGTACTAGGAATGGATATCCTACGTACACAGGAGTTTACGATCCACCTACCTACGACAACCGTCTACCTGAATAACCGCCCCGTTTCATCTTCACTTCCGAACAGTCCGTTGGGAGGGATAGCCCTCGCTCTATCACAGAGGGAGGAGACAAAACTCCAAGAGTTCTTAGATACCGAACTGCCCAGTTTTCAGGACATATCTGGAACCACGAAACTAACTCAACACCATATCCGGCTCTCACAACTGGAGCCGATTAAGCAACGATACCGTCCGCAGAACCCAAGGATGCAGGAAGTCATCAACAAGGAAGTAGACGAAATGCTGGCCAACGGCATTATAGAACCGTCTAATAGTCCGTGGAGTTCACCAGTAGTTATCGTCCGTAAAAAGGATGGGAAACCCAGGTTTTGCATAGATTTCCGGAAGGTGAATGAAGTCACCGAGAAGGATGCTTATCCGTTACCGTACATCAACGCCATCCTAGACAAACTCCGCAAGGCTCGGTACATCTCAAGTATCGATCTGAAACAAGGATATTGGCAGATACCGTTGTCCGAAGAAAGCAAGCCGATTACCGCGTTTACCGTACCGGGAAGGGGTCTGTTTCATTTCCGAGTGATGCCGTTCGGACTCCATTCCGCTCCTGCCACCTTTCAACGCCTACTGGACCGCATAATCGGGCCTGACATGGAACCTTATGCATTCGCCTACCTCGACGATATTATTGTTCTAGGTGAAACTTTCGAGGGCCATCTACAGAATCTACGAGAAGTTTTCCGACGGTTAAGGATTGCAAACTTGCAACTTAACCCCGAGAAGTGCCAGTTCTGTAGGAAGTCACTAAAGTACTTAGGTCATGTAGTAACCTCAGAAGGAATACAGACCGACCCGGACAAAGTGGAGGCAATTGAGAAATTCCCCACTCCCCGGAACGTCCGAGACGTCCGCCGATTTCTTGGTGTTGCCTCCTGGTACCGACGCTTTGTACCAACCTTCTCCGAAATTGTGACCCCGCTGACCCGATTATTAAAGAAAAACCACCGTTTCAAGTGGACCGACGAACAAGAACAGGCTTTCAAGAGATTAAAGACTTGTCTCACCGAAGCCCCCGTACTGACATGTCCTGACTTCGAGAAACCGTTTACTCTCCAGACCGATGCATCCGACCAAGGCCTTGGCGTAGCTCTGACCCAGGAAATTGAGGGTCATGACAGGGTAATAGCTTACGCCAGCCGCACACTGTCCTCAGCCGAGAAAAACTACTCCGTAACGGAACGAGAATGCTTGGCCATAGTCTGGGGAATAGAGAAGATGAGACCGTATCTGGAAGGATACCGCTTCACCGTACTGACCGATCACCAATCTCTGCGATGGTTACACTCTATCAAGAGTCCGACCGGCCGTTTAGCTAGATGGAGCGTATTCCTACAACAATACGACTTCGAAATTAAGTACCGTAAGGGAGCCCTAAACCGGGTAGCCGATGCACTGTCCCGCCAACCGCTAGACCGACCTCTTCCCGAGTCTGAAACCAACGAACTATGTGCCCTGGATGAGGCACCAAACTGTTCATGGTATCAACGGAAGAAAACTGAAGTCGAACGGAACCCAGAAGCATTTCCGGATTACTGTGTACGTAATAACCGGCTGTACCGCCACTTCTGGGATTCCAGTGATCTACGTGAATCAGATATGTCTGATCCATGGAAACTATGTGTTCCTACAACGCTCCGCCGCACCGTTCTACAGGAGAACCATGATGCTCCGTCCGCCGGACACATGGGGATCGCTAAAACTATTGCCCGAATAGCTCAGAAGTACTATTGGCCAGGGATGTTCCGTGACATCGCCAGATATGTACGTAGCTGCATGCAATGTCAGCGATACAAAGTCTCCCAGCAGCAGACACCAGGAACCATGCAACCGTCCGTCAGTCAACAACCGTGGGAAACCGTCAGCACCGACCTAGTAGGACCGCTGCCCCGATCTAGTAAAGGGAATAACTACCTCGTAGTTTTTCAAGATCGCTTTACCAAATGGATCCAGTGCCGCCCCCTACGAAGTGCTACTGCCCGTACCGTCAGTCAGGCACTCTACGATGAAGTCATTACCCGCTTTGGCTGCCCCCGTACTGTCATAACCGACAATGGTAGCCAATATGACAGTCGAGTATTCCGATCCTTACTGGAAGAGTTTGGAATCCAGCACCGTCTGACACCACCGTACACTCCACAAGCAAACCCAGTCGAACGAGCCAACCGTACCATCAAAACCATGATAGCCCAGTACTGTGAGCTGGACCACCGAAAATGGGATCAGCAATTGAACGATTTCCAACTGGCTATCAACAGCTCGAAACACGAGTCGACAGGATTCTCGCCAGCGTTTCTGAACTTTGGCCGTGAGATGTCCTTGCCGAAAACAGTTTTTCAAACCGAGACTGGGAATACCGCCGAAACGTCCGAGGAGAACGATATACCGCCAACACATACCGACCGCCTGAAAAAATTACAAGAAGTGTTTGAGCTGGTCCGTATCAAGTTAGCACAAGCCTGCGCCACACAAGGCAGGTATTATAATCTCCGCCGTCGGGAAGTTAGATACCACGTAGGAAACCGAGTCATGAAACGCGAACATCCGCTTTCATCCGCTATCAAGGGCTTTGCGTCAAAACTGGCCCCAAAATATTCCGGACCGTATACCGTGACCGACGTCATTTCACCCGTAGTCTATAACCTCAAATCAGATACCGGGAGGAAGCTCGCACGAATCCATGTAAAAGACTTAAAACCCTACTTCTCTTCCCATGCCGCCATCCCACCTACCGACAGCACCGAGGAAAGAACCCGAAGAACCACCCCGGAGAGCACTGGTACCACCAGTCCGCAATCCCTGCCAAGACGCCGTCTTCGCCCGAGGCGCGAGGCTCATTAGGTAGACTCCCGCCCGGATCTTTTGTTCCAGTGTACCTGGTTTACCTTAAGAAAACAGATGACCTACCGGATTCATTATGTTTTTTTTGTGTAACATTATTGTAGTATTATATTGTTTTCTTTCTCCAGTTTAGTTTTTAGGATTGTAAAAGACGTACTTACCCCCTAATAAAGTTTAAGCAACCATTGTGGGGTAAGCGCCTTAATTCCGATAGGGACCGTTATTTTTCTAAGGAACGATTTTCTTGTTTTGTTTTATTAGCTCCTTGTTTTCAGTTTCTTTCTTTTAGCAACCAAGGAAGACACGGAAAAAATAATAACCATTTCATTTTTATTATTTTTTTTAGCGAAGTAAGAGGGGGATGTAATGAAGCATTTTTATATTGCAGAAATTGCACCCGACACCGCCGTCTATTTCTCTATTTAGGATATAAGTATTTTCTAATACAGGTATTGGGCGTAATTTCTAGTGTGGAAATTACACCCAAACCCACCGTCTATTTTTGTATTTTAAATATTAATATTTTATACTATCCACACAGAGCATAAATAAGTAATATACTTTCATTTAGCAAGTAGACATACACGCCGCTAGATGGAGCACTGTCTCCATCACTGACACTATTGGCTTCACCGTTAACGAATGCTTGGCCCAGCCAACCAAATAATTAATTATTAGCCCGGGTCCATTCATTTGGACCGTTACCAGGCTAATTGGAAACCACCGTCCCATAGGAGAGAGAGAGTAAGTAAAACCGACCGTAAATCAGCAGCTTGGCTGGGACTAAGTGCCATCCGTGTACTAATCCCGGTTTGCTCCGCCGTGTGTCTGGGAGGATACATTGGTTGGCAACAAGTCTCGTGTTTGCCCTCTGGCCTGGTTGCGTCGTCTGGAGGACAAGCGAGCACTTGGGAAGCTTGGGGCTTTCTGGTCTGGGTGCGTCGACTGGAAAGTCACAAAGCCTTCTAGCACACCGAAGTATCATCCCCGACCAAACACCGCCTACCGGAGTGAGCCAGTGTGCAAGTTGGGAAACTTTCCGCTGGTAACAAGTCTCGTGTTTGCCCTCTGGCCTGGTTGCGTCGTCTGGAGGACAAGCGAGCACTTGGGAAGCTTGGGGCTTTCTGGTCTGGGTGCGTCGACTGGAAAGTCACAAGGACATCCACCAGCGCGAAGTAGCGCCCGTGAACCTCGTTGGTTTAATCTCTCCTTTGGGGTGATTACACCGACAAGGAACCGTGACCGGAAGTGCGTACTAACCTTAGGCTCTGCGCCTTAGCCAAGTTGCCCGAGTATTTGTTTATTATTGTTTATTGTGCTTTTGCTTTCCTACGCCTGGTATCTGCTCTGTCCGTTTTATACCGATAGCCGTTACTCCGACTTACCGTTCCGTTTCTCTAAGTTCGTATCCTGCTTGTAACCGCCCTCTTGCTTCGCCACCGTCACCGTTAACCGTAGTAGTTATAGGTTAGGTATATTTGTAGGTATTAGGATTTTTATTATAATAAATATGTATATTATTTAAACTGTGCCTTTTACTGTGTGTGTGTGAGGTCTGACATCCCTAGACCCCTGGACATACCGTGTCTCCTCTGACGCTATCCCAGCCCTACCGAAACAGGCTGTGTTAAGAGGCTAGTGTGGGTCCTTTACACCACGAGAAAAACTGTAAAGGTGGCGCCCGAGCTTACCGTAACCGCACCGAGCTCGAGTGCCAAAGTGACGCCCCTTCACTCAACCGACGAGTGAACGAAACGTCACAATGTAACCAAATATGCTTTAGTAAAATGTTGCTGTGAAAAAAGATACAGGGCGTCAATTTTAAAATAATTTTTTCGTTTTTTTTTTTGCAATAACTCAACAGCTTCTTGACTGATCCTCGCCAAATTTGCTAGAGAAACTTTTCATATTCTAAGAAACAATAATTCTATATACTACACCACGTTAGATCATAGAGGACGCCGCAGGGCCTGTATCTGATGATGAATATTTTTCATATTTTCTTGGACGAAACGTTGTGGTACTTTTGACCAGAAAATCTGATGAGGGCGTGATTTTCACGTATAAAAGGTACACTTGGTACACTCCGACTGTTCAAGGAAATTGCCGTTAAACATTTGAATAGTTTTTTAAAAGACAAATTCAAATTTAATGAAACAAAGCGCATTTATTGAAAAGTGTGCTCTGGTTATGTTTTAGTTCTGTCATGTACGTCATTTAATCATTTTATTTTGTTCTTGTGTTCATCGAACTATTTTTTTTAACTTCTTTATTTAAAATGTCTTGACATAATAATTTTTCAAATATAGAAATGAGAGATATGATACAAGCACATACGTTTACGTACAAAAAAAAAAAATTAGCGAACGTGCTGCAGCGAGGAGATACTCATTTCAATATCCAAATAGAATACAGTCAAACCATAAGATTTTCAAAGATCTGTTTTCTTCGTTTGGGAGAAACGGGCGTATTTCGCCATAAAAATGGTGTAGATCAAGAACTAGAAATTTTAGTTCGTGTGGATGAAGATCCTCAAGTCAGCTCAAGTCATTTATCAGCGGCAACAGGGGTGAGTAAACAATCTGTTCTAAGAGTCTCACGCAAAGAACCACCCATATCATTTCACTCCTGTACAAAACTTACTTCGAAGGGATCTCCCACAAAGGCTACAATTTTGTCAGTTTGTTCTAAATAAACACAACAGGGATCGAAATTCTGTTAAGAACATTTTTTTACCGACGAAGCAACTTACACGCCGAGGTGTTTTTAACTGGAGAAATACCCATTACTGGGAAGTAGGAAATCCTCATGTCGTTAAAGAAAGGCATTCTCAGCACGAATTTAAGACTAACGTTTGATGTGGTATTATCGGTGATCAGTTATTGGGATCATTTGTCCTTCCTCCAAATCTAAATGTACAGTCTTATCTGTTTTTTCTCAAAATACTCTTGCTGCTTTTATGCTGGAACAGAATGTGGTTTATGCAAGATCGAGCTCCCTCTCATTTCTCCATTGAAGTCAGGAATTATCTTGATGAGATTTTCCCACGCAGATGAATCGGTCGAGGAAGTGAGTTTGCTTGTCAACCAAGGAGTCCTGATTATAATCCTTTGGACTATTATGTGTGGGGACATATGAAGTCCTTAGTCTATGCAAATACTATCAATTTAAGAGAAAAACTGTGGGTTACAATACAAAATGCAGCCAATTTTATTAGAGGACAGGAAAATGTATTTTTCAATGTAAGAAAAGAATTAGAAAAGGCATAGAAGTAGGTGGAGATCATATCGAAAATTTATTCTAAGTTTCAGTAATGGGGTTTTTGCATGGGGGGAAAGTTTATATAATAAATACTAATGTCATTAAGTCAGTTTTTATGTTATTTTTTGGTCTTCAAATAATAGATCCTTATGTTACACAATTTTTTGATTTATGTATTTATCTCAATACCATGAAAATACTCCATTAGTTCATAAGAAAGTGAGAAATAGTTTACGCTGTTATTACGGCTTTGTTTTTTCTTAAGTTTTGTACTGTTTTTAATAAATACACTTTGTTTCATTAAATTCGAATTTGTCTCTCAAAAAGTTATTCAAATGTTTACCGGCAATTTCCTCATCAGATACAGGTCCTGCGGCGCGCACATGTAATACTTTTAATTGTTTCTTAGAAAAATGAAAGTTGCTCTGGCAAATTTGGCGAAGTCTAGTCAAGAGGCTGGTGAGTTATTTCAAAAAAACCAAAAAATAATTTGAATTTCGACACCTTGTATCTTTTTCCTCAGTAACATTCTAGTAAGAGCATATTAGATTATATCCTCATATTTTGTCCCAAAGAATCTACCCCTACACTATGGCCTATTATTAATGGTCCATCCTGTATAATAATAAATATAATATTAGAAAATATAAATTAAAGCAGTACGAAATATAAATAGAGAAAATACTAATTAAAGTGATTGATTCACGAAACGTTCGTCAGTATGCTATGCAATATTCTTGTGGTTGTAGAATTTTACGAAAGGTTTACAATACTCATCAAGTCCTTAAAATATTGCATACATAGATTTTTCCAAGAACAATAGGATTCTTTCTCAACCTGACATTAGCTTACTCTCTAAATTTTGCGTCCTATATTATTTTCATATTCTCTGTAGAGACTCAAACATGTTGGATAATAAAAAATAAAAATAGAAAAATAGTGTTTTATAAAATAACGATTTATTTTTACAAGAACGGAACAAATTTACAAATTTTTAATCGTAATATGTACAAATAGTCTTCTGAAAATACATACTGGCATAGACCAATCGAGTTTCAAAATCGTCTTTCAGTAATTGTGTGGTTAGGTATTTTAGGCACCAATTTAGTAAGTTCACCTCAGTGGCCAAAAAAATTACCTAAACTTATTGAAAAAAGAATTTATTGAATTCTTAGATGACCTGCCTTTGGAGAATCGACATAAACCTCATTATTTTCAACAAGATGGAGCTCCTCCCCACAATTCTCGTATTTGTTTAGACTATCTAGACGAAATTTTGCCTCAACATTGAATATCTACCAATGGATCTATTCTATGACCCCCTGATTCTCCAGAACTAATTCTAACAGATCTCTTACTAAGGAAGTATATTAAATAAGGTGAATTCGACGACACCGCAAAATGTAGAGGACCAAAAAGCTAATTCAACAGGCATATAATACCGTTACCCCTCGCCGTGCTCGATTGTGCATAAAAAATCCCGGTGGACATTTTGTATACTTGACGATATTTTAAAATTTGTTTTGAGGATTCGATAAATATTAATGTTCTGTGTGCTATATTTATTTTTATTGTTAATTTTTTCCCTTAGCTAAATTTACTTCCTTTTTTAATCGCCTTATTCATGTGTGCCTCTATTATTTTTAATTGTATTAATGTTTGATTATAGCAAAGATTAGAAGAACTTACTGAATTTTTAATCGTTTTATTTAATCACAGTTCTTCATATTTCTCCACGGCAAGTATGATGCCAGTTAAAAAAAACTATTGGTTTAAAACATGTTTTTATAATTATTTGATTAGTTCCAACGAATTAATATGACAATGTCACATGCCACATTTATTAATTGGAACTAAGCAAGTAATTATAAACACATTTTTTAAACCAATAATCGTTGAAGAGAGAGTAATAGACTCTATGTCGCCATTTAGCGTCCGTTTCAAAAAAATTTAGATAAAACCTTGTTGAAACACTGTGTTTTATAATAAAATGTCACCTTAGAATTTTCGTATACAAAATAATCATCACATACATATATAATGATTAATGATTCAATGAAAACGAGATACTAAGAGAACTCCAAGACGTTGCAATGATGTTACTAAAAAATTAACAGACCAAGAGCTATCATGAAGCCGTCGCGTCGCCTAACAGGTAACCGCAACAGACGACATGATGATGTTAGATGTACCATAGAGCAAAGAGAGATCAATTGGAATAATTCATGTATCACACACACATTGTGGAACAATAAGAAAAATGAAGATCAGTTGTATCGATGTTTCCTTCCTCAATGATACGGTCCATAGTGTGTCTCATTACATATTGACAAAGGTCTGATGATAGTCCTTGAAACAAAGCTGCATAAGCACCTTAAATTCTCGACCAATTGTGGTATATTCAGTATTTGTTCTCGAATACCACGTCCCTTACCAAAGCCTGCTTGCTGAGGAGACATATTCCCAGAAATAAATTACAAATATTTTACAGCAAATGTAAGTTTCTTTTTCTAATCACGGACCAGCAACAAATATGATAGAAAATATAGCAATTATAAAGAAGCAAATTGATGGCTTAAAATAAAAGTTATAAAATATTTCATATCAAACAGGATTTGTTCAAGTATAGATATCAAATTTTTTATTAAAGAAATGTTAAATGGGAATTTACATTAAATATAGCAGCTGTATTACGAATTGATCTCTTGAATTGATCTAATACTTGAAGTATGTGTCTTCAGATTTATCTGTTTCAATAGACGAATATTCTTTTACAATTTGGTATATCACAAACTTAAACAATCGCATTCCTTCAAAATAAAAAAGAGGATGAAAAATTTCGAGTACATACTTAAAAAACATTTTTTACCTCGTACAACTAATTGAATTGTTTGTCTAGACAGGATAATAACATATTACCCTTGAGAGTTGATTTTTACCGGTGGTGATAACAATAGTTCGAGACAGGTTAATTGCATATATGTGTGTTAGTAGGAGTAATTAAGCAATTAAGTAAGTATTCTTTCTTTCAACAAAAAGTGATTATATTCGATGTTAATATATTCTAGAGAAAATAACTTCTTGCTTTAAATGCCTTTATCTTAGTCAATAATGTATAATGTTAATAATAAATTCTTTCAAAAAAATTTAACATTTATTTCTCCATACGTGATACACAGCACAAAGACTATTCTGGCGTTTAACCCAAAGCAAATATCAGGAAAAAAGAAAAGAAAATGTTTAATTTAATAAAATACGAAAAACCTAGACACGTGTTCAAAAAGTGTAGCAATAAGAGTAAGAAAAAATAAATACATGCGTGAATGAAAATGAAAAACTTTTTTTTACTTATTTCACTTCGACCTACTTCCGTTACTAAGGCCAGTCACCGATACCAGGAGACGAGCTACCAGCTACCTGGAAACTTTACCAAACCTTTTCTCTATTATAGAAGAGTAGGGATATTTACTTGCCTAACATTTAATAAACAAGGGACCGACTGCATACATTCCCTCCGAGGAATGGTATATCCGTTTTGCAACCCCCGCCTAAAGTTTCGTACCTTCTACATATACGCTGGCATACAAGCAGTTAGAAGGCGGAGCGTGAACCTGGAGTTTCTGCCTTTTCGAATTGAATAACACCCTAAAGTTTTTTAAGCATATTTATTTATTTATTTATTTAATTGCCTTATTTACTTTAACGTCCTGGCGAAGTTTAGCTAATGCTACTCTACCACTTAACCAGGACGGCGAAATGAGATACGGTCACCCATCCAAGTAATGGACTCGACCGACGTGACTTAACTTCGCCGATCAATATTTCGCCACTGAAATCGCTACCGTTCCCCACCTCCTATACCTACTGGGTAATCACAAATTTAAATATCTATAATATACTGCTCATTACTTATATCTGCATAGATATATCTCTTGGTCCACCTATCAATACCTAATTATAAGTTACTGTTGTTATTGTAAAATAGAATTTTACACCAAATCATAACGCTCATGAAAAGTTCAGTATGTCATTTGTATAACAAAATTAGGGCAATTTAAGGCAAAGCAGGGAGAAACAACAACCATCTGAATACATCCGAAATTGGATTTATGTATATATTTTGTTCAAATATGCGAAACTAAAGTAGTAAGTAAAGATGAGCTCATTACATTTAGAGTTTTTTAAACAGTTAACTACATCCATGACATCTAAGATTGTAACCGGTTCAAGAAATAATATTATATGAGATGACGGAGCGTGCTTTAAGAACTTTAATGCATTTAATGCATTTTCATTACCTGGAGGTAGATTTTTTATAACATTGTCTGCCACTGTAGCAAAGAAATCTACAGAAGCATTAGGATGTGTCTTACATTCTTGGTCATTCTTTATAAAAATTTTTTTCGTTATTGATAATCTTCCATCCATCTCTAGACTTATTGTCCGATTGTTCCATAAATGTATTAAAAGCTATTACTTCCACATCCACGTAGTGGATTGGAAGTATAGTAATCGTAAAAAAAATTTCAATTTTTTTTTTCTTGAAATCGGTTTAGAATGTCATGAAACGTCGAGATTTTAAATTTGAGCGAAAAAAAAAATTTCTGTCTGTCGGTCTGTCGGTCTGTCTGTAACTTTTTTGTCCGCACGCTTTCTCCGGAACGGTTTAAGATATTGACTTGAAATTTTGTACACGTATACATTATAATGAGATCTGGAAATGGATTGTTTTTTGAAGATATCCGGTAAAGGGTTGGGGGGTAAATAGGGGTAAATATGGGGAAATATGTAAAGCAAACTGGTAAGAGTACAGAAACTTGAAATTTGATGTATGTACTACAGGCCAAGGCCTCAGATTTTTTTATAATGTTTTTCAACCCCCCCCACACCACCCCTCCCTCATTTTTAAAGGGGTTGCTAAAATGAAATTGAGATATTTATTTGAAATTTGGTACACGTATGTATTATAACGACATCTGCAACTAGATTATATTTTGAAATGATTCCGTTGATGGGTTGGGGGTTAAATAGGGGTAAATAGGGGAAAATATGTAAAGCAAGCTGGTAAGAGCACAGAAACTTGGAATTCGTTGTATGTGCTAGAAGCCAAGGTCTCCGATTAGTTATATTATTTGACAACCCCCACCACCCCTACTCCATTATTAAAGGGGTTGATAAAATAAAATTGAAATATTCACTTAAAATTTGGTACACATATGTATTATAACGACATCTGGAACTGGATTATATTTTGAGAAGCTACCGTTGAAGGGTTGGGGGTAAAATATTTTAAAATAGGGGAAAATAAGTAAAGCAAGCTGGTATAAATACAGAAACTTGAAATTCAGTGTATGTACTAGAAGGTAAAGACTTAATTTTTTTTATATTATTCAACCCCCACACCACCCCTACTCCACTATTAAAGGGGTTGATAAAATAAAATTGAGATATTCATTTGAAATTTTGTATACGTATGTATTATAACGACATCTGGAAGTAGATTATATTTTGAGATGATTCCGTTGAAGGGTTGGGGGTTAAATAGGGGTAAATAGGGGAAAATACATAAAGTAAAGCGAGCTGATAAGAGTACAAAAGCTTGAAAATCTGTGTATGTACTAGAAGCCAAGGTCTCAGATTATTTATATCATTTTTCAACCCCCACCACCCCTAACTCCATTATTAAAGGGGTTGACAAAATGAAATTGAAATATTCACTTGAAATTTGGTACACGTACCTATGTATCATAACGATATCTGGAACTAGATTATATTTTGAAAGGCTTCCGTCGAAGGGTTGGGGGTTAAATAGGGGAAAATAAGTAAAGCAAGCTAGTATGAGTACAGAAACTTGAAATTCAGTGTATGTACTAGAAGCTAAAGACTCAAAATTTGTATAATATTTTGTATTATTAACGGGGTTGATAAATTAAAATTGATATATTCATTTGAAATTTTGTACACTTATGTATTATAAAGCTAGATCATATTTTGACATGATTCCGTTGAAGGGTTGGGGGTTTAATAGGGATAAATAGGGGAAAATAAGTAAAGCAAGCTGGTGAGAGTACAGAAACTTGAGTTCTCGGATTATTTATATTATTTCTCAACCCCCACCACGCCACCTCTACTCCACTATTAAAGAGGTTGATAAAATAAAATTGATATATTCGCTTGAAATTTGGTAGGTGTATATATTATAACGACATCTGGAACTAGATTATATTTTGAGATAATTCCGTTGAAGGGTTGGGGGTAAAATGGTGGTAGATAGGAGAAACTAAGTAAAGCAAGTTGGCAAGAGTATAGAAATTTGTGATATGGTGTATACACTAGGGGCGATGGCCTTAGATTTTTCCATAATATTTTCCATCCCCCCATCACCCCCACTCCCTTATTAAAAAAGTTGATAAAATTAAATTGGATTTTCGTTTGAAATTTGTTACACGTATAAGGATATCTTAAACTGGATTATATTTTGACATGATTGGGTTGAACGAGTGGTGGTAATTGGTGGTAAATAGGGAAAAATAAGTAAAGCAAGTTGGTAAATGTACAGAAACTAGAAATTCGGCGTATGTCCTAGAAACCAAGGCCTCATATTTTTTAGTAATATTTTTCAACCCCCACGACCCTTAATTCATTATTAAAGGGGTTGAAAAAATGAAATCGAGATATTCACTTGAAATTTGGGACACGTATGTATCACAACGACATCTGGAACTAGATTATATTTTAAGATGATTCTGTTGAAGGGTTGGGGGTTGAATAGGAGTAAATAGGGGAAAATAAGTAAATCATGCTGGTAAGAGTACATAAATATGTAATTTGGTGTATATACTAGAAACCAAGGCCCCAGATTTCTTTCTAATATTTTTCAAACACTACCATTTCTGCTCCATTATTAATGGGTTTGATAACATGAAATTGAGATATTTACTTGAAAGTTAGTACATCCGATGTATTGTAATGACATCTGATTGCGATGATTCCATTGAAGGGGTGGGTCGTAGTAGGTTGTGAATAGGGGAAAATAAGTAGGGTAAACTAAAAACTTAATTTTTAACGTATTTGGTAGAAACCAACGCCTCAAACTTTTCTATGATATCTACTCCAAATATTATTAAAATTCTATGACTAATAATTTTCACATACTAGAGTGCAAATCTAGTCAAGATGTTTCCTTTAAAGTGATTTGGATGAAAAATCTGGATGTGGAAGTAGTGATTCCTTAGGCAGCGGTTTTTTTTACTGTTCTCGATTTCATGTCGGTATCCTTTTTGATAGGAAGTAAACGCAGCTTTGTCACCAAGATTTTGTGTTACATTATAAACTTGTAATAGCGTGGAGTGTATCTCTCATGTTACGCATAGTCCATCATTAAACCAGTGTATAGGTTTCTTCCCAAAAGAAAACTTTTATAATGGTTTGAACATTGCGATTTTAGCTTTGAGGAATTGTTACCTTTAGATTGTTTTAATAACTTAATAACTTAAGAAGTGTTTCGTTTAATAAAAAAGTTCTATAGCGTAATGGAAAATATTATAAAGTGACACATATTTTGTTTTTTTGTTAATTTTTGTACGATGAGCAGTTCTGAAAATATGGCAGTTTAGATGGCCCTCGAGCGTTAATAAGTCGAAATATAATGTTAAAATTCAGATGTTTTTGCGTTTCACGGTGTTTCTATCATCCCAAATTTTGTTTCGTTTATAAGTTGTCGATCTGTATTCTTCGCTAAATTTCACATTCACAGTTGCTGGTTCCAATGTTTACCATCTTGTTTACATTCCTTGGCGTCATGGACGATTTTCATTTGCGCGGCATACAACCATCATTTTCGTTTTGTTATAGTGTATATTTAAACCGCACTGACGGCTTACTGTTACTGTTAATACTGTCGAGAAAATGTAGCTCTAGATGTTTATGATTTAAACACCAAAATTTTAAAAGATACAATTGACATAATTATCTATCCCCTAATAATATACTTAATAAACTTATGTTTCAGTGAGGGTTCTTTTCCAGATGTCTTTAAAATCGGCAGGGTTGTACCTGTTTTTAAAAAGGGAGATCCCAATAGTCCGGATAATTACCATCCTATTATTATTATGCCGGTGTTCGGTAAGATTATTGAGATTATTTTAGAAAATCGCTTAACGAAATGCTTTGAAAACTATTCGCTCATTCACAAATGCCAATTTGGCTTTAGAATCATGTTCTATCATAGGCGCAGTATGCAAGGTTGTGAGCGAAATCGCCGAGGGGTTTGAGGGGGGTAAATATAAAGCAATAGACCATGTGCACGAGTGTATGTGTCGATTTGATCACCAGATGGCGAGTGAATCGGCTCTATGTATCGGAATTTGACGTAACAATTATCATTGAATTTCAGACACTAATTTTAAAAGTTACACGTTCTTTATGAAAAAATAAAGCTAATGGCAACTACTTCTGATTTACGAAAATCATTGAAACAAATTGGTGCAAAAACGACAGGAAGAAAATCGCAATTAAAAGAAAGGTAAGTGAAAAATGACATGTTATGATATAACCTATATTCATTCAATATTGACTATATTTTTGTGTATTGTAGATTAAAATTATGGGTGGATGGGAATTTAGGGAAATCTTTGATAGCAGCACACTTAGTAAAGGCAAAAACCAATCTGGAATTTCCCATAGATGGATTTCAACCGATTATTGATGTTACAAAAGACTGCATGAACGGGTCTGCGATTGATTCATGGTTCACAGAAAGGAACTCCGAAAAAGGATTGAACAATGGACGAATCTTAGCCATGAAGTTATTTGTGAAGTGTACAACTGTACGTATAGAGGGTTCGCTAATTTTTGTAAAATCTTTTTGTGCTGCGGAGCAAAGAAAAAATAAAGATTATATTGTACAGTTATTGATTTGCAAAAATCCAAGTGTTGAAATATGGCAAGCCAACTGTGCATGTCCAGCAGGGAAGGGCTGGTCAGCAAGTTGCAAACATATAGCCGCAGTTTGTTTCTCGTTAGAACATCTTACCATAACAGGTAAGCTATTATATTTATTTTTCAAACCAGATCGTATAGATTTTATTTTTAGGGCGTCTACAAAAGTACGTTAGCTGTACTAGCACGCCAATTAACTGGAATAAACCACCAGCAGGCAGACACGTAAATTGTATGAGTATTTTTAAAATCGTGAAGAAAAGTAAGCCCGAGAGAAAACCACGGAAATGTTAAACAATTTAATAAATTATGTAATGCCCTGTTCTTTGTTAGAATCAAGACGTGTAAATAGCATTGGTTATCTTCATGATCATGGATTTTATACAACTAAGTTTTGCTCAAACTACATTTTTAGCATAAATTTTATCACAATAAATGAAAGAAGCAACTTAGAAGCTGCTACAAGAGACCAGAGCAAATCAAAACTGTGGATTGATTTAAGGAGGAGCAGAATAACTGGTTCTATTATTGGTGAATGTATGAGAACTGTTAGTTTTGAAAAATTTGCTCATGGTCCTGCACTTAAAAATATAAAATACGACAAAAAAATTAAATATTGTAAAAGCGTAAAATGGGGAATCGAAAATGAAAAATATGTAAAAGACGAATACGAAAAAGTAATGAAAATTAAAATGAACCCATCTGGATTGTGGATTCACCATATAAACCATTTTTTTGGCTTCTACTCCAGATGGAATTTCATTTGCCGAAAATGTCGTTTTAGAAATTAAGTGCCCATACAGTATACGTGACAAATCACCGACGGAGGCAAAATATTTAATTAAAAGGAACGGCATTTTCAGTTTAAATAAAAAACATCCATATTATGCGCAGTGTCAAATGCATATGTATGTTACTAATATTGACGTTTGTGATTTTGTCATATGGGCCACAAAAGGTTTATATACAGGGCCTTCATTAATGACCGTAAGACACGTGACCGCAAAATGTATGCAACCCACTAAACACTGTTGGCGCGCCTGTTTAACAAAACTCCCTAAATCCAGTGGCGTCGATTTGAAAGTTTACTGTTGGATAAATTTAATTAAACCCAATATTTACGTTTTTATAACTTTATTCTCATTGCTAAATTGGAACCAGTGTAACAGTAATAAACTCTCTTAGATAAATATACATAATTTATTAATCTTATTGAATTTTAAAGATGTAAGTACTCATATTTACAAGTTGGTTACCTATAATTAGCGGCCTGTTTTCAACATTGAGTTAGAACCAATATTCAACAATATTGAAAAATGATATGAATTTTAACTGAAAGAGTTTGTTAATGTTACACTGGTTCTAATCTAAAAATGTGAATAAAAACATTAAAAATATGAGAATAAACTAACAAACACGTATAATTTGAGGTTATGGGATATGCTTTTTGTGTTTTTATTTGCAAACTGGTTTCGAAATTTTCAGTTTTTCATGTGATAATCTTCATGTGTCACTAATTTATCTACCGAATTTAGGAAAAGAAGTAACATCACTGGTACAGAAACCGCATGCAATTACCTGACACATTTGTAACCGCTAAAGACATTAATTTTGTTCGTTCGAGTTTAGCAGACAACAAAAGTGATACGATACATTTTCTTAATGGTAGAAACTTCAGTAAATAACTCGAAATGTCTTTTCCAATTGGTGCAAGTATTTGTTTTAAGCAAATATTTTTTTATCGATTACTTACCACTTAGTGAACACAAAATACAACTAGCATACATCCCGGTTACTGGAGGTCCAGCGACAGACCTACAAGCTATGTCACTAGACGTGACAATGAAATATGATCTAATTTCTTTGTGGTCGATTAATTACCACTTAATAATTACAAACATACGATTGACTTACGCAGTTAGTAGAGTTCTGAGATATGTTGAACCAGCAAGGGGTCTACTTTTTATGCATGATTAGTAAATATCAAGCTGATTTTTCGTTAAATAATTAATTTTATTTATAAATTAAGTTTGCACCACTAAGAAACATTCTTTTCTTTTTTCTTACTTACCTGAGATCTTTAGGTCTATGGCAGCAATTCCATATATACATGGTTCATCGGATAAATTACGAAAAGTTGGGAAGAGGTTTTCCGTACGAATGGTTTTTCAAGCGGGCTCCATGCTAAGATCGGTTTTATCAAAAACCAAACCTTTAAGCCAAAAGTTTTGAGAACGGATGTAGACAATCTTCCGAAACGTTAACTGATTTTAGCTTTCATATTCATTTTTTTAGTTTATAACATTGTTCTAGTTTATATATTTTTAGGTGCGAGACATTTTGTGATAAACAAGTACTCAAGAAACAACTTCTATCTGATCCGTTTGGCGGAGGTTTTTTCATTAAAATTTTCAAATATTTTCAGTGGCAAAATACCCAACAAATAGTAAGAAAATCTGAATATTCCACAAATAAACAATTATAGACAATATAAGAAACATTCTTATATCGCTTTTCTGGTCCGCCGTGCTTTAAGGAATAACCATGTTTCTAGCTGTTACAAATGGTCAGGTAATTGCATACTGGCTTCTGTACCAAACGATATGTTTTTGACAACAATAAAGTAGAATGGTAGATGCCTTTTATGACAATGAAAAAAAAAAACAACGTAAAGAGGGGAATAAGTCTTATGTCGTATGTTTCATAATTCTATTAATATGCAACTTTTTGAAACTTGCTATAGTCTACAAAAGATACAGTAAATTATTTGCAGATTTGTCAACAAATGGCTTTCAAGACCTGTATAAATGTCAACAAAAACTTACTCGTAAGAATGAATTTATTATATAGAATTCAGAATAAATTAATAATCTTTAATTCCACAAACGTCTATAAGTGTTTTATTTATCAAGTTATAATATTTAATAAGATTAATCAATACTATGCAATAATAAAATATGTTCAAAAACAATAATAAACTACATAAAATTACAAGTATTGAATCTACGTTAACAACCAATGGGTTTAATATATGAATCACACAACTCGGATAGTAGGTAAAAACAGTACTTGATAAAAAAATATTTCATGATAATTCTATTGCCTCTTTATAGTGTACGGTACAAAAAGTACTAATTTAGAAGACGATAAACAAAAAATTACAATAATTGTTCAAAATGATGGCCTTGAGCATTTAGACATATATGCACTCTTCGCTTCATGTTATCAAATACATTTTTCAACTGGTCAACTGTTATACTGCGAATTTCTCTTTCCACTGCTTGTTGTAGTTCGTCAAGATCATGCAATCGATTTTTAAAAACGTTGCTCTTTAAGTGTCCAAATAAAAAATAATCAAGGGGTGTCAAATCTGGAGAACGTGCAGGCCAAAGTCCCTTGCTGATTAATCTATCATCATAGAATTCCTCTAAAAATTGCATAGTAGCTCTTGCTGTATGGGCAGTAGCACCATCCTGTTGGAAGTAACCAAGTTGCAATTCATCATCATGTAGCTGATTCACAAAGGGTTCCAAAATTAGATTTCGATACCTTTCTCCATTTATGGTCTCTTGAAAAAATATTGGGCCTATTATTCTTCTCCTGGATATTGCGACCCATACACCTATTTTTAACGGATGTAAACTTGTTTCCACATAACAGTGATGGTTTTCTGTAGCCCATGTCCTATAATTTTGGCTATTGATATAACCACTTAGGTGGAACCATGCTTCGTCAGTGAAAAAGGTCAAATCCAGCACATCATCATTATTTAAATTTTCGTTAAACCAACGACAGTATCTTTCTCGTTTACCAAAGTCAAGGGGTAGTAGTTCTTGCACAACTGTTACCTTGTAGGGATGTAAATGTAGCTTTTTTAAAGCTTTATGGGCTGTACCAACTGAAAGACCTGAAAAAGTTCAAATTCATTGATTTGTTGTTTGCAGTAGGTCATTTTATAGTCGAAAAGCCAGCGATATTTTTCTCAATGTCAATTGAGCAAAAATAATTTATAATTTTTCCGCCAACTTACTATTTATTAGAGGGTACAACAGCTCATCCCTAAAGCCATCAGCACAAAATAATTGCTAAACTTTTTGAAGCTATTTCTAGTCATTAAACGATTAATACAAAAATAAATCATTACATAAGGCAAGATTATGTGTGAGTATGATAGTCAGAGAGCTGCCTATATGTTTTTGCGACAGGTAATGGGACTGTCTGCTGACCATAAAATACAATTGTTGGTAGTGCCCCAAGTCACAGGTCCGGTAACTGTCTGCCGTTTTAATATATCAGTAGATATGGTTCTGAACATACCTCCTGCAAAGTCTGACGCTCGCAAGTGGTTGCGATTCAGAGATATGTTCGAAAAACCATCATTTTGGAATTTTGCCGGATACTGTTACATGAATTGAGGCGACAGGTCCCGGTAACTGCTCAAAACCTTGTTAGCTATCGTGGGGCTCATGAGAGGGATGGGAAAATACGTTTGGCAGGCACGCAAGTGGTTTTGGGCAAGTGTGGCAGTGCTTTGAAAGACCGAATTTTCACAAAACTGCAACTTTTCTTAAATATTGAAAAATATGTAATAAAAATATCTGCTGTTTTTTTTTTCATATACCTAGATGTATTACAAATAACAAAAATCAAACAGCAGAAATTTGTATTCGTATAAAAATTTTTTATGCTAAAAAAAACGAAAAAACATATCTATAGATAACTCATTAAAACGATATGTATAGAGCTAGTGTATACTTTTATACACAATAAATATATGCAATGGGGTAGTCGTTTACAGTACATACAAATAATCCCCCGTCCCCCGGCCTCAAACGTTGAGCACTCCGTAAATTTGTGCAATAAACTTAGTTGCTGGTTTCTTATGGGTTCCTAGAGCATTTTAATCCTTTTACGACCTATATAAAAATAAATTTATTTAATGCGGCCTTATTATACAGTACCCTATAAAGAATTTGTATAAAAAAATTACTCACTACCTACGGCCATGACGTCAGATCGCATTACTAACACTGCAGCATAGGCCTTCTACGTACAGTGTGTCACACGTAACGTCACACACATCTGAACTGTTTTAAATGACCTGCTGAAGTTTAACACTTTAATTATTTACTCACATTTAAAGCCTCATATTTTACATATTTAATTTTCTTACATATTTGAATATTTTTATGCAATAAAAAAGATGTGCAAGTTTCGTATTCCTCATCGGCAAACTGTGAAATGCAATCGCCAACTTTAATGTAACAGTAAAAATTCCGAATTGTCCTTACCTGTGCTGAAATGACATTGGGAAAATATTGTGAGCTCTTCGACTATTGAGAGAATCCCACTAATTTATTTTTATTCAAACTATGATTTCATGTGTAAAGCAAAAGTTTTAGCTATCAGTAACTTAATGCAGGTAATCAAATTGATAAAAAAGTCAGAGATAAATTACCTGTTTGAGCAGATAACTTTGATACAGACTTTGTTGGGCTTTGATCCATTCTTTCCTGAACGTCATTCATAACCACCTCAGTTAAAATAGTTGTCCTCCCAGTTGGCTTTTCCTTGCAAATGCAGTGTTTTTCTGCAAAACGTTTAAGGACTATGTGCTTACGATGGGCCAATGTGTCATATAGAATATTTGCATTAGGAAATTCTTCCCTAAATTGATCAATGCACGATTGAAATGAATACATCCACGATCCATCTGCGTTGCGAGATCCACTTCGAAAATGGGCCATTAAAATAAAGGCATCTTGTTCCGGCGTAAAAGCCATTGCAAATTGCACACGTCTGAAACATTAGAAATACACTTAACCTAAAATTATCAATTATCATTCTCTTTATTATTACTTACCACCAAAAATAGCAAATGTATATTAGGTAGTTCTGAAAAGAACTGATAAATACGCAAATTACAATAGTAAAAATAATTAAAGACACTTGGAAATGAAAAAGGACTGGAAATAACGAAATAAACACTTTCCGTGCGTACGTCTATGCCCTAGAAAATAACTAGATGTCATGTGACAGATTAATATTTTAGAGACTGCTCGAGAATTGTCAAATCGGGCGACGCTGCTTGCTTCTTAGGCTCCGTAAAGATGCAATGAGCGATCTACGTAGGATTCAACAAATTCATGATAAATCCCTAGAAAACCTGACATAAACATGACAAAGATAAAATTCAAATTAACTGGTCACGTGTCTTACGGTCATTAATGAAGGCTCTGTATAAAGCATATTTCAATAAATAAGCCATTTGTTAATGAAATGGTGCAACAAGCAGAAATATATTACAATAAAGTTTTTTCACGACTTTACACTACATATGCGATGATGAAGTAGAATTGACTTTATACAAGAAAATCTGGCTCATTGTTTCTCTGTTCTGTTACGTTTGTAATAAATGCACAATAAAAAATATGTAAATGTGGTTATATTATTTATTTCGTTTTAAAATTTTTTCTGGCATATCTTTAACAAGAGAACTTTTAAAGTTTGTTAACATAAAGCAGATATATATAATTTCATTAGCTTCCTTCCATAAGTGTTGAGGCATTCGGTTCACTAAAATTTTATTTTTTTTAACAAATCCTATCAATTGTTCTATTAAAATTCTTCTATTGGCTATAGCTTTTGTAATAGCCACGTCTTCTTCGCTTAGTTGCGGAGCACCACGTTTAAATGGGGGTATATTTAAATGCACCTTCTTTTCTTCTAATAAATCCGATACATCGAATCCCCTATCTGCTAACACATACATTCCTTCTTCGAGCATGTCTAATATTCCTGATTCTTCAACAATTTTTCTGTCAGATATACAACCTCCATATACATCAGATACAAATATAATACACCCCTCCTCACTTGCACCAATAAGGACCCTAAAAGTATTTGCATTTTTATATTGTGAATAAGTCGCTTGTTGTATTTCAGGATCACTGCTTTTTTCAATATTAATTTCTGTGCAATCAACTATTACATCGTAGTTATCAGTCAATTTTTTATGTCGACATTTCCAAAAATCTATACTTTTTAATGCTCGATATAACTTGTTTGTCCAATACGTAAATATTTTTTGGACTACCCTTCTATCTACATTAAAAAATACTTCTAGACTGGAGAAGTAATATTTTTGTCTGTACATCATTAAACACAATAGCATTTCATCTTCCATGGGTAACGCAGAATTTGTACTTCTTGGTATACATTTAAAAAAATTAAGTAAGAACGTAAATTCATTTCTTGTGTATCCAGTAAAATGTTTTAACTGATTGTCTGTTAAAAATGTTGCTGATAATAGTTGAGATCTAACACTGCTTACTAATGTCTGAGTTCCAACAACTTTTAATAAAACATTTGTCTCGAAATTATCCACGACAGTTTCTCCTAGATCTACATTTTCTTCTATACCTACATCAGGAATTCCTTCAAATATGGTTTCATCTTCTTTAATTTCGTTCTTGTCTTCTGTTGATTCCTCTTGCCTGTTTTTTAATCTCCGGGAAATTTGACGTTTCAGTGGAGATTTATCAAAAATCCTTTTTGGAAAGAATAATGTAGGAACTGCTCCCTTTTTAAGATTTTCCACTGACCTAATTAAAAATATTAATTAAATATTATTAACATCATTAAATTGACCTTTACCTAAGCTTGTTATAGTGTAATCATCAACTCTGAAATGTTTTGAACAAATAGATGCGTATTTACTTGGTTTCTTTCCCGATTTAATAGCCACTATCCACTTTTTTCTTGAAGGTATATGCTTTGGAAATTTGTGAAATTTTAAGTCTTTATGTTTGTTATTAACACTATTGCATTGAGGCACACAACAATTTACACCCATCTTTAGATAACATAAAGTTTTAACTTGTTTATTTCAATATTTACTTCTGCTCCAGAAACAAATTAAAGTAGGGTTATGTGTTTATACATAAACCCAACACTAGCGCACTCTACATGCACATTATCTATTACGCTGGTAGATCTGGTAGGTAGCAAGACCTTCGACTGCGTCTCTCACAATTTTCTTACTAAAAGCTAAGCCGCTATGGTGTAAGAGTAATATATTTTTAAGTGGACAATGCATAAGATATGGAAATAAAACATCAGATTTCAGGGTAATGAAACTCGGAGTACCCCAAGGCACTATATTGGGTCCTCTTTTATTCATTATTTTCATTAACGATCTGTTCTTCTATCTCATTCTAAACAAAACTGTTATGTATGCAGATGATGCATCGTCAATAAATGATAGCAAAAATCTAATAACTTTACAAACAACGGTTAGCGAAACCCAGAGCTCTGCCGAACATTTGTATAGTAACAATAAGTTAAAACAGATTTTCTCAACCAATCACGCGGTTTTTAAAGGTGACAGTGTCAAGCTCCTAGGAATTATCTTGGAAAATAATTTTGCACAAATAACTAAATAAAATACACTACTATGTTTTCTACCACAATGTACGTAGTGGTAGAAAACATTGTAGTGTGTTTTATTTAGTTATTTGTGCAAAATAATGAACTACCACAGAGTAACGGCTCCTTCAATCATTTTTTTTTTATGATAATCTTAAATGGGATTTATTGAATATATAAGCAATAAAATATCTAGTTATATTTTTCTTCTACGCTAATTAAAAAAATACGTTAATAATTAAACGTTGGTATCTGCTTATCACACATCACCTATGGAATTGTTCTTTGGGGAAATTCTATACAGGCCTATATCTATATCTTGCAAAAGAGGTCAATTAGAATAATTGCAGGTGCTAATTATCAGGATCATTGTAAACCTTTATTTCCTGAATACGGCATAATGCCCTTACCTTGCTTATGTGAATTTTACTCATTGTTGAAAGTTCATAAAAATAAAAGCACCTGTTGCAGGGCTCCCAGATAAAAGGGGAATATAAAAAAAAAATTACTTTAGAGGCTATTATATCAGCAATACAGCAGGGTAGGGTGGTCACCCTGTGCCCTGAACAAAATTTTTATGTTTTACGTGCAGTCCCCTCTCTGCATTTAATTGGTGGCGAAAGAGGCTCACACGGCCGGCTAGACAAATACCTGGGGAGTGACTTCGACAAAATTGGGGCTTTAAATGTACGCTGGTGAAAACAAATACGCTTCTTACTATAACAGATTTAATAATGATATATAGGTACGCTTACAGCCAGAGATAACATTACACACAATCGATATTCTTAGATGTGTGGCCCACACTTAACCTAACACAAAACATATAACTTAAAACTAATAAAATCTTAACTAATAATAGGCAAAATATGACCCCCCACAATATATTAGCTTAAACGATTACATTAAAATAATGAAAATTAACATGAAATGAACACAATAATGTGAATTGAGTAAGTGACGATAGGTTCAAGCGTGGTGTTCAAAACTACAAAAGTTAATTGGTCATTTGCAAAATATGTACTGATAATTTACATTTATTGTCTACCGTAAGAAAGCTGACGGGCACTCTACGCCTCACGTAGAAGGTGGTATGTGATATAAGGTCCCTCGTTAGGTAATTCAAAGACGCTTACCTCCAGCAGGTTTCAAAATGTAACCACTAGGCCTACCAGGGGAGCGTAGCTTCCAATGGAACCAGGCAGGAGAGTCTCACCGGTACACTCAGGATTCCAAATTCACAAAATATCTTGCCAACCAAGTTTCAGTAAACCAAATTCACATACAGATGTACAAATCCAACAGGTAAGATGTGGGGTCAAACATACATGATGCGATGCCAGTAAAAGTCCAAGATAAAATGAAACCAACAGAACAAAGGTATCAAAAAGAACAAAAAACCAAAAAGAACAAAAACCCAAAAAGAAAGCCCTGCAATAAAGAAATAACGAATATTACAAATCTATTTTCTAAATAGATTTCAGAGGTATACCTTAGATGTTGAGTGGGCTTTCAGAATTCCTTTGCCATGTGCTTCCAGTAAGTTGATTTATCCGGAAAATTCCGTAGCAGTATTTCCCAACAGAAAATAATACAAATAGCAAAATAAAATACTGCTAATTTGTCACTACAGCACTAAATCCCATTAAAGGAGCAAATTAACAAAATGCTATCCACGTGCTCAGTGACACAACTTCTCTTCGAGCCGGCAAACGGAAAAAATCCCCAAAAATGGCCAAGACGGAAACCTCTGTCAAAATCTGAGAATGACTAAAACTTTACGAGGCGGTAATTGCAGGAACACAATCCACTGCTCGCGCATGCGCTGCTATACACTATCTTGTTCTTTTAAATCAATCATTATAACCTCAAACTGGAATAATTATTCGCCAATTATTGCTAGGTATATAATTAAAATAAATTATTTATTTGTGTACCACTATTGAAAAGGAGTGGACACTGTATTCACTTTTTCAAACCAAAGTAATCTCAATAAACATATATCTGTGGTGCATAAAATTAACAATATGAGTGCAATAGAATATAAAGGAGATTTATGCATAGTGCATGGAAGGATGCAATGTATCCTTCAAATATAAAGCATCTACAGCAGATACATGAATTTCGCATGGAAGTTGAGGAAAAAACGTTTGCACCCAATGTTAATACCTGAATTTATTGTTAATTTTTTTTTATAGAATTTGAGATGTCTAAAAGTTGAACAGAAAAATAATGATGTACGATATGTCAAATCTACAGGAAGAAAGCAAATAAGAGATAATAAAAAAGTTTAAAATAATTGCAATAGTGAACTTAGCTGATTATTGTAGGAAAAGCGAGAATTAAACCTTAAACCCGATAACAGACGAAAGGAAATGCAAAAAATCAAGGCACATCCAAAACAAATAAATTTTGCTTAGATGTGTTCACAGACGTTACAGTATAATTGTTTCCGATAGATCAAATTTTGGCTATTATTTTTGTGGCAAGGAATCATCGATTTTGCCAAAGTAATATATTGTCCTTGCCCTAAAAATTATTTTCATAAGCACAAAATTTCAGGTATCGGAAATGATTACTATAATGTCTGTCAATACATCCGTTGCAAAAATTTTTAAAAAATCCGAAAGTGGGTGTTCTTAAGATCTACCAATTTTTTATATGAATAAACATCATTTTCATTATTATCATTATAAAAACAACGTTTTGAATAAAATTTTTTAAAAATGTTTTTTTTTTCTTCAAGGTGCCTCCCAGTTCTGAATTCGTATAAAGTCACCTTCATAGAATTATTCTTTACAGCCACCAGTCGATGGAAGTATTTACGATTATTTCTTTTAAAACACAAAGAAAACCAACCTAAATTGAAATTAACTGTTTATTTAACATATTTTTTAAACTTTTAGCCTGGAGTAACTGGGATTTGTATGAATAATCTTTCCCTAGTTACTTATTATTCTTAGGTAATTTTTTTATGATTTTGTTTCTTATTAATTGTATGCTCTTCAGGTTTTTATTGAGATTGTTTTGGCTAGAAAAAGTCTTATTGCAGTGAAAACAGTACACGCTCTTTTTCGACACAAATAAAGAATTTGCTTTATATTCAAACAATCACAGAACATATACTCAGCAAACAATATTTACTCTGGATTCTAGTTTGAGGTTATATGCACAGATTACATATGATTTACATCATGGATTTGATTGACAATTGACGTTTTAAAGAACGAGGGACGGCGCATGCTTGAAAATGGATTGTGTTCCTGCAATGGGCTTGTTCGGCATTTTTTTTTTATTTCACGAAGCGAAAGTGCAAGTATAAATTAATGGATCTGCAAAAAATCAGAATCTTATTCGCACGTTTAGTATCTTAAAAATTATTACAAATTTCCATCTCGCGAAAATGGGGCGTGGCCAGGCGCTACGTCACTATACGCATAGACTCGGCGATCTCAATAGACTTGATGCTCCTTATTGGTTATAATTATAAGTGTTTTCGAAGTATTGTTTGTTTTGCTTACTACTTGACAGTAGGGGAGTACGATTTGGTGAAATGTCAAAAAATTACAATTTTATCTCGCTCCTGCCAGAACGAATTTTCGATTTCGACCCTGCAATTTACGATTATAATTCATCGCCGACCTTGTCCTTTCCGTAGACACATAGAACGAACTTCCACTCGACCTATTTATTTAGTTTCCAGCGTTTAAAAATTCCATGTTTTTCGACTTTTCAGGTTTAATTTGAAAGGTCTCAGAAAGCCATTTTTCTTACGTCACTTGCGTATAGTGACGTCACAAATGAGCGCTCGGTTTTTGCAACTATTACTAAATTCAACTCCTTATATCTCGAGAACGGAAAAAGTTAATAATACGAAATTTTAAGTGTATAATGAGAATATCGAGTACTATATGAAAAAGTATAAAAACCATATAAAAAGAATATCATGGAACAAGCCCATTACCGCCTCGTAAAACTTTGTCCATGGGTACGTTCCGAATGAACACTATATAACATAACCCACAAATCTGATAAATCTCCCTTAATGACGTTTATATTCCTCACATATTATTTCGTAATTCCATTAACAAAACAATAGGTTTAATTGATAATAACGGTCTTGAAAAGGTTATAATCGAGACGTTCGAAACTCGCTTCCTAATTAGGTACAGTTACAGTGCGTTGCTAGCAATGCGTTGCCAGCAACTCGCTGCTAACATCACTGTGCATGGCTCACATGGAGCACGAACGGTAGGCAACCAGTTATACTATATTAACATATTACAATATTCAAATTTAAATGTACAGATACGAAAATAGACTGTAACACACCTTTCCCAGACACTCAGACTGCCATAGTTATGAGACCAGATCGTCTAATTTGTTAAAGGCTCCCAGATGTCGTCTGACAAATTCTGTTAAGAACTCATAAGAACAAATTGTATAATATACTGCCGGAAAATATAAGAAACTTGAACTATTATAGATTCAAAATTAAAATTAAAAACCGTCTATTAAAATATTGTTTTTATTCGATAAATGAGTACATCAGTACTCCTATGGAAATCTAGGACACATCCAGATGTATTCCTTGTATCGTGAAATATACTCACGTTTTCTCCTTTTACTTTTTAACTATGTTGTACTATATTTATACTATGTTTTTATATTGTATGTTTTGTACTTTGACATGTACGTTCTCTATACTTTTATAATTCTTCTCTTCTTTATGTTATAAACGGTATTCTTTTCTCTGTATACACCCATTAATTATTTAATTTATTCATTAATGTAATATCTACCTGGCAATTTATATGTAAATTTAAATTCTAGTTAGCAACCTAAGACTTGCTACAAATGTAATTATACATAATGTGGTCAATAAACGTCTATCTATCTATAACTTGGAATATATCAATGTTCATGACAAATTGTATACTACCCTTATTTCTTACAATTTAGATGTTTGTGTCAAATTCAGCAGTTAGTTTTTTATTTATATTTCACCAGCAGGGGTGGCAACCAGCTCCAATTAATTTATGGCATTTATGACCCCTACCAATCAATACCCCACTCCATTAGCTGTTAACAAAATAAAATGAATATATTGACTTGAGATTTGTTAAACTTACGCATTATAACGAGATCTGGAACCAAGTTATATTTGCAGCTTATTACGTTGAAGATTGGGGGGGGGGTGGAGGGGGGATAAATAAGTAAACCAAGCTAGTAAGAGTCTGTAAACTTGGAATCTGGTGTGTGTACTAGAAGCCAAGATCTGTTTTTTAATGACTTCTGTCAATTTTACCACCACATTCGCTCCATGTTAAATGAAGTCAAATAATGACATTAAGATATTGACTTGTACTTTGGTACACGTGTGTATTATATCGGAATCTGAAACTGGATTACATATTCAGCTTATTCTGTTGAAAGGTTGGGGGGTAAATAGGGTGAAATAAGTAAAGCAATCTATTAAGAGTTCAGAAACTTGGGATTTGGTGTAAATACTAGAAACAAAGGTCTTAATTTTTTTAACTACATGTGCCACCCCCACTTTATTACAAAATAGAATTGGGATTTAGTAAGTGCACGATAACAAAAGTTTTTAAGAAAATGTTTTGGCATCAATCACCCCTCCTCCCCCCCCCCATTAATTGTCGGTTGACCAACCAGTCGAAGAGAAGTCATAAAAAAGTTGAGACCTTGACCTCTAATATATACACCAAATTTCAAGGTTCTGGATTCTTAGTAGGCTGCTTTACTTATTTAGCTCTATTTAACCCTAAACCCTCCAACGGAATAAGCTCAAAATAATAACCATAATCCAGTTTCAGATCCTGTTATGATACATATGTGTACCAAATTTCAAATCAATATCTTAAATCGTTCTAGAGTAAGTGTACGCACAAATTGAGTCACAGACAGACCGACAGACAGAAAATTTCTTTCTCTCAAATTTAAAATCTGTGTTTCATGACATTCTAAACCCACTACAACAAAGGCCTCTTTCTAATCGTAACTATAATAATATTTTTAAATTTACAGTTTTTAGCATTATCCTACTGCACAGTGGGACGAAATTTCCTGACTAAAATTCTGAAACTCCCAGAATAAGTAGAAAATGTGTTCACTATTTAGAGAAAAATACTGAAAAAATTCTAACTTCAAAACAGGAGTTGTAAAAGGAGGTGAAATTAAAAGAACTTGACCAATAGTTTTGAAACTGAGAAAATATAATAATATATAAGATATGAAATTTTTAAATAAAATACAAAAAAAAAATGGCTAAAAAAATTCGTTTACAATAAGTGAAAGACATTATTAAGAAATATTGTCGAAATATATAACTTTATAATAGGGGATGCAGCAGAGGGCGAAATTATAAAAACTCGAACTGAATAATTTTTAAATCTGTAATTTATTTACAGTACATATGCATATATTGAAAATAAAATAATCAGCAATCACTGACTTCCAACCACTCAAAGTTCGTGTCGTCATTGGAATCGGACGTATCGTCCGAAGTAGATGATTTTTGTAAATATGTTGGAGCCTCATCGGGCATCTCTATGACCACTTTAGGTTTAGAAAAGAGCTCCAGAGTTTCTTGAGGAAGAAGCATACTGCGCTTCGCAGATAAAATTCTTAGTCCTGTTATATATGGATCAGAAGAGATCAAAAGGAACGGAATAAGTCCTAGTTTGTTATCTCCCTCGACATCTTTTTGTACGGCCTCTTCGATACATTTTTAAATCCTTGTATCCACACTCCTGTGCTACACTCTTTTCTCGGAACTTAGTTGTCAAACTCTGTACGTATCCATCCGATAATATGTGTGCCTTCTGCAATCTGGAACAATAATTTAAATGGTAGACTTAGTTGTTTTTATTTTAAAAACTCAGAGGTAACTAGGGGCAGATAAAGCTTTTTTACATAATTAGGGAATTAATCAAGATACATTTTGGTACAAAGTTCAAAGCTAGGCACAGAAAGATATTTTTTGTAACTCAGATATAATGTTGTATATCGTTAAGGGCAACAGCAATTTGAAATAACGATTTCGAATTAATAAATACAGGTAAATAATCAAACAAAAATAAATGAAGTACTTACCTAGAATAATACCCTTCATGTCCAACTTTGCAAAAATGTTCACCCAAAACACAAAAATGTAGCCTCTAAATACTTTTAAAATACATTTTTTAACACACACATTGCACGCTATGAACCTATCACTTCAGACTACATGCGAACAACTAAATGACAAACCATCCCAAGTAATATAGTTCACCCCTTAAAGAGGGACTATTGTACACATTTTTATTACCCTTTCAGGTAATTTCTTGGAACTTAACAAATTCAGTATATTGGCTGCATTTCTGATATTCTGTCCCACTGTGACTGGCAAGAAATAAATAACCCTTACTATTCCGAAACCAGTTTATTGCTTCCAGCTACTGTTTAATAAAGTGTAGGTTGTAACGATAATTAGAAGCAATTTCATAATCAAATTGCTTGGTGTGGCCAGCACATAACTTTGTTACAGTTAGTGTACATGACATCAAAATCTCCAGCAAATATTGAACAAGTAAAGGATAATATTTATCGATTTAATCTTTGACGCTACCTATGTTGACAGATAAATCTTAGTAACAAGTTAAATTAACGTTTAACTTAAGATAGATGCCATCGTACGAAGCATGAAAATTGTACTTCTTTTATAATATATAACCATTTATGCAACTAACACAATATAAAATTTTATTGAAAGAACTTTATAGGCTAATATGAACCACAATAAGCAGTAAATAATAAAATCTGAATACTATATAACTTACATACAAAAATAAATATACAACTGCTGCCATCCAGAAAAATCCAATTTATAAACTTTGCGTCTATTCTGTGAGAGACAAAATCTGTAATGGTATTTATGCAAAATTTTCCTCTGTATTTGGTGCCGTTTATTCATTAATTATTAAACCCTTAGTAAATACGAAGATGAAGAGTATACTTTATTTGATCGGTACATTTCTAAGAAAGTAAATAACGCTCGTACAGAAGAAAATGTCATATCATTATATTAGTGATCGAATTCTGAACAAAATACCTGTCTCTCCGTCTATCCGTCAGTAAGACACGTTTATTTTAAGTAGTATATAGAAGAAATTGTATTGAAATTTGGACAATACGTTAGTGTCAGCTAGAGAAAGAATAAAATCAAACAATAAATATAAATTTTATTAATAATTTAAATTTTCAAAAATTCTCTTCTTATTAATGTTTTGCCCAAATTTGACAAATTTTTTATTTAGGTGATTTTAATATTGACTTGAATTTAAATAATCTTACTACACATTTTACTAACATTTTAGATAGTTTCGGCGTAAAACAAATTATTAATTCCCCTACCAGAATTACTGCTAGCACAGTTACATTACTAGACTTAATTATTCTATCGGAGGAATGCATTGTTTCGGAAAGTGGGACCAAGTTACTTTTGGATGTCTCGGACTACGAATTAATTTTTGCACATATTTACTTTAAGCACCTTACATCATGACACCTTGCTAAGTCATTTTAAAATTTATCGGATTAGGGGATCCTGCTGTTACTTTTATAAAATAATACTTACAAAACAGAACACAAAGAGTAGTTCTTAACAATGTACATTCTCATTCACTTGATATTCTTTGTGGAGTGCCGCAAAGTTCTTTATTGGGACCAGTTCTTTTCACTGTTTACACGTCCCTGTTTCCCTCCATTTTAGATTACTATAGCGCGCAAATGTATGCAGACGATACACTAGTATATTTTTAATTTGACCCAAAAACCCTACTCAACAGTTGCCAAATAATAAATAATGATTTAGAAAAGCTGAACATAATTTCACTTGAACACTCTTTACATCTTAATCCCAGAAAATGTGCTGCAATGTTTTTTGGTAGACGGATAGACAGAATCAAACTAACACGCAATATGCAAATAAAAATTAATATTACTGCTATACCGTTAAAAATTAAGCTAAACATTTTAGATTTAACAGTTGACACCGATTTAAGATTTCAGAAATATAAATCTCTCTGCATTAGAAAAGTCACATCTAAATAAAAACTTTTATATAATTCTCGTCATACGCTTAACTTCAGTTTAAAAAAACATTGTGTGACTCTTTAGTTATTTCTATATTTAATTATTGTGACACCGTCTATGGACCATGTCTGTCAGCTGCCACTTCTCAAAGAATACAAAAAATGCAAAACTGTTCCTTAAGATTTATTTTTGGTATCAGAAAGCAAGGCCCAATTAGTCATAAATTGAATGAATCCAAGTGGTTAAATATGAAAATAGACGCCTTCTCTACCGTGGCACCTTGTATCATAAAATTATACATTCTTGCACACCTTCATACCTCTACAGAAAAATTAGATTCCGAACTGACGATCATAATCTAAACATAAGATTTAAAGGTTCTCTTACTCAGCCCCGTCTCCGAACTGCAATGTTTGAAAGATCCTTTTCTTTCAACATGCTAAATTTTACAACTCCCTTAATCTGCCTCTGGAATCCCAGTCTGTTTTTAGCTTCCCAAAACATTACAAACGTCTTTTGCTTGGTTGATGTGTTGTAGCAAAATAGGTATTCCCTGTGATAGGTATTCTTTATAAAGCAGAATAGATAATTATTACTATTACTCTTATTACTATTTCCGGTTTCCCGACGCTGGAGAGTCTTTTCGTGGCCTCCGACATTACACGGAGAGAGCGCCAGCAAAATATCCACAGCGACTCGCCACATCCCGCGGGGTTAGTGACTGTAAATTCCAGAATCATCTGCTCTAAGTAGACGAAGGGACCCCAAGATGATTGTCTTCTGTATTTGGCCTGCCAACCAATCAGTAGATTTCTGACAGGCCGGTATGATCTTCAATCCTGATATTATTTTTATTATTATTATTATTATTTTAATGTCGCGGATATTTTCAGATGTGTCAGCAACAATCGGTTGAGTGAACAAGATTGATGCTGTTGGTGCCTATGCTTCCAAGAACGACCTCACGATGTGCGTAGCATCAAGTATAATAAATTTCTGCATGTTCCGATATATATACTCCGGTATTCCAATTTCACAGAGGGATTCTTTCATTTTTTTGGGTATCAGCCCCATGGTTGATAAGATTAGGTTTTTAGATAGTTATTTATTCAGTAGAGTTCAGTTTGTAGAAACTGATATAAGTCAATCTTCCAAAGGTAGTGTATCATGTGGTGTTCCGCAGGGCTCAATACTTGGCCCACTTTTGTTTAGTATATACACGTGCAATTTAAAAAGAATGCAAAGTACACCTTTATGCAGATGATACACAACTTTATTATTCATTCTTACCAGATAATGTAGATGTAGCAAAAAATATTGTAAATGATGATTTGGAACGCCTGGTTGCATTCTCCAAACGCCATAAACTTCAGCTGAACCCTACGAAATCATCAGTTATGGTATTTGGCAAATATCGACGACAAATTGAGAATGAGTTTGTAGTTAAAATAGGAAACGAGACTTTACAATGTGCGCAAAGTGCCAAAAACTTAGGACTAGAATTAGATACAGATCTACGTTTTAAAAAAGATATAAAGAAAAGAATTCAAAAAGCCTACTCCTCATTAAAAATGTTATTTCCAAACCGTCACTTAATTTCTCAGTCCCTTAAAATAAAACTTACAGACTCTCTTGTTTTAAGTCATTTTAATTATTGTGACGCTATATATGGACCATGCCTAGATAAACTAGACATTAATCGAATAGAAAAAGTTCAAAAGTCGTGTTTGCGGTTCATATATGGCATTAGAAAGTTTGAGCCAGTGTTATATAAATTAAAAGACTCAAATTGGCTAAGCATGCAAGATAGACGAAAACTCCACTCTACAGTCTTGTTTCATAACATTATTTTAAATCAGTGTCCCCCTTACTTATATAACAAAATAAAATATGGAACGGATGTCCATACCTTAAATTTAAGATTTAAAGGACTCATTACACCTCCACCTCACAAATCTGCAATGTTTAAAAGATGTTTTACATATAATGTTTATATTCTTTATAATAATGTACCAGCATCCTTGAAATCCTTAAAACTAAACTTGTTTAAAAATCAATTTAAGAAAATTCCTTTTAATGCCTGACATTAAACTTATTTATTACGTTCTTCCTCGTATTGGCTGCCTATCCCATTTCCCCTTTTCTCTATTTTCAGTTTAAAAAGATTTTAGTTTCCTTTGTTACGTGAGTATGAATCGCTGTATATATTCATGTACTTGTAATGTATCTGTGTCACCGTTGGAGCTGAACTTTAAACTTTTTTGAATTGTTTTCAGCTCCATTTTGCAACTTTATTTAATTAATTATGTGATAATGTGTATATACTTTGATTGCAAATAAAAAATTATTATTATTATTATTACTATTATTATTATTATTATATTTCTTTTATTCTCAGATTTCTCTGGTTTCAGAAAATCTAAATCGGCTATTATTGGCAAGATATAGACTTCGACCCTACTGCTCTAGGAAAGACCGGACTATGTTTGTGGCGTCTAAGATGACTGACTTCTGTATGGTTCGGTAGGTTTTCCAGGGTATTCCTATGTTGCTTAGACCGTCCTTTAAAGTTTCAGAATTAGTCCCATGGAGGAGATGATGATCGGCACCACCTTTACAGTTTGCAGCTTCCACATCTCTTGCATTTCGCCTCTCAGGTTGGTGTACTTCGCCATTTTCTCGTTGTGCTTTAGCTCTATGTTGTGGTTATTGGGGATTGCGACGTCTATATATTATTATTATTATTGTCATTGTTATTTTCTGTTTTGCAATTGAACAAAAATTTTCTAAATATCATTTCCTATATTATAATTATACATTTCACTATGTATATGTAATTCATAATGAAATAATTTCACACCGTTGAAATATAAATTTTAATTAAACTCTTATTCAATCGTCAACGCGTTTTTATGGTTATCTAGCTGTTAAGGTGGCCATTCCCTAGAAAAAGACATCCGATATGGAAATATTTATTATTTTTGCCCATAACTTTTTTTCTTAGTACGCATATTTAGAAAAAACTATAAGGGTACCTAAGTCGAACCATAACAAGACTATTATTATGAATTTTCACTCAAAAATTTCAATGGTTTGCAAAATAGCTAGATTTAAAACTACGAAATAGGAAGATTAACATAATTTTTAAATTTAAATCTAGTTATTTTGCAAACCACTGAAATTATTGAGTGAAAATTCATAGTAACTGTCTTGTTATGGTTCTACTTAGGTACTCTTATAGTTTTTTTAAAATATACGTACTAAGAAAAAAAAGTTATGGCCAAAAATTATAAATATTTCCCTATCGGATGTCACTTTCTAGGGAATGGCTACCTTAAGTTTTAAACTGGAAATCTAAGGGACTTGGATTCCAAACTTAAGGTGGATATATATTTTTTTAACTTTATACTGGAAAGTATTTACTAACTACGTTGGCATTATAAAATTATAAATGATAAAAACTGAAATTATTTATTAAAAAGATTATACCATAGAAAGTTTAACGATTTTATAAATAGTTCAAATAATCAGTGAAAAATATAAATTTTTTCTCTTAAATGTCCTGTATATTTTCTTTGCTCAAAGTGTAACATACCATCTTCCTAACAATAATAACAAATATCTCAGATCCAATTTTCATCCATTCATTTCTTAATTAATTACACAGGCCTGCATTTGATAACATTTGCAAAGTTGATTTAAAAATTTTAACTGTTTTTTGGTAATTGGGTAGCACTGACTTCAAATCTGCTTTCAGTTTTTTTGTATCACGTAAGGTTATTTTTCAAACCAGCAAAATCAAGAAATTTAGAAAAACACGATTTATTTCATTTATAAGCTAGTTTTATAACATATAAAAGAGAAAAATACAAAAACATGAAACTATTTGGAATAGTTGTTTATTCTTTACGCTTCTTAAAAACCGTTTTCTTTTTTTCAGAAAAGCTTCTTTTTGTTGTTTTTCTGTCATATTCAGCTAAAGGAAGATCTCTCCTCAAAGTCCAGCAGTAATCGGCCATCATTTTTGTGTCCCAGCGCCCCTGGTATCTTTTTTCCACCTCTTTAATATCTTGATGAAATCTTTCACCTTGCTCTTCACTCACGTCCCCAAGATTTTCCGGGAAATAGTCCAAATGGGAATGTAAAAAGTAAATTTTTATGCTCATATTGCAACCAAGAATCCTGAATTTTTCCAGCATATTTTCAACGATCTCAACATAGTTTGTGTCTTTATAATTCCCTACAAATTTATGTACAACTTCTTTAAAAGCATTCCATGCATGTTTTTCCTTATCTTCCATCACATTTTCAAATTCTTTATCTTTCATCAAGCTCCTAATCTGAGGCCCTACAAAGATTCCCTTCTTTGATTAAATGTGTTACACAAATATTTAAAACAATTTCCTTCTTTGTTTAATGCCTTAACAAATTGTTTCATAAGTCCACATTTTAAGTGGTGGAAGTAAAACTTTTTTAGGGTCAATAAGACTTTCGCGAATTACATTTTTGGTTTCAGGTGTTAAAGTCTTTCTTTGTGGCCAGTCTCTTTTTATCCATGGAAATTTAGTAAATCCAGACTGCTGATCCAAGAGAAGGCCTAAAATTTTTAGATCTCCACACAATTCCCAGTTGTGATCTTTATATTGTATTCTTAAAAGCAATTCCTCTAAATTTTCATAGTTTTCCTTTAAATGAACTGAATGGCCGACAGGAACAGAAGCAAAAACATTGCCATTATGTAAAAGAAGATGTTTTTAATATTTTTTTCTTTTTTTTTTTGGGAAAAAAAAAATCTGCGGGTGATGGAGCCCAATGGTATTTAATTAGTTATTTCTATATAAAAACTGAGCTTAACAAACAAAAATCACGTCATCACAAATTTCATGCAGGCCTGTGTTATTATTTCAGAGTGATCACCCTCTACAGTCTACAGTGTCTTTATTACTTGCCTTCGTTATGTACATGCGAGATATTTAGCACTAGTACTACTCGATGAGATATAAAATAATTTTTTCGGGAAATAGGTACAAAATTACAATAAGTGGTTTAGGGAATTGGTTTTAAATATTATAAGGAAAATTATTCAACGTGTGCTTGCGGCAGAAACTTTAAAATTCATGAGTTGAAAGGAAAATGTAGTTAAGTGGCTAAAATTTATTAAGTGCCGATTTAAAATTACAACCTTCTAAATTGACTTCATGATGTGCCTGAAATCATAATGAATCTAATTGAATTCGCCTTTAGTTATGTATCTTTTAATATTTTTATTAAAATATTTGCTTCACTTCCTATTACAGAGAATCTTAAAAAAAGCCTAGAATAAGAAAACGAAATTAAGTAAAATTTCCAGGACAGACAGGCAATATAGAGAAATTACTTGTAGTTAAATCAATTATAAAAGTTCAGATTAATATATACGTTTCTCGTAGTGATTTTCTCTATGATGATTTTTAATTATAAAAAGAGAATGTTCTTGTTAAAAATGCCATTCGATAATTGTGCTAGCCAACTAGATTGTGCGAGAAAATCGCTTGAATGAATTAAATTATACAATTTTATATTCTATATGTGAAATGTACATTCTTTTCTATACCTGCGGGTTCGAATATCCTTATTTTAAAAATGGTTTGTTATAAGTTGCATCCTGAATTCACCATAAAATTATTGTGGTTTGTGGTTTCTAAATTCATACATTATTGCATAATGTATCATGCAATAATGTATTGATATTTAAACAATGTACGTTATTTCCCCAATAAAAACAATTTGATTGCAATAAGCCACACCAGAAAAACGTATTCTATGTGGTGAATACTCATTGAGAAGGGAGGGAGAAGCAGTCACGTGACCAAAACTGCATCACTTTTCCGTCACATAGTAACAGTTTGTTTACTATGCGATTTATTGTGATTTTTACTGATAGTTTGTTAAATTTAAGACAATAAACATTAAAAGGACTATGGTGACGTGTGTGAAAAGAAGTTGCTCTTCTAGAGATGGTGTTGACAAGAAGAAATCAACGGGAATAGCATTTCATAGGCAGTGTAAACAACAAACAGAGCCGTATTAAAAAAGAACAGTTAATTTTTCTTAATATACTCAGGTTATATATTTCGTATAATTATTTTAGGATAACATTGAACATTTTATATATCAAGGTAAATAAAAACTGTTACATATTTTGCCTGTAATTTTTTAAATATTAAGAAGTTATATCAAAAAATGTTTTATACAAATCACTTTTTTGTCGTTCTCTTTTTATCTACAAGTTTGGTGTTTATGCTATTACATAAGTCATAAAACCATATTATAGTGTGAGATTTAAAAAACAAGTTACTAATCCAAGTGTAAAAATAGAAATTTGTATAAAAATTCAAACCACAAACCTGTTCGTTTTTCATATCACTATTGTATGAAATATTATTCAATAGAACTAGTAATTAAAAAGTTATAAAAAATCATATGCATGTTGTTGACATACTATAATGCCACATTTTTTTAAAAACATATTGAATATGTCTATTTGGGTAAAAGTACAATAAATAAGTCTCAAAGTATTACGCATCAAAGCAATAAAATTGTATTATTTAAAGACCAATAAATATATTTTAAAATATCTTCTGTTTTATTTGCATATGTATCCTTTATTCTAATTCTTTTTGCTAAAACTCTTGCATTTATTGAATTGAACATTTATTTGCGTTATCCAGATAGACCGTCTCGTCGGGGTACAAAGTTCTTATTATTTTAATTAGTCCGGGTCTGGCAAAACCACATATGTTACTACATTTAGCCACGCCTAATGATGCCGTTTCTGTATATGAAATTTGTATAGGACGTCGCGTCCCTACTTTCTAACTCAATGTGAGTACTATACTATCTGTATACTACTGTTTCTTCTACCTAGCCTATGTGGGTGATCCAAAAGCTATACCCTGCAATATAAAGTTGCACTTTCTGCAAGGGCGCTTTTCGTCCTCACACAGTCTCTTAAGCCTCGTACTGATTACAGCTGCCACGCAAAATGCAACGTGTAATGCAACATGCAATGCAACATGGAAGGTGTTTAAAACACCATGCAATAAATCGACTCGCATCTTTATTCAAGTTGCGTCCGCTTAGTTGTTTTAAAAGCTGTGTCGAACATGGATACGCGAATGTAGCCATCACATATTCTGGTCATAGCATGTGGAGCTTTCATGCTAGTAGAAGAATTAGCAATGGGCAAAAAGTCACGAAGATGGTGGAGAACTGATCTGTACAAAGAGAGAACTGGAACTAATTTGCTTCTGGATCTAAAATCGCAGGAGTTAAGTGGCCAATATAAAAGTTTCGTCCGAATGTCTAGTATAGACTTTGAAAATTTAACACAATTAATTGGTCCTAGAAATGCAAAAAAGGAGATACATTTGAGGAAAGCTATATCGGTACAAGACAGATTTTCTTACTTGGGTATTTTACCACTGAAAAATATTTAAAAATTTTAATGAAGAAATCTCTGCGCCAAACGGATCAGACAGTTTTTGAATACTTGATTGTTTCAAAAAGTCCCACACCTAAAAATATATAAACTAGACCTATGTTATAAACTAAAAAACCAAAAGAAAACTTAAAGAATCCGCGATTATATTAATAAACCTGGATAGTAGAGTCTCTTCCGATACGTTAACTTCCTATAGTTTTTATTTTCATTTTTTAGTTTATAACATTGTTCTAGTTTATATATTTTTTGGTGTGAGACTTTTTGAAACAATCAAGTATTTAAGAACCAAACTCTGTCTGATCCATTTGGCGCAGAGGTTTTTTCATTAAATTTTTTAAATATATTTCAGTGGCAAAATACCCAACAAAAAGTAAGAAAATCTGAATATGCCACAAATAAACAATTATAGACAATATCTGAAGACTCTTATTCCAGCCTGCAGTATTTATTCAGAATCAATCAATCAATCAGTCAATATCAAAACAAGTCATATCAAATTGTGCTAGAAGTGTCTTCGGCTTTAATAAATGGTTTAAAACATGAGATACAGGTAAGCCTTTTTTCGGATCTACCTTCTATAACTTCTTTAAACTCATACCAGTTCCTATGGAAAATAATTGAAACATGCTGTCACGTCTACCAAGAGTATATATAATAAAATATTCTGCGCAAATCCTATCTTAATTTTTGTACGTATCATATTTTATGTGAATGTTGTTCTTGGTGCAAAGCACGAAGTTTTATTTTTCATGATAAAATGAAAACATAAATAGTAAGAGTTCTGTGTTTTCCCCTACGACTATAGCTTCCGTCTTCTTTTAACAGGGAACGTATGGATCAGTATGTTATCATCTCTATTTGCAACCGCTAACTTATATTTTTCATTTATTTAGAAGTTTTAAATATTTTGGTAGAACGTGTTATTTAACTATACTCAATGACTACTAATAGAATATTAATGTCACACACCTCAGTCCATATGCTAAGTAAAGGCATGACTAGACTGAGACTGCTGGCGAGAAAAAACAAGGACTGAAAGCTAACCAAGGGACCCTTATCAACAGACTACGAAGTCTAATATAAAGGACCAAATCTGGATAAGCTCTAAGGAGAAACAAGTGCCATATAACACCTATAGAGGTTGCAGTGGTCAAGGCCGATAATACATCACAAACAAATAAATGCAGACAATATTAAATGGAGGTACTGAATGATCACCTGTGAGCTGTTGTTGGTATTAGGATCTTTTTCACTAGAGGTGATTATACGCAAACTTAAACAAGCTGACGCTTAATAGTTTCTTTGTCAACAAGAGACAACAAGTCTTAACTACAAGGCGTCTATAATGAACTGGAGGACCATGTTGATCACATAATACTAAAGACAAGGTAAGGGTGATAATAAGCAAATTGAACCTTAAAACGTGGTCAATTAATGAGTCCCATATAATTGAGGCTTGGTGTCAATACTGCAAATAGCTTGTCGAGGGTGAACCTTCTAAGGCAGATAACAATCGTTTTCTACCTTAGGAGGCTTACAGCAAGATTACAAATACCAATGTTAAAATTAGAAGTAGAGGCAATATGCAAAAATGTATGGGAATCTGGCTCACTAACCTTAGAACGTTAATACTCCTATCACTATAAAGGAAGAGACACATATCTATGGTAACCATAGATTGTTGACATTAATATCACACAATAGTTAGGGAATGCTGTATGCTCTTTTATTATTTGTCAAGTATATTAATTTACCTTATCTAATTTTTCGGTAATATCAACTGGAGAGAAGCTGATAATCCGGGAATTACCGGATGACAAGAGAAGAAGATGACTACCTCCAAACCATTTGACTGATCTCACCGAGGAGTTTATGGGATAGTCTCTCGGCGAGGCCGTGTTCTTAACAGTAAGTCATAACAGACGCTATTGAACGTGCTATACAGCGAAGGGAGGCCAAATAAAATATTGCGTGTATCACAAAACGTATGACAAGATGTTATTAATAAGAAGGAAGATCAAATCAAATAGGAGAAATATGTTTATGTTCAAGATTATGTTAAAAATTCGGTATATTACTTACAGACTATGTAACTGAGTCAATAAACTTGATTTGGATGTTGGTAAGATAGACTGCAATGTTTCTGTATTAGACGACAACTATTATAATTAAATATAAGCTGCCTATTTATTTACTTTTAATGTACATCGCGTGTCGTACTAGGGTAATGTCCAGTTAAAAGTAGCTTTGATCCTGTGTACACAGAGCGTGAGTTTTATTTTTAGTGTATATCTAGAGAATATTCGAAATAATCGAAGTGCTTCATCTATGTGATGTTTCTTTTCTCTTTGTAAAGATAAACAAGAACGTTTAGTCGATCAAACAAAATTTAAACGGAAATGGAAAATTGCATCGACATCATAATAGTTACAGCTTTTATTATATTTGTATACTTTGTAGGAAATTGTGGATTGAAAATATTTACCAATTTTCAATACAAATTTATTCTGCAATATTTTAGAACTTAGCAGAAACTTGATTTCGAAATGTGTTAACATATTGGAATCAATATTCATTTATAGGTCGTGATTTAATATCAACTACGTGCAGGCTGATCGAATATACAAAAATCACCAATTTGCTGCAGACCGTAATTTTTTCAAGCAAATTAGTTCTCAATTAGTACTAGCGTTAAGCGTCACGATTATTAAATATTGACAAACAACTTCTGTTACATTTAATATACGAATATTTTAAACCATTATAGATTTCTCGGATCACATGATACAAATTTTAAAATTAAAAGAAAAGAAACTAACAGCAGAATATATTTAGTGGGATTTTATTTTGTATACGAAGATTAGTTTTTGTCCAAACCCTTCAATTTACTGAGCTTTCGTACTCAAGGGAAATTGCCTAGGGTTATTAACTATGTTTTTTATTGGGTCAGATAAAACGAAAACAAATTGTTATATTTAGTTTTCGAGTAGAGAGTTACTTGCAATTCGACGAACGCCTTTGAACAGGTGACAGTAGGGGCACTAAATAATTTGCTTATGAAGTGTGTCATCAAATTTTGGAAACAGGCCGTCATGGAATTGAAAGCTGTTTGTTAATTTGCGAACTTCGCAAACTTCTTGGTATTCTTTTAATACTAAGATTATTGTTATTATTTTTTTTTATAAATGCTCTTTAAAGTACACGATTGAATCAAGAAGTTCAGAAATTGAAAAGGCTTATAAAAAATAGATGCCCTTAGGTTTCATTTGCATTTTTATTTATGTGTCATAATTAATCTTTGGTCATTTGAAAGAAATTTGAAATCAAAATATTATAAATTATATAATAGTAAATGAAATTAAAAAAAAAAATTAAAGTTCACTCATTTTATATCCAGAACATGTGAACCATATTAACTACCATGATATCGAGATGTATCATTGGAAGATATCAAAACCAATGAGATCTGTTACATTAACGAGTATGTTTCAAGGTATAGATAATTTAATGGAGTAGATTCAAAAACACGAAAAAAAATGCATTTGTTTTTCAATATAAGAAACAAACGTTATAATTAAAATATGTATTATTATATAGTAATGACAGCTGCATATTCGCCATTTAAAATGTTTTTTTTTTATTACGAATCGATTATTTATTCAAAAGTTATCAAGTCTTCTATACCCAAACGCAAGGAAAAAGTCGTTCGTGTGTTGGCTTGTGACGTCTTAAGTTTGATTCTTATTTTAGAGAATCGTTGTATGTACGAAATTCTTTGTAATGGCATTTTTTTAGAGTTTTCTGCTGTTGAACTTTCATCTCCAGGATAGTTTAGTACTTTTCGTATTTTATATCCAAAAACATTTTCTTAATAAGTTTGTCGCCATTTTGTGGAACTGTGCTACAACGAATATGACCAGTTATTTTATAACTAATTTCCCTCGTATGCAAATACCCTTAAGTCATGGTAAGTGGATGATTCAGATGTGGGTGGAAGAGACCCCAATTCAAAATTAGTATTTAAGATCCATAAGAGTTGTGATGGTTTTATAAAGTTCAGTGAAAGTCTTTAATGCATTATGTGCTTTGAAACTTAATGAGTATTGTTTTTGGAACTGTAGCAGCTATTTGTATTTGTACAATATCGAACAAAACTCCTAATTTTATAAGATACGTTCAAACTGATTTATTACTTGTGTATGAAGAACGTAAAAAAAATGTTTATGTAGTAGAGCTCGCCTGCTCTCCAGAGAGACTTCAACCTTTGAGAAAATACTTTTAATGGATTTTATCAAAACTGTGCAATGAGACTACAAATGAAGAATTTTAATCTTTCAACGAAGTTTCACTGAACCTTTGTATATTACAAATAAGTTTAAAAATGTTAAATGTTTTCAGGTGAATATTACCAACTCTTTATATACAAAGTTACTATTCCACAATCAACATGTTTTGTTGTTATTACCACGACCTACTTAGAATTTTTTTAAGTAGCCGACCTTGGAGTTGTTATGTAGAAGAAATTTTAGGATGCAATACATCGTTCAATAAAAAATTTGAAGTTATGAGATTAAAAAAGTTAAGTATTGCGATTTGAAATAAGAAAGCTAGTTTGACTTCCGATGACATTGAACTCCAATGATTGGAGATTGCTTTTGAAGTGAAAAACTTCACCCATATGTTATAAATATAACCTTATTTTCATGGTCACTCGGTACACTCTCACTGCTATGTCATCGGTAATTAATTATTATAAAAAAGAACTGGGGCCTTCGTTTCTAGTATATACACCCAATCCCAAATTTCTGTACTCTTATCAGCTTACTTTATTTATTTTCCCATATCTACTATGCCCTATTCAACCCCCAACCTTCCAACAGAATCATCTCAAAACATAATCTAGTTCCAGATGTCGTTATAATACATACGTGTACCAAACTTCAAGCAAATATCTCAATTTTATTTTATCAACCCCTTTAATAATGGAGTAGGGGTGGTGGCGGGTTCAACATATTATAAAATAATCTGATGCTTTGACTTCTAGTATATACACCGAATTTCAAGTTTCTGTACTCTTACCAGCTTCCCAGCAAACATTTAAGTATTATTTGACGTCAAGACTACCTAAATTATGTATAATAAATTTAGTCGCAAAATTAGAATTAAACATATTTTGGTAAAATTTACGTTGATGCTACGTGGAATCGACATAAGTGGAGAATAAGACAACGTCGAAATTAAGTTATATCAACTAAAACAGGTAAAATTACATATAAATCTTACTTGTAGTCGCACAGTACATTTGGTTACTAATACCTGTTTAGGTAAATTTTACTTGAATTCAACGTCAATTTGACATCAAATTGACTAGTTTTAGGTAGAATTTACGGACATATGTGTAATTTAAAAATGACACCAAGTGGAAAAAAATAAGATTTTTACACTTATTTGGTATTTTTCTCTATAAGTAGTCGACATATGGTTGTCAGTCACTTACAAAACTGAAGAGATACCTAACTCACAATAACCATACAAGATGAATGCCGGTAACTAAAATAAATACAATTTATGAGGAAAGTATTTGCAGTTCTCGCTTATTGAAATCAATGCGCCGAAAATTTTTCTGTGAATGATAGCAGCTGTACTCCATAAAATACTAATGCGCCTCAAAAATATTCATCTATAAGAAAATTTATATTACCAAATAAAAAAAATATTGTAATATTTTGAGCCGAAAATATACTATACTTGTTAAATATGAGTTTACAGGTATAATTATGTATTTTCTTAAACTTTCCGTCAGTTTGTTTCCATATACACTCATTTTACAAACTACAATTTGGAATCATACTTCAACTGCGCTGAGAAAATATGGCGTCTTGTGCTAATTAGACCTCTAAGTTAAAATTACCATGACAATCTACATATTTTATAGGTGGAAATTATCACAGGTCAATTTACACAAAAATTTACGACATTTTGGTTAACTTTACCTATTGAAAGTATTATTACCTCTGTTGTTATATCAAATAATTACTTGTAGGTAAATATAACCTATTTATATTACCTTATTTTGAATATACTACCTATTGGTAAATTCTACTTATTATGTGTAAATTTTAACTCGACTAGTGTATTGTGTTGACGAGTGAGTTCTCATAATGGAGCCATATGATATTGCCTTGGTATTCGACAGCGTCCAAAAGTTCTGGAAGCTCGGCTGGCATTCGGCAATACCCTTGTATTGAAATTCTATAGGCAATTATTTCCACATACCAGAGTGCAAATACAGTCAAGATGTCCTCCTTTAAAAAGACTTGGATGAGAAATCTGGATGCGGAAGTAGTGATTCCTTAAGTGGTGGTTTTTTACCTTTGGCATACTTCATTTGTACATTGGCACCACGAATTATCCAACCATGCTGCGTTAATGGCCTCTTTTAATGACTGAAATAATTTTTAGATAATAACTATACCACCTAAGTACCTAATGGTTCAAATAACCTAAATAATATGAATTCTACAAACAGGTTAGACGGGGGTTAGCTTCTGAATTACTGTTTTATAGTGAAGTTTACTTTGAGGTCGATTTGCCAGGTTACTGCGACAAAGAGGTTTAAAATGTATTTTTTAAAGTAACTTTAAGGTCAGTTTAAGGGTAATTGACTTAATTGGTGAAATTAGGTAGATAATCCAGGTAGAATTTACCGATGTTGTCTACCTAATATTACTTCAAAGAAGAGTAATAAAAATGACCAAATAAGTTGCTATTTAGGTATATATTACGTAGGATTTCCAACAAAATCTACCTAGAAAGATATTCGACTATTAGAAATATTTTTAGTCGCTAAAAAGGTAAATACTACCTAATTATATTACCTATTTCGACCTTATTGGAAATTTACCCTTGAGGTCAATTTTGGTAGATTTTTTTAGTAGTTTACCACTTGCTGTTTTCGTTAAATTTACCTTCAAAGAAAATTGTGTATGAGGTATTATTTACGTAAACTTAAATCTAAATTAAGACTAATTGGTCAATTTTTATCGGAGGTCTATTTTTCCAGTCAATTTTACGTTATAATTACTTTGGTAAGTAAATTTGTCTTGTCCCAAGTCGAATTGGAGCTAATTTTGACAAAAATGTTTGCTGGGTTGCTTTATTTATTTTTACATATTAACCCCTGATTTAACTCCCAACCCTTCAATGGGATAATCCCAAAATATAATTTAGTTCCCGATGTCAACATAATATATACGTATACCAAATTTTAAGTCAATGTCTCAATTTTTTTTATCAACCCCTTTTTAATAATGGAGTGAGGGGGGAGGTATGAAAAATATTATAAAAAATTTTGAGGCCTTGGCTTCTAGTACATACACCAAGTTCAAGTTTCTGTATTATTACCAGCTTGCATTACTTATTTCCCCATATTTACCCCTACTTGCCCCCCAACCCTTCAACGGATATGTTCAATCCAGTTCCAGATCTCGTTATGATATATACGTGTACAAAATTTCAGTCAATATCTTAAACCGTTCCGGAGAAAACGTGCGGACAAAGAAAAGTTACAAATAGACAGACAGACAGACAGGCGGACGGACGGACGAACGGACGGACGGACGGACGGACGGACGGACGGACGGACGGACGGACGGACGGACGGACAGACAGACAGACAGACAGACAGACAGACAGACAGACGACCGACCGACCGACCGACCGACAGACCGACAGACAGACGTACATAATTTTCTTTGCTCTAATTTAAAATCTCGACGTTCTATGACATTCTAAACCTATTTCAAGAAAAATAAATTGAAAAAAATTGAAAAATCTTTCCACATCCATTACTTGGATGTGCAACCACTCAAAATTTAGCCAGAGACCCCACAAAGTCTTAATCCGTCCTTGCCTACTTATATGGAAAATCTTTCACTTGATTGGCGTAATTGTCATACTTTTTGTTTTATTTCCGGAAGAATTTCTGAATTTACCAGATTTGCCTTAATCAATTTAATGCTCTTTCAAAATATTAGGTGGGCATTTGCTAATAACCAGCAAAACTTCTTAAAGACACCTATGTATAGACAACTGGTTAAGACTGTTACTGTATAACTTTCATTGCACAAGATATTTCCTTTTTTTTAATGATAAATTAATTAAGCTATAAATATTTTCTCTTGGAAATTGTGATAATATTACTTAATATTTCTATTTCATAATTGATAACATTATTTTATACTTTTTATATTGATTAAATTCGTTGATTTGTTCTTATATTGATGATTTTTCTGAAGTTATTAATAAATAAGTATCTTTTATCGTAAAATTCAATTTTTCATTTTTTTGTTTGTCTGTCCGCCATAAGATCAAATCTTTCCACGAAGGTTGGTTTCACCATCACAGGGGTAGCAGTAACTCTTAAATTTTCCGTGGATGGCGCTCATAATTTTTACATCATTTTAAGCTACATCTGAGTGTTGGAACAAACTAGCTAGGTAAAATATCACAAAAATATTGGTTCACCCTCTAGCTGATTTAAAAAAAATATGTATTAATTGAACCCACGAAATCCCAGCCGCGCACCAGATCAGCTAGCCGTTTGCCGTCACACTTGTGTGTTGGTTGAATTGCCTTTGGTTATCACCTTGACCGGTGATATCATTGTTAATTTTTCTAAGGCCAAGTAGAGATGTAACAGTATCTATAATAGGGGTAATATGTATTTGGATTCTTTGCGACTTTCAAAAAGCAAAAATGGGACATGCTATTACGCAGTAAAAATTTTCAATGTGTTACCGATTGCTGTACAATCATTTGATTGTACTCGTTTCAAAAACATGATTAAACGATTACTCTTTGATAGTGCATTCTATGATTTTGACGAATTCCTGGGGACCGATTTTTCCTGTTCAATTTTATAAACCTACTCTATATATGACAACGATTATTGTTTGTCCGTTCGCTATAAGCCTGGAAATTTTAGGAAATTTAGGTATTTAGATATTTACGAATAAATATTAGACCAACTGCATTATAACTTTAGTAAATATCTTGTAATAGTCTTGATAAAGGCCTAATAAGCAAAAAGATACATACAGTAATCTAAATATATTATTTTGAAATATTCAAAACGATTTCTTAAAATAAAAATAATCATATTTTATTCTTATTTGCATCACTTTTCTCTATAATACGATTTGAATATACTTTCTTTACTGTTTAAAAAATGCTTTGTCTTAATGCTTTGGTACTAATTCTTATTTGAATAACTTAAGAAGATATTTTAGAAGGGAATGTTCAGTGGTTTTAGTTAAATATTGATTCATCAAGGTATTTATTTAGGACCAAATTTCGCTGATATCTTGATTTGATATACTGAATAATAATTATCTTAATATTCATATCATGTCAATACATTGTCAGTCTAATAAATTAATACAAATCTGTAAGATGTCTTTTATCGCATGCAGTAAGGAAAACTGTAAAAACTTACGATCGAGCTGTAGAGGCAATCGCCATTTTTATAGCAGAAATCGAAGTTTCAGAAGTAAAATATTGAATTTACTTAGAAAATGGCCAGCCAACAACGAAAATCATGTGATTTCTAGGCTGACTTCAAGAGAAATTGAAATGATATATAAACTTGTAATAAATAGTAATAATTTATTTATCCAAGAAATCACTAATATGTGAAAATAGTATAAGAAATTAAAAAATATATATATCTTTAATAATATATAAATTCTTGAACGTTGAAGCACAAACACACAACTACTTCACCCGTTCACCGCAACCACTGATTTTATTATTTGACAAAAATATCAAAATATAAGTAAATGAAAAATATAAAATATACAACAGAATATACTATAACACATAAATACACATACATTGCATACATTTGGTACATTAAATTAAAATTAGCTTTTACAAAATATAAAAATTACAGACTATTATTACGGTACTCACTAACAAAACAGTGTGCTAAAATTTATAATTTTAAGTATATCACAGTTATTAACTACAATTGTATTCGTTTAATAATCAAATTGTAATTCAATATGGTCTGCATACTATATCAGGAGAGTAGTTCTTTTGATATTAAATATTTCTGTACTTCTGTGTAATACATCTTTATAAAACACAGCATGAAACTATAATATTGGAATTCTATATTATTTTAGTTTTTAGTATTGCCTAAGCTTTCTAATACAGTTATATTATACATATTTCTTTGGTAGAGCATAAAATTCTCTAAAATCATGCTTATAACAAAATAAAACAATAGTTTAAATCTTCATCAGCTCTAGGGTCTCAAGAGCCTCATTGTTTGATAGTAACCTCATGATTATTTTCGGTCATTTAAAATGCAATTAAAAATATAAGTAAAATCACACTTCACGAGAGGATTTCAAAAATACTTTTCATTTCACAACAGACTTATTAACCCTTTACTTGTTTAAGGTTGTTGCCAAACAAATAAATAAAATGACATTTCCTACCCTTATTACATTATATATTAATTTCTCAACTGCTTCTGAATATGTAATATTATCCATAAACAAATAGTGTGAATAATCATTACACCCTAGTGATTTATTTTTACATCAATTACCTTTAAGTTTATGCCTAGGCTGTCCTATATATGAAGCGCGCAAAATAAAACAGGGGAGGATTTGATGCTTCCGAGGATAAGCACATAGAAATTTCACATCATGCCACAAAACCAATAAAAAAATAAAATAGAATGGTCCACTATTATTGAGGGACAGGGAGATGATTTGACATATTTGAATAGTTTGGACTTTGTCAAACTATTATAATAATGTTTATTGTTACAATTATAGATATAATTTTGAACTTGCGGTAATGGTAATTACACACTCGCCTGCGGCTCAAATTGCAAACTTCATCTGATTGAGTTATTACCGATATTACCCCTCGTTAAATAATGTAGGTCTTAGATATTATCTAGGACCTCGTGATATAGACTTATTGATCACGATTTTTTCAATAAAAAGGTTATTTGTTATTTGTTTTGCAGAACGTACACGACAGTCGGGGCAAGAAATTCATGGTCTGCTGAAGATATAATTTTAATATTTGTTATTATTTGAGGTTTTCTGTGTACAATGTGTTCATTTCTAAATCATGTCATATATTTTTAACATTACTCTTATCTTTAACTTATTTGTCAATAACATTTTTTTTAATCCAGGGGATTTCTGAGGATACTGGTTTTCACAGGTTGCAGTCAGAAAAAATAAATTTGATTTAATATACCGACAAAATCATAAGATTACTATTAAACTGAAACGAAGAGTTATTCGGAACCCCATTTTTTAGACTTTTGGCCGGTACAAACTTAACTATCAACTATATTAGTATTTTTGTTATAACTATCATTGTGTTGAATTTTATGCTCTAACAAAAAGATATGTGACGAAAAAGCAAAAAAGTGCTCTTATTTTGTTGCCATTAGTATTAACAATGTTTTTATCCTCACTCTAATACAATTACATTCTTTATGATGGCAACTTGTGAACACTAATGTCAGATACATAGTTTTGATATATTTGCCATGTATAATATTAATTCCACGTGAAGTGACAGTAAAATTGTAAAAGAAATTTAAATATATTTTTTTTTTGTTGAAATAGGTTTAGAATGTCAGGAGGCGTCGAGATTTTAAATTTGACCAAAAAAAAAAAAATTCAGTATGTTTGTCGGCATGTCTGTCTATAACATTTTTTTCACACATTTTTTTTCTGGAACGGTTTAAGATGTTGAGTTCAAATTATGTACACGTATTTATTATAACGTAATCTGTAACTAAACAAGTGAAGCAAGCTGGTAAGAGTCTAGAAACTTAGGATTTGGTGTATATACTAGAAACTTGGGATTTGTCGTATGTGTATACTAGAAACCAAGACCTCAAATTTTTTTATGACCTTTGGTGCCCCCTCCACCACTCCGTTATTAAAGGAGTTAATAAAATAAAATTGAGATATTCGCTTGAAATTTGGTACACGTATGTATTGTATTATTACGACATATGATTATATTTAGAGATGATTCCGTTAAAGGGTTGGGGTAAATAAGCAAGGCAAGCTAATAACAGTTCAGAAACTTGAAATTTGGTGTAAATACTAGAAACTAAGCTAATTTTTTAAAATTTTTTTCTACTACTACTCCTACTACTTTATTAAAAAGGTCAATAAAATAAAAGAAGGAACTTGACTTTAAATTTGATGCATGTATGTATTATAACGAGGCCTGAACTATATTATATTTTGAGCATATTCCGTTGAAGGGTTGGTGGTGAAATAGGGGTAAGTAATTGAAGTAAAACTACTAAAAGCCCAGAAACTTGGGATTTGGTGTATACACTCAAAGTCTCAAATTTTTTTATGCTATTTTCCACTTTTTCCTTAACTATATATATTTTTTAAAATTGCCATCGAATAAAAACTGTCACTTATATTATTTTAAATAAAACATTAGGTAATTTATTTATATTATATATATTTCAATCACCAACAGTGACATTACATTCTTACTTATTATAGGGAGACCTCAGAACTTTTTCAAATTAGCTGTCTTTATACCAAAACAATACAAGTGTTAAATAGCACCTGTAATAAATACTACTTCAAATTTCGTATATTAATCCTTATAAAACATAATGATAATAATTCATATATGTATTCACATATATAATGAAAATTTTAAAGAATAATTCCCTAAGAGATGATTAATTATAAATAAACTTGCAGAAATCGCGAGGAACGTATTGAGTTCTTGTTTGCTAGTAGTGTACGTTAAAAACATTAGTATTATTCCATAGGTAAAGAAAATAGTTTTGAATGAACTTAAAATAAAATAGGAATTTTGTTACAAAAAAGGGAAATAGGAATAGAGAAGAGCTTTTACAGAATTTATTGATACATAAGGTGTACTTAATAGGTTTGTGTTACTGCAGTATATATGGATGATTTATTATAATACTTTGATAACAAACAATTTTGTCAATCTAAATATGAACAACGTTTCCATTATTTGTTTTTTAATAAATAAACATTTATAATATCTTTCTATATTTACATATTTATTTATCATATACCACTCCACAGAATAGCACTAATTATTGAATGAAATATATAAGAATTAGAACTTTATTTGTAGGATATACGCAACTTTTCGTCCAGTTGTTCTGTTGCGTTTTCCAACACATACTTTTTTTTGCGCTTCAGATCACAGGTAGATGATAAATGGAGGAGGGGGTAGGGTATATAGGGTAGGGTATATCGATGTATTAAATATTAGTTTTAGGAACCTTAGTTCCAATATATTTAAATTATTTAGGAAGTCATCATTTACTTCTCCCCATCCAACAATTCATTGAGTAAGGTAGAATTAATTAAAAAATGTTTATAATAAGTAGAATTTAAACTATGAGAAAACTATACTAAAAACTTGAAATTAATATTTTATTAAAAATTTATACACAAAAGGGATAATTTATGTAGACCTCTATTTGGTAAATTTTTGTTTACGATAAGTGCGTGCGATGAAAAATATGACAGGTTAGCACACAACAAATATTTAGTAGATATACAAAATGTATGTACAAATAGTTCATATGCAAGTTATTTATTAACAGAATAATTTTTTATTAAATTATTTATTGTAAAGTGGCACTTCTATAACAGAGAAAAACATTGAGAAACTAAACATTTCTGGTTTTAGTTTCTCCAAATATTTTTTTTTATTTGCAAGTCTGCATATTATAAATTGTTAAAAAAAATTACTAAAATTTATTCTTTATTTTACATAATGTATTTCGTTTCTATATAATATAATTTTCTAGACACATATTTTCTCGTACACAGAACATCGAAATTACCTTATCTGCTTCTGAAAATCTGTAGAATTTCCAAGAAGCACTACAGTTTTTTGTTTTTATGTATGTTGAATATACAGAGAGTAACGATTTACGTAAAACTTTTCGCGCTTCTCTCAGGACAAAAATTGTTGGGAGGCTGAGTCCTCGTAGGAAGAGCGCGTCGCACTGTGTTGAGTGTCGAGACGGCGATGCAGAAGCATTTGAATGTGCTACATTGCGCCACGCACACTCTTTCACTGGGACATTATAGTATCAGGATCCCGATGGATATTATGGTAAATGGAATTATTAATTTTTGATGTGTTAATACTGGGTTCAAATTTAGATTTAAATAATCCTATGAAGGTCACTCAGTGAGTAATTAAAACATGATTTTTTTTTCATTTGTCTGGATTTGAGTTCATGATGACTCATACACTACAAACTGTTAATAATATAAAATGCAATATGCTATTATAAAAAAACAAACAAAACGAACCTACAACGATTTAGTATATACGAGAGGAGGGAGCGGGGTTATAATATTCTTCTTCCCCAAGTGTCTATCAGAGCTCTTTTACAGAGTTGGGTTGGACCATGTTTTGAAGGTTAAAATAACAATTGGATAGACAGCAAAGGTGTACAATTGGATGCTAATATTTTATTTCATGCATAAAATGAAGATTTATAAGAAAATTAGTAATGGTGTAATTCTAAGACTTAAATTCTAGGACTTATAATTATTGTTACATTTTTTTCATGAATTACTATGGTTTCAATTTATATCGAACCAGTTAGATATAGTTCTCTCAAAAGAGGTACAATGAGTCTAAAAGCATGAAAAATTCTTTAAGAAAAGGTGTCGTGAGTAACACGTGCTTTGCCTACTGCGGCATTGTGCGCGTTGACGCTGTTGATCAGCAGAGCTTACGCACTTATGTTTATTTATCTCGTGACGAATAAAAGAGTTCAAGAATTTTGGAGGAAATTTGTAACATTTAAATGCTTTAAATTAAAAAAAAAACTTTTATTCAGAATTACATAAGATATGAAAAAATTTACAAGCTTACATGTTTTAATAGAATTTAAACAAGGCTACGGATTAGCTTTCTAGTACAGGTGTGTCTTGTGGCCTCTCATCAGTTTCAGTTTTCCAAATTATCTAAAATTGCATTATTTAAAATACGTTATATCAAATTCAGCACAGATGTTTTTTATTTCATTCATCTGAATTAGGGCAAAACATTTGACCCTACTTATTGTGTAGTGACTCATGGTATCGTTTAAACTGAAGCTGAACAATATATTAAGTGTAGAACGTAGAACGAGTATGAGTGTGATAGCTCATTTGAAAGGATTTTTAATTCTCTATCCGGCAATATGAGGTTTCTGAGTTTTGTATATTCTTCATCAAGAAATTTAAATTTGAAAATTTTAAAATGTATTTGAAATCTTTCCGAAACTAATTATGTCTGTATACCAATATTTGTCAAATCTAAGTGTTATAACATTCAATTTAAATGTATTATCTTTTCCGATACGCAGGTGGCAATATACCCAACAGTAAGAAAAAAGTAAAAAGAGTTTCCTTTTACATATCAGAAAAAAAATATAATTTCTTTTTCTGCTACATCTGTGAAACTTACGATTCTATTTATATATTGCTAATTGTCAAGTTGATCATTATTTACCCCAATGAGTCCTTCGGTTACCCAAAGAATTGAAATTTTTGTATTAGGATGTGGTGATAAAACAAGAACGCAGAAGCAGGTATGCGAAATTTTCAATACTAGATATCCTAGTAGAGTAGAAAATAAATTTCGTGATTTTGGAAATGCCACAGATATTTCTTAGTCTGATGGGAAATGCAATTTAGACGATGAAAAAAAATTGTGTGTATTGTTAGATATTCAAAATAATACACTTAAACCTACAAGACAAGTTGCCGCCGATAATGAAGTTAGTAAAACGTCCATATTGCGTCTTCTAAAAAATGAAAAATACTGCTCATTTAAAATTCATTTGGTTCAAGAACGATGACCCTGTCACCGATTGGAATTTTCTCAAATCATGGCAAATAGGTGCCAAGATGATCCGTTATTTATAAAAAACATACTTTTTCCTGTTGAGGCAACATTTTTCTCAAATGGAACATCCAATAAAGAAAACTGTAGATACTGGAGTACAGAAAATCTACATTTAAATGATGGAGGCCAATATTCAATATCCTGAGAAGGTGAACGTTTGGGCTGGAATTATAAATTCTCAAATTATCGGATCATATTTCTTTGACACCACATTAATTGCCGCGAGTTACTTTGATTTCTTGAAAAATTTCTTAGTACCAGAACTAAGAATACTTTTTCCCAGATGATGACAATCTTAATGAAATTGATAGAAATATTTGGTACCAGCAGGACGGAGCTATACCACATTTTGCATTGGAAGTAAAAGCCTATCTCAATCAAGTTTTCTCAATAGGTGGATCGGTAGACGTGGTGAAATTGAGTAGCCTACCCGTTCTACCGATTTGACCCCACTCGACTGTTTTTTATGGGATTGCTTAAAATGAAAAGTCCACTTCAATAGACCAAATAACGTCGATGATTTAAAAGACATAATAGGGCAACCAATTAATCAATTCTTTGGGACTTCCTGCCACATATATTTTTTCTTTTTAAGCGGTGCTCGGGGAATCTACAAGAAAAATATTTATATAAACAACATTAAGACACAATTCGTATAGATATAATTGGAAATAGAAAGGCAAAAAAATGAATACAATAAAGCGTGAAGAAATCAGTATTTTTTATGTAAAAAGTCAGTTACACGATAAAAACTTTTTATCAAATTTTATCAATCAATTTACTGGCGTTAATTAACAAATAATTTGTTGTACACAGGTCAGTACAACAGATTACATCTACATGGTATAAATAAAAATATTTAACAATATGTAATAAATATTATAATAATACATAAAAAACGTCGCTATTACAAATAATTGAATAACATACAGTGCAGTAAAAAAAGCATTTTAATTTGCACAGTCTGGATACAGAAAAATTATGATTTAATCCTGTTTGGAGTATCACCGGGAGTATATTCCTAAGTTTTAGACCTCGAAAACCTTGTGCTGCTTTTTCGAGAAAAGAGCACCCTCCGTTTTATAAACAATTAAAAACTTTTTACTGCGTCTTTGAGCTTAAAATATTAATAACTCTGGTTGTATAAGTCGGATCGGGGCCAACTAAAAACCAGTCTCTTCGTTATAAAATTATCAATAAATAGTCGTTGGTATTGAGGCCCTGAAGTGCGTACATAACCTACAAAACTGAGAAACGAGAGAAAAGCAGTATTTTTTTCATTTTACTGCTCAAGACTGTCAACTAAACCAATTTACATCAAACTTTCAGAAAATATACTTTTTGATGTAATAAAAAGACTGAAAAATTCGTGTCAAAATATTAAACCCATTAGCCAAAATTGCATTTGTTATCTAAAATTTGAAATGCCCGCCATTTTATGTTACTAAGTCCAAAATGAAAAATTTTTTTTTTCGAAATGTAGATTTTGATGCCACATTCGAACGCAGTTAAAAATAAATTTTTTTGATGTAATTTTGGTTACTTTTTTTACATTTGTTTATAACTCAAATAAAGCAGTTGCATTTCTTCGGCCATTTTGAAAAAAAATTGAAATTTTTTTATCAGATCTGGTAGAGAATTTTGGGTACTTTAATTAAAAAAAAAAAAACTCATTTCTGTTAACCTGAACTTGAGATATTTAACTTTTTCCATTTTGGCCAATTGTTAAATAACAAATGTATATCTTGAGATAAAATTTGGACTGTATCATTTTGAAACCTGTTTATTTCATGTGGTAAATTAAAAAAAAAAATATGTTTTATAGAAAGTTATGTACAAGCATTAAAATGTAAGTATTGTTAATGGAGCTAAAAAGTGCTTCTTTTGATTTTTTCATAAAGCTCAGTTGAAAAATGCAACAACTTCCTTGTTTCTTAAAATTCGAAGGACTTTTTTTAATACGTTGTTTTTTCCCTCGCAATGCGATGAGAAACTTAGTTTTTTGTTAATAATGAAAATGAGTATCTTTTATTTCCAAATTCATATTTACACATGCTATTGCTAATAAACCTGTATAATTTTTTTTTTATATCTTTCTATATAAATATGAATACTTAGATTAAATTTATATTGCCTTCTAAATATAACGTTTTAAGTTTTATTTAAAAATGGAAATAGTAAATATTGTAATATAAATACTTGTTAAAAAAAGTTTTAAAGGTGAGGATTAATAATATGGTAAAAACATTTTATTATTTAAAAATAAACATTTTTATTGTTATAAATTTACAAAATCGCAATTAATGTATTTTATATCTCTTGCTTGGTAACGTGTACAATTCAGTTTCACTCTCTGAACCTGTTTCAAATAAAATTTTATCACCATTTTCTTCTGCATCACGAATTTGAACAGGAAGATCGGGTACATTATACAAGTTTTCGCAGTCGCTTCCGGGTTCCGATTCTGACATATCGATACAGCTTGAATGTATGTCTGATTCATCTATATCGTCTTCTTCAACTTCACGATTTTCTTCTTCAGTGACTACAGTGCATTATTTATAATTCCTGCAATTAATGCCTCCACAATATTCACACAAACTTGTACATTGAAGTCCGAACTTCCTGCATCGACATATTAGGTCTTTACAGCCGGCTCTACGTTGACAAGCGAGAATTTCAAGAATTCCTTGTGGCATTGGCTGTTTTATCATTGTAATAGGCATTATAGAGGTGTTTTAAAACCTCATGAGCCGTGACCTTCATATGCGCAGAGACATAATCTGTCCTGTTGACTCAGTTACACTTCTTAAAAATATTATATTTATTGTTTACAATTTATCCCGAGCTCTTGTTTATGTATACAGGAAGGCAGCCTCCAGTGTCTTCAAAAACATACTTATAACTCAGATTAAACTTTGCCTTTTGCGCATTTCGCGGCTCATGAGATTCTGAAACACCTCTACCATTAATTGTATCCACCCAACCAAACAACCGTGGATCTTTTCTTCATCTCCTAGTCATTTTTGTATTTGAAGATACACTTTCAATAAATGTTTATTTGTAGCTCTTTCGGTGGGAGGAAGGTTTTTCAAATTACAACCGCTTTTCAATGTAAATTTTTGGAAACAATAAAATCTTAAATCACCTAAATCCGTAGGTTTTATTGGATTTCACCCATACAAAACTTTCATGATATTTTGATCTGCGGAGAAAAGTCTAAATATGTTTGCTGGCCGCTCATAAAAAAAATCCGCTTCTTTTTGGAGTTCAAGATATTTTATTAAAATGTCTACAATTTTTTTTACCCTTATCACACCAAGCATTCGTCGTCGTATCGCATCCTGAAAAAGCGTTTAAAAACTGGATATTTTACGTTAATTCAGGATACATAAAATTTCTTAAAGAATCAGACAACCGTTTTTCTGACTTATTTGGTGTAGATTTAGTTCTTTCAGTAGCTTTTAGACTATGTGGATGTCTATATGAATTATAACAAGCAACATGAAAAGTTTTTTGTTTTACATCAGCAGTTAAACTTCGATGCACGTGGTCATTATTCTTTAAACTGATTTCTGTTAGAGTTTTGAAACCTTTTTCTTTCACTGTTATTTCAGGCTCATCACTAGAAATGTTTTGTCTTCAAATTAAACAGCTAATAATCTCACTTTCACTCGAAGATATTTTTAATTTATATGCCGGCGCCACCGCAGCCAAATATTCTTCCAGTTTTTGTTAAAAAACTTGTACTGCGAAATATTGAGAATCTCATACAAAATAATGATGCAATTGTGGGGGGGCGATAGGTTAAATGCATTTGGTTGGTGGTTGGGGATACTCAAGAGCTGACCATGTCTCGTTACATATTTATGAAAATTTGCTCTTGTTTTAAATTGGTCTAAGTTATTTTAAAATACAAATTGACGGTGCTGTGAGAATTAATTTTCTTTAAATAGATCCTTTCACGTTTCATCAAATCAAAGATCAATCGAATAACTGTTTTTGGACATATAAAAACCCTTTCAAATTCAGTAGCCCTACCCCATGCCGTAATATTAAATTATACAGGGTGCGCCAAAGTTCTGATTTTGGTCGATTACGGCTCTATCTGAAATGGTGGAAATATATTGTCTATAGATTATTTTCTTGATTTTCAATTCTGAATAACCAGAAAATATGTACAATTATACAGGGTATTCCGTTTTCGTTGTCCGGGCAACAACTTCGTTATTTTAAATGGAACACCCTATATTTTTTTCCTTTATCGAGTTACTCATCTAATTATATTCATAAATCTATTAAGGTGGTAGGTACTTAAAATTAACCGTTTACGATATAAAAGAGATTTTTTGACAAAAAGTGAGGTTTACTGACAAGTTTTTGAGTACCTCTGATTTCATAGACAAGAGAGTTTTCAAAATTCTGCTTATACCGTTATGTTGGGCATATTAAGGGCTAGTAGGGCAGAAACATTATTAACATTAATCTTATACAGAGTGCTGAAAAAATTGAGTTTATTTTTTCGCTAATAAAAAAGGCCGTAATTCAATTTTTTCAAATGGGACGTACTATTTTCAGTTCTGTCATCTAATGAAGTGTTAAATTATCTTTCCATTGATATCTCATAGTAGGTATTTATCTTTAAAAGTTGCATAGATATTAAGGTTAATTGTCTGGATCAGACTAATTGTGTAGTAGTACAAGCAGTTTTCCATAATTAATTATTAGCCTTCTGAAATATTATTTTTTTACTTAGAATTGTTGGACAAAGAATTGAAATTAATACCAGCACGTATGTAATAAAGAATTTACTCATAATAAAAAAACAATTATTTTAACAAATGTTCAAAATGTTCACCATTTCGATCGAGACACATCTGAGTCCTCTTCCTAAATGAATGACGCATTTCTTGCAGCATCTGCGGAGTAGTGGATGCAAAGGCACGTCTGATCCTATTTTTCATGTCATCAACAGTGGTAGAAGTGTCGCGATAAACTATATCCTTTACATAGCCCCGTAAAAAGAAGTCCATACCTGTCAGATCGGGCGACCTTGCAGGCCATGCTATTGCTTGCGCCACGCCACATATCATTGAAGTTGCGATCTAACCATTCTCTGACATTTGCTGCAAAATGAGGCGGAGCTCCATCTTGTTGAAACCACACTTTTTGCCGTATATCAAGAGGAACGTTTTCTAGGAGAACCGGCAATTCATTTTCCAAAAAATCGTGATATATTCTTCCATTTAAGGGTCCATTAAAGAAATGAGGTCCAATAACAATCGGCCCTACTACAGCACCCCATACATTTAATGACCACCTCTGTTGGGAAACTGTTTTTAATAAATGAGGATTGACATCTGAATAATAATGAAAATTGTGTCCATTGACAGTCATTTTTCTTGCTGGAACTTAATTCATGAGGTTTGTACTGCACCACCAGTTTCGATAAATCTGTCTCTAAGATTACTAAATGCAGGTTCTAAAGGGTGTCTCCTTTCAGGATATGTGGTTTTATAGACTCGGGATGCTAAGAGGCTGTTCCTTGAGCACTCCCCCAGAATAAAAATCATGTCAACCATTTCTTCCCGCGAATAATTCATATTTATTTTGAAACACTTCTTCACTGGACAAATCAATAGATAAACATAAACTAACGACAAGCTAGAATGTGCAAATACCTAATACGTTCCACTCCTGGCAAACCTAGAATTACATAGCGGGTTACAACGTGAATGAATGCGATGGATTTAAGATAAACAACGATAGATATAATTTGCAGCGATGTCAAGTTAATAATAGTGTCCACACCCCAGATTAGTAAAGTGGGAGGTTGCCTATTGACTTTTCAAGGGCGAGTCAAGATGCCATATTGCGCGTCATTGTGCCTGCCCTGTGTTTGAACAAAGTTTTTCTGTATGATTTCATTTTGAATACGAGTAATATAGAACACTAAAACTTAGGTCGAAAAGAAAAACACGGGAATGTTACATAAATTACACCTTTTCAATATGAAATCATACAGAAAAACTTTGTTCAAACACAGGGCAGGCACTATGATGCGCAATATGGCGTCTTGATTCGACCTTGAAAAGTTAGTAGGCTACCTCACTCATGTTTACTAATCTTGGTCCACACCATCGCCTCGGCGCGGAGCGAACAAACTCAACACGTGGCATCAACGGATGTATCACCTCTCTGTCTACATGAGCCACCATGAGCAGTATGCTTTGAAGATTGTCGTGCCAGCTCGTAAAAGTTGAGTTTGCACGACAAACAACAAGTCATACTGTCAAAGTTAATTTATGTGATGTAATGTGATGTAAAATTATGTGAATTTCAGTCAGACAGATATTTAACCTTAATATCTATGCAACCCTTAAAGATAAATACCTACTATGATATATCAGTGGAAAGATAATTTAACACTTCATGAGATGACAGAACTGAAAATAGTACGTCCCATTTGAAAAAATTGAATTACGGCCCTTTTTATTAGCAAAAAAATAAACTCAATTTTTTCAGCACTCTGTATAAGATTAATGTTAATAACGTTTCTACCCTACTAGCCCTTAATATGCCCAACATAACAGTATAAGCAGAATTTTGATAACTCTCTTGTCTATGAAATCAGAGGTACTCAAAAACTTATCCGCAAACCTCAATTTTTGTCAATAAATCTCTTTTATATCGTAAACGGTTCAGTTTAAGTACCTACCACCTTAATAGAGTTATGAATATAATTAGATGGGTAACTCGATAAAGGAAAAAAATATAGGGTGTTCCATTTAAAATAACGAAGTTGTTGCCCAGACAACGAAAACGGAATACCCTGTATAATTGTACATATTTTCTGGTTATTCAGAATTGAAAATCAAGAAAATAATCTATAAACAATATATTTCCACCATTTCAAATAGAGCCGTTATCGACCAAATTCAGAACTTTGGCGCACCCTGTATGTAACTGTATTCCACAGAGTAATATATATAAATTAAACCATTCTTATCAAGAGTTGATTTTAACTGCAACATGGTAAAATAAGTTCTGTTCAATTAAGGGGTGTGCGCTCAAACAAATATTATTAAAACACAAATGTAGCAATCATTACGTCATGATTTAAAAAAATAATTTGACCCCTCTAACTTCCAACAAATAACTTTAAAACACTAACATCGCTTTCCATCATGTTATTAAACCCAGTTCAATGGAAATTATCTCGGGCAGCGCTGTGTCTATTTTTGCGATTTTGTAATAAAGTTATCAAGGCAGTGATCTTGTATTCTCTGACGAAGTTTCATTTAAGAGCATATCCCTAAATTAAGAGAGGGAGATACGTCCAATATGGCAGTCACATAAATTTCTTGTGAGAACTTATAGGCCTCTATCTAGCATAAACATGTGTATTAAATATTAGCTTTCTACATCACTTTCCTGATCTTATACGTATACTGAATTTATCCACCGGGTTATTCGTAAACTTAATAAGATTAATAACACATCACAGAAAATTCCACATCACGTCATATTACGGGATTAACATTTTAATAATATTAAGAATCTTCTTAATAAAATGTATGAAATTATATTTACGAACTATTTCTCTTTCTTTCTCGGTGAACGTTCAGTGACACTTGGATTATTTGGCCTCCTTTAGCTGTGTGGCATATTGCTGTTGCCTGTGAGGCATCCGGCCTCTCTAAAGCTGTTTCCCATGAGATTTGTGAGCATATGAGCGTAATGTTTTTAAGTGTGTTCAATGTGTTCTATATTTTCATTTCTTTAGTTGATGTCGTTGAAAAATGGTAGGACTCATACAATGCTAGAGCTTCCCTTGGGGGATGCATTTTTTGAAAATCAAGCTGTTGGTGCAATGAGCCGTTCAAGGAATTGGCAACAAACATTAGCATATAAAACAATATGGAGAAAACTAGAGACTTATCAAGTCTGGTATTTGTGGGTTTCATCATATTTCTGTCACGCCATGATTTGCTCACGTGACAAATTGTCGATCTTCCTTCTATATTCCCATTTGAATCTCTTACTCGCAGATACTGTCATTATCAACTAAGGCTACACTATCTTATTATTTACTTCTTATTACCTAACGCAGCTCCGACATTAGCAATATTGGTTGATAATAATTAAAACAGTTCACAGCTTATCTCATTTGTAACCTCTACACAAAATTGTGGGAGGTTACTAAAATTGGTCCAAATCGAAAATTGAGATAACATCAAATCTTTACGTTTTGATGTCTCATTAACCCAAGAAAGCGGTTTTTGAAAAATGTCAGTATGTGTGAACGTGTGATTGTGTATGTGTGGATGAAACTTTACATGGGGGTTTCTTTATTGCTTCAGAAGATTCGAAAAGGTTTTGGTTGAGATTGAATTACTTTTAGTGTCATTTTGGCACAACGAGTTGTTTATTTTATAATTAAAATTTGCAGTCGAACTATTGAAAAGCAGTTAAAATTCCGATTTCAACGATATATCACACTTGCACCCTTTCAATTTGGTTTCCATGAACAAACTTAAAAAACAAAGCAAATAAATCATAAGATCGATTTCCGCGTGGCACGATCGATATGCCGACTCGTTGCGTCGTGAGACTCATCACGTCACGTGCATTCTTATTCAGCAACCATACAGCTTTACGCATTTAATTTGAAATGTTTTAGCACGATAGCGACGAACTACTGAGCGGATTTGGATGAAAATTTGCATGAGGGTTCCTTTAGTTCTCTAGAAGATGCGAAAAGGTTATGGTTGAGATCGGATTACGTTTAGTGCCGTTATGGCACACAATTTAGTGCTCTTCTCGGCTCAAAGATCCACCGGGTGGGGAGGTTTGAGCCGCTTCCAGTAGCTGCCGATTTATATTATCAAAAGTCTACGAACTAAAAGCACATAGGTATATAAGTTATCTTTACCTCCTCAGTAAATTCACTATTTCTTCTTTAGCTCTGTATCTTTTAACAAACAAAGCCTGTACGCTTAGGAAGTATCTGCCAAAATAGATGGTGTTAAAGTGTTCATTGAGGTATACAGCATCATTTTATCGACTAATTCCAGTAATTTGCAATTATCATAGACATTTACATTTTGAATTGCTAATATGTGACAAAGATCATATTGGAAAATCCACCTCGGGCAGTAGGTACTGTGTCGCGAATGCTTGAGTGTAACACATATGATGGTTACAAATATATAATTTTAGAAATAGAAACACAAATGCACAAAAACAGGTCAAGTGTGGTTGCCTCTCGACCAAGAGTCTCAATCAACTACAATTTTAGGTCCACAGTAAATAACAATATATCCCAAGTGACTATGAACACAAATGTGCTGTAATGACAATTTGAAATTTGATTTGTGTAACATATCGAATAATTTATTTATAGCTGAACTTCATTTAAATTAAATTGAGCTTTAAAGCAATATGGACAAAGGTTTCGGTAGAATAAATTTAATACACTCATGTCGTCTAAAAGCTATTCCATGCAGACATACAGTGAGGTCCATCAGTAGCGGATAAATTCGCCATCTACGTAATTTACCATTTATGAGTAAAACCCTTAAACACCTCAATTTTTAATTCTAAAATTATATTTTTTGAGAAAAATTCTATACCTCCCCCCTTCAATAACCGTGGACTGACAGCTACCGCTTTAAAATTTTATAATGGAATGAGGGTGCGTGCGATAGCTCATTTGAAAGGGTTTTTAATTCTCTATCCAACAATATAAGGTTCTTTCTAATGCTAATTTTTTCATTGAAAATATTACATTTTTAATGTTACTAAGTAAACAAGAGAACATGAAACAGTTTAAATTAACCGTTTAAACTGGGCGCCAGTTGCTTCTTGTCAATAATAGAGGCGTTGCTGAAATTCTTCTAAAACATAGTGTATCATTTCCGGGATGATCTGAATAATTTCCTGTCTTATTCTTTCCATCTATTGGGAAAAACTTTCTTACTTTCAAACTTCCAAAATGCAAAATTTGGTGTAGCTCCGTCCTGCGAATACCAAATATTTTAAATCAATTTCATTAGAGTTGTCATTATCTGGGAAAAGTTGTGGCGTACTTACCAGCTTTTTAAATAGTAAGCGACAACAGGCCGGTAGCTCAGTTAGGATTGTGGATAAGTTTAGTTCGCTTTTAATAAAAATTTAGTTTTACATTATGAATAGTTAATTAAGGAACTAAATAAGCTAAGTGCGGGCGCCAGTCGATAATATCGACAGAAAGGGGAATAAAATAGACAAATAAATTCAAGACAGAAATATTTAATAATCTAATAAATTTAAGATGTAACATATACTGCACACCGGTATGTAGTTTGGTAGTAGTTAACGATACAAAGAAGTGAAAATATTCCTTTAAAACTGATCAGTGGAATATTGCACTCATAACAAAACTTTAATATGTAACAATAAATAAACGACATTAAAAAAAATGATATAAACATCAGCCTCGATGTATCTATTTGAAACACACTATCAGTTCCACTCTAATCTAGGTATCCCGTTTAGAAGTTAAATAAAATATGGTAATCTGCACTATTATCATTATAACAAATAAAAAATATACGTATAACAGTTCAAATTTTATTTGACATAATATGCATTAAATATCCCCAAAAATAGCTGTTAGATGGTTCACAGGAAGGACACAAGTACTTAGGCATTGATGTTTAAAATCCAAAATTACCAAAATAACAAAATTACAGTTTTGCTAAACACGACTTTCTTTTTTTTTTAGATTATTTCAAATATTCAAATATAAAATCGGTGCTCATCTGGTAAATACTTTTGCTGTTCCAAAATTCACCCTGTTTGTAACAATACCAGAAAAAGTGGTTCTAATAATCTGCCCTTTTCGCATACTGTGCCAGCAACAATTTGTCCTTCAATTTTGCTCTTTTCCTACGTGATACCACTAAAATTTATCCATACATTTAGCTCTTATTTCATGATACTCGCATAAAATTTTTCCATGCAGTAACAAAGTAGAAAATGAAAAGTAAAGCAAACAAACGAAAGGCCTAAACAGACATATGACAAATTACACTCGAAAAATGCATATTATGATTGTTTAAGTTACCTTAGCTGTTATTAATCCTTTCACGCACAATCACCACCAAAAGTCATTCTACTATGTTTGTGATACAAATTTTTAATGTTTACACGAGTAGTAGGATTTTAATCACTCCCTACAATTTCTTTGCTTTTGTCTTTTTCTGCATAATTTGGTAGCCAAAAACGCGACTTTTTATTTTATCTACAGTTCTTATTTCTCTACGAAAGTATGTGTTCAGATTTTCAAAGAATGGGCAACCCAATATACAGGGTGTTTCGTGAGTGACTGGCCATACGCTAGTGAGGGTTACAGAACCCTAAGACGATTTAAGAATGACCCTTATTAGATCTCTAATGCCTCTTGTTTCTGATATACAGCGTGTTCCCTATTTTTTGCCAAAATTTAGATCGGCCGTATTTTTTTAATGGCTGTAGCAAATTGTACCAAATTTAATAGACATGTTTTACTAATAGAGGTCTACATAATTCAGTATCCAAAACAAAACAAAAAAGTCAGGGCGCGAGCCAATTTTTTAAATATTGAATTTTACCTAAAAACATTATCCTGTATACGGATTTTTGAAATGTACAATACAGATTTTCAAGATAGTCTAATAGTGTGCCTGAACCATGTCGTTAGTTTTTTTGGCACACTTTTAACGCCTCGAGAATTAACAGCTGAGTTTCACAATAAATCAATTTAAAAAATATTTGGGTGACTTTCGGTCACAAAAACATCAGTAACTACATGGACGACATTAATTTTATGGAGAAAGATTTAATTTTACTGTCTGTTTGTTAGAATTTGCTACAACGATAAAGAAATGTAAAAATATGTAAATGTCATCAATAGCCAAAAAAAAAAAATAAGTATGTAAAAATGTGAACAAACAAAATTTTTATTTATTAGAATAAATACAAAAGAGTAAAAATTATATGGAAGTGAAATATTTGAGACAATGAAGCCTCGAAATAGTATAATTAGTTAAAAATAAATTTATCCAATACAATTACACGAAATTAAAACAACACACCTAAAATGTAACGAACAAAAAATAATAAAAATAATGACTACAACAAGTTTTCAAAATGTTTGTCTCCAACCTCAACATAATATTATAGTAATGTCTGTTTTTAGACAGTTTTAATGATTCGAGAATTAACAACCATATAAATCCATTTCAAAAATCTCGTGAGCCTTGATAAACATTTGCCACGTACAATACTCAAAATACCTGTCGAAAACTTTGCACTTGTTTATTTGAAGCAGCACTGACACTACTTTTTAAAGTTAAAATGTCATATTCTGATGAAGGGTACGTTGACATTGGTTACATTTCAGTTTCTAAATCGACGAATTCCCAATAAACCAACATTTTCTTCTGTTTACAATTATGCAAAACAACACGGGAAATTTCCTTCAGCTCCTTTGTGACCTGCACGTCCTATTCGACAAGATGTAAATGAAGATAATGGAATTCTGGGGATAGTGCAGCAAAACCCTCCAATTAGTACACGAAGAGTAGGTGCAGCTTTAGGAGTCCCTCAGGTAAGAGTTTGGAAAACTTTAGAAAATAACAATTTGCATCGTTTCCACTTACAATTGTTCAAAGACTTGAAGAAAGAGATGACATTTCCCGAAGAGCGTTTTGTCGTTGGGTATTGAAGCATAGAACAACAATTTAACAAGACTTTTATTGACTGACGAGTCTCAGTTTACCACAGGCGGTATTTCGGTAGAAATATGCACTTATGGGCAGAAGAAAATCCTCACGGCATATCTCAAAAGAATTCCCAACACAAATTTTCTATAAATGTTTGGTGTGGACTATTAGATAATAATTTAGTTGGACCACATTCCTTCGAGGCTACTTTGAATGGTGAAATCTATTTAAGTTTTTTGCGAGATACATTACCAGAATTATTACAAGGTTTAAATATTAGAGGACTTCATTACCAATACGATGGTGCAGGTCTTCACTTTTCACGAGAGTTGAGTTTCCTGGCCTGCAAGATCCCCAGATCAGACTCCAGTGGATTATTTCTTATGGGGCCATTTAAAGCAAAAACTGTATGCTACCGAAATCACCACTAGACAGAAATTAAGAGAACGTATAGAACGGGAATGCACTAAAATAAAAAACAACTCTCAGGCGATTCGAAATGCTATAAATAATTTACAGTTACGTGCAAGAAAGTGTATTGAGGTTAGAGGCAGGCATTTTGAAAATTTGTTGGAGTCATTTTGTTTTTAATTATTTTTTGTTCGTTACATTTTAGGTGTGTTATTTTAATTTCGTGTAATTGTATTCGATCAAATTCTTCTTAACTAATTGTACTAACTATTTAGGAGCTTTATTGCCTCAGTCATTTATTTCACTTCTATATAATTTTTACTCTTTTGCATTTGTTCTAATAAATAAAAATTTTGTTTGTTCACATTTTATTTAATTTTTTTTTTTTGCTTTTGTTGACATTTACATATTTTTACATTACTTTATCGTTGTAGCAAATTCTAACAAACAGACAGTAAAATTCAATCTTTCCCCACAAAATTAATGTCGTCCATCTAGTTACTGCTGTTTTTGTGACCGAAAGTCAACCAAATATGTTTTAAATGGATTTATTGTGAAACTCAGCTGTTAATTCTCGAGACGTTAAAAGTGTGCCAAAAAAAAACTAAGTACATGGCTCAGGCACCCTATTAGACTATTTTGAAAATCTGTATTGTACATTGCCAAAATCCATACATAGGATGATGTTTTTAGGTAAGATCTAAAATTAAAAAAATTGGCTCAGGCCCTGACTTTTTTGTTTTCGATACTGAATTATATAGACCTCTATTAGTGAAACATGTCTATTAAATTTGGTACAAATTGCTACAGCCATTAAAAAAATACGGCAGATCTAAATTTTGGCAAGAAATAGAAAACACGCTGTATATCAGGAATGAGAGGCATCAGAGATCTAATAAAGGTCATTCTTATATCATCTTAGGGTTCTGCACCCCTCATTAGCGAATGGCCAGTCACTCACGAAACACCCTCTATACCATATAGGTACATTATTCAAGCTAGTAATTATGTTAATTTATAGTGATGTACTTAATTTCAATTTACACAGGGTACATGCAGAAGTGAACCGTCACAAAGTATTGTTAAGTCTGGAACTAAGAAACTTTGCAAGAAATCCAAGTAACGTCTGCCAGATAATGTGCCATCAAAGAAATGTGTTCCAATAATTTGAAAATTTATAATTCCAGCCCAAACGTTCACCTAGTCAGGATATTGAGTATTGGCCTCCATCATCCAATGTTGATTTTCTGTACTCCAGCATCTACATTTCTGTTTGTTGACTGTTCCATTTAAGCCGACTGTTGCCTCATCAGAAAAAATATTGTTTTTTATAAATAACGGATAATTTAAGAATCTATTTGCCATGATTTCGCAAAATTCCAATCGTTGATCAGGGTCATAATCGCTAAGTTCTTGAAACAAATGAATTTTGTATGGGCGATATTTTTCATTTTTTAAAAATCATTGTCGGCGGAAACTAGTTTTGTGATTTATGTCAATTGTCTTCAATATCTAACAATATATCCAATGTCTTTTCACCGTCTATAATACGTTTCCTGCCAGTTTCAGGTATATCTGTGGCATTTCCAAATTCACGGTTTTGTACTCTACTAGTCGTAGATTGAGAAATGCGATGGTCAAGATATTTAGTATTGAAAATTTCGTATACATGCTTCTGCGTTCTTGTTTTATCACCACATTCTACTAATATCAAAATTTTAATTCTTTGAGTAGCCGAAATATTCATTGGTAATATAATGATCAACTTGACAATCAGCGATAAATAACTAGAATCATAAGTTTATACAGATGTAGCAAATAAAGAAATTATAGTTTTTTCTGATACGTAAATGAAACTCTTTTTACTTCTTTCTTTTTGTTGGGTATTTTGTCACCTGCGTGTTAGGAAAAACGATACATTTAAATTTTATGTTACGACATGGTACAGAATTCATTAGAAAAGTCGGATTTGACAGATGTTTAGTACATAGGCATAATCAGTTTAGGATACGTCTCAAATAAATTTTAAAATTTAATTTTCTTGATGAAAATATACAAAATTCAAAAAATCTTATATTGTTGTATAGAGAATTAAAAACCATCTCAAGTGAGAAATCACGTGCACCATCGTTCATTTAAACACTTTAAAGAGGTAGCTGTCATTTCCAAGGGGGTTGAGGGGAGGTATAAACTTATGATCGAAAAATGCCATTTTAGAATTAAAAATTGACTTGTTTTAGGATTTTACTCACAAATTATAGATAATGAATTTACCCCTTACTTATGGACCTCACCGTATATTTACTTAATCCAAACCAATTTACTGCTTATACTACTTCTTATATGCTATTTTAGTTTTATTGAAATTCGTACTATTTAAAAAACCACATCTGATTTCTAAAAAGGATAGTAGTTATGGCGCTACAGTGAGCACGCTGCTATACCTGCTGCTGTATATTTTTAATCAAGTTTAGGTATAACCAGGTTTAAATATAACTATTCAACACAATTTTAACAACAGTGATTTTAAGTGGCCTGTGCCGTTGTGCGTTAAAATATTAATATTCTTGTTACTATTTTATTAAGAAATTTTATTGAAAGAAGCGAAGTAAACATACAAAATGGGACTTACCAATGCCGACTTAGAAAAGATTCGTAATATTATTACTACAACATTTTCTGATCAGTTTCTGCAAGAAATAACCGATAAGGTAGGAAAAATTATTAACGAAAAATATGAAAAGAAAATGAATGACCTAGAAGATAAATTAAATAATATCAACAAAGAATTATGTGATCTAAGAGATAAGAACCAGGCAATGGAGAAACTTATTGATAATTATGAGCAATCTTCTAGAAGCCTCAATGTGAGAATTTTTGGGGTACCATATGAGGATTGTGAAAACTTGCATAATATTGTTCTCGATATATTCAAAACTAAAATGAAAGTTAATATAAAAGAAAGCGACATCAAAAAATGCCATCGTGTTTATGCAAAAAACCACAGAGACGATAGTGATAAGCCGCCGGCAGTCCTAGTACGTTTTTGCAATGATAGAACCCGTTTAGCGGTGTTGAAGAATCGCAAGCACCTAAAGTCATCAGGAATTGTAATTAAGGAGGACCTTACGAAAATGAGACTCTCACTCATTTTAAATGCTATGGATAAGTTCGGTAATAAAAATGTGTGGTGTCTCTATGGTAACATATACGTGAAACATAATGGGGTTGTGCATCGTATAGATGATCTGGAAAACTTTAATGTGTAACAATAAGTAGGTACTCTTTGTTTACTACCTTTTTGCTTATTTGCTACTTGCATGACGTGCTTCTTGTCCATTTTACGTCATATTCATACAAGTAATTTTGTAGTGTATAAAGATAAATTGGTACACCTTGTTACTACATTTTGAAAAAAAATGTAGTATACGTTTAGCATTTTTCCGGTGCACCGTCGAAACCCGAAAAAAACGTCGGATCGATGTGAAAGTCATATCTATCGATTCGAGAGCGAATTTAGAAAATTCCGTCCGTCGGTCAGTCGGTCTGTCGGTCTGTCTGTCTGTCTGTCTGTCGGTCTGTCGGTCTGTCCGTCACGCCCAGCCCCCTTAATCCGTTTTCGGATTGCGATGAAACTTGGGTGGTTAATAGTAGGTCTTTAGAAAACCTTAACGCCGGAAGCTCGGCTCCCTTCGGAAACCGGAAGTACCCGATATAGACGTTTCGAGTTTTTCGGGAAAAATTGAATAACTCGATAACGGGTAGTCGGATCGAGACGTTTCAAAAAAGAAATGGTGCCGCTGGCAAAGCTCTACAAATAAGTATACCAGTGGCTATGTCGAAAAACAAATGAAAATTGATTTTTTTTGCAAAAAACTGGTTTTCTCGAAATCGGGCTAGGAAGCACGATAACTGTCCAGAATATTGATCGATTTCGATGAGACTTGGTGAGATCAAAGGTACCGGGCCACAAATCAAGCCTATTGCTGGCGGCCCGAATCCGTTGACCGCAAGTATGTTTTCCAGGGCCGAGTATGATTTTTCAAAGAAATTAATAACTCCCGAACCGAAGGTCCAATTTTGATTTTCAAAAATGGCAATTGTAGGGCTCGATTAGGTCTATTAGTTGACGTTTGTGAGAAATTTGAGAAAACAAAAGCGAATCTACAAATACTGGAAAACTTGATTTTCTTGATAAATTCTACAAATTCCGATGAGTTAAAATCGAAAATTAACTATTCCGTCGATCGATCTCTATAACTAGTATAAGGCATGGACCTTTTTGGACAAAAAATATAAAATAGAGTTTTTTAGAAAAACTTAAAATAAACGAGTTATTTACGAAAATGCATTCCATAGAATTATTTAAAAAAATATTACAAATTGATAAGTGATAATGTTATATTTAAAATATCATCATTCATTTAGTTATTTTCATTTACTAAATAAAAATAGAACCGATGCCCTCTCCGTGTTTCAAAATGTAGTTAGCTTTTACTTCAGTCAATGCAAAAAGAAAAAAAAGAAAATTAAATCATGTCAAAGCACTGAGTCATCTTACGACCCTCTGCTGAAAATGTGAATCATCCCCACAAATTGAATAAAAAGCATATCAAAATGTAGTTTTTTCACTTGTTTATTATTAATCTAGCTTCTTGCTGTTGCTACCTATATGCATAACGTGCGTCTTTGCTTATTTACTACTTGCATGACATGCTTCTTGTCCATTTTAAGTCATATTCATACAAGTAATTTTGTTGTGTATAAAGATAAATAGGTACACCTTGTTTATTATTAATCTAGCTTCTTGCTGTTGCTACCTATGTGCATAACGTGCGTCTTTGCCACTACATGTCTATTTGAACAAGTAATTTTGCTAAACAGTTTACGATTTGGTTAATAGAGTTTAACATATAAATATATATATGTATATTTTTTTTTATGTTTATTAGCAGTAGGTATATTCTACTTGTGCGTATTGTACACGTGCAAGGTATCATTCTTTATTTTATATTTTTTATAGTTTACATTAGTTCTGTCTCTCTTTCTCTCACTATTTTCTCTTCTCTCTCTCTCTCTTATTTATATCGCTGATCTGTGTTTACGTGTTCACTATCCGTACCTGTTGATTAAAAACTCATATAGGTTTTACTGTTAGCTGCATTATTTATCTAAAATCATATAATTACGCTTTGTTTTTGTTAGTTGACATATTTTTCGTACGAATTATATGAACCTGAACGTTGCACACATAAATGTGAGATCTCTTACTGCAAATTTTAATCAGTTTCAAGATTGCATTTTAAATTCAAACTATCATGTGATCGGGGTCACTGAGACTTGGTTACATCCAGGTATTGGCAGCAATGTTGTAAGTATGAATGACTATGTTCTTGTCAGGCGAGACCGGCTTGTTCGAGGAGGTGGTGTAGGTCTGTATTTAAAGAACACTTTAAATTATACTATTTTATTAAGTGAAACCTGTGATTATATAGAGATTATTATAATCAAAATATTAATAGAAAATCAGGCACTTGTTATCGCTAATGTATATAGGCCACCAAATTCCGATTATGATTCCTTTCTAAACTATTTCGAGGACACGTTTTCCAATATTTTTGCAAATTATGACAATATAGTGTGTTTAGGTGACTTTAATATTAATATGCTTGCTAACTACTCTGCGCAATTTAAAAAATATCAAACTTTCAATTTTGTGCAAGTAATCAACGAACCCACGCGAATAACTGATACAACCATGTCATTGCTAGATTTAATTCTGGTAAATTTTGAAAGTGTTTGTGACGTTGGGGTAGTCGATGCACAAATATCCGATCACTTCTTAGTTCACTGCACTATAACGTTTAATGTTATGGAAGAACCGGAGAGAATATTTAATTACAGAGCTTTAAAGCATATAAATTTTGAACATTTTCAAATGGATTTAGAAAACATACCTTGGAATGATATTTTCTATATGAATAATATTGACGATAAAATTGAATTTGTTACTGATAATATTTTGCAGTTACTCAATACGCATGCACCTATCAAATCTATAAAATGGTCCAAAAGAAAATATGCTCCGTGGTTAACAGATAACATTAAATTTATGCAGAAACTACGTAATAAAGCCTTGGCAAAATTCAAACAAACTGGGCAAAATGGCCACTGGGTGTACTATAAACAACTTAGAAATGTAACTAATGCAGCTATTAAGGCTGGAAAGAAGGCTTATTTAAGATATAAATTTAATAATTGTAATATTAAAGAGAAATGGGGTGAATTAAAAAAATTAAATATTGCTAAAAAGCAAAAGGCTAATATACCTGAACAGTTAAGTAATGTGGACACTATTTATGATTTTTTTATCAATTCCTCTAATAATAATGATAGACCTAAAGACGAGTTAATAAATTTTTATAATACCAATGTTAAAGAAGGCATAGATGGTTTATTTTCTTTTAAACTTATTTCTGATATAGATGTAATTAAAATCATTCAAAACATAAAATCTAAAGCTTATGGATATGATAAATTAAATATAACTTTAATACATTTATGCTGTCCTTATATAGTTCCATTCTTAACTCACATATATAATGTATGTATAAATACACACTACTTTCCTAAAGCTTGGAAAATAGCTTTAATATTTCCTTTACCTAAAATCAGTCAACCTAGCCAATTGAGTCACCTAAGGTCCATTAGTGTTTTACCGGTCTTATCAAAGATTTTTGAAAAAATCTTAGAATTGCAAATTAGATAATTTGTGAATCTCAACAATGTTCTACCATTAAAGCAGTCGGGATTTAGATCTGGATTCTCTTGTGCTACGGCTCTTGCAGACGTAACTGATGACATCATTGGAGCTACTGACAATAACAAAATAAGTGTATTAATATTATCAGATTATACAAAAGCTTTTGATATGATAAATCACCAATTACTTTTTTCAATTCTACACTTCTGTGGCTTTGAACGAAATTCCTCCAGTCTAATTTTGTCATTCTTGTCGGATAGAATTCAACAAACAGTACTTAATAATAATATTTCACAACCACTAACGGTAGTTTCAGGTGTACCGCAAGGAAGTATACTTGGACCGTTATTGTTTACAATTTTTACATCGAATTTTCACACATCCTTGCAACACTGCAATTACCATTTATATGCTGATGATACACAGCTTTATTGTTCATTTCATGTTGAAGATCTACAGGAATATAGGAATTTAATTAACAGCGATATAAAGAATTTGGTGTCAGTTTCTACTGATCATCTACTTAAAATTAACCCTAGTAAATCATCTGCTATAATATTTTGCAATGACAATGCTCGTGAATTTGTGTCGAGAGAAATTAATATACAGATTGGAAATGATACAATTGCCTTCAATAACAGCTCTAAAAGTCTTGGTCTTATTATTGATTATAAATTGAGATTTAAACAGCATATCACGAGTAAATTAAGATCAGCATACGCTGCACTAAAAATGATATATTCCCAGAGACGATTTTTAAGCATGGAAGTAAAAAAAATGTTATGTGATTCTCTAGTTTTGTCCCATTTTAATCATTGCGACGTGGTTTATGGCCCCTGTATTGACAGCATCGAGACCCGGCGCATACAAAAAGTACAAAATGCTTGTCTTTGCTTAATTTTTGGAATTCAACGCCGTCAAAGAATATCTCGTAAATTGAAAACTGCAGGATGGCTGAATATGTACAATCGCCGCAAACTTCACATGGCTTGTTTTTTTCATAAAATTTTAAAGTTTAGATCGCCACCTTATCTCCTCAACAAGCTCTCTTTTAGAAATGATATTCATAACATTAATATTAGACGAAGAAATATTCTCACCATACCACAACACCCCGTAAGGAAATATTCAAAAGGTCATTCTCTTATAACATTGCTGCTTCTATAAATACTCTACCCTTTAATGGACTCACTCTTTCGTGTGTAAGTTTTAAAAAAACATTTAAGAAATATCTAATGCGAAATCAGTAACATTAAAATCTTACCTTTTCCCGTAATTTCTCTGTTTTTAAACTTTGTTCCTTCTTTAATTTTCTTTGTTTCATTTTTTTTCTAATTTCTTTTCTTTCTCTTCCTCTCATTTCCTACTCTCCTCCTTCCTTCAGCTCTAGTTTGCCTCTTTTTCATTCTACTTTGATGTGTTTTTTTTTCTTAATTTTTTTTTATGATTGTTTCGATATGAGTAGTATATTTATTTAATTTATCTACCTCTGACATTATTTATAGGCAATAGTGGAAGAACAGTTTACTGGCTTGTCAGTAAACTGAACTATTCGCCTTTTATTTACCTGTTGTGTAAACATGTATAATTTATATTGTTAAATTTATCAAATTGGGTAAATAATAAATTTATTATTATTATTATTATTATTATTATTATTATTATATATATAACATGCTTGCATGAAACGTTCTATACACTCGCACGCACAGATGAACATATACCGACAACTTTTTTTATTCGATGTTAGCGTTCAGTTTGTTGTGATATGGGTATATGTACAATTCTTTTTTCATTAAATATTTTTATTCGGTTATAACATACCTATTTGATAAAATGAAATAGGTATAATACTACCTATATTTCATTAATCTAGTTGAAATAATTTCCTATCGAGACAATTGTGCGCAGATATGTACCAAATACTCCATCTCTGTCAATGGATTAAAGTTCAGCAAATCTGAAATAATCATTCCAGGAATATTGGACATTTTAAGGAGTACAGTCGATTTATGAGATTGCATGGCTGACTGTAAGCTTTCGTGATTTCAAGTGACCACGTGTAACTGCAGAGGATTTCATTTTATTGTTGTCTTCCTGACTGCACAGAGTGCAATCCCTCTCAGCTTCATTTTTCTTAGTTAAGGGAATTGCATCGTTGCTTTTAACGTTGCATACCTACTGCACGAATCAATCATTTCACTTGAGTGATTTAGTTTTAAAAGAAATACTATTTTCTTTTACATAACTACTAATCACTATTTTGCATTTATTCATTCATGACAAGACTATTCACAGCTGAAATATAGAGAAATTTGTGTATTATAACAACTACACCATTCTTATAAATCAGAACATTCATCTGTTTCTTATCCGTTGAAAGAATTTTTTGCAAATAAATGGGTGGCTCAGTAAAAACAAGTTCATGTACAAATTAAGCAAATAGTCTTTAAGAATTAATTGTTATAAGCTATTTTGCTATTCACATACCTTCATTAAAATTCTAGATTCATACATAATAAGTTCAAAATTAAAATGCTAAGTTATATTCATCGAAGTAGAGGTATTTAAGAATCTTATGAACCGCGAAATGCGCAAAGGGCAGAGTTTGTTCTTGAGTTTATAAGTGTATTTTGAAACCACTGACGGCTACCTTGCTGTATACAGAAACAAGAGCTCGGGTTAAGTTGTAAACAATAAATCTAATATTTTTAAGAAGTGTAACTAAGTCTACGAGAGGGATTATGCTTTTGCGCATATGAAGGTCACAGCTCATGAGATTTTGAAACACCTCTAGATACCTGCTTGATATAGTTACGTCATCCAATGGTGTAGTAGGAACTTATTATTATTATAGGTGCATTGTCACTGTATATTTTAGAAGCCTGTACTGCGGCAGTTCTAGAAACCTCTAGAAGCAGACAGGAATATTCGAGAAAGACCTTCTGTGGGTATATAAAGGAGACAGTTAATTGGTCATTGAGTTCAGTTAAGTTCTGATTACCTCTGAGAAGAAATAAAAAGTGAACTGGAAGGAAGTGATCATAGAAGTGAATTTTTTAATTTTCTCAAATTAACAACGCTTTTGTTTTTGATATTTTGGAAAGTAAATCTCTTCATACCATCGGCACGCAAACTTAATATTCAATAAAATTAATACAAAATTTAATTTTCTCTCTAAAACGCAATAAATATATTTTCTTTAATTGAGGGTGGTTATATCTCTCCTAAAGAGTGGTTTATATTTTTATATATTTTTGTAATCAAGTGTCTTAAAATTTACTTAAGCAATATACAGAATGTGCTGAGAATCGCAGGACTTTATTTTTATTTATTTTCGTATGAGTTATTTTTTTGTGGGGTAGTTTTACAGGACATTGTGATCAAATTAAAAATAAAAAAAAATCCACTTAAAAAATAAATTTATTTCAGATTCTTTAACGTGATACATAGGATTTTATCATTTAACAGGGTTCTATAACCTGTAAGGGGTTTACTATAATATGGGTACTGAGTGTAAAAAGTAGCTTACTTACAGTTATCCAGTTACTGGGCAATTTTTTTCTGTTCTTTGACAAATTCTTAGAAACCTGCCTCTTGGACCAATTTCTGAACTATTTTTGAACCATAAAAGACTGGTGGGTGTAAGCACAATTCTGATGGCAGATCTGGATTCAACGACTCGAAGTACATAAGGGTAGAGTGGTCTGGTCAAAATAATAGAAGGAAAATTCTTTATGTCTCTGTGATATTAGTGTTATCTTGTGTTATAATTCTCGAACCCACGGTTTGGGGGTATTTACTAGGGGATGTAAATACGTAATGACATGCACAGAAAACAATTGAGAGACAAAAGCCAACCGGCATTATTAGGTGTCGATTCTTTACGAAAAAATATCTATTATCCATAAGCATGATATGGTCTCCGAGTTATGGGTTAATATCAGCCAACTGTACTGAAATTTGAAGGAAATCACTTTTTTGTGATTTAGACAAAATATGGGAGCGGGACAAACAAAATTTAAACTTAATTTTTTGAACCATCCTAGTTAGTCCAGTCAACGGTTTCACCTCTAACTTGAGTGCTAGTGAATGGATTTTGATAAAACTGTGTGTAAGGTGTTTGTAATCACGTTAATAAAAAAGCTCAAAAAAGATTAGAGTAGGAAATCATCGGAAGGGGTGGAAAACACCCCTTTTATCACGGGTACCGTAACTTGGAGAATCAGGTCAAAAATGAAAAAATAAAACAAAATATTTACCTCTATTGTCCCAAAGTAAGATGTCTTTATTCTTGTGAACTTTTTCGAGAAGTTCTTATTTTTCGAGATATTATGGCCACTCGAAAATTTCTAAAAGTGGGGGAGGGGAAATGCAAAAGTTGAAAAAAATCTGAAAACATTCAGGTGAATGCATCATTGAAACACAAGACTTATTTTGCAACTTTTCTGTAAAGTGCGTTTTCGCCGAGTTTTCCCGGAAGAACTTGAAAACTACCCCTATATTAAGGTAATATATCATAATATAATTTATTGAAAATATGCAAAAAATGTATATTATTAATCGTGAAAAACTGCTTGTAACTCTAAAAGTTAGCAAGTTGCAGGAATATTTCAAGAGACAAAAAATGTTTAGAAGGCGTCAATGCATACGTCTGAATTTTTCCAAAATTTTAAATAAGATATTTTTAAATACAATTTCAAAGAGAAGCGTAGTTTTTCATGTTTCTCCGGAAAACGCACTTTAGAGAAAAGTTGCAAATAAAAAAGTCTTGTACTTCAGTGATACATTCACCTGATTTTCTTTCAATTTTCTTTTCCAACTTTTACGTTTCCCCTTCCCCACTTTTAGGAATTTTCGAGTGTATTTCTCGAAAAAAATCACAAGAGTAAAAACATCTTATTTTGGGCTAAAAGAGGTATATATATAAAAATATATATATTTTTTCATTTTGACCTGACTCTACAAACTACGGAACCCGTGATTTCTACCACTTCCGACCATTTCCTACTCCAATCTTATTTTCAACTTTTTTATTAACGTCATAACAAACACATTGCACAAGGTTTTATCAAAGTGTATCCACTAACACTCAAGTTAGAAGAGATTTTAGTCATTTTAGGGCTCCGTTGAGTGGACTTATGACATGTTTTACAGAGAATACTTAATGTTGTTAGAATTATGGCGAAGGAGCCGGGAAAACTGATTACACTTTTCAACTTTGAAACGGTTGGATTTTTCTGAAATTATGTGTCAATCGACATATTTTGTAGTACAGAGGTAGAAATTACGCAGAATATGCAAGACAGGCAAAAAACAAGAAAGCATAGTTATCTGTACCCCTTGGTTGATAACTCTTAAATGATAATAGACTCCATCCGTTGACATAGTGTTTAGCTTATATTTAATTTAGAAAACTATGTTTAAGAAGTTATTTGGCCCTATTCTCTAATGAATAGTTTTGGTCCTTTTCGATTATATCGTGCCTTACGACAATTTGACTGAAATTTATTGTGTGGGATAATATGTAGGTAAATAAATCATGAGTCGGCAGTTAGAGATTGTGTACTAAATTAGATAAATAGTGTGAGAATGGAGATGTGTGCCATCTCGGTAAACATGTCGACGTTCTTCATTATCTATGTCTTTATGAATGTAGCAGTTTAGCCCAGGTATTCCTCTACATTATATTTCCTAATAATTATTTTTCCATTTTCTGTGTAGTATCTTAACAAGTTCTTTGTGACTAATACCTTATTCTACTTGGCGTCCTATTGCTCAGGAGCACATATCACAGCATCACGCTACATGTCGCAATTATTTGTTTAATCGAGTTTGTCTTCCTTATCAGAGCTTTGGTAATATTATTCCAAGAGTTTGTAGGACATCCTCTTCATTGTTTCCCATTTTGAATTATAAAGAGCTCAAAACAGTTCTTTCACCGATAGATGTAGTCAAAGAATGACGGAATGCATAAGAATACAATGTTAAGAGGATCGATTTAGACAGCATATTACCTGGAGGTTCGATGTATTCGTAGGATGGGCATCCAAAGATTCGTAACAAGCGTTTACAGACTTACAGCTCGAAAACATCAATACGCAGTTTGCCTGTCTCTCCATTGGTGCATGTTTCTGAGGTATGGAGAAAGTCAGGGTGTCATCAAGACTGGCCTTTGTGGGTCTCCTTATTATAATTATGTCACGTCATTTTTTTTCATTTGGTAAGTTGCCAATCTTGTTAGATTACCTTTTTACAAATGAAACATTTATTGAAAAAATCATTTGAACGAACATTTTTTGATTCACGATAATACCACCTCGGGGAGAATTTCTCTGAAAATACACGAAAATTGCAATATCCCGGTAACTAATTATTTGTGGTAAATTTTCTCTACTATGAGATGTTTAAAAGAATACGTCTAATTTTCAATAACCCTGTATAGATAACAGATAAGAAATTTAATGAAAATACTTAACGAAGTTAATATAAGAGAACGAAAACTAAAGAACTATAAACTGTATAGAAGAAAGGTTATAGGTATCCCTTAGAGTCCAGTCAAGAAAACACGTAAAGTTTAATGTTATATCAAGGCACTTTGGACCTCAGCTTTAGTGATTGAAATTAAAATTTCATATTCAATTTATCTACTTCTACCTGCAAGAGATTTACCCTCGACAATATTAAAATCGATTCTACTTCACGATTGGCAACTAGTTGTCCGTAAGGAATAAAAACTTCGCACTAATATCAGATAACTCGCAAACAATTGAACATTATTCAACTCTTCAGCAGTATGGGCATTTTAAATTAAAATACTGATGAGCCTAGGACAATCTACATTGATGGAAATGAAACGCTGAATGACTTTCAATACTGCTAATTCTTTATAGTAAGTAGAATTAAATTAATAATTTAGCGGTGTTATATATAAATATTTATATTGTTAAGCCATCCATGTGGCGTTATGGGAACTAAGTACTGCTGACATAGTAGAGAACTAAATATTGGAGAGGGCAGACCACTGTACTGCAGTGTGGGAGTTCAGCTACCTCCTCAGAGATGATGCTGGAGAAGCGACATTCTCCAATGTTTCCACTACTTTCTAGAATCCTTTCCAGGAGACCCGAATTTGAGATTCCATCTGTAGGTATATAAAGGAGACAGTCGGCTACGGAAGTCAGATAAGTTCTGAATGGACTTACAAAGCGAGAACAAGTGAACTGGTTGAGAGCGATTAGATCAGTGGATTATCGAGTAACAAATAGTGCTTATTGTTATATTAGTGGAGTAATAGATATGGTAAGTACTTAGTTAGTTCATAAAGTTAAGTTAGTAAGTTAATAAATAAGTGGTGTTTTCTTGTATTATAATTTCCGAACCCATGTTTTGGGGGTGCTTAATAGGGGGTGTAGACACGTAACAATATATATGAATTTTAGGCAATTAATTGTTGCAAATTTGAGTAAAGTCGCGATGTATCTTTATAATGGATAGCTATTCTTAGAAAGTTCCTGATCTTCAGTTTAGTACGGGACCCATCGATAAAAGTGGATCGGGCATCGCAGTTGCTGCCGCTTGGTGGAGATGTTGTAGGCATCTGTAGGTACCATTTCTCCATCAAGGGCAGGTCACGTGACCGTGCCCTCTTCGAGAGAGAGGCAAAAAACAAAGGACCGCTTAAATTTTGCCAAAAACTTCAGGCACATTTCTTGGGTAAATATAAGCATCTTTTGTCTCTTGGTGTTCTTTCTCAAAGTAATTCCTTCTCCCGGAAAAAAAATGGCAAAAAAAATAATTCATAGACTTTGATTAATTAGTTTAGGGTGAAGGAAGCGTTTCAGAGAAAAACTCCAAGAGCTAAAAATGGCTTATTTTTGTCGAAAGAACACGCTTGCCGCCTATCACAATTCCTTAGACAAAAATAATGTCGGCCAAGAAAAAATTCAGGCATATTCCGTAGACAAAAATAAACAGCTTTCCTTCTTGCGTAAAGAAATAACTAAAAACTGATTTTTATTTTTGTTATTTTCTTCCCGGAGAAAGAAGCACTTTGAAAAAACACATCAAGAGACGAAAGATGCTTATTTTTGCCCAAAAATGTGCCTGGAAATTTTAGAATTCTCTGGGAAAATTTAAGCGGCCCTTTGTATTTTGCCTCTCTCTCTCGAAGAGGGCGTGGTCACGTGACCTGGCGTTGGAGTGAAATGGTACCTACAGATGACTACAACATCTCCACAAAGCGGCGGTAACTGCGGTGCCCGATCCACTTTTGTCGATGGACTCCCGTACTATTTCATTATTACATAATTTGTAATATTTACTCTGCATTCTTCTATATAGATACAGGGTGATTCGTTCCAAATAGGTCATTTCTAAACTCGAGATATTAGAATCCAAAATATGGCGACTAAGTCCAACGTGCCATATATAAATGATTTCTTAATGGGTATTTCTGGACGAGACGTACTTTCCATAAATGCCAAAACTCTTGAACGCAACACACGAGTACCAACACTAGACGCGCGTTTGGGTAATCATCGGATTAGAGATGATCAGTTTTAATCATCTCCTGATGATGCTAACGTCGTTAGTGAAACCCTCGTCGAGTGTAATTATTCGTGTGTTGTATTTAAGAGTTTTCGCAATATTTGAAATCTTCTATACGCAATTGGGTCTACTTGTTCTAAACGTAATAATGGTATTATGAAAATCATTTCCTCCGAACAAGAAGTGGGGGTTTTCTTATTTCCGAAAACACAAATGTATTTCATCCCTGTATTACCCCAAGATCTTCCTACTTGCCTACGGTTTGCTTTGTTCATAAAGATAAATTAAACGCGGATTCAAACTTTCGTTGAAGATTTTCTTCTCCGATGAGACGACGTTTCCTGGATGTGGAATTTTTGTTAACGGGAATAATCATTTGATAAATTCTGAAAATTCATATGCAATAAGAGGAAGACGTTTCCAACACCAACCTAAGAAAAAAATTTGGTGTGGTTTTCTTATTCATCCTTCTGACGAATCTCCCAATGAATCTAAACGGTCTCCTATATTTAAATTTTCTCGAGCAAACCTTAAATGAGCTTCTAAAAGTTGTATCACTCGAGTTGAGGTAGCAACAACAACATGGGGTAGATACAGAATGGGGTGACACCGCATTATTCTCTGTAAATGCGTCAATATTTAAAAGAAAATTTTCTACACCGGTGAATTAGTCGTCTAATTGAATTATCTTGGCCATCCAGAAGTCTAGAATTCAACCCTATCGACTGTTCAATATGGTTAATCATGAAGACAACATACTGTAAAGAAATAATTAATTTCCGCAAGTACTTGCCACAAAAAATTCCAGAGGCCTCCAATGTAATTAAAAATCCACATGTAATACTTAATATTTGCCCATCGTACCAATACCGATAGATAGGGCAATACACCTTAATAATTCAAGGGGAACCAGATGGCAAGCAGCATAAACGATGTCCTTTAGAATGTTGGATTAATGTTATTAAAGAACTGACGGGAAATAACATTGGTAAATCAGTACACCGTACACCAACAGCCAACCGCGACAGATGACATAATACTGTTAGACGTGCCATACAGTAAAGACTTATTAACTAGAATAATAAAGACGGAAAATTACGAAATATATTTTGGTGTTGATTTTTAAATTTAATAATAATAGAAGAACTTTATTGAGCGACAAATGACATTTTAAGAGAAAATTGAAGACCTTTAGCTAAATGTAAATTTAAGTTCTTGAGAAATGGGACAAGTAGTGGAACATCTAAATTCGTATTAAAATTATTTACAAAATCTGGAACTATCTCAGTCTTTTCAAGCAGTAAATTAAATGTAAATGTTAGCATTGATTAATATTTTAAGATCCCTTTAATTAAAAAAAAGTTGAAAATTGATGGGTCTTTGAGCTTGATATCAGGATCCACTAATTAAAATGCATTAAGCTAAACGTCTCGGAAATATTATCATCCTAATTTATCTATAGTGAAGCATATTATTAAAGAATTCTATATTATCAATAATTTGCTTTAAAACCCAGATTATCTGTCGATATATGAAAATAAGCTAGTCAGCATATATTTATTAATAATTAGCGGTAATATAAATATTTTAGTTCGTAATTTATATTCACAGTTATTTAGAAAGACGAAGCCGGAAATTGACAGCATACTGAAAACAAGAAAGATAAACTTTTTTGTTTTTCTTTTTAATTTTGTCAATCGTTGGGGGGGGGGGGGGGGTGGATGAGGTAGAAGCTAATTTTAAACTAGTTCTCTGTGCATATATTTACTTTATTTGTCCAACTTGTGTATCCTAATTTGGTATGATGTTGCTGAAAACTGTTATACATTCTTAGGCTAGTCTATTTTAATCAGATCGTATACTGGGTGCTCTTGCTAGTCTTACCAGACAAAACTTTATTACAACATTCGTTTTCGTGGCTCAGTGTCTACGATGTTAGGCTTGAGACCATTAGATTTTGGGTTCGAATCCTGGTTAGGATAAGGATGCTTAGTGGTGTTTTCAATGTATTATCGAGTTGGCAGCAATGTGCTAGACTGCTGTTGACTAAGACGACAGCAAGTGGCTGTTATCTCTCCTGAGTTCGAGTCTCAGCTGTGGCTGATGGCCATATTATAGGAAATGGTTGTTGTTATTTGTGATTACGTGCCCTGGCATATATACAAAAATTTTAATTTTATTAATATTTTATTAATTTCAATAATAATCAATACTCGTATCTTTTGTGTGCACTTACGTACACATACATAGGGGAAAACAGCGGTTGGTGGCGCGACGGTCGGCTTTGCATGGATATGGTTTAGTACGCTGTTTCTACCTATAGTAAACGTCGAAATATTAACATTAAAATCCAATGAAATACCAATACATAACACAGCTGGTCTTAGTTTTAAAAGGAAAAGTAAATACACAATCTCAATTCAATTTAAGTGGGTACCAATTAAGGGCGTAGAGCATGAACGTGCTTAGACTCAAGTCCGTTATATGGGTCAGCAAACCGTAGCACATTCATCTTGTTTGATAAAACTGTGGTGTCTGCTAAACTCACCATCGAGATTTATAAATCGGACTTTAAATCTTCGCCAGTAAAGGTCTATCAGACACAACGTAAAATTTCAATAGCACTAACATTATTGATATTATTCTGGAAAGGAATAGAATATTGGATTATTATATGACAGAACACTTTACTTTTAATGAAGGAAACTTTATGTACTAAATTAATCAGTATCTATAAATTCGTCATTACATGAACTCTATATTAAAGGTTAGATATATATTTTTGCCAACAAGCATTATTATATCAAAGCGTAGAAAGGACATGGTATCAAATATTTTTATAATTTTCCCTTTAAAGTGACAAATATACATAATTTTAAGTTTGTACTATGGACACAATTTTCAACTTAAGGCATAGGACTAATCCGCTGTCGATAAACCATAAATAACATAATTCTATGGTGCTTTCCAAATATACTGGGTCAATAAGGGCCTAGTACTGGCTCGTAAAATGTCGTTTTGTCATACTTGATCAACTTGAACATTCCAAATATATGCAATGAATATTGGTGTATCTACTCTACAAGTTGCCGCCTTGGGTCATCCGAATAAGACTAATATAAAGTACTATTGACATATCTCAACTTACTATAAGTGATGAGAGTCAACGGGCTTAAAATCTGTCTATGAATGACTGACTTTTCAATACCTTATCGACTTACCAACGACTAATGAGGGTGAGGGTCCCATGCTGACTAAACATTTTTTTAATAACTTTTGCTCTCGTAAGCATCAAATCGCAATTTTGTTCTGCTAACACCGTTTACAGCGAAGTGGGTGTAGTGGTGGGGGTGCCAGATGTCATCAAAAAATTTGGGACTTTGGTATCTAGTACATACATCAAATCTCAAATTATTAGACACTTACTAGTTTGTTGTACTTATTTTTCCCGAGTTACCCCTCAACCCTTTACCAGAGTAAGTTCAAAATATAATGTAGTTCCAGATCTTGTTATTATACATACGTGTACAAAATTTCAAGTCAGTGTTTTAACCGTTGCAGAGAAAACATGCGTAGAAAGAAAATTTTAAACAGACCGACTGTCCGATCGGCACCGACTGACACACCGACCGATCGACTCACAGACCGATCGACTGAGAGAAATTTCTTTTCACTCGAATTTAAAACCTCGACGGTTCATGATATTCTAACCTGTTTCAACAAAAGAAATATTTGACTATTTTTTAGGATTATTATAGTTACTTCCACTCCACGTAGATGTAGAAGTTAAAAGAACTAACTAACTAGACGCAGAGTTCTATTGTTCTTGAAAAAGTCAATTACTTTACAGGCTGTCCCAGAATTGAATTCCCGGAAGGGAACCTGGGTTCATATTGAGCCCATATAAACCAACTTACCTCAGTTCAAGAATGAGGAAGTACATCCTCTTAAAGTGAGAGGGAAAACAAATTTTTCATCAATTTCCATTTTATTGAAGATAAAATTTTCAAATTTTGATGGGAGCTGTATCTCTATAAGAACTCTATGTAAAACTTGATAACAATTAAATATCTTTTATTTATCAATTTTCTTTTCATAATAATTAACATTTGACAGGCTATATTTTTTAATTACCCTGTAAAATTACAGAATACTTGAATATTTTTGAAGATCAGAAGAAGAAATTATCGGTTTTTCCTCTATTTATATTTAACAATAATTATTTACAATTCCAGAGCAAAATTTTATAACAGAAAAGCAGCTTATTTCAAGAAAATTACATTCATGACAAATGCTCCACATAGTAATGTACCCTGCTTCAGTGCACAAATTAATACTTTTCAAATGTTATATATCAACCGAAGTTTTCCCCTATAGGTCATGCTTGTGAAACAGAAAAAAATGTAGCTTTGTCATGACAATACAAAAAACCGCTGCCTAAGGAATCACTACTTCCACATCCAGATTCTTCATCCAAGTCCCTGTAAAGGAAACATCTTGACAATATTTGCACTCTAGTATGTGGAAATTATTGGTCATAGAATTTTAATAATATTTGGGGCAGATGTCATAGAAAAGTTTGAGGAGTTGGTTTCTACCATATACGTTAAGAATGAAGTTTCTAGTTCACCCTACTTATTTTCTACTATTCACAACTTACCACCTCCCACCCCTTCAATGGAGTCATCTCAATCAGATGTCACTACAATACATACGTGTACTAATTTTCAAGTGAATATCTCAATTTGATGTTATCAATCCCATTGATAATGAAGCGGAGGTGGTGGAGTTTGAAAAATATTAGAAATAAATTTGAGGCCTTGGTTTCTAGTATATACACCGAATCCAAAATTTCTGTACTCTTATCAGCTTGATTTACTTATTTTCCCCTAGTCACTCCTACTAACCCCAACCCTTCTACGGAATCATCCCAAAATATAATCTAGTTCCAGATGTTATAATACATCCGTCTACCAAATTACAAGTGAATATCTCAATTTTATTTTATCAACCTCTTTAATAATGTAGTAAGGGTAGTGGAAGGGTTGAAAAATATTATTAAAAAATTTTAGGCCTTGGCTTCTAGGACATACACCGAATATCAAATTGCAATACTCTTACTAGCTTGCTTTACTTATTTTTCCCCATTTACCTCTACTTACGCAATCATGTCAAAATATAATCTAGTTTCAGATATATTTATAATATATAAATGTCCCAAATTTCAAGCGAAAATTTAAATTTGATTTTATCAACTTTTAATAAGGGAGTGGGGGTGGTGTTGAAATGGAAAATACTAATAAAAAACCTGAGACCTTCGCTTCTAGTATATACACCAAATCCCAAATTTCTGTACTTTTACCAGCTTTATTACTTATTTTCCCCTATATACCCCTATTTAGCCCCCAACCCTTCAACGGAATCATCTCAAAATATAATCTAGTTCCAGATGTCGTTATAATACATATGCGTACTAAATTTCATGTGAATATCTCAATTTTATTTTATCAACCCCTTGAATAATGGAGTAAGGGTGGTGGGGTGCTGAAATATATTATTAAAAAATATGAGGCCTTGGCTTCTAGTATATACACCGAATTTCAAGTTTCTGTACTCATACCAGCTTGTTTTATTTATTTCCCCCTATTTACCCCTAAATAACCCCCAACCATTCAACGGTATCATCTCAAAGTATAATCTAGTTCCAGATGTCGTTATAATTCATACGTGTACCAAATTTCAAATGAATATCTCAATTTTATTTTATCAACCCTTTTAATAATGAAGTAGGGGTGGTGGGTGTTGAAAAATATTACAAATAATCTGAGACCTTGGCTTCTAGTATATACACCGAATTTAAGGTTTCTGTAGTCTTACCAGCTTGCTTCACTTATTTTCCCCAATTTACCCCTATTTAACCCCCAACCCTTCAACAGAATCATCTAAAAATATAATATAGTTTCAGATGTCGTTATAATACATATGCGTACTAAATTTCATGTGAATATCTCAATTTTATTTTATCAACCCCTTGAATAATGGAGTAGGGGTGGTGGGGGGCTGAAATAAATTATTAAAAAATCTGAGGCCTTTGCCTCTAGTACATACACCGAATTTCAAGTTTCTGTACTCATACCAGCTTGTTTTACTTATTTCCCCCTATTTACCCCTAAATAACCCCCAACCCTTCAAAGGAATCATCTCAAAGAATAATCTAGTTCCAGATGTCGTTATAATTCATACGTGTACCAAATTTCAAATGAATATCTAAATTTTATTTTATCAACCCTTTTAATAATGAAGTAGGGGTGGTGGGGGTTGAAAAATATTATAAATAATCTGAGACCTTGGGTTCTAGTACATACACCGAATTTCAAGTTTCTGTAGTCTTACCAGCTTGCTTTACTTATTTTCTCCTATTTACCCCCATTTAACCCCCAACCCTTCAACGGAATCATCTCAAAATATAATCTAATTCCAGATGTCGTTATAATACATACGTGTGCCAAATTTCAAATGAATATCTCAATTTTATTTTACCAACCCTTTTCATATTGGAGTAGGGGTGGTGGGGGTTGAAAAATAATATAAAAAAATCGGACGCTTTGGCTTCTAGTACATACACCGAATTTCAAGTTTCTGTACTCTTACAAACTTGTTTTACTTATATTCCCCTATTTACCCCAAATTAACCCCCAACCCTTCAACGGAATCATCTCAAAATATAATCTAATTTCAGACGTCGTTATAATACATACGTGTACGAAATTTCAAATGAAAATCTCAACTTTATTTTATCAACCCCATTAATGGGGTAGGGGTGGTAGGGGGTTGAAAAATATTACAAAAAAATCTTAGGCCTTAACTTCTAGTACATACACCGAATTTCAAGGTACTTCCAATCCACTACGTGGATGTGGAAGTAAAATAAAAATTTTTGAAAATTTTTTTGCGATTACTATACTTCCAATCCACTACGTGGATGTGGAAGTAATAAGGGTATATTATTATGTTTAATTTTGGTAATCTACCAGCAACGAGTTGGATTGTAATTTTGTATTATAAATCAATTTGGTTATGAAGAATATGCTGGTATGTATTTGATATTAAATATGTAGAAGTGAAGTATAATTCTCATGCTCTGAGTGGCGATACAGGCAATAGTACCTAAACCGATGAACACCATGAAAATTAAAAAAAATTATCTTCAATATAACGGAAATTATTGGTAAAGTTTTTTTCTGTTCCACTTTATCCTCATTTCACACACACATTCCAGGTTCCCGTCCGGGAACTTAATTCTGGGGCACCCTGTATATAAGAGTTGCGTAGTATTTTAGAAAAAAAATATATATGAAGAGTACATGATAATATTCTACAAACACAGAAACACTGCACAATAATTAGCGTTTCGCCTCTTAAGCTGATGACAGAGTAGTAATAATACAGAGTTTGCACTCAATGCTATTCCCTATGTTCACAGTTTCATTTTTTGTTGTGTGACGTATACCCCCCCAGATTATGCGCAGAAGATGTTCCCTGCGATAGACAGGGTTGGCTTCAGCTGAAGAGTTACTTCAGGCAGGGGTGGAATTAATTATTTGTTCACATGATATATATGAACCGAACTCTACTCAATTATGTACAAAGAGACAATAATATTTTATTTAACAGTATTTCATGGAAGATCCACAAGTCAATACATGAAATGGGAAACTTTCACCCAACTGAAAATATTCAGTCGTGCTTTAATCTTATTAATTAGAAGAACATTTCTTTACGTGAATAAATGATCCTACAAAAATATAACCAAATATTAAAAGTTGTATTTTGGATTATCATAAAAAAAATAGGTTAACACAAAAATGATTGTTGAAAATTTATACCGTCTTGAGCAAAAAAAAAATAGGACAAGTCTTATAATGTATTTTTTCTAAAATCTCTAGTTGTGTACATCTAACTTTAATTTTTGTGACATCGTTAGTTAGTTGTCAAAATTCATTGCAATTATTCAAATAGAAACAGATTTACATTAGAAAAAAATAGTTGTCCAATTTTTCTTTTCTCACGACAGTACATAAGTGCTTTTAAATTATTCAAAAGATGCATAGAATAAAGTTTTGTGAGTTAAATATCTGCAAATTTTCCTAGCAACAGTTTTCAATATTATCATATTAATACTTTCCAATATTATCTAGGAGTAAACCATTAACTTTTAATTTTTAAAATTAATACTCAGAAGTCAAAAAAATATATATTTATATAAATACATAATGAGCGTACAATAGTTAACAATATATAGTACAGAGTGTACATTTATTATGAATGAAATTAAAAATATATATATATATATATATACTTATATATCTCGATAACTAAATATTCAAAATAAATGTTATTACAATAATTTTCATAAATAATGATAAAGTACATATATATTTTAACAATTCTTGCCAGTGTTACCACAAAAATAGACAAAGTTGCAGAGGAAAGTCTCGGACGCCCCGAAAATAGAAAATTATCATGTGCGTGACAGAGGGATGCCATATTTTCTTTAAGGTATCACAAGTTCTTTCAAAAAGTCATCTTAAGTCATCTTCACAAAATTGGATAAATTCTCCAGTCAAAGGCGGACTTGTTGTTTGATCAGAGGATAAATTCATCTTTTCCATTTTTCTCTTTTTCGACTGACGTTTCAGTTTTCTGACTTCTTCACTACATTTAGTTTTCCGTGGGGAATAGGAAGTTAAAGTTGTTGCAATCTGGGTCTGAGCAGATGAATCTGAAATTAAATAATTTTTTATGTACTTATGTACCCATTGGTCAAAAAAAAATTATACAGTTTCGTTCTTTATTTCTAATATTTATCCTGAAGCGCATGGTGTATGTTGGGTATACACGAGAAAAATTGAAGTCATATGCCCAAAGTAAAGTAATAAAAAAAACTTGAATTTTTATTAGGACATATATTGCGTACATCATCCATACAAAATATATATAAAACATTTTAATATTCCTTGCATAGCCACTTTAATTCATATATAATATGTATACAAGAACAATTAAAACCCAACGTTAAAATGGAACCGCATCGAAACCAGTTAAGGCATAGTTGTGGAGAGAGATGTGCAAACAAAGAAACATGAAAAAATGTAACGAACAAATAAGGCACGCACCTTTTTCCTTTCAGATAGAAAATTACAAAGGACTTGTTAAGATATTCATCATTCATCAAAATCATAGAATAGCAAACAACTTTTAGTATATATATTTTTAACTCATCTCTAGAAATGAAAATATAACATACCAGAAGGACTGATTATCACTCCGTATGTGGATCACTTTAATGTTCTCGGGCGAAATTAATGACTTATCAAGAGAATTAGTACATGAACTCAGTCCATATATTGTTCTACGGTAGGTAGTGTATATAGTCACAAAATGGGAGGTAAATAGGTTGTCTGTAATTATTCTTATTTTAAATTTACTTTATTAATGCTGCTAGAGCTCAGTGGTGTTATTTACATGCAATATGAGAAGTAATTTAAACTAAAAAGAAAATATTTATTTACTTATTCGATCATAACCCTACTAAAATATTTCTTTGTTTATACATTTTTAACAACATGATTGTTTTAATAAAGTTAAATTTGAACTACATCTATGCAGTTAAACAAAATTTTAGCCCTTATTTATGTCCCTACTAAACATTAAATAATAAAAAATGAAAATGAAGTAGGTATATACCGAATGAATTCTGAAACTTGTCTTAAATTAATATGAATGGTCTTATTAGTTGAGTACAGACGCAATTAAATTATGATACCTGGTCTTACCTGGTTCTGTGACAGACTTGAAAATTGATGGTAAATATATACAGTATTCTTCTTATTTTTTCACTTGTTTTTCAAAGAGATTTGAAAATAATATCTCTTCATCGAAATGCAAGCTGCGTACCCTGTAACTACTGCACAAACGAGTGGGGGATCAATTTATTATATCTTCTCGTCCACAATTCCTTGTCTAGGCTAAGCATCTAATATAAAAATATAATAATTACTATAATTACTAACATTATATATTTTATTATTAATTTCTTTTTACCTCTCATGATCTTTGGGAAACCTGAATATCATAACATTCATTAATTTAGAAAACAATCACATAACTAAAAACACTATTATAAACATATAAAAATAATCTTACAGAGAAGAATATGAAAAATTATGAAATGTCAGAGCCTAAATTTCATCGTTTGACATTCGAATTATGACTGATTGGTGCGATGCGCAGATCAGTTCAAATTCGATACCCCCCCAGAGTCGAAAAGAGAAAAACAGAAACTTAAACCATGATACGTCATCAGTGAAAACTCTGTATTATTACTACTCTGTGCTGATGACGAGGTAGAGATACTTAAAATTAGTTATTAGCAATTATATCTACAAAAATTCGAAAAACTAAGAGAACAATTTAGAAAACTCAACAATTGTGTACAAAATTCTACAAGTTGGCGAGCAGTATAGTGTTTACATCATGGAAGGACCACGTTGAAGCTCAAACGAAGAAAGCGTGCGGCTCCTTATGGATGTGCAAACGCATCTTCGGTCCAAAATGGGGAATAAGTCCGAAGATTGCTCTTTGGACATACACCACCATGGTGAAACCCCTAATAACACTAGTGTGGTGGCGCTGCCAGGAGCGCTCCACAATTAGGGCTCGCCTATGTCAAGTTCAAAGGCTAGATTGTCTTGGAATTACAGGAGCTATCAGAACCACTCCAACGATAGCAATGGAGGCCATTCTTGGACTCACTCCCTTGCATATCGAGGTGGAACTGGAAGCTAAAAAAGCAGCAAATAGACTGTTCAAAAATGGAATGTGGAATGGGACTGGCCGTGGATGGGGGCACACAAAGGCCCTGGATCTGCCGGTAAGGGTCCGGGTCATCACCCAAGCGGAGGATGACCGGTGTCTCCCTGTCTATAATTTCACTATTCCATACTCAGCGGTGTTTCCAAGTCTAGAGGACTGGGAACGCGATAAAAACCGTCTTCTGAGTCCCAAAGGTCTCGAGACGGATCTAAGACTCAGGAGGGAACTGGTGCTGGCATACACGGCTGCAAACCAAGGGCTCGTATATCGGTGCCACTTGGAAGGTATCCTAGTGTATTCCAAGCAGAAGCATATGCCATATTGGTGTGTGCAAGCGAGGATCTCAGGAGAGGTATCGCCAACAAACATATTTATATATGTAGCGACAGCTAAGCAGCCTTGAGGGCTCTTGTGTCACACAAAGTGACCTCAAGACTAGTTTTAAACTGTCGGAATATTTTGACAGAACTGTGCGAACACAACTCATATGGGTGCCCGGTCACAGAGGTGTGGAGGGCAACGAAGAAGCAGACCGATTGGCGGGAGAAGGAGTAATAACTCCATTCCCTGGCCCTGAGCCAGCCTTCGGTTTGCCAAGAAGTCTGATTCAATCAGAGTCACGAGACTGGGCCACTGCAAGGTTCAGCAACTATTGGACTCAGGCCCCTGGAATGAGGCAGTCGGGGCTCCATATAAAGGGGCCCTCGACTGACTCGACCATTAAGTGGCTGCTTGGGCTCGATAGAGAAAAAATGAGATGGATAGTAGGCTTGTTAATAGGACACTGTCCTCTGAACAAACATCTTCACACAATGGGGTTGAAAAACAGCCCTATTTGTAGGATGTGTGGAGTGGAGGATGAAACCACCACTCATATCCTATGCAATTGCGCACCCTTAGGTGCGTTAAGGTATAGGCATCTCCAAAGGCAATTTTTACAGCCGGAGGAGTTACGGGATCAACCATGGAATAGACTGCTATCCTTTGCGGAGAGCACTGGTCTCTTCTAGAAGATCCCACATGACGAGAATGCACAATGGGCCGACAGGCCTTAGTGCTGCGGATTCCACAGATCTGCTTGCGCGATAATAATAATAATAGTGTTTACATCCGTATATTATTTGTATTTTGACTTAACATTAATATCAATTTCATATTTTTTTTTAATTTGTTAAAGTTTTGAACAACCATGTAATTTTTTAATTTCCATTTTCCCTTTGTTGTTGATGATTTAAAAAGATTATTATAGGTATTAACCGAATGAGAAGCTGCATATTTTGTTTGTTTGACGCGTAATCACAATGTTGATTTATATTCCAGAATTTACAGCATTTTTAGGCAAACCAATAATGGAAAACATTGCAAATATTAATTGAGTTATTGGTACAAATAAATTACATTTCTGTTATCAAATAAATGCAGTTACGTGAAACAAAATATATAAAATAAGCGAAAAATTTAATATAAATCATATTTAACATAAATGTGTGATGCACATAATATATTCTCATACCAGAAGGAAATAATAGATGTCTATAGTGAGGGTTCTCCATTAATGGGATACCGGAAATTGGGAATTCCAACATTACGTCACCTGGCAGCTGAAATAGCGTCTAGTTGGCAAAAGCCAATTTATGGCATCTATTTGATTAAATGAAATAAGTATATTATAACTGGAAAAGAAAAAACATATTTTATACAGAAATCAGTTTCACATTAAATTCGAATACTGTATACAAAGGTATAAGTGTGTCTTTTAACACCTTATTTATATTAATATTCTAGGGTAAGTAGTTTAGCCATAGCTATTCCATCACTCAATCAGATCACGTGAACATATACAACACAACCACTATTGCCCGCGACATTGCTATTGCAAAGACTCGAACTCAAGAGAAATAAAGTCCAAATCAAATACGAAATACTTCGCTAAACATCCATACCCTAATCAGGGTTCGAACCCGGGACTCCGTGGTCGCAAGCCTGACACATAATCACTGCGCTATTGAGCCTATATGTGTACTGGTATAGTATGCGTAATTGCTAAGAGACCATCGGTTAAGGGACTGGCGAGACGAAAGACGAGGTAAAAGGCAGAAGTTGATTACCGGTATTGTTCGCTCGATTACTATTTTAATGTAGGTATTATTTGTCAGAGGCGTCTTGTGAAATTTAGGTTGGTAACATCTTGGTATTGAGCCATAGGACAAATGGTATATTTTATATCATGACTACCAAGATAAAATAAAGCAGATTCGCGGAAAAGAATTTCGATGGAAATTTGCGAAAAGTTTTAAAAATGAGTTTTTTTTTTGTAAAAAGACTATTTGAATAGTTAAAAGATTCGGCCTTTACTTGGTGATAATTCATGTCAACATTATATAATAATTTAACAAATCAAACACTGAACTGTTTTTTTTAAATTTTAGCTGATGTATTTTCAACTCGACAATCGTTTCGCTAAACATTAGCTTATTGATTGATTGTTTGACGTTTATTTATATTTTACCAATTTACCTTGGATAGACAAATCAAATACAAAATATACATATATGGACATATATACATAAACATGGCATACTAAAAAAAGATTTAATCAGTTATAACAAATATACAGAATATTTAGGTATTTTGTACAGCGGCAATAAATACTTCTATTAAATAAAATGTATCTTGATGTAGAAATTCTTTTAACAACAATTTGAATCTATTCAGGCTGGTTGCGCTATTCAGATATGAGCACAAGACTAACAAAATACATCAGTGACTCCTGACTATTGTTTGCATACTTTGGCACGCGACTTGAACAGCCCATGACCTTCTGTCTCGCTTTATAAAGTAAGAGGTGAAAGACGGACGATGTTGTCGGCACCTTTTACCTCGTCTTGCGTCTCTCCTGCCGTCCTTTTACCGGTTACGCATAGTATACATGTGAGTTTATGTATATGTATACATCTATATGTACACCGTTCTTATAAACATGACAACTTCCGATTGCCCCGTGGTCTGCAACGTTCTGGAGTTTCAGATATAAAACACTTCCTTTTGCCATTCGTGCACCTCTCGAAACAAATTATCTCTCTCCTCCATTATTTATTTTTCTCGACTTCCCTGTACGACGAAAATTGTTCAAGTTATGGCAGTTTTAAGTTTTGGTATTTTTGGCTTCCCCCTCAGATCTAATTTTCATATACGTCGTTTACGATTTACGTGAAGATGGTAGATCTTACATAAAGAACATTTGCAATAGACATGAAAGTTTATTCACCTTCCCTTAGTTAAGGCCTAAAATTCACAAAAGGGATAGAGTATTATATTCATGGAATCAGTTTAACAAAACTTTAAGCTCAACAGTTTTCGTGCACATAACTCAAGGTTTCAATAATGTCGATAGGAAATTTTACATAATTTTGAAGTATATTCTGGAAGTGGCTGTTACTGTTGTTACACCCCGTATAACGAGCGAGGAATGTAAGATATGACATAAGCTTTTCTCAAAATATAACATACATAATTGTCTTAATTTTGACGGACAAATAGAACAAAATCTGATCAGTTTATTTGGATATGAAAAAAGTAATGAAAACTCGTTATAAATGCAAATTGTGTAAAAATATATTCAGGGAGCTTATTAGTAATATGCTTCTATTATGTTGTATGATATTGTGAGCTGTACCTTTAGATAAAGTTTGTCCGAAATACTCACACTTCTTTTATGGTACAAATGTAGATATTTTTGTCATAATAAAAACCGCTGCCTAAGGAATCACTACTTCCACATCCAGATTTTCCATCCAAGTCTCTTGAAAGGAAAACATTTAGACCATATTTGCACTCTAGTATGTGGAAATTATTGGCCATAAAATTTTAATAATATTTGAGGTAGATGTCATAAAAAAATATGAGGTGTTTGGTTTCTAGCATATACACCAAAAGTGAAGTTTCTGGACCCACTTTTCCTAATTTACAGCCCTCCCTCTTTAGGGGACACATGTCAGTAAGACGTCATGACAATACATACGTGCAGCGGAGTTGGTTTAGGGGGGGATTGAAAACTATGTGAGGCCTTAGCTCCTACTATACACCAAATTTCAACTTTCAGCTTGCTTTACTCATTTTATTTTATTTATCTCTACTTACCCCCTACCCCTTCAATGGAATCGTCTCAAAATATAACCTAGTTCCAAATGTCGTTATAAAACATACGCGTACCAAATTTCAAGCAAATATCTAAAATATGTTTTATTAACCCCTTTAATAATGAAGTGGGGGTAGTGCAGAGGTTAAAATATGTTATAAAATATCTGAGGCCTTGGCTTCTAATATACATCAAATCCCAAGTGTCTGTGCTCTTACCAGTTTACTTTACTTATTTTCCTACACAGGGTGTCCCAGATTTAAAGTGACATAGACCGATGAGAGATAGAGCACACTTTTCTGAGTTCAAAACACCCCCACACTTACCCTTGAAAGTGAATGGTTTTCGAGATACAGGGTATTTTATGATTTTTGACTGAAATTAAAATGCACCATATATTTGGAACAGGTGGACGTATTTGGATTAAAATTGGTAAACATATAGTGCACTCATAGTCCAATTAATGGCATAATTTCGTTTGTAAAAATTCCAGAACAGGACTCAATTTCTATTATTTTGCATTTAGGGTCAATTATATCACCCTGTATATCAGTTTTTTGTAAATGGCGGATAACTGTTGAAATATCTATGGATTATTGTGCAAAACACTGTCATAATATTCGATAGCACGTTTATGGTTACTTCCTAGCAAATTTTCGAAAATAATTTTGAATGGTATTTAAATTCTACAAAATACGCAAACAACTAGTTAACGTCGCTATTTTATTAATTTTACTGAAATACTTGTTTAATAATTATTTTATGTTGTTACTTAAATTTGATTTTAATTGCACTTAAAATGTGTACGGTCATATGCAATATTCCATAGAAAAACAGTTTGCTTAAAAATAAAAGTAGGCGTATGTCAATTCTGACATTTATAGTTTAATACATAGAAATGTAAGTCGCCTTTAGAAATTAAGTCTAAGTATTCAAAGAAGTCGTTTGAGTAATTAAAATAAGGTTTTATATTAACAAATCTACTATAATAATTTCAAGATGCCATTCCAATTTACAAATGAAGAATATTCAGATATGATTTATGTGTATGGTTTTTGCGACGGAAATGGAAGAGCTGCAGAGAGAGAATATGAAAGACGTTTTAGAAATCGTCGTACATCAAATCGTACAACATTTTCAGAGATGTATCAATTTAGTAAGGAACATGGGCAATTTCACTCACAGGCAAAACATGAACATGTTCTCAGAGATTTTCAGCAGCGAGAGGAAGTATTACAGATTGTTCATATGAATCCAACTGTAAGCGTCAGGAAAATCAGTCATCAATTAGAAATTCCCAGAACAAGAGTATGGCGAACTTTAAAAGAAGAAAATGTATATCCTTTTCATGTTCAAGTAGTTCAACGACTTGAAGACGGTGACACCGTTCCGCGTTTAACATTTTGTAGGTGGGTAGTTGCGCACAGACGAACAGTTTCTAGAATTCTGTTCACGGACGAAGCTCGATTCACGCGTGATGGAATAAACAACACCAGAAATCAACATCATTGGGCAACTGAAAATCCACATGCTACGCTTCACAAAAATTCCCAACACAGATTGAATATAAATGTCTGGTGTGGAATATACAATAGTCATCTAATAGGGCCACACATTTTTGAAGGGAGACTAACGGGTGAAGTTTATTTAAATTTCTTAATAGATGTGTTACCAAATTTATTAGAATACATCAACGTCAGAGGTATGTGGTTTCAACACGATGGTGCTGGAGCCCATTTTTCTGTACCGGTGAAGGAGCATCTTAATCAACGTTACACCAACAGATGTATTGTTAGAGAGGGTGTAGTTAACTGGCCACCGAGATCTCCTGATCTCACCCCCATGGATTATTTTTTATGGGGCCACCTAAAGTCACAGGTGTACAGTGAACATATTAATACCCGTGAACAATTACAACAAATTTTTTTAATGTATGTGACAATATTAGACACAATCCGGCTATGATCGATAGATCGATGAAAACGCTTTTTAGACGTCCACAAAAATATATTGACGCTGGGGGGCGTTCATTTCAAAAATTCATTATAGTTTTAATTAATTGTACCGGTGTATAAAATAATTAGTGTCTTTTTAAAATTTGTGCTGTAAATTATGATTAAGCAAACTATTTTTCTTTATTGTTTCCTTTTTTCTGTTTTTCGTTTTTCTTTTTAGGTAACAATAATACATTAAATAAATATTAAACAATTGTTTAAGTAAAATTAATAAAATAGAGACATTAACTGGTTGTTTGAGTATTTTGTAGAATTTAATTATCATTCACCATTATTTTCGAAAATTTGCCAGGAAGTAACCATAAACGTGCCATCGAATATTACGATAGCGTTTTGCTCAATAATCCATAGACATTTCAATAGTGATCCGCCATTTACAAAAAACTGATATACAGGGTGATGTAATTGACCCTAAATGCAAAATAATAAAAATTGAGTCCTGTCCTGGAATTTTTACAAACTAAATTATGCTATTAATTGGACTAGGAGTGCACTATATGTGTACTATCTTTGATCCAATTACGTCCACCCATTCCAAATATATGGTGAATTTTAATTTCAGTCAAGAATCATAAAATACCCTGTATCTCGAAAACCATTCACTTTCAAGGGTAATTGTGGGGAGGTTTTGAACTCATAAAAGTGTGCTTTATCTCTCATCGGTCTATGTCACTTTAAATCTGGGACACAATGTATTCACGCCTATTAAACCCCCAACGCTTTAACGGAATTATCACTAAATATAATCTAATTCCAGGTGTCGTTATAATATATACGCGTACCAAATTTCAAGTGAATATCTCAGTTTTATTTTACCAACCCCTTTAATAATGGTGTGGGGGTGGTACGGGGGGGATAGAAATATTATAAAAAAAACTAAGGCCTCCACTTCTGGCATATACAAGCAAATTTCTGTACTCTTACCAGCTTGCTTTATTTGTTTTCTCTTATTTACCCCTAGTTGCCCCCCCCAACCATTCACCGGATAAGTTGAAAAAGCAGTCCAGTTCCAGATCTCATAATAGTAAGTACATAAGTGTATAAAATTTCAAGGTAATATCTTAAACCGTCCCAGAGATATCGTGCGCACAAAAAAAAAGTTACAGACCGACAGACAAACCGACAAACTGACAGACAAAAATTATTCTTCGCTCAAATTTTAAATCTCGACGTTTTGTGACATTCTAAACCAACGTCAACAAAAAAAAATATTTTGTTTGCGATTACTATACTTACACTCCACTACGTGGATGTGGAAGTAAAACTGACCTTGAAATAAGCTTCAAATTCATAACTCAAAAATAACTTATCCTGCTCTATTTCCCTGTCAATAAAAAACCAGTTTGTTACGACACTTTTTTCTAAATTGATTTGATTTCGAATTATTGGGACATAAAAAAGAAAATGGAAACACATTTCATAAAATAGCTGTTTATGAAAGGACAAATTAAATAATATTGCACATAAATTATTTTTATTAAACGTAGGTACATGAAGAGAAAAAACCTGAGATTTATTATAGACACATAATGCCTATTTTAAGGAATATCATTTACTATACGTTTAACAAGTTAGTTATTTGAAACATAAATTGAGCAAATTACAACGATACAAAGTAAATACAAATGTGAGAGATCTCATACTACTATTATTACAATATCATCCCACCTTGTATTCCATAAAGAATAAATTTTATTTTTCTTCTTTAGTACCATACAAAACAGTAGCTTTTTCATATCCATCTCCAGATTTAGTTGTTGCCATCGAAAGTTTACTTTTAATCACCATCACTTCCGATTCTGGGAGATCATTTTGATAGTCAGGTGAGTTCCAAGGTTGAAGTTCAGATTTGGCAAAAAGACAGAAGAAAATACCACTTGCAAACAAAAGTGCTCCTGCTATCCAAAATACCTTCTGCCACTGACCAACAGTTTGCTGGAAAGAAAATTAAATTAGTTAAATTTTTCTTAAAAAGTAAATGGCATTGAAGGCATGTTTGCGGAAAAATGTAAGTATGTGAGGTTGATTGAAGAATTGATGTACATGACCGATAAATGGTATTGGATGCAGAGGAAATTATTTTATTACATTTATTGGATTTAATTAAATAAGTATATCAAAACCCGATTAAAAAATAAGAATGATAATAGTAAAAATATATTTTTTTACAGAAAAACTTTTACATATTTTTGATATCTGAATATTCGAATGGAATCACCTGACCCATCGATAATGCCAGAAAGACCTGCTGAATTTCTGTTATATTGATTTGTGTTCTTATTTCGTTATTTAGGTAAAATGTTTAAAAGTGAATTGAATTATTTTTTGATTGCTTATGCTTGTGATGAAACATATTCTTTATAGGATTTTGCAAACAGCAATAGTTCTGATAGATAGTTTTTTCTGCTGCTTGCAAAATCCTTTACAGAATATGTTTCATTACATGTAAAGAAGTTGTATACACATTTTGTTCAGATTTTAATTGAGAACAACTTTTCTCAACAACACATTTTTTGCATCATCAATCATATTAGGACCGGAAGCCATTTTGGCGCTGCTTGGAAAAATAGTCTTTATAATGACGATGAATCAACATGCTAAATGGAAAGCTGCCGTTTTCTAATCACTAGCCGACAGCCTATATGTATCGGGAGTAAAAATAGCAAATTCTTAGTAACTTCGTCATGCTAAATAACAATATAAAAAGCAAAAGTTTAAGTTAGCTCTGGTTTTCCCAATACAGATAATAAAATGTAACGTTGGTATAAACCCTACGGGCGGTCTAATCGCAAATCACAGGTAGAATTAGAATAATACCAACAATAGACATACTATACTGACCGTGCTAATTACCTACCTCATTATTTGTCACCAAAACTAATATTCATTCTGAGGTACTCGTATTTGTACCTTGTGCATGAAGCGATCATTTTCGAAAGTAAATAGTGCTATTTTGAAAATCGAGATTGTGTAAATACACCTAACAACTTTTGTTACATTTGTGGTGAAGTGACTCTTGCGCGTCAAAACCGTAATTTTACTCCCAAAATTAAGAAGGCGTATTTTGGTTGTACAATTGGAAATGAAGACAAGAAATGGGCACCGCACATATGTTGCAGCATTTGTGCGAACCATCTTTGCTGTTGGCTAAGTGGAAGAGGACGTTCAATGGCTTTTGCTGTGCCCATGATCTGGCGAGAACCTAAAGGTCATGTTACCGATTGTTATTAGACATGGGATTAATAAGAAAAAAGGGATGGTAATACAATACTCCAATTTACCATCTGCCATTCGCCCGGTTCCCCATAGTGATGAACTACCTATTCTTTCTTATTCCACCTCAAGAATATAATAATAATAATAATTTATTTATCCTGTAGGACCATACAAAATAAATATTACAAATAGTCAGACAAGCAGTACAAACAAGTGACACCTTCAGTAATTTAAGTATTCAGACACACTATAAAAGGATTCGCGTACTAAAAAATCTGTTACATGCTTTTTAAAACTTTTAACATTTTCTATATGTTTGAGATGTTCCGGTAACTTGTTGTATATATGTATACCCATATATACGGAATTCCTCTCAAATACTGACAAGTTATGGGATGGTGTACATAACTGCCCTGCGCCTCTAGTGCTGTAGGTATGATAAGTACTATTTTTAATGAATATTTCTTTATTTGTTCTCACAAAAAGCAATATTTCTAATATATATATATATATATACATGCTAATGTAAGTATTTTCAATTCTTTAAATAGCTGTTTACAAGGTGAAAGACGCGACACTCCTGAAATTGATCTAATTGCCCTTTTTTGCAGCCGAAAAACTCTAATACTGTGGTGGGAGCAGCCCCAAAATATTATAGCGTACCTACTTCTTGAATAGAATTGCGCATAATAGTAAGACATCGTAAACCTCTCAATCTATATAATGCATAGCAGACTGGATATAGTTTTTTACACAAGACATCAATATGTGTTTTCCATTCTAAATTATTCTCTAAGTATATTCCCAAAAATTTTACCTCTTTTACTTGCGCTATTGATTTTCCATTATTTTTTATTAAAAATGACTCATTCATTATTTTGGACCGAGGAGTAAAATTTATAAAAAATGTCTGTCTATATTTAAAAATAATTTATATGTATTAAACCATAATGTAAATTTGTCAAGCAATATTTGGGTGTTTTTTATGGCATCAGATACATTATCATTAAAACATAGGAGACTATTATCATCAGCGAACATAACTAAGTTTCCATCAGAAATATTTGGCAGATCGTTTACAAATAAGAGAAACAACAAAGGCCCAAGTACAGACCCTTGTGGTACTCCATACTCAATATCTAATTGATCGGATCTTATTTTACTAATTTCTACTATCTGAGACCTTCCTGTCAGATATTAATTCATTTATTTTGCCTCTCATACCATATGCAGCTAGTTTTGCCAGAAGTATTTGATGATCTACTAAATCAAAGGCTTTGCTCAAGTCCATAAATAATCCAATAGTTTTTTTATTCTTATCAAGGTTTTCATAAAGTTCATTTAAAAAATTAAATATTGCACTTTGAGTAGATCTTTTTTGCCTAAATCCATGTTGTGCAGGATGTAAAATATTATATTTAGTAATAAAGTTTATTATCCTAGAAGATATTACTCGTTCTAGAATTTTGGACAACGTAGATAACAGAGAGATCGGCCTGTAATTTTCAACTTTGCGGGTATCTCCATTTTTATAAATCGGTACAACTTTTGCTATTTTAAAAATATTTGGAAATGTTCCTTCTAATAACATCATATTTACTAAGTGAGTTAACGGAGCTAAAATATAGCATACACAGTGTTTTAAGATATTAGCACTTATGCCATCCAGACCTACAGAATTCGAGTTTTTTAAGCTAGTTATTATATTGAATATTTCTGTTTCTCTGGCCGGATCAACGAACATAGTTGGAACATGTCTATTATTATTAGAATTGATGAATTCAATATTCTCAGGTATTTTCCGATGTAGTTTTTTTGGCATTTCTGTAAAATATAAGTTAAAATGTGATGTTATTTCCTTAGTATTAGATATCTTTTCATCATCAATTAGAATTTATTTAATATTGTTATGATTTTTCTTCTTATTTTGGATTGTACTGTTAATTATATCCCATGCTGCTTTGTATTTATTTTCTGCTTTGAAGTAAAGGTTATCATTATATATTTTCTTTGCTGATTTGAGTACTATCCTGTATATATGTTTATATTTTTTGTAAAAATTTATATCATTAGAATCTCCGGTAAATATCATTCTATTATATAGTTCTTTTAATCTTCGACTGGAAATACTAATACCTTTTGTAATCCACGGTTTTTTGTTATTGCTTCCGGGACTAATATTTTTCAATGGGAATATAGTCTTGATTCTGACGAACAATTGGATAATAATTTAGATGACGACTTAGTCCGGCCATCGACATCACAAAATCCCGATTTCTCTGCCGAAGTGTCCGGTGATGAACCACAAAAATTAAACAACGCGAATTAAGTGATCTTATGAGAGACCTTGATCTGTCCAAGGCTTAAGCGGAGCGCTTGGAATCTCCATTACAATAATGGAATTTACTACAAGAAAATGTTAAATTTTCCATATATCGAAGTCGTCAAAAAGATTTTATACCTTTCTTCAAAATGGAAAATAACTTGGTTACCTGCAAGGACATTGACGGTTTAATGAGTGCTTTGGAGACTTTTATCGACTCCTCGAAACTTAGTCTAAAAGCTGCGCTACTCCACCATGCAAATAAATTTCCATCAATTCCAATCACCCATGATGTTCAGATGAAGGAAAATTGCAGTAACATTGCTAGAAACTGTAGAATATAATAAATATAAGGGGCAGATTTGTGGAGACGTAAAAGTGATAGCTATCTTACTTGGTATGCTTCAAGGGTATACCAAATATGCTGTTCTCTCTGTGAGTGGGACAGTCGAGCGCGATTACAACATTATAAAAGAAGCATTTGGGCGCCAAGACTGAGTTTTGAATCAGGAGCAAAAAATGTTACTGACATTCCATTAGTTGATTATCAAAAGATAATACTGCCACCACTCCACATAAAACTGGGGCTTATGAAAAACTTAGTAAAAGCTATGGACACAGAAGGACGTGCTTTCAGTTATATAAAACAAAAATTTCTCAGACTTAGTGATGCCAAAATTAATTTTTGTGGGTCCTCAAATCAAGAACCTTTTCAAAGGCGCTAATTTGACAACAGCTAGAAGGTAATGAAAAAGATGCTTGGAATTCCTTTAATATAGTTGCAATACACTTTGTCGGTAACAAAAAAACAGAAAAATATAGAGACATTGTTGGGAATCCTCTTTCTTGCTACCAGAAATTAGGATGCAATATGTCATTAAAAGTTCGCTTTCTACATTCACATCTAGATTATTTCCCAGAAAACTGTGGTGCAGTAAATGATGAGCATGGAGAGAGATTCCACCATGATATTCAAAATACAGAAAAGAGATATGAGGGCAAATGGACTTCTGTGATGTTGGCAGACTACTCTTGGACATGTATAAGAGATGCTCCAAGTAAATTATAAGAGACAGGCTAAGAAGTGCAAAAAAATAATGAATTTTCTGATTAAAGAGCTTATAGTCTAATTAAATTTATATTATATAACATGTATTTGAAATGGCAAATATTTTTTCTCATGATGTAATTAATTGCTTTTTTTATTAAAATTATACCATATGTGAGTTAGGTCAGTTATTACATTTTTTAGAGTCAACAAATTTTTTTAGGACTCTGTTAGACTTAGCTCGGACCAAAACAATACAAATAAGTGGTTTTGGTTAACGATGCAAAATAAAAGTTAAAATTTGTCGGTTAGTGAATTAAAAGATATAGGCTATGTCGTTTAAGTTTTTAACAACCATTTCTGGAGAAACGGAAATGCTGGAGAACGGTTCACCATAGCACTCTACAATATTCGACAATTGGAAAGCAGCCTGATTAAACTGAGATATACCTATAGTATTGTCGGTCAAATGAATAGCGCTGTAGATTTGTCAAAATCTAGTTTCGCATCAACTGCATCACTTCTGTCTTATTTACCTCCCAGTTTTACTATGATGTAGGCAACTTTTGTAAACATAATTATGGAGTTTGAAGGAAATTAACAACGACCTGCTACCTACAGCAAGAAATAATTCCAACTTGTGTTTCAACATTTATAATCCGCAATTGTTGGGAAGGCTGAGGTAATCGTCTTAGCTGCGACCATGTGTAGAAATTGCCGAGGACAGAGTTGTACAAATTGTGACATACACTACAGACGTTGATATTGAGTGATATTAAGTAGCTTCGGTGCATCGAATCTATTGAGGAAACTAGTTTAAAAGAAAAATTGATTGAAGGAGCCGTTACTCTGTGGTAGTTAATCATTTTGCACAAATAACTAAATAAAACACACTACTATGTTTTCTACCACTATGTATTTATAAAAATTGCGACTGCAGTTTCGACTTACAAAGCCATTGTCAAGCAGTGAATCAAAAATGAATGAGTCATTTTTGATTCACTGCTTGACAATGGCTTTGTAAGTCGAAACTGCAGTCGCAATTTTTATAAATACATAGTGGTAGAAAACATAGTAGTGTGTTTTATTTAGTTATTTGTGCAAAATAGTTTAAAAGAACGCGCCAAGAATTATAGCTCAAACTGGACGTGGAAACGAAATAATGCCGCATATGACGAGAGAACTTTGATGTGCAATTATATGCTCGTAGATCACGTTTTGCCAAGAATATATAAAGCGTACGCCGATCGAGGCTCAACCCAGTATCGGCAGTGCATATTTGCAGTATGCGTATTACCCTACTTATAGTAAATATTGTACAAAATATTTTTAATATGTATGAAATTCGGAGTGGCTTGTTAAAAGTGGTTTCTGATGATGCACCTTGGGAACTGCTTTGCTTTTGAAAACTAGCCATCTTGCGCGAATGACTTCCAAACGCCAGAACATTACAAATGATTTGCCCCACTCTTTCTAATATCAATGTACATGAAGTGGGATTCAACCCCTTAGTTTGATCGCTCATTGATTGAAAACCATTACACCTCTGAGCAATATGAATAGCATCTTATTTGTAGTAAATATTACATATAATTTTTTAAGTAGTCACCTTGAATGCTAAATTTTCAGACGACAAGGGGCTATAATTCATTTCCTCTATTCACATATTTTAGGTCTAATTTCTATGGATTATAATGTCATAGCCGAATTACATGAAGATCACACAATTATTAACGTATTGAGGTTCAAGTTCTTCGGCACGCAAGCATAATATTATTATCTATAAACTGTGCACTATAGTATGGTCTATGAAAATCTAGAACACCACACTTCATTAATTCAGGTTAAATGACCATACGTTGTTTTCCATTTCTGCCCCATATTTCTCATATTAATTCTAAATGAACAGGCTTCAGTTGCGTATACCCTTGAGAAATGTAATTCCATTAACATTTTTACATGATACGTAAATGGAGCTGTCAGGAACAAAGCTGTATTAAATACATTTTCAATTTGACATTAATACGAAGTACATTTTAATTGAAAGATTCCCGATAATTTAGAATTATTCTCCGAGATTCGAACTGAATATATCTCTCAAACCAATGTTATTGTTATTTTCTTGGTCAAAGCATGAATATAAATACGCTTTTAGTGCCCTTCAACCCAGTCTTTAATTAATGAAAATGCCAGTAAATGGGAACTTTATATGTATTAAAGACAGAAAATAGTAAAACACAATATTGTGCCGATGAGTTTATAGGGTGTCTCATGTTCGTGTCATGCAAATATCCATTTCTTATAAAGTCAAAAGCTTTAAAAAACTGGGCTATAAGAGACATAAAAGCCCATGATTTTAAAATATTTTGAAATATACAAGGTGTTACATTTAGACGTAATGTCATAAATTGAATTTTCTAATGGAACGCTCGGTACCCATACAGCACAATCGGGATATAGGATGACAAATTAAAATATGTGGATATTCCAGTTCGTAGAGCAAATAGAGAAATGGAAAACCCTTTAGGATGTCTTATTTTAGGATAGCCTCAAGACAGCCCATTTTAGTACGTCTCAAGATACTCTTCTAAAGGAGATCTTGATATCCTAAACTAGTTTCGTTTTGAAATTAACTGTGGACTGACCCCGGGATTAAGAGATTGTGTCCAAGGAAGAGCCTCTTGAATGGTAAACTAATATTCTTATTTAATATGTTTCAATAAAAGGTCATTACAATTTTCGGAGGCCGCCGTATCAAATACATGGACAGAACAAATACTAAAGAAGCTGCCATTAAATTTATTTAATTGCAGCAACTCATAATAATTGTTAGTGGCTCTATGAAATTTTTAAAACTGTAGACATATAATTGTATTTTATTTAGTTCGTTCAGTTTTATTTGAGTCCTTTTATTCTAGACTATAAGAAGTAAGTACAAATGGTATAAAAACATATATTATGTTTTTATGCCATTTGTACTTACTAAAATTTCATATTATGAGAAGTCATGTGATTATGTAATTGAAAATTTAATTAATTATTGCTCATGCCCTGTTGTAAGTAATGATTTAATACAATTTCTTTAACTTACAGATACCAAAGAAAGTTAAAAAAGAATTGAATGTTCAAGTCTGTTTGGTAATGAAATGTATACTAGATCAATATGTCGTGAAGTTTGAGGAATATGATGAAACTGAATTTGAAGTATGTCGACGATGTAGTTAGTAATTTCAAAATCATGTGTCAACCAACTGCGAATGAAAATAGGTAAGTATTTTGTCTTCATATAATTGTTTCAAACGTTTATTGTACTCTTAAAGGAAATATCCATCCAACAGAATATGGATGGACAAACTTAATTTACCAAACTCTTGTATCTTAATATATTTTTCCTCTTCTTTATCTCTTCTGACTAGGATTGCTAGTTAGGAGAAACGGTGGCCATTAAGTATGTCTGCACATACAGTGTGAACCAAAAGAAATGCACAAAATTCATATCTTTGATATGTATCATTTGTCAAAAAAACCTCGAAGAGGTCGATTTTAGTTTTGTCATATGAAAAACATTGATATTACCTAAGCCATTCTTTTGGAAAAAAATATTTTTATTGATTGATACCTTACATAAGTAATTGTGAGAAAAAATCATCTCCATTGCTCAAATTGCGACCCTCCAACCATTTGGCATTGACCAAGATGGGTGTAGACATTTTGCACGCTCTTCTGAATTATCTTATGGGCAATTCGTCTCATCTCCAAGCCAATTCTGTCTTTCAATTCTTCTATGGTATCCGGTCTGTTAAAATACACCGTTGACCTTAAGTAACTCCAAATAAAAAAGTCTAAGGGAGTTAAATCCGGTGAACGCGGGGTATCACTCAATCGGACCTCGACGATCCACCTTCCAGTAAAAGTGTCATCTAGAAACTGACGCACTGCTATCCAAAAATGAGGTGGGCCCCGTCTTGCTGAAACCAGACGTTTTCAGCAGGAATATCTTCACTGTTCGGAAATATAACTGTTAAGGCTGGCACTAACTCAACTCGCAAAAAGTGTAAATATCTTGAGGCCGCAATTAAAAAAAAGGTCCGAATAAACGATCACAAATCAAACCTGCCCACACGTTTATTTTGCCTCGTCGCTGTGTATGGGCTTCTTGAGTCCAATGAGCATTTTCGCGTGACCGATACCTACAGTTATGCCGAAGTACAGTACCCTTTAAAGAAAATGTAGCTTCATCAGAAAAAACAATTTTCGTTAAAAAATTTGGGTTTTCATCGCACAAGGTCATCAACTGTTCACAAAACTGTAAGCGCCGATCTGGATCGTCCTCATTCAATTCGTGGATTAATTGCACTTTGTATGGATGGTATTTTCCGTTTTTCAATAGACGTACAACAGAAGTTTGACTCACGTTATGATTTAAAACCAGCTACTGTGTAGAAAGATGGTGCTCATTTTCTAGAATATTTAATTTGGTTTCGTTGCTTGTGCTAGGGCGACCAAATCGAGGAAGGTCAGCTACACTGCCAGATTCTTAATATCTAGCAACCAATCTACTTACAGTGGATCTAGAAATTAGTTTTTCGGGATACTTGGTATTGACAACATCACATGCTTCCTGATGAGTTCTCAGCCTATCACCATATACAACCATCATCAAAAGTTCTACGCGTTCTCTTTCACTTAAACGTGGCATTGCATTCACTAGTTTTACACTGTCTCAGAAGTGTCCCAAAAATGAGGTTCCACAGGTGCCAGGAATAAAAAAGTTATCGCTACTTTACACAAAAAGGCCTGTATCTTTCTGTTGTTAAGGTGACTGTTTTTTTATTATTTTCTTTGTTTTGTTTTTGTCAAATGTTTTCATGCTAGTTAAAACAAAAATGTAGGCAACAAGATTTATCAGTCCATAAGAAAGTGGAACATTACTCGTGAATTTGCGAAAGTTAAGCTATTTTTACATAAAATGTAATTTTTTCAAAATAATGGCTCAGGTAATATTCTCTTTTTTATAGCACCAGAAAGCTAAAGGAATATACCACCAAAAACAGTAAACGAAAATGTCTGTTTCCATTAAAAAAAATTATGATGGCGTCATAACTCAAAAACTAATGACGTCATAAATTTTGGTATAGTGACAAAATGTAGCATTTACAAAACTAAAATCGACATGTTCTAGGATATTTTTGAAAAATGACACATACCAAAGATACGAATTTTGTGCGTATTTTTAGGTTCACACTGTATACGTAGTAACTTGCACAATGCAGCTATTGGTTTACGAAGGCAGATATAATGCATAAATATACAGAGGCTTAATACAGGATTTCAATTGCTAATTTGGTAAATTAATATTATTAGTGCCTAAATCTCTATTCTGCTATCTTTTCTTTTATCTTACCCACATTTAATATAGACACTAGTTTCTTTTATAATATAAGTATTGAAGCTTCAATAAGTGCGTGTTTATTTTAGTTGCAATCATGGATGGGTATTATGGAAAACAAAGTTGTTAAGAGAATATCTGAGAAGGGTAAAGAGTGGAGCGACACAAAGAAGAAAATAGTAACGTGCTACTACTTCTCTTAAAAACAAGTATGTTTTGATATTATTCAAGTTTAAAAAACATGCTATTTAATATCTTTCTAAGAAGTTTGCTCCTTAAAATTATAAATGAGTTTTGTTTTTAATTGTTAAATGTGTGTTTATATTATAACTATCGACAGAAAAATAAAATCAATCCAACGAAAGTTGCAATCGGGTGTTGGAAAATACCTTTTCATTCTCACTTATTTAACGTCGGCCTATTTCCGCTACTGCGGCCTGTCACTGGCCCCAAGAGACGAGCTACTCGCAACCTGAAAATTGTGCCGAACCTTTTCTCTAGAGAACATTAGTGATCTTTCATTTGCCTAATATTTAATAGATAAGGGACAGATTGCTTTAAATTTTCTCCGAGGGAGAGTATATATATTCAGTATGCAACCCCCGCCCAAAATTGTATGCTATCCACGTATACGCTGATATAAAAGCAGTTAGAATGTGGAGCAGGAACGCTGCATTTCCCTGATCTCCCCTCCAAATACTAACCGCGCCTGGAGTTGCTGCGTTTTCGTATCGAAATACGAGTATAGACATACTTATCTACGCTTGCTCCTATTAAATACGATAACTTCTATTAGACCTACAATTTCTATTTCAAATTTAAAACGTAATCTCTGAAACAGCATAGTAGAATATTTCGTATTGAAATTGGATCATAGCCGTTACACGGGGTGCTTATTAGAGGAGTGTAAACTAACATGTTTTATATAAACTACGTTTTATCACGATTCTAAGGCACAGTGTTAATAAGGCTATTGATTAAATATACAAGGATATAACGATGTATGACATCTAAACTGCAATATACAGTGTGATCGATAGTATTCGTATGTAAGTGTTAGTAAAAAAACCTGCCTAAGGAATCATTACTTCCACATCCAGATTTCCCATCCAAGTATCTTTAAAGGAATACATCTTGACTATATTTGCTCTCTAGTATGTGGATATAATCCGCAATAGAATTTTAAAAGTATATTTGAGGCAGAGATGTAAAAAAAAATTGAGACGTTGGCTTTTATCATATACGACAACAATAGTGAAGTTTCTGGACTCTTAGTAGCTTGCTTTACTTATTTGCCCTATTTACCGCCACCCTCAAGTGAATATCTCAATTTTATATTATCGACCCCTTTAATAAATGGAAGTGGCAAATATTATAAAAAAGCTAAGGTCTTGGCTTCTAGTACATATACCAAATTCCAAATTTCTATACACTTACCAGCGTGCTTTACTTATTTCCCCTTATTTACCCCTATTTAACCCCCAACTCTTCACCGGCATTAGCGCAAAATATAATCTAGTTCCAGATCTCGTCACATATTTGTACCAAATTTCAAGTCAATATCTTAAGCCGTTCCTGAGAAAGCGTACCGTCAGAAAATATTACAGACCGATCGCCAGACTGACCGAGTGACAGACAGAAAATTTTTTCTCTCAAATTTAAAATCTCGACGTATAACATCACATGTTTTCCATTAAGAATTCTCTCTCTCTGCACTCGGTATGTCTACTCCAAAGTCATATAGCGATAAAGCGCGCGACGATTTTATTTATTATTTAAATTTAAATTATAAGATACTGGTCCTAGAATTATGTGCATTTAAATCTTATTAGTCATGACAAATGCTTGACTAATAGATTGGTAGTTTGTACGACCAAGTTTAGCCAATAGTAGACAAGCATAAGCATACGCCGGCTCGAGGAGACGCTGAGAAAATGGCGTAGCGGGCGATTTGGCCGTCCAGGCTGGACAAATTAAAACCGCCATATATTTGTAAATATCTGTATATAGTGATTAATAGCTGCTAATAGAATCAGTAAAGTAGTTATTTAATGTTATGTGTTTTGTGTTTATTGTGTATCATTGCCCATAGCTACAGCAATGCAATGTTTTCATCGAATCAACTGTAAGTACAGACTATTCTATTATGTACGCCTCTCGTGATGCAAATGTTGCTGTTTGAAGCCGCTTGCAACTATGCATACCACGTTTGGCCAGTAATATTTCCTATTGTATCCAGTGTTACCGCCGATTAATACTTCTCGTACCCCATGAGAAGACTATAGTGCGTGAGTAATTTCGTTTGAACGTTATGGTTGCGTAGCTATACCGTCCCGTTATTTTAGACATTTCCCCATGTGTTTTGGGCATATAAACTCGGTGTTCAACTAACGAACAAGTTTATGTCGAAATTACAAATTCTCGGGCCATATTTTTGTCATTAATATTACGTACAGTTTGTAATATTTTCCTTTTGTGTGTCCACATGTAATTTAGTTTAGGGTATTTATGTTAACGTAAAAATTATGTGTTTATAACTCCCTGGCTAGACCGCGTTTAGTTTAGTTTCATTATTTACTGTATACGGATTCTTATTATGTACCATATTGCATTGTATTTTACTATATGTCAGATGGACTTTCAGTGATTTTTAATTTATTATTCTGACGAAAGTTTTTTGTAGTTTACCTGCGCCTAGAGAGGTCTCATACTCTACCATTGTTTGTATCTTTTTCTGTAAAGTATTAAAGTAGTTAAACTCGAATTGATTCGTTTTATTTCTACATCAAAAATTTTAACGTTTCACTGTACCCCGAAATTATTGACATATCACAGCTGTAAGGACCTCGTTAGTCATCTGAGCGGTCTCTACAGTTCGCTTGAAAGTAGTGGGTTAGAACATCTTTAGGCAAAATAACACAGCCACATACAAAAAGACAATTATATATCAGATATGAGTACTTAGATTTTGAGTATTTGTTGATGCTGAATTTAAACCTGCAGCTCAGAAACCGATTTGCCAGGCAAGTTTTTAGTAGTACGCAAAATCATCCCCTAAAATAGAGTGAAATAGTGAAGATAAGGTAAAGCTTTATACTGAAGTGCAACAATTTGCCAATACTTTGAGAAAATATTTTAAAGTAAAATTTTGAGCATTAGAAAGAAATATATGGAAACTAAATTCACACCCACCCCTACGAGGGGGTTAATTCCACCCTAAGATCAAATAACGAATGTTGGTGCAAAACAATGTGAAAACCCATAACCTTGTGTTTTGTACTACCAAATATATAAATGTAGGTTGATAGACAACATACCAAAAAAATATAATATAACTTATCCCTCTAAGGATTGGAAACAAAGAATACTCTTTGTTTCTCATTTTTAGACATTTGCCTATCTTTACTTAAATGACTCAATTTCTTAAACATTTCTTTGGGAAATACCAACTTTCGAATTAAAACCTTATTTTCATAACAAGGGCCACATAAAAAAAGGCCTGATACAGAAAGGTGAAATACCTTCTGGTACGTTTTTCGGTGTGCTAAAAACGAATTTCAGGTCAGAACTGACCCGTCACCATTAGATTTCACCCCAGCACACCCTAGCACCCCCAAAATGGTCAAATTTTTACATCATCATTAAAAATTCAAAATGAGTATCTCATTCTATGTTTTTCAATGTAATTTAATAGTTTTAATTTTGCTATATCTCCCCACCCTCCTTCACCATATGGTTATATTTTGACCCTTGTAACGTTGTACCAGTATTAGGATTTGACAATTTTTCATTTCCATGCGATGAAATCATAGGTACTTACCTACGGTCACATATTGACACCGATAATACTGTATATCTTCCAAGCATTTTAAATTTATTTATATGTGTTTTAACATAGAAGCATTTTTTTCTAGGAATGATTCTGTTGCCTGATTTCATCGCATGGAAATAAAAAATGGTCATATCCTAATACTGGTACAACGTTACAAGGGTCAAAATATAACCATATGGTGAAGGGTGGTGGGGAGATATAGCAAAATTAAAACCATTAAATTATATTGAAAAACATAGAATGAAATACTCATTTTGAATTTTTATATGATGATGTAAAAATTCGACCATTTGGGAGGGTGCTGGGGTTGCTGTGGCGAAATCTATGGGTCATGGGTAAATCATGACCCCAGATTCGTTCTTAGCACACCGAAAAACGTAGAATGAGATATTTAATTTCAATTTTCAACTAACATTTTCACCCTTTGGGGGGGCTCTGGGGGTGCTGGGGCGAAATTTAAGGGCGATGGGTAAATTATTACCTCAAATTCGTTCTTAGGACATAGAAAAACGTAGAATGAGATATCTATTTTGAATTTTTATATGATGTGAAAATTTGACCATTGGGGGGGGGTGCTAGGGTGTGCTGGGTGATGGGTCAGTTCTGAACTGAGTTTCGTTTTTAGCACAGCGAAAAACATAGAATGAGATATTTATTTTGAATTTTGATATAAATTTTTACCCTTTGGGGGGTTCTGGGGGTGCTGGGGCAAAATCTAAGGGTAGTGGATAAATTATAACCTCAGATTCGTTCTTAGCACACCGAGAAACGCAGAATGAGACTTTTTTTTTGAATTTTTATATGATGTGAAAATTTGACCATTTGGGAGGGGGGGGTGCTAGGGTGTGCTGGGGTAAAATCTAAGTGTGATGGGTCAGTTCTGACCTGATATTCGTCTTTAGCACACAGAAAAACGTACCAGAAGGTACTTCACCTTTCTGCATCAGGACTTTTTTTGTGGACCTGTGATAATTAGCGACTTTGAAAACCACCGAGTAACAAGTTTCAGCCATAGTCTCTAAATTTTGAACATTTCCGGTTTTTACAACTGGCATATTGTATCCAACATCATCTATTTAGGAATTTTCGGATTCGGACTTTGGATTCGTAATCAGCGACTCCAAAAATCCTCGGTAACAAAATTAGGCAAAAATATTGAATAGAAAAATGTGTGAGTAAAAGGGATAAGGGGGACCCTGGTCTGGGGGGGTGGTTTCCAACAAATTTAGGTATAAGTTATATTATATTTTTTTGGTATGTTGTCCGTCAACCTACATTTATGTGTTTGGTAGCACAAAATACAAGGCTATGGTTTTCACATTGTTTTGCACTAACATTCGTAATTGATCTTAGGGGTGGAATTAGCCACCTCGTGAGGGCGGGTATAGATTTAATTTGCATGTATTTCTTTCTAATGCTCAAAATTTTATTTTAAAATATTTTCTCAAAATATTGACAAATTACTATTTTACTCTATTTTAGGGGATGTTTTTGCGAATACTAAAAAATTACCTGGTAAATCGGTTTCTGGGCTGCGGATTCGGAATCAGCATAAAAAAATACACAAAATCTATGTACTCATGTCTTTGGTACAGAACTTTTTTTTGTGTGGCTGTGTACTCAATTAAGTATTCGCGGTCGACCACGTCCGAATGCAACTTTTAGTCGATCCGTTGCTGTAACTGGCAGTAAGCAGGTAGAAATTAGTTGGTGGTGAGTTGTTTACTAGTTTAATAGAAAGGTCAAATCGGATGAAACATCAATAATATACTGATTGTAGGTGTAGTATTCCCAGTCTGTTTACCTTGTGAGAAATTACCCCTCAGATCAAAGCTGACAAAATAACTAGATATCCAGGTAAATACTATAAAATAAACATATTTTAACCATCCCACGTAGTTATTAATAAACAGCCAGTCTGCCATGTCCACAACATTTACGATCAAATATTGCATGTGATCTAAGAATAAATGGAAAGTTTGTACTTTAGACATGACATTGTAAGTCAGAATCAGAACATGTAATCGGTTTGTATTGCTTTAACCTGTTGTTTCAAACATGGGGAGTGTAAATTATATAGAGTGTAATACAACCAATATAATTAACACGGGACTGTTTGTGTTCTGGGAACCATCAAAGATATAGTTGGCTACATATATTTAATATAGGTACGTAAAAGAAAGTTCAAAGCTCTGCCGCTTACGTATAGATGGGAGAGCGGGGCATGCTCTATTTTTGTAGAGAATGTTAAATCATAAATATAATGTGTTACTTAATCCATAGAGCAACATGATTCTCATGTAAAGTATGTTCTGGCATGATGGAAATAATAAATTAATGGAAACACACCTGTTTGAATCATAGTTTCAAATTATTTTGATAGAGTTACCCGACTCAATCCAACCGAATATTTTAGGATGTAACAGTTTATCAAATATGTAAACCCCATGATAAAATGAAATGAAATTGTGTCATGTGTAAACCCTATCCACGACAGAGTCGAACTTAATATTACTTCCACATCCACGTAGTGGAGTGGAAGTATAGCAGGTAATCGTAAAAAAAAAATATGAAATTTTTTTGTTGTTGAAATAGGCTCAGAATGTCATAAAATGTCGAGATTTTTAATTTGGGCGGAAAAAAATTCTGTCTGTTTGTCGGTTGGTTGGTCTGTCTGTAATTTTATTTGTGCGCACGTTTTCTCTGGAAAGGTTTAAGACATTGACTTGGAATTTGGTGTATATACTAGAAACCAAGGTCTCAAATGTGTTTATAATATTTTCAAGCCCCCCACTCCGTTATTTAAAGGTTGATATAATAAAATTGAAATGTTCATTCAAAACTTGGTACACGTATGTATTATAACGACATCTGTAATTAGACTATATTTTGAGATGATTCCGTTGAAGGGTTAGGGGTTAAATAGGGGTAAATATGAGAAATAAATAAAGTAAGTTGGTAAGAGTATAGAAACTTGAAATTTGGTGGAGGGTCACCAATTTGTGGGATATTGACCCACAATAATTATGTATTGTAAATAACAAATAAATTAATATTAACAAATATACTTTTGATCACATTTAATGATGCAATAATATTTTTTACAATATCTGAATATCTGTCATATATATTATTTTATATTCTTGTCTTCTTTTTTCTTTTCTGCTTTTTTCTATTCTCGCCACCTCTGCATGAACTATACCGGTGGCGATGTAGTGTTGACTACATATGAGAGAACATCCCACAATATACAAGCAGCCAAGACCTCAGATTTTTTATAACATTTTTCGACCACTCCACCACCCAACCCCCACTTCATTACTAAAAGGGTTGATAAAATAAAATTGCGATATTCACTGGAAATGTGGTATACGTATGTACTATAACGACATTTGGAACTATATTATATTTAAAGATAATTCCGTTAAAGGGATGGGGGTAAGTAGGGGTAATAAGAGAAAATAAGTAAAGCAAGCTGGTTCGCTGGGATGCCAGAATGTTTAATCACCATCAAACATATTTTTTAAAATACCTTCCCTTTTCTGTAAATTATTTATTTCGTTTAATAAAAGTAAAAGTTTATTTCCTTACCTACATTTAAGTAAGTTTATTTAGATTCCTTACTATAATAGTTATGCAGGTCAGCAGCAGGTGTAGAAATAATGGTAGCTTGCATTCTGCTGATTTAATTATTTTTATTTCCTATATGTAATGTTTAATTGTTTTGATTTGTTATGCTTGTAAATTTGTATAAATAGATTTTAATTTCGATTAATAAACCAGTCTCAACAAATCCGTTGTTTCTCATTGATGTTCCCCTGTCCAAGCCATAATAATAAGGGTGTGAGGCGCATCCTAGGGAACATTTAAACAAAGAAATAATAATTCGGCAGTTTTTCCACAAACTGGTAATTATTCATTTCACTCCACTACGGCCGCACGGCACATTCATTTCTCGAGAATTACACTGTCGTTGTCGTTCGTACATGAGGCCATTCTAACACTTGTAGTAGGATTCTGTTGAAACTTTATAAGAATTCCCATATTTCTTCTCCTGTTGTTATTATTGAAATTCATGTTATATTCGGGATAATTCCATCCAATACCATGTTCCGTAAAATGCAAATGAGTTTGCAGATTGCCATTAAATACCTATCACTTCATTCATTTTTTCATACCACACACTTAAAATTATTTAGAAAAAACAATACTTCACAATGAACACTAATACGTGAGGCCAATCTACTTTAAATGCATCTTATCGACTCTGAGAGAACATTATTTATGTATTATTTTATGTAGATTCTCAATCACTTGTTGATTTCACGAAACTATCAGAGAAAAAGTTATAGATAAAAATCGTCAAGAAACCTCCAAATGAGCCTCTGTTTATTTTACATAAACCAAAGTAACGGGTGGTCCCTGGGAACGGGAAGTTTTGAAAATGTTATTATTTTGTAACTTGTTTAGCTGGCCCTGAATTTATTTGTCATATTGTCTGTCATTAGATGCCATTTGGTAACAAGGGGCAGTGGTGCGGTGAGCAGCGTTCTTTTGAAATAAAATCGTATTATAAAAATAACGACAGTGTAGTTGTCATGTAGCGGCAATTTATACTACACCGCAATTCCTCGTCATGCAGTGGCGGCTCGTCAGGGGAGGCAGGGGAGGCTGAGCCTCCCCTTGGAAGAACCACCATATCTTCAAAAGTAATATCTTAAGAAATTTCAATTAGGTATATCTCAAGTTTTAATATTTTTTATTGTTTATAATTCATTAATTAATGTTCAGTGTATATATAAAAGTTTTGCATTTCCTTTCCACAAACATACCTATAACGTTACAGTCCGGATAGTCTTTGTATGCATATTTCCCGGTCGGCCGGTCTTTTACTGAACGAACACTGCGGTTCGCTGGAGGCTAACACGAAATAGCTTCCAACTTTAACGCATTTACTTATAATATGAAATACCTTGAATTTCTTTGCGCTGTGTAAAATAGCAGAGCACTTCGAATAGCCAAAGGAAGCCAGCCTCCGATCTCAGTTCTTTATAGCGCATGTGCACATTGTGCACAGGTCGTTCAGGTGATTCGCAAAGAAAACGAACTGTTAGTTGCGGTTAGCCGGTTAAGTTGACGTAAAAATACATAAAACATTTGATAGGCGGGCTAAAAATGAGTGCTCTAGGTGAAAATATGTCTTGTTGTCCAGACGTGGTGGATTATTTGTTATTAAATGGATTTACTACTCTTACTTACGACGAAAAGGTAAGAATTAAAAGAAATGCCAGACCTACACCAGCAATGACTTCGTTAGTTTTGAAAAGTGGTAAACAAAACAGAGGGTTTTGTGATAACAATTATAAAAAAGTCGAGTGGTTAACGGCATCAACAGTTAGACAACAAATTACGTTGTTGGATATGTTTATTATTTACTAATGATCAATCCTCAATTTGGGGCAGGGCCGGGTTTAATAATTTGCAAAATTTATCGCGAGGTTTAGAAAGGCACGAAAAATCCCAGGAGCACATTTCATCTTGCATTAAATTCGAAATGTTTGGTAAACAAATTATTGTAAATTTCTTGAATTCTGCACATAAGAGAGAAATAGAAAATTTTAACGAAAAGGTCCGTGAAAATAGGGAAACATTAAGGAGGTTAATAGATGTCGTTATATATTTATCTTCACAAGAAAATTCTTTCCGAGGACATGCCGAAAAACGAGAATCGTGTAATAAAGGAAATTTCAAAGAGCTGATAGATTTTTTAAAAACGTATGACCCAAAATTAGAGAACTTTTTGAATAACGCCACTGTTTTTTCCGGAACGTCTAAATCAATTCAAAATGATCTAATTGAGAGTGTTAGCTCGATTATTAAAGGCAAAATTTATGAAGAACTATATAATTGCGAATTTTTCTCGTGGCAAATTGACGAAACGACGGACGTTACTTGTAAATCTCAACTTTCCGTAATTTTTAGATATGTAATGCACGGAGAAGTTTTTGAAAGGTTTGTTGGTTTTTTTGATGTGAGTAGTGGAAGAAACGCGGAGAGTTTATTTAAATTATTAATCGATGAATTTGGTAAATTTGATTTGAAAAATAAATTAATAGCACAAATTTATGACGGCGCTGCAGTTATGTCAGGGCATCTTAATGGACTCCAAACAAAAATAAAAGATATCGCTCCTCAAGCTTACTTTATTCACTGTTACGCACACCAATTAAATTTAGTTCTGAGTAGAGCATGTAACGGAATTAAAGAAGTTAGAATATTTTTTCAAATATTACTGGTTTTTCGTAATTTTTTTCAAAATCTACCAAAAGAATTGATGTTTTAAATAGAATTAATATGAAACATAGAATTCCGACAAACGCTCCCACTCGTTGGAATTTTTCATCTAGAGTTGTTTTCACTGTTGACAAATACAGGAAAGAACTTATTGACGTTTTTAATTTTATTTCGGAAAGTGAAGATTTTTTTTTAAATGACGATCAGACTTTACGAGCAGCTTACGGATTAAAATCGTTATTGTTGGATAAAAATTTCATATTTTTTCTAAACGCTTTTAAATTGATTTTTGAGCAAACTGATGTTGTTTTCCAAATTTTACAGAATAAACTAACTGATATAACATATTCTAAAATTAGACTTAATTCACTTATATCTAAATTAAAAGAATTTCGCAATACCGAAATACATTTCAATACTTTATACAACATTTTTTTAGAAAATGTTGAAAAAGTAGACGATGACGATGAGTCTGAGCCACAATGTAAAAAGAGAAAGACAACATATAACTTTGACAGGGCAGATACACATTACAAACAAATTTTTATAGAAATTTTGGACACCATTATAGTCCAAATTGAAATGAGATTTTCTGATTTAAATTCTTTGCAATGTTTCGATTTAGTAAATCCCAATAATTTTACAACGTACTCTAAATCATTTCCTACTAGTCTAATGGAGAAATTAATGGACCATTATCCTTTTTTTGACCGCATTTCGTTAAGAAATGAACTATGCGTGTTGTAGTCTGACCAGCAACCTTTAGCAAATTCAAAATCATCTCAAGAAATGCTTACTTTTATATATAATAACAATTTAAAAAGCTGTATCCCCGAACTGTACAAACTTTTGTTATTAGTGTCAATAATTCCGGTAACCTCAGCTTCTGTAGAACGATCATTTTCAGCACTTAAACGCATAAAAACATTTACTAGAAACAAAATAAGTCAAGACCGCCTCTCAAATGTATCGCTTATTTCAATAGAAAAACGTTTTTTGTCAGAATTGAAGAAACACGATTCATTTTATGATGAAGTAATCAACCATTTTGCCAGTTCCGAAAATCGCAGGTTACCACTCATTTATAAAAATATGTAGGCTTTAAAGCAGAGATTAATATAGGTAGTATTTTAGAAAAAATATTTATTTATGTTATTTATTTTTTAGGAAATATTTTTTAATTCTCCATAATACAGAGTTCCGCGGTTATATTTTTTTATATAACTTCTGTCTCAAAACAATTTTAATTTTTATTAAAAGTTATAATTTTACACTCCTGGCAGTGATAATGAACACAATTTTTTGTTTGTAGAAAAACACTTTAATTTTTTTACCAAACCTGTTTTTATTTTTATTAAAAGTTATATAATTTAATTACAAGTGGGATAGTAGGGCTCCTTTGGATACCGATACTCGAGTCGTAGGAACGAGAATTTCATGCGAATGATTTTTTCATCTCATCATATTTTCCATTTCCTTTTCTTTCTATTCTTTTATTAGTTCTATTCTCTCAAGTCGTGATCCGGTATCCTGGTGAACAACCCAAGGCAAAAAAATGTAACGCGCTGTTGTATTACCTCAGGGGTGGTGGGGAAATGTACAAATTGTAGTCATATTGCACGTCAGTTGTCTTTCAGAATATCAAGCCTCCTCTGCAGACAATATCACGAGCCGCCACTGTCGTCATGGGAGAATTCCTTCCGCTCATGCCATATAATCGTGGATTCGTACATTTGAAGAAACAGGTACAACCAATAAATCCAAACTTAAAGGACCCGATAGAAGTTTTAGAACCCCTGAAACCATTGAACGAATCAGAGTATCTGTTGAACACAGTCCAAAACGTTAAGTTAGAAAACGAGGCGTTGCGCTTGTTTGCTTAGAATTTTACACAAGGATCTGAATCTTCACCTGTATAAAATCCAAATAGTTCAAGAAACAAAACCAACAGATCTCCCAAAACGTCTTAATTTTTCTGAAACTATTTTAGAACATAGAATTATTCACAACTTGTGGTTTTCTGATGACGCTCATTTTCATTTATGTGACTATACCAACAAACTAAATTAGAGATATTGGAATTCCGAAAATCCACAACAACTTCACCAAAAACCGTTACATAGTCTGAAGGTAACAGTTTGGTGTGCCCTTTCTTCAATGGGAATTATCGGTCACTATTTTTTTAAAGCAATGATGGAAATGCTGTGATAGTCAATTAAATGTGTATCCAGGGATTCGAAATTGATGGTTTCAGCAAGATGGAGCTACTCTACATACCACAAGAGAATCAATAAATGCCTTGCAGAGATTATTTCCTGGGCACATTATCTCTAGACGTGGAAATATTGAATGGCCCCCAAGGCACCGGACATTACGGCATGCGATTACTTCTGGGAATACTTGAAGGGTTTTTGTTGACAAACCAAGAAATTCAGGATTTGAAAATAAAAATCCGTGAAAAAATTACCAATATTCCGTTAGAGATGTTGAATCGTGTAACAGAAAGTTTCACCAATCGTATTCAAGAGTGCGTAGAGATAAAGGGAAGGCATTTACCAGAAATTATATTTAAGAAATAAAAAATGCATATAATTACCGAGCCATTGTTATATATTATTTTAAATAAGTAAAGTTACTTTCAAAATTATGATGTTTTCAGAACTTCCCATTCCCAGGGACCACCCAGTACAATGTAATCAAAGGTATTTAGTGAAACAATGATATTATAAAAGTATATTACAATACGTTCTACAGTTTTTGAGATTTATAAAAAAATGGTTTCCCTACTAATTCTCTATTGGGGTGTAGTTCCCTTAGGAAGCCAATCGAAATATAAGTTTACTAGAAATATTGTGCCTAAAATAACTTTTTCCACAACCTCCTCAAGTCCTGGGATGAAAAACTGAAACACCCTGTAAGTGTTAGACTCGAACGAACTTAACGCAGATTATGTGGCATATTAACTTTATTTTAAAATATTGTTTATTTTTAATTAGCCTATTGCGAGGCAAGTAAAAGTTGCAGTAAAGCGTAGCTGTCTGCGAATACCTACTTAAAAAATAAAAATATATTGAGTGTATCATTAATCTCAGTGACACCACGTAAAAGCGATTGAGACGTATTTGAGCAAAATATTACACAGGCCCACAAAAAAAAGAAAGTCCTGATACAGAAAGCTGAAGTACCTTCTGTTACGTTTTTCGGTGTGCTAAAAACGAATCCCAGGTCAGAACTGACCCATCTCCCTTAGATTTCACCCCAACACACCCTAGCACCCCCCAAATGGTCAAATTTTCACATCATATAAAAATTCAAAATAAATATCTCATTCTACCTTTTTCGGTGTGCTAAGAACGAATCAGGGGCCATGATTTACCCATGACCCCTAGATTTCTCCCCAGCACCCCCCAGAACCCCCCAAAGAGTAAAAATATTAGTTTATATAAAAATTGAAAATAGGTATCTCATTCTACATTTTTCGGTGTGCTAAGAACGGATCTGGGGTCATGATTTACCCATGACCCTTAGATTTTGCCCCAGCACCCCCTAGCACCCTCCCAAATGGTCCAATTTTTGCATCATCATATAAAAATTCAAAATAGGTATCTCATTCTACGTTTCTCAATGTAATTTAATAGTTTTAATTTTGGTATATCTCCCCACTCCCCTTCACCATAGATAATTATCTATGGTCACATATTGACACCGATAATACAGCATATCTTCCAAGAGTTTTAAATTTATTTATATGTGTTTTAATATAGAAGCATTGTATTTTTCTAGGAATGATTCTGTTGCCTGATTTCATGGCATGGAAATGAAAAATTGTCATATCCTAATACTGGTACAATGTTACAAGAGTCAAAATATAACCATACGGTGAAGGGGGGTGCTGGGGCGAAATCAAAGGGTGATGAGTAAATTATGACCTCAGATTCGTTCTTAGCACATCGAAAAACATAGATTGAGATATCTATTTTGAATTTTTACATGACGTGGAAATTTGAGCATTTGAGGGGGTGCTAGGGTGTGCTGGGGTGAAACCTAAGGGTGATGGGTCAGTTCAGACCCGAGATTCGTTTTTAGCACACCGAAAAACGTAGAATGAGATATTTATTTTGAATTTTTATATTATGTGAAAATTTGACCATTTGAGGGGTGCTAGGGTGTGCTGGGGTGAAATCTAAGGATGATGGGTCAGTTTTGACCTGAGATTCGTTTTTAGCACACCGAAAAACGTACCAGAAGGTACTTCACCTTTCTGTATCAGGACTTTTTTTTTGTGGGCCTGTGTTATTTATAAAAGTATTCACACTCGGCGACGCTCGACTAAAATTTCTACTAGTTATATTTTCACTTACTTCCGTTCAATGATTTCAAGGCTTCCATGCAACTGTTAATGAGTACACACGCTTCTTATACAACCAACACTGCAGTTTAACTTTGTTTACCATTTTCAATAGTACCATTTGATTTGCAAATTACCCTTGAAATGCGAAGTTTCAGTTCCTACACTTGCAGAGTAATTGTATTAAATTGGATAAAATAGAAGACCGCCAATATGCATACTTGCTGGAAACAAATAAATTGCTGGAAACTTTATTAGTTTGGAAACTGTGGATTGTTTCCGATGGAATGTGGTCAGCATTCGAGAAAGATTGAATGCTGTTTGAGAAAATGTTAAATGAGTAGGCTTCATTATAGTACATAGTGGAGTGAAACTAAACTTTGTAAGGTATTGTTTTAAAATAGCAATTATTTTGCTGGAACTGGTTGTAAAAATTATAAGAAATATAGCCAAGGATTAAACAGAATAATACTAAATATAGATATATAAAGTTAAAAGCAATAACTGCCAAATATTTTTAAAAACACAGCAATCTCTCAAATAACTAATTCACATACAGGCCAAGTAAATATACCCAGTCGTTACGACCTTGACAACAAAAATACATGATACAGTAAATAAAAGTATATCAGCAGTTCTTATAACTAAATAAAGTCTTATTCTTAGTAACAGACAATATGTTGGAAAAAATAATGAAAGCAGGGGAGAATCCAAAGTAACGTATGACGTACTGCAAGGCACAATTCTTAGCCCAATACTTCTTACAACATATGTAGATTATCTGTCTATAAATACTGATACTGATGCTTGCCAGCTTAGTTTATGCTTATGCTTAAGTCGAACTGGAATAGAGTATATGTACCCGAATTGCATGTAACTGTACTTCGTACATAAAACAAACTGGTAGCCTCAAATACTTAGACGTAGTTTGCGATCACTTGGATGATATAAATATGTTATCTGTTTGACAAAATGATTTAATGTATTATCTTATTTAAAGGTTTTTCACTATTGAGCTGATCAGAAATTGTTATTATGCTGTGGTACACCTGTTGTTAATGTATGACATGTTGCCTTAGCTGGCATTCATAAAACTAATCTAGATCTAGTATTCTTCTGTCAGTAAATAATTATTAAAACAATTCTGAGAAAACTAATGCGTGGCTCAGCTAGAATGTTTATTTTGTTTTGCAGAATTTTAATGCTCTAATTTTAAAAGAGTAGTATGATAATAATAATAACAATAATAATAATAAACGGCTTTATTCAAACAGTGTAGATGTATATTTACAAGTACATTACAAATAGCAATTTACAAGGCGAAGTTTAGCCTAGCCATGTGGCTATTCTTACACTTAACCTTATAAATCACTTACCTAACTAATTACGTAAAAAAGAAAACATTAAAGTATTTTAATGTTTTCTTTGTAATTATTGTAATATTGCATTGTATTTTTGTATAAAAATACAATGCAATATTACAATAATACAATGTAATAGGGGAACGGTATACACTATATAAAATATGTTTAAAGAAATACTAAAAAATTAATTACTCAAAATAACTAACTAAAAGAATCAATCATAAACACGGTGCAAAATGGTGCCCAAGAATATATTCTAGTTTTTGTTGTAATTAATGAACCAGGCTATGATTTTTTTGCGGAAAATATTAACTGTCGGTAGATTTTTATATATGGGATCAATAGAGTTATATAAGGCTACGGATGTGTAAGAAAAGCTACGTTGGAAAAGGGCTGTAGGTACGATGTTGCCGCACTGTTAGCACGTACCGATGTCTGATGTTTACAGTATGTACTGACGATCTGAAAATTAACTTGTCTCTCAAGTACCTTGGAACAGAATATTTTAATAAACAAAATAAGAAAACGGCATAGTGAAATTTAACGAGTTGTTCCATCTTTAACCAAAGCTACTCAACATATTTGCTTGAAACAGGATCAAATGTTTTGCAAAACTTGTAGTCTATTCTTTGTAGCTTGATCCAGACAGTAAAAATACATAAAATTGCAATAATTTAATACAGGCATGACTAAAGTTTCACAAAGTTTTTACGTTGTTCAAAGTTCAAGATATGCCTGTTTCTATACAGTACTTTTAACCGGAAGCAAAATTTTTGTAAAAGAATTTTCATGTGCTGCAGAAGACGTAATTTTTCGTCTACTATTACCCCAAGATTTTTGGCATGAGTAGAAAATGACAAATTTTCTTGATTAATATTTTGTTGAACAGAAGCCTTTAAGTGATCTCAGATATTTTCTGAGCAGAATAGAATATCAACTGATGTGGTATGGTTAATTTTAAGGTTATGTTGATGCGAATATTGATAGATGTTGTCTAAATCTTGGTTGATCCAATTAGTGGCAATAGCTGCATTAGATGGTTCAAAACAGTGAAGAAGTTAGGTATCGTCAGCATATGCTTGCACATGCGAATTAGTTACTACATTAAATATATCTGCTGTATATATAAGAAACAAAAGAGGACCAAGGGTGGACCCTTGAGGAACACCTGACGAGATAATTTTAAGACCAGATATATTTCCTGCGACTGATACGCATTGGCGACGTTCACTCAAATAAGAATGGAAAAACCGCAGAGATATCATGTCGAAACCATAGTAATTTAGCTTTGCACAAAGAAGCGTGTGATCAATGGTGTCAAAGCCTTAGAGTAGTGTAGGGATACAAGAATAGCTGCCATACGTTTGTCTGGTGCGCTGATGATATTATCGCTAAGGTTCAACAAAGCAGCAGTGGTGCTATGTGCTTTAGGAAATCCCAATTGATGTAATGGGTATAATTATGCAGTAATAGATATTCGGTGATCTGGTCGTGAACTATTCTTTCTAGTATTTTGGAAAGAATTGGCAACAAGCTGATAGGCCTTAGATCCTCCACGGTTGCAGGATTTGCTATTTTTGGTATTGGGCAAATAATTGCATCTTTCCATTCTGTAGGAAAGTAACCCTGTTCAAGAGAACAGTTAATAATTTGAATGATATGCTTCAAGATTACAGTGATGCATAATTTTAACATGTTTAGAGTTATTTTATCTTTTCCGGCAGTGTCCAACTTTATACTCCTGATAGCATTATAAACGGAATCGGTAGTAACAAGTGTGAAGGTGAATAGTAAATTATCTTTAAATTTAGTGTTGGAATAGGAGTCTATCGTTCTAATGCAGTTATCATTCTTGCAGAATACACTAAGAAAGAAATCGTTAGTATCTGGATCATTCTGTAGATTAGGAGGTATGAAGTTATCACGTTTAAATTGAATATTTAATTGTTGTAGCCGTTTCCAAAACTTGTGATTAGAAGTTTGATTTTGTAACGAACTTAAATACCAGTTGCTTACGAGACCAAGTACACCCTCACGTCTGCCTCCAGTTTTCAATATAGATATTATAAATTATTGTACAAATATTTGACATACAAGTACATTTTTTGACCTAACCACATCTACAGAACACTTCCGGTTTAACCGTTAGTTACTGACAAAAATGTTAACTCTTCATTGTGCCATTACATCTCTTACTCCAAGCAGAAGTCTAACGTCCATTTATGAACAGATTTTGAATTTTAATATTGCGCTTAAAAGCTAACTTAAAGCTCTACTGAATACGTCTACAATTAGGTTTAGAATCTCATGAAACGTCGGGATTTTAAATTTGAGCGAAAGAAAAATTTTGTCTGTGGGTCGGTCGGTCTGTAAATTTATTTATTCGCACGTTTTCTCCGGAACAGTTTAGATACTGAGTTGAATATTACTAGGTACACGTAGGTATTATAATGATGTTTCGAACTTGATTCTATTTTGATCTTACCCTGATAAGGGTTGGGGGGTGAACAGGGGAAAATAATAACGGCAAGCTGATATGAGTCCATAAACACGTGATTTGGTGTGTATAATAGAAATAAATTTGCCCCCCCCCCATCTCCTCGGTTCCATTATTAAGGTGGTTAATAAAATAAAATTGAAATATTAATTTGAAATTTGCTACACGTATGTATTATAACGACATATGGAACTATTTTATATCTAGAGATGACTCCGTTGATGGGGTAAATAGGGTTAAATAGGGAAAAACAAGTAAAGCAAGCTAGTAATAGTCAGGAAACTTGGGATTTGGTGTATACACTAGAAGCCAATTTTCTAGTGAAAATATACCCAGTTCTTCTCTGATAGTAGCATCAACTACCTACCAAATTTGACTGTTCTCTGTCAAATAGTTTTTTAGATAGAGCGCCAACAGATACACAACAGACCGACAGACAGACAGATAAACAGACATACATATTTTGTTTTCATTATTGAATACTTTGACTTGTAGAACTCACAAATTATGTAACTTTTTGTATTAGCTTATTGTATGGCCGAACTTTGTATCGTTTAATAAGTTTTACTTTACCAGTAAGTAAGTATTTTATTATATTGTAGTAAGCAACCATTTGCATCTGATTTACTACTGACTTTGTTAATTAGTTGTAAGTATGACAGGGACCACGCAAAAAGTTTTCTTTAGGTTTCTGTGACTTCCGTTGTCTATTCTAACACACGTTTCCAAACGTTTAACACAAATAAAACATATTTTGTTCTAATATAAAAGGATATTTAATGAAAACGTTTGCGTTACATTGAATAACTTGTAGTAGTTTTTTCTAAAGAATTTTCCCGCATAACTGATTTTCGCTGCAGTGTATTGCAGTTACAAGCATGTATATTATAACACAAATGAAGTGTAATTAATTTTACGGAAAATGTTAAGAAATTAATATTTTATGCTTGCCTGGATAGTGTACTTACTACGTAAAAAACATAAAACTGCAAAGCATTTTGAATCACCCGGCACCTATTAAAAATACATTAACATTATATCTTATCTCAATATGAAAAGTTAACGAGGCAAATTAAAAATGATTAATGTATAAGACTGAGCAGACTAGTCCCGAAGATAGCGAAGTGAGATTTTTTTCTAGAAAATGATTTTCTAAAATAAAATGTCTCACGAGAAACACACAGGCTAATGATAATAATTTGACGCATAATGTGACCATAGTAAAGCGATTTCTCTTCATCACTCTTTATAGCATACGAGTGCATTTTGAGAATATTACGGCTTTGTTCAGAGAGTCTCACAAACTTCTTGAATATACACGCTTTCATAGTGCTCGTAACTCATGAATATTTTTCGCTTTAAATTAAAAAGTGATGGATGAATAGTAGTTCATGTTATATCAGGTGTCAATGAGGTGGCATTTTAAAACTTCTGTTATTAATCATTTAGTTTAATTTAGTCTGTATAACAGGTCTATAAAAACAAATGTTAGCGAGACTTCGGACTGACTTTTTTCTGTTCTTGGGGGCAGCGAACAAGAATATGAGGTCAGAATACCATGATCGGGTCGAATTTTCGAGTTTTAAGCTCGAAATTGGTAAAAAATCTTAGAAAATCAATCTATATTTTTGCGAAAAATTGAAAGTTGTCTAAAAAATTCACAAACGCCAAGATAGAGTGAAGAATTGATGGTGAATCTCAGATCGATATCTGAAATGGTTTTCGGAAAATCGGCGGCCAAAATCATCAAAATCATCTAAATAGAAAATGTCCGGGAGAGTTCTGAAAAAATTCATAAGTATGAAATTCGACGAGAAAAAGAAATCCAGATATTGCCTTCCACAAAGTGCAAGTCAATATCTGAATTAATTTTCGAGTCGTTGAATGGGAGAAAAAATGTGGAATTATCCATTGCTCAACTTTGATGGACAGTATCTCAAGAACGAGTCGAGATACGGACTCGACATTTACTCCATTCGATTTTTTATTCGACTTTCTACAATAATTAGATTTTTCTACTCAGCATCAGAGGCAGTCTCGGAGAAAATAGGTTTGGAAATGCAACGCGATTCGGTAGAGACGACATTTTCACATCTGCGAATTTGATCACCGATTTCTCGAAAATCGTTCAAGATATCGGTCTACGTTTCACACCGACCATCCTTCACTCTATTCTTGACATCTATAATTTTGAAAATTTTAGGATGACTTCCAGGATTCTCTACTAATTTCGAGCTCTAACTCAAGACTTCGATCCGACTGTGCTATTCTGACTTCATATTCTTGGTCAGCGCCTTAAAAAAACAGAAAAAAGTAGGTACGAAATCTCACTAACATTTTTTTTGTGAACCTGTGACATTTTCAGATTTACAATCTAACGGTAATTATAAAGAGAAACGTGGGTGACTATTGTGTTGTGGTTTATTATTAGATTCGCACTGAGAAAATACATTTGGCTGCAATATTAAAGTGAAATACTGTCATTTGTTAATTTTGAGTAATTTCGAATAAAGCAATATTGGAGCTTTTTGTATCAAAAATAAACGACAAAAAATCCAATACGCTATTTCTTCAATTTTCATGAATACCAAAGTAGTTTGAGATGGGTCACCGCACACCAGACTAAAAATTAAATTGACAATAAAATATGGTGTAAAAAGTTGTGACATTGGTCCAAACATCTGAATTTCCAAAATTCCAAAATATACAGGGTATCTTATTTAAAAATCGAAAGTTTGAATTACTTCCGATTAAATCGGAAGTTATATAAATTTAAGAGATACAAAAAAGTGTCGTTTTGTTAACATATGACACGTGTCAAGTTTCCTCTTAATTTCTAAAAAAATTTAAAAAATGGCGGTCAGGAAATTGACATTCCGTATGTCTAAACCCTGGTTTTTACTTTTCGTTTAGTTAATATTTTTTCGTCCTGAAAGATCCATAATTTACAATATATTATCTTGAAAAATACACAATTTGAGAATGTACGTTATTAAATCTAAATTTTTGCTTGTGTTTGTGTCTATTCTCATGTGGTTTTTGTATCTTACAAATTTTGCTAGGACTATTTTAATAATTTTACTATTTTTATTAAAGTTATAGTGCACTACTAATTTGGCTCTTATATATTTGCGTATACATGTGTAATTTTTTATATTCGCAAATTTGTTTTGTTTTTGTCTCATCAGAGGTAGTTATATGTACGTGGCCAAAACACTTTGCCCGTAAGGCCAATAATCTGAGGGAAAAAAAGAATAAATAAATTCTTAATTGAAGCTGATAAGATTTCTTTTGCTCCCTGATACGTCCTGAAAGAATATCCCTAAGAGCCATTGTCCCCTTCCGCGTATCCTATTTTAAACGTTAATGTATGTACTCTTTCATTTAGATGTCGAAAAAAATCAGTAAACACAACATTTATCTTGGAAACGCTTGCAATTTTATTTATTTGATTCAAAACTAGCAAAATAATTTGAAAAATGCCGACCATACTTTCAAGCGCGTTGAAATGTGACTGGTCAAATTCATACAATCGCTCAGCAAACTCAGTTTACATGAAGAAGGACCAATTTATGTAAAAAAATACCTGTTGCAGAATTTAAAGCATATTTAATTTTGTTATTTTTTGCAATTCAAAGCACAATCCCTTGAAATTCATGTTATTTTTAGTCTATCGAAATGTTGAGTGATTTTGATTCCTAATTCGGCCAATTTAGATTTATCTCTTGTATTTTAACTTCCCTCGCTTACCGGAGGGAAATATAATGAGAATATCACTCCCCAAGATTTGTCTGGTTTTCACGTATCGGAGTAAGTAGATTACGAAAATTAAGGTGAGTCCATCTGTCTGTCTGTTGGCGCTGCATCTAAAAAACTATTTGAGTGAGGAGAACAATAGAATTTGGTAGAAGCTGACGCTACTACCAAGCAAGAGATGGGTTTACTGGAAATATACAGGGCGACCCCTAAAAAATAAATAACGAAAAAAGTGTGACACGTGGTACTAATATTTATGATATAGTTGACACAATCACCATAGAAGAACTACTATACTCTTGACGAAAAATAAACAGGGTGGTCACTCTAAAAAATAATTGAACTATGGTGGAAATTTACAAAGGTATTTCGCAAAAAATCCCTATTTGGCACTTATATTTATTATTTATTCTTTCTGTCTAACGACTGCCTTGTATATTTTCTTTAGCTAAAGTTATTAGGTTGATTTTGTAACAATAGTGTAAATTATATTACGATTATTACTGTATCGATTATCAATTAATTGTCCTTCGTTATCTCTTAATTATTTCGTTAAAGAGACCACCCTGTATAATTGTCACCAAAGGTCTAGCAGGTTCTCTCCTTGCCAATCGTGACAACTACATTCCAAATATTTATTGTCCTCCGTTGTTTCCTAATAATTATTTTTAAGTGACTACTCTATATAATTTTCCTCCTTGGCAATTGTATCAGTTATATGACAAATACTATTTTCCTTCGATAAAAAATGATACAAGGTGGTCACCGTAAAACGTAGTTAATTAAGAATCGTTGGTGGGAATTGATATCTGGAATATAGTTTTTTTTTATTTATTTATTTATTTATTTATTTATTTAATCGTCTTATTTATATTAACGTCCTGGCGGAGTTTAGCTAATGCTATTCCACCACTCAACCAGGACACGTACACATAGACATCAACACAACGACCATTCCCCTCGATATTGCCATCTACCGCAGCTGAGCAACACCACCTAAATACAAGGCCTGAGCACTGGAAGTATGAGTCATCAAGAGTAGGCAATGCATTTTCTACCTAGATTTGAAACGAATTCAAGATGGAAAGCATCATACAGTTTGTTCATTTGTGTTTATTTATAGCAACTTTGAAGCACGTTATCTCTCTCACACTCACAGTGTTTGTTATTGCACTATCTTTATTTAGCTGCTGGCAGCTGCTTTAAATCAATACAAATGAACAAACCTATAAATGTCAAAATTTCTTAAAATTTTATATTCTAATTTGAAAACAATGTAATAAGTATTCTGTAAAAAGTGAGGAATACTTTTATCTCTTTATTTATAACGAAAAAAATTAGCTGAAATTTGTATGACTAATAATACAAACGGAGATATGGTTTAAAAGTTTATTTTCATAGTCAAAATCACAAATTTCGGTTATTCGCATATTTTATATTTTTTCCCATAGTTACAAAATACGAAATTTCTTAAAAATGTTATTAATAAATGTCCAACAATTATCTTAACTAATATGAATGAAATACAATAAAATTAAATTTTATTTCCTGGCTTAAATCTCTTTCACTGAGACATTTGTTTGTTCTTAATTGTATCATTTTGTATTTTACAATAATTGTTTAATAAAGTATTTACTAGAGAAATCACAATTTTTTTAAAAATTACACTAGAAGAATGGTTTTTACAATTATGACCCTCAAATATTTCTAATTCAAGTTCATTAATAACTTCAAAAGCTAGGACACCCACAATTTCCCTTTGATTAGTTTGCTTTAAAAAATTATGTTCATTGTTTGAGAGCAAGTTATTTATAACAACATAGGTGTACGCAGCACAAGCAACTACATCTCTACTTGGGTAACTCATCCCCCCACGATCATTGGCACTAATAAGGCGGAAATATTCAGCTTCGTCTTCATCGTCACTTGTAAGATAAACTTTGCAGTACGTGCACTTGAATTTTTTGATAGCTGCATATGAAGCATACCCTGCAACGTAACAAATCAAGGGCCACATGTCTTCATTGATATGTTCGATATCTTCTTCCCCGACAGAACACGTGCGTCTTAAATTTTCTGGAACTGCAAGAATCGATCTATTATCAAAATCGTCTTCCTCATTTAGCAACTTAGTTTGGACGAACTGTTTCATGTTATCTTTTGTATGTAGATCTCAGGCTGTTTATGAAAAATGTATGAGCACTTGTCGCACATTCAGTACTGTTAAAGGCATTCCCCACCAAATTACCACCTTTTTAATCCAAATATGGTTTTAAATGAATTTCATCCAGCATCAGCACAACCAACTTATCCTCAGGCTGTAGAAGTTTAATTTTAGATTTGGTATATTGCAAAAAGTTTTCATCATCTTGTTCCAGTCTAGGATCCGTTGAAAAGTTACTGCACACACGGCGAAGCGTACTAATAGAAGGTGCTGTTATATTTCCTGAGTTCCTGAGAAATTTGTAAGCGTGTGGGGATATTGAATGGAGCAATGAACAAAATAGCAACGTCTCCCACGAGTATCTCAATCTGCTTTTCTTGTTGACAGCAAAATGTTTAACTTGTTCGGCTAAACAATCGATTTTGGTTTTTTCCTGTGGCAATTTTTCTCGCAAGTTTTGCAGAAGTTCTTCTAATCATTTTAGATTTTGATGCACTGCACTGATGTCTAATTCCGACGAAGTGTTCAATTTAAAAGCCTCCGTAAGTTTTTGTTCTACTTGATTAGTATTTTTAACAGCACCGCTCAATGACTTTAATTCCACACCCGCACAAAACACCGACAAGTATAAATTGGTATTCACCACAATACTGCACTTTAAGACTGGTTGTGGATCATCATTTATTAATAAAAAGGTCATCTGTCCATTTTTTTTAAATGCAAGCCACTCCCCCAAATCGATGTGATGCAATTTTTCATGGAGGTCATCAATACTGCAAAACGTAATCCTTTCATCATATTCTCGCTGAGCTTCAATACTATTCTGTATTACTTTATTTAGTAATTTTGATTCTATTCTTTGCTTCTTTTCGGCTGGAGCTTCACGATGGCTAACTGTAGATGTTGCCGATAAATATTTTGGACATCCTGGGAGTATGCTGGGAACAGCTCCTTAAAGAGAGAGAAAAAAATTAAACTGTGTGCAATAATATTTCTCATGAGTAAATTACCTTCAACTAGCCGTGGATGTTTTAAAGGGGCACTGAGCAACTTTCCATCCGCCTCACGATATATCTCTATTGTTCGTTGGACTTCACAAGGTGCGAAATGCTTTTCACATACCTGAAACGAAATGGGGCAGGTAATATTTGTGAGCATTAAGTCAAAATAATAGATTTGCTTACCTTAGAATTATTTGTTGGGGAAAAATTCTGCCTGCAAATGGCTTTCAACCATTTGCGTTTCAAGGTTTCTTCTTTTGGAAATGAAAATGTAGAAACTTTTTCATTTGCATCATAATTGCCCCTACAATTAGGTACGCAACACTTAAACGGCATGTCTGATCTGAAATGAAATAAAAACCACTGAAATTAAAGATAACTAAAAATATAACCTATAAATGAAACCACATTTGAAAACACTTCAAAATATCAAGAATTACTTGTTTACGCTGACTATTAATTACCTACCTTGCTAGTCTTTAAATCTCAGAAAATAGTTAAATAAATAAACAAGACGTGATTGGAAACGAAAACTCCCAAAAAACACAATTAAAATCACAAATTAGCAACTGACAACTGACGAACTGACGCCACAGAGCATAGATTAAATGAAACTATTTTGTGTCAATTGCCTACTGTTGATGACTCATACAGTTGACGAAAGCTAGCGCTCAGGTCTTGTTTTTAGGTGGTGTTGAGCTGAGACTCGAACTCAGGATAGATATCAGCGACTAGACATGTTTTTCCACCCAAAAGCGGTCTAGTACACTGCTACCATCTCGGTAACACATGAAAAATGCCACTAAACATCCATACCCTGGCCAGAATTCGAACCCGGGACCCCGTGGTCGCAAGCCAAACGCCTTAGCATTGCGCCACCGAGCCGGCGCGAGTTGATACTATGACACAGATCTACAAAAAAAGATTGTCTGTCTTTGCAATCAGACCCATCATGTCTTAAGTACTTTGATGCGCTGAAACCAAATTTGGCAACAAAAATGTTTTAACCGCGTCAATTTTTCTCTACACCCCCATGTAATCCCCATAAATTTTTATACTGGAGATTCTCTAAAAAAAAATTTTTTTGAATTATTTTTTATGGCCTCTGTATGGGTTTTTTGGGTCGCCGACCATGAATCTGAAGTCAAGAATAAATTTCGACTTAATGGCAACTCTCAACAAGCTGTCAAATTTCACCAAATTTAAAAGTTGATAGTAAATGTATATTATTAAGTCTTTTGGGTTGCTGATTACGATTCTGAAGTCAAAAATGAATTTTGACGTGACGGCAGCTGTCAACAAGCTGTCAAGTATTACCAAGATGTGATAAGTTGATATTAAATGCATGTTAAATATAGGAATCATAGAAGAAAATCTGATATCAGATCATTCAGAGAACAAAAAAAAAAAAAAGGAAAAAGTGATTCTCAAGAAAAATAAAGTTAGCATGTAAAAATGGACGAACGTGTGAAAGTGCACAAATTTCTTTAATAAAAAATGGCTCTAAAACCTCAATTTTCCATCATTTTTGTAGGATTCTTGCTCATAAGAGACCTTTTATATTAGTATCGCGATGGATGCCGTAGGCAGTGATATCATGACAAATTTGTATTCAGATTTTTTTGACATGAGAAAATCAAATGCCAATGCCATACCATATTATAGCATGTAACATTTTGAGACCAACTTCATCAACTTCAGATTTGTAGTGAGCGACCTAAGAAACTTATCAATATGCATTTAATATTATTAATTAAAGAATTATTTTTCAAAGAATCTCCGCTATAAAAATTTATGGGGGTTATATGGGGATGTAGAGAAAAAATTGAATTTCAGTAAGATTTTGTATGATTTTGGTCTTAAATTCAGCCATTTAAAGCCGCCATTTCATTTATTAATTTTTTAAATATTTGGTAAATAATCAGCGACCTCTAAAACCTTTATGTGTAAATCTTGAAAATAATAATAGCTGAAGTTTTCCGAATTCAAAATATTCTTTCTTTACTAGACGGTATTTTTTGAAAACTGAAGATAAACAAATTAGCCGACAAAAATAGTGATGGATAATTTAATTTATGATTCTAGAAAGCCAAAAAAGTTTTAGACAAATCCGTTCAGGTAAAATTAATTTTTTAATAACTTATTTTATTCTTCTAAGTGTACTTCAGTAATAATATTATAGTCCAGTCAACGAATCCCAAAAAAGGCCGGATAGGCCAAAAAGGTCTTCTTTTAACGTTTTTCTTGAATAACTTGAAAGCTACGCCCTCTAGCGAAAAGTGTCTATATATAATATTAAACAACATGAAATTTTCTACAAATAAGTTCCTATTAATTATTTTCTAGGATCAGTACTTTTCCATCATCTATTCTATGGCAGTGGTTAATAAATTTTCAAAAATTTTTATTTTTTTTTTGAAATAGGTTTAGAATGTCACGAAAGGCGAAAATTTTAAATTTGAGTGGAAAAGATTTTTTTTTCATTATCTATTCCCTTTAGACGGTCCACTCTGTATATTTTCCAGCGAAAGTCCAACCATTTCTGCGGTGGCAGTAGAGTCAGGTATCTACCAAATTTGACTGAACTCCGGCAAGTAGTTTTTAGTTAATGCACCAACAGACAGATCGACAGATATAGGGATAGACAGACTGACAAACAGACAGACAGACAGACTGGCGATATTAAAAATCCTATATTGTCATAATCTACATGATCTGAAACATGAAGATCTGAAAAATCTCGGAGTATGATTTTTTCTCGGATAAAATACTTCCCCTTGCTATGCGATTTTTCCACCCTCTGTATCTCGTAAAGTATTGATCCTAGAAAAAAAATTAATAGGAACTTATTGGCTCGAAGTTTCATTTACTTTAATATTGTATATAAATACTTTTTCGCTAGAGGGCCTGGTTTTCGAGTAATTCCAGAGAAACCTGAAAAGGGGACCTTTAAAATAAACCCTACCCAGATCATCCACTGGCCAGGACTTTTATTATGTTGTTCTGGGCACCCACCACCCCCCCAACAACTATACAGAAATTGGCAACCACACGAATTATTTCCCGTAATTTTCCTTCGTTGATTGGACTATTATGAGACGTTATTTAAGACCATCTGTATTAACTGTTTTCTATATGAATTTGTAAAGGTATAATCCTATGACCCCTATTATTTATTAGCTCTCAGAAGAAAGCCCCACGTATACTTTAATTCAACATATTAATGCAGCATGCATTGATGAAACTGCGAAGCAACTAGAATCAATACTGTCGCTATTTTTGTCTACCTGTTGCAAGCTCAGGTGAGTGCATTCCGTAAATATTAATAATTTAAACTTAGTAAATACAAGCTTTACATTTTTCATTCTTATCTGAGATAGTAAATACCATTATCAAGATTTATAGCTGTATTTAGTGATTTGTAGTACATATCTGGATTAGTGTTAAGAGGAAATTAGACGTAAATATTTATCTACTTGACCGTTTGTTAAAGTTTTTTACTGTTGAACATTATATACATGAAAGAGTTGACGGGGTTGGATAAAAATTAAAAACAAGAATTAGTGCTATATCCCACAATAAGAAACGGCAGTGCAATTTTTTTTAAATTATGTAGTACATTATTCACAGTTTTAGAAAATAATTTCATTGATTGGGTACATTTGCCATATTCTTAATTTTAAAGAATCATTCCCAAAGACTAAAGAACTGCTATCGTTAAGCAGGAATCAGTTATACACGGTCACTTGTCTCTTAACAGGACACTTTACCCTGAGAGGACATCTGTATATAATGACGATGTATAATGCGAACCTAAAATGCAAACAATGCAAGTGGGCAACAGAGGCATCATACCAAATCCTACGTAAATGTTGGGGCTCTGGATGACACAAGATGGCTTTATGGATGACCCAAATTGCGTCCAGAACATTAAGACACTTAAGTAATGATGGTGTTGTATAAGTTAGTGCAAGAGTCTAGCCTACTGGAATTTCTATTTCAATTTCAGGTTTCAATTTTTATATATATTATCTCCATATGGGCAGATGTGTAGGAGTGTTAAAGTTAAATTATAAGTATAAATTATTATTGATGATATTAATATTACATGATGTTTGCATTTGGAACGCATTTGGCTAAAAGAAAATTTAAATGTAAAACTTTAGTTTTCGGTAATATTTTAGGTCTGTTCTCCGGTAGTCTTAATTTTCTTACTAATCAGCTAGATGAAATATTCTCAAGTTGTACACACAGTGAAAGATATTGTACGTATTAATGATACGAATGTATATTTATTGTACTTAAATAAGCTTCTTATGCACATGTTTGACGGATCTGATTTTTTGCAATAGATTGACGAAATTGTGCCCAATTCTTGTCTGGTATTGACTTATAATTCAATTAGCTTAAATGATCCTGTCTTTGTTACTACTATTTGAGATGTAATAAAATTGTCAACTTTGAATACGGACAATATTAGTGACCATACATTATTTATTACAAAATTACCCAACGAATACATTTTTAAGAAATTTTTAAATTTCAATTATAATATTCTTTAAAAAAGCTCAACGTTAAACTTCAAATTTCCATGTTACCTAAATAATTCTGACAGAATTCATACTATTTTATTTCTGTTCATAAAAAAAAAATTATAACCAAGATGTTATTGATTGTTACAATAAACTTCATGTAAATAATTTAGTTTTAGGTTGGTAACACTAGAGGATGTTTACTGTATTATTTGTAAGATTATTATCAGCCATTTGCAGCGTTTTGCATCATTTTAAGCGATGAATAATTAGTCAAGCTTTTATTTTTAAAATAAGCTTACCTCTCGTCTTGTTGCACCGTACTCTATTGTCTCCGGTTTACTTATGTTGATAGTTAACGCCTTTGTTTAGGGAATTTAGTATTCTGCTAACTTCTCTTCAAGAAACTATGTCCTAATTTCACTTGATTATTGTCACATATTTGTATTGCTCACATACGACAGCGTTTCTCTCTGTATATGTTACTATTATTTACGATTTTACAATATTTTTGTTGATGTGGAAAGCAATAATACTAATTCTATTTTATTTCGATTGGACAGACTAGGCATGCAGTTAAAAGTGATTGGCTGTACGCAGTGATTTATAATAAATATTTGTGAGTTGTTACAAATCACGCTATTTGTTTATGGATACTATTACAGGTTCAAAAGCAGTTGATTAATTAATATATTATCTGACATGAGTAGATACAGGTATTTTAAGCGACCAACTTTGGGGGTTAATTTAATTAACGCCAAAGTCGAGAAAACTTTAACTTGTCTTGTGTAAGAGTTAATAAAAGCGCGTACGATTTCATTTTCTCTTGCACAAAGTTATAGCAATGGCCTAAAAACATTGTTCACGTTTGTCGACAAAGCCTAGTTCACCAACGAAGTGACCTTTGGATCTGCCAAGTTAAAGGATACTGGACTATAATTTAAGTCAATTCAATCCAGGATTAACGAGCGGTGCAACGGAAATTTTGTATTTAACTACGGTTTGGTATTAATCCTGTATTATACAATACGCTAGAAACTGCTATAATCAAGCGTATATATTGTGGAAAATATAAACAATAAAACCGCTGCCTAAAGAATCACTACTTCCACATCCAGATTTTCCTTCCAAGTCTTTTTAAATGTAAACTTCGTGACTATATCTGCACTTTAGTATGCGGAAACATTTGGTAAGAGAATTTTAATAATATTAGGGGAAGATGTTATAAAAAAATGTACAGAAGTTGCAATTTTTCAAGCTTCGTTAAGACATTGAAAATGAACTTGGCTAACTTTCAAGCCTGACATGATATTTACAAAATCTGCAAAATGTACAGGAGATAGAATTAAAGAAGAGTTTAATATTACATTAATATTAATATTCCACAAAAATATGGGTTTCGTAAAAATGCGAGAACATTAATCTAGGTACCAAAATTTATCAAACACACAAGTTTTACAAAATCGACGCTAGGCATCGGTCGGCGTCTAGACATAAAAATGCAAGAACCTGAATTTAGATACCAAAATTAATCAAATACAAGTTTTACAGAAACGACGCAAGGCGTCGGTCGGCGTCGAGACGTGAACATACAAGAATATGAATCTAGGTATTAAAATTGATCAAATTCAGAAGTTTTACAAAAACGACGCGGGGGTCGGTCGGCGTCGAGACGAAAAAGTGCAAGAATATATATTTAGATATCAAAGTTTGTCGAATACATAAGTTTTACATAAACGATGCTAGGCATCGGTCAGCGTCGAGACGTAAAAATGCAAGAATAAGAATCTAGGTATCAAAATTTATCAAATACACGAGTTTTACAACAGCGACGCTAAGCGTCGGTCGGCGTGGAGACGTAAAATTGCAAGAATATATATTTAGAGATCAAAGTTCATCAAATACATAAGTTATACAAAAACGATGCTGGGCGTCGGTCGGCGTCGAGACGTAAAAATGCAAAAATGTGAATCTAGGAATCAAAATTCAAAAGAATATGAATCTGAAATTTATCAAAAAATATGAAAATATGAAATATGAAAAATATTATAAATAAATTTGGGGGCTTGGCTTCTAGTACAGGTACGCATCAAACCTCAAATATTTACATTCTACACTGCTTGCTTTACTCATTTTCCCCTATTTACCTATACTTACATCCGCACGCCTTAAACGAAATCATCTCAAAATATATTCTGTTCCAGATGTCGTTATATTACATATGTGTACCAAATTTCAAGTGAATATCTCAATTTTATTTTATCAACCCCTTTAATAATGGAGTAGGGTGATGGTGGGGGGATGGAAAATATCATAAAAAAAATTGAGGCTGACTTCTAGTACATATACATAAAATTTTAAGTTTCCGTACTCTTACCAGCTTGCTTTACTTATTTTCTCTATGTACTCCTATTTAACCCACAACCCTTCAACGGAAGAATCCCAAGATATAATCTAGTTCGTGATGTCATTATAATATATTCATATACCAAATTTCAAGGGAATGTCTCAATTTTTATCATCCCCTTTAATAATGGATGGTGGGATGGGGGGGGGGGGGCAGTGGGGGATGGGGGGACAGTGGGGGGTGGAAAATATTATAAAAAATGTTGAGACCCTGGCATCTAGTACATACACCAAATTTCAAGTTTCTGTTCTCTTACCAGCTTGCTTTACTTATTTCCCCCTATTTACTCCTATTTATTCCCCAACCCTTCACCGGATATGTTCAAAAAACAATCCAGTTTCAGATCTAGTTATAATATATACGTGTACAAAATTTCAAGTCAATATCTTAAACTGTTCCGGAGAAAGCGTGCGGACAAAAAAGTTAGCGACAGACCGACAGACAGAACATTTAATATCTCTACGTTTCATGACGTTTTAAACCTATTTCAAAAAAATAAAATTTTTGAATTTTTTTTTACGATTACAATACTTCCAATCCACTATGTGGATGTGGAAGTAAAATTGCTAAATACTGTAGTCCTTTTATTGAAAAATATATCTTACGTAGTATAAATTGTTCTATAGAGAATGGGTACTTTGAAAGTGATTGAAAATGTTCTCTAACATTGCCAAGATAACTAATACCCTCTCATTTGGTAATTTGAGACCTGTCGGTGTTCTACTTACTTTATCATAAAAAATTGACGAAATAAAGTATGCATTAGCAGATATTTTGTTATATTGATAGCATAGAAATGATATACTGTACAATTACCAGTAAGACTTAGATCAAATTGTGGTAACTTGGTTAAATCTTATTTACACAATAGGCGATAAATTGTTCGAGAAGGCGACGCGACGCATGTTCAATGTCTGCTTTCTTGTTAACGGGTTCAATCTTATTTTCTTTATTTTATGTGTTGTACATAACCGAGTCCTTAATATAACTGAGATGCCATACTATGCGTATATCACAATTTTCAAAAAGAAAACTTTCTTCTTGCACAGATTATAATAAATAAAAATTCATTGTCGCTTCATCATAATCATTTCTCAATCCTAATAAATGTGTGGTTCTAATGTTCGGCGGTAGAAATTATATAGACGTAATATGTTATATAGAAGTAAAAACTAGTTACATAATTGTTGCACATTCTATAGGATACTCGTCGCAGTTTTTTTTGTAAATAATATTAGTTTTAGACGTTATTTGTTTAATTACAAAACACAATTTTTATTTTAAAATTTAAAAAAATTAATAAGTTCTTTGTTTATTGATCGATTTTGTTCAATAAGATTCTTCCTCTAGCTAACACTAACTTACTGTCTAAGATCCTACTTTTCGTTCTTAAGTTATCGTGCTAGCAAGAAACGTGACGGATGGACAAACGGACAGACAGACAGACAGACGGATGGGCATTTTGAAAGTTGTTCAAAATTCGACCACCAACACAGTGATATGAAAATTTCTTCTCTACGAGCAATATTATCGATTTTAGGAATGTGCCGATTGAATGCAATATACTCTTCGTTTTTTATTTGCAAAGAGTATAATAAATGTAAAAATTCTCTGTATCAGCAATCAGCAATAAGTTCGGGTGTAATATTTGACCACTATTAATGTTCAATTTGCAAGTAAACAAAGTAATACAAAAATGCACCTTAACTTAAAACTCTTATATTCCAACAGATATATTTCAATAGGTATAAAAATCTTGGTGAAGCGATGGTGTTACTTAAACTATTGTTACGTATTTCCACCACTTAGGGAACACCCTGTATGAATCCGTGGGTTCTAAATAATTTTAACAAGGGATAACCACTAACACTATATTTAACAATTTACTGATTATACAAAACTTCTTATTAACTAAAATAACACTTACACTTTGTTTACTTGATACGTAACCTCACTTTTTCTACCAAAGTTCACTTTAATAGGACTTTTTCACTTTCGCAAAACTTCTCCTTCTCCGCCGTCGACTTCGCCTTATATATCCCAAAATTGCCTCTAGATCCATCCAGAGATTTCCAATTCCAGAACAATATAGAATTCTAGAGCATCTACAAGCTTCCAGAAAGGTGTATTACTGTCTGCATAACCATTGGCAGCCATTAGTAGTCATGGCCGTATTAATCTCCAGTTTCAGGGGGTGTAATACATAACACTATTGTAGTTTCAGATAATATGAACACCGTTGAGACGCAGTAGAAGAAATCTGATTGCGAAATATGCAACACATGTTGTACATGTACACCTATATTACATGGGCTTCATAAATATGTTACTTAAAGATAACTAATACAACAAAGATATATCTCTTATTCTTTGCGCATTCTACAATTCGTTCTGATGTTCCATCATACATGAAAAATTACAACAGGGCATCAACAACACCCAGTAAACATAAGATCACATGAAATATTTAGTATATGTACCAAAATTTAGAACAAGAATATTTAGAAAATGGTTATCTAAAAATATATAATTATTTACCTACTTCCTTAAAATTGTTTAATGTTTAGACATAAATTAAAAGCATTACTATTGAGCAACCAGTATGAATACTATCCAAGAATAAGAAATAAATTATAATGAGGTACTTTAAAGGACCAGTTTCTTAATTTTTACTTCCACATCCACGTAGTGGATTGGTGATCGTAATCGCAAAAAAATTTTCAAAAATTTTTATTCGTGAAATAGGTTTAGAATGTCATGAAACGTCGAGATTTTAAATTTGAGCGAAAAAAAAATTTCTGTCTGTCTGTCGGTCTGTCTGTCGGTCTGTCTGTCTGTCTGTAACTTTTTTTTTGTCCGCACGCTTTCTCCGGAACGATTTAAGATATTGACCTGAAATTTTGTACACGTATATATTATAACGAGATCTGGAACTGGATTGTTTTTTGAGGAAATCCGGTGAAGGGTTGGGGGTTAAATAGGGGTAAATAGGGGGAAATAAGTAAAGCAAGCTTGTAAGAGTACAGAAACTTGAAATTCGGTGTATGTACTAGAAGTTAAGGCCTCAGATTTTTTATAATATTTTTCAGCCCCCCACCACCCCTACCCCATTAAAGGGGTTGATAAAATAAAGTTGAGATATTCATTTGAAATTTCGTACACGTATGTATTATAACGATGTCTAGAATTAGATTATATTTTGGGATGATTCCGTTGAAGGGTTGGGGCTTAATTTGGGGTAAATAGAGGAATATAAGTAAAACAAGTTGGTAAGAGTACAGAAACTTGAAATTCGGTGTATGTACTAGAAGCCAAAGCGTCAGATTTTTTAATAATAATTTTCAACCCCCACCACCCCTACTCCAATTTGAAAAGGGTTGATAAAATAAAATTGAGATATTCATTTGAAATTTTCTACACGTATGTATTATAACGACATCTGGAACTATATTATATTTTGAGATAATTCCGTTGAAGGTTTGGGGATTAAATAGGGGTAAATTGGGGAAAATAAATAAAGCAAGCTGGTAAGACTACAGAAACTTGAAATTCGGTGTATATACTAGAAGCCAAGGTCTCAGATTATTTATAATATTTTTCAACCCCCACCACCCCTACTTCATTATTAAAAGGTTTGATAAAATAAAATCGAGATATTCATTTGAAATTTGGTACACGTATGAATTATAACGACATCTGGAACTAGATTATACTTTGAGATGATTCCGTTGAAGGGTTGGGGGTTATTTAGGGGTCAATAGGGGGAAATAAGTAAAGCAAGCTGGTATGAGTACAGAAACTTGAAATTCGGTGTATGTACAAGAAGTTAAGGCCTCAGATTTTTTTATAATATTTTTCAACTCCCCCACCACCCCTATCCCATTAATGGGGTTGACAAAATAAAGTTGAGTTATTCATTTGAAATTTCGTACACGTATGTATTATAACGACGTCTGGAATTAGTTTATATTTTGAGATGATTCCGTTGAAGGGTTGGGGGTTAATTTGGGGTAAATAGAGGAATATAAGTAAAACGTTGGTAAGACTACAGAAACTTGAAATTCGGTGTATGTACTAGAAGCCACAGCGTCAGATTTTCTTATAATATTTTTCAACCGAACCACCCCTACTCCAATATTAAAAGGGTTGATAAAATAAAATTGAGATATTCATTTGAAATTTGATACACGTATGTATTATAACAACGTCTGAAACTAGATCATAATTTGAGATGATGCCGTTGAAGGGTTGGGGGTTAAATAGGGGCAAATAGGGGAAAATAAGTAAAGCAAGCTGGTAAGACTACAGAAATTTGGGATTCGGTGTATATACTAGAAACCAAGGCCTCAGATTTCTTTCTAATATTTTTCAAACTCTACCACCTCCGCTTCATTATTAACGGGATTGATAACATCAAATTGAGATATTCACTTGAAAGTTAGTACACGTATGTATCATTTTTAACGTATATGGTAGAAACCAACTCCTCAAACTTTTCTATGACATCTACCCCAAATATTATTAAAATTCTATGACCAATAATTTCCACATACTAGAGTGCAAATATAGTCAAGATGTTTCCTTTAAAGTGACTTGGACGAATAATCTGGATGTGGAAGTAGTGATTCCTTAGGCAGCGGTTTTTAATGTATACACTGTGTTTTACTTTTCATGAGTAAACCCTTGTATATCTGGAATTAAATAAACGGACTCATAGGTGTACAACTCACCCGAATTTAAAACGAGTTTACCTTTTAATTTCAGAGATACTCATGAAAAGTGAAACACTGAGTATATGTTTTTGTCTTTTCAATATTCTCTCTTTATGTAAAATTTACTATTGAATAATAATTTATGTTCCTCATAAAGTTAAATGTAAACAACTAGAGCACATTCTTATAGACTTCACTGTCAGGTAATTATCTTGTGTATCAGGAAGGTATATTCTTTATCTAAACAAAATTAAATTCATTATAAAGAATGTAAGATAAGGCGATTAACATTGTATTATATAATGGAATTAGCAGAGCACTTAAAAAGTCTCGCTCTTATACTATGAAGGTACTAATTACTACATAATTTGGAAATAAAGTTTATTAAGTTTCAACGCTCTTAAACGTGTTTCATTTTAATATTTTAAACAATCTAGACAGATGAACATAGATACGGTTAATTATATTTGACGTTAATTAAATACATGGTGGGTAAGAAAGTTTTTACTTGCAGACTTTCCACGCAAGAGAATAGTGGAGTAAAAAAAGGACATTCGTATGCATAATTTTGTAACAACAAAGTTATGATTTCATACCTTCTGGGGTATCACCAGGAATATATATATCTGAGTTCTGGACTTCGAAAGCCTATTGCGTTTTTCTATAAACAATTTAAGTCTTTGAACATCGTTGCTTAAGGTAAAAAGGTGAATATCTCCAGTTCTAGAGGTACATACATAACTACACTAGCGGACTTAGCCCGGGAAACGTCGCAGAAACTTTATGCTTTTCAACTGGGCGAAAGTCCGCTAACAAGCAACATAACCAGAATCATAATGCATAATGCCCCATTCCAGATCAAACACCAGGCGTTGTCTATCTTCCGGCAACCTCTCTAGCCACACTTTTCTTAACCATAACTTTTCTCTATCACACAGTTTTCCCTTCACATCTTTATAATATATTTATCTATCCTATCCCCCTTTTGTCTGTTTGTTAATTGTTTGACTTTTTGTATTTCTGGTTATTTTGCCCTTTTTTTTGTTCTAAATTCATTTTAGACCGAAAATCCTTTTAAAAACTGTAACTATAAATAAATTTAATTTCTCACCTTCCCTACCTTCTCGACGGCGGGTAGATCGTTGGGTCCAATTGTTTAGTGTCCTATGCCCAATATTTTTTATAGTGCTAATTTTAAATGTTTAAAATGCGCTGCGCGACGTGGTTGTCTGGTTGGCTCCGGATCACGATGAGGGGAGGCAATGTTTGTATTTTATTAATTTAAATAAATTTGTTATGATGATGGTTTTAGAGGTCCGATCGGGACAAACAAAAAACAAAAATCTTCGTAATTAAGATTTCAACAAATCTGCGTTAGTTTTGGATCATTTGAGTACGTACATAAATCATACAAAATTGAATAAACTGGCTAAAAGCATTTATTCTTTCATTTTAACGCCCAGGCACGTTAAGAGTTCCGATCTGCTTCAAACATTCAAAAAAGATGCCTTTTCTTGGAAACAAAACACCCTGAAATTTTGGTGCCCAAATATTGAACCCTGTGAACATAAATGAATTTGTTATCTAAAATTTGAATTGCCCGCCATATTATGCCATTAAGTCCAAAATGGATAACTTTTTTCAAAATGTAGATCTCGATGCAAGCTTTCCGCTAACAGTAAATCATCATTTTGCTGTTTTAACACTGTTCATATGTTATCGTTTTTTTTGTTTTTTTATTTTTTTTTATTCTGCACTAGAAGAAACAATTAGAAAAAAGCGAAATTTTGACACATATGCTTACCTTGGCATATGGTATAACAAATTCCTCAGTGCTGCGTAGTTCACGGATACTAAAAATTATGAAATAAAATTGCACCGTCGTCGTTCGGTTAATAAAACCTTATTACCTAATATTCGATTTATGCGCCGGGTACAAATTCGTTCAATTTTGTTATATATTCATTTTACTTCCACATCCACGTAGTGGATTGGAAGTATAATAATCGTAAAAAAAATTCAAAAATTTGTTTTGTTGAAATAGGTTTAGAATGTCACGAAACGTCGAGATTTTAAATTTGAGCGAAGAAAAATTTTTCTGTCTGTCGGTCTGTCTGTAACTTTTTTGTCCACACGTTTTCTCCGGGACGGTTTAAGATATTGACTTGAAATTTTCTACACGCATATATTATAACGAGATCCGAAACTGGACTGTTTTTTGAACATATCCGGTAAATAGGGGGAAATAGGCAAAGCAAGAGGTAAGAGGTAAGGGTACAGAAACTTGAAATTTGGTACTAGAAGCCAAGGCCTCAAAATTTTTTACAATATTTACCATATCCCACACCATCCCATTCCAATATTAAAGGGGTTGATAAAATAAAATTGAGATATTCACTTCAATTTTGCTACACGTATGTATGATAACGACTTCTAGAACTAGATTATATTTTGAGATGATTCCGTTGAAGGTAAAGGTAAGTATGGATAACTAGGGGAAAATGAGTAAAGCAAGCTGTGTAGAGTTAAAAAATTTGGTGCGTATACTAGAAGCCAAGCCCTCAGATTTCTTTATAGTTGGAGTTGGAGTTGGAGTTTGTGGGAGGGCAGTCACATTTAGGTGACCGCAGCACCTAGGCCCCATTGGGCCCCTTGTACGTCCTCCCGAGGGATACAGGATTCCACCTAGGCCTCCAACCATCCTAATCTTGTGAAGAAGGTGGTGATGCTGCCTAGGGGAATATCCCTCAAGTCGGCCAGTGTAGGCCAACGTTCTCCCAAAATGGATTCTCTGCTAGAGGAGACTGCCGGGCACTCACAGAGTACGTGTTGGACAGTCTCGTCTTCTTGTTCACAACCTCTGCATAGGGGTGTGTCATTTAACTTCATGTTGTAAAGGTGCTTCCTCAGCTGGCAATGACCAGTAAGAATTCCTGTCGCGAAGCGCAGGTTCTTCCTGGACATTCCCAGGTAGATCATCGTTGTATCCTTGTCAGGGTATCTAAGCAGATCCCTGGCCAACTGACAACTATGAGTTTCATCCCACAGTTTTTTAAATTTTCTGTGGGTGTCTTCTTTAATCATTAGCATTATTGCTGAGGTCGGCAGTATGTTGGAAGGGCCAGGTCCAAGTATACTTAGACTGGCTGCCTTCTTAGCCAGACTGTCAGCTTCCCTGTTGCCTCTGCACTGTGCATGCCCTTTGACCCAGCATAGAATGACACTGTTCATGCTGGAGGCGCCCACGAGTGCCTGATGGCATTCCCATACTGACCCTGTTGTTATTTTGTGTCTCTGTAGGGCCAGTAGTGATTGTCTACTATCAGTGTAGATTCTTATTGTTTTTCCCGTTATTTGTCTACGGGAAATTTCTTTTGCGGCTATGGTTATTCCCGCCAGTTCTGTTTGTATTATACTGGCTTGTTTGTCCATAGCCCATTTAATTTGAATTTGCAGGTTCCTGGAGTATACCCCACAACCTGTTCCTTCTTTCTTTTTCGATCCGTCTGTGAAGATGTTAACTGTTCCTTCACTGACGGCCTCATTGCTACTGTTGGTGTGTATTTCATAGGGTCTATCAAAGATGAACTGTGGAGAAATACCATCTGCACGTACCTGCAGAAGTGGCATTTGTTTAATTGCCTCATTCCACAGCCGGCATCTGGTCACTCCACATCCTATGTTTGGCTGTATGCCAACGGATTTGAGACGTGCCATAGTAGTTAGGGCCACCTCTTCTAGATATATGTCTAGTGGTGGCAGGCACAGCATCACTTCCATTGCTCTTGTTGGTGTTGTTCTCATAGCTCCAATTGTGTTTAAACAGGCTACTCGTTGTACCTGGCTGAGCTTACGTTTCGCTACAGTCTGCTGACTCTTAGGCCACCAGACGATGGCTCCATAGGCTATCATTGGTCTTATTATAGCAGTGTAAATCCACATAGCCACTTTGGGTTTCATTCCCCAGGTTTTCCCTATGGTTCTGCGGCACTGCTCAAAAGAGATGTAAGCCTTCTTTAGTCTTCTGTCTAAATGAAGATTCCATGTTAGTTTGGCATCAAAAGTTACTCCAAGGTATTTTACTTCTGATGCGAAATTTAGTGTGGTATTTAGGAGAACGGGGGCCGTCATTGGCCCCAATTTCCTTTTCCTTGTGAAGAGGACCAGCTCTGTCTTCCTGGGGTTGACCGACAGAGAGTGTTCTCTGCACCATCTTTCGATTATTCTCAGGGCCATCTGCATTCGATCACAGAGGACTCCTTCGAATTTACCACTAAGCAGTATCGTTAGATCATCTGCGTATGCAATTGTGTGGAATCCCTCGGAGTTGAGGCGGCGCAGGAGGCTGTCAAGAACTAAGTTCCATAGAAGAGGTGATAAGACACCCCCCTGAGGACAGCCTCTTGCAACCATTCCTCTAACAGCGATGTCTCCCATGTTAATCTGTACCGCTCTTTTTGAGAGCATGTTGGATATCCAGCCACTTACGATCGGAGAAACGTTCCTGCTCGTGAGGGCTGCTGTAATTTTTGGAAAGGTGGTTTTATCAAAAGCGCCTTCTATGTCTATGAAGACACCCAGGGTGGACTCTTTATTGTCCAAAGACTTTTCAATCCGACCACTAACCGCATGAAGGGCGGTGTCGGTGGATCTGCCCGGGGTGTATGCATGCTGATTGGGATGTGTGGGATTAGCAGTAATCGCAACATCCCTCAAGTATCGCTCACATAGCTTTTCCATCGCCTTGAGAAGGAACGAGGTCAAGCTAATGGGTCGGTATGCTTTGGGGGTAGTATAGTCTATTCTTCCCGCCTTTGGTATGAACACTACTTTGACTTCTCTCCACACCTTCGGAATATAAAGGTGTGCTAGGCACGTCCTGAATATTGCTGTCAGGTGCGGCACTATTTCATCCAGACCCCATTGTAAAAGGGCTGGATGAATGCCGTCAGTACCTGGCGATTTGAAGGGGGAGAAGCCCAGTATTGCCCATTTAATTCTGTCTTCACTCACAATTTGTTTGGCAGTTTGCCAGTCCAGTTCGGTGGGTTGAGTGTCGGTTTCATTTGGCCATTCCTTCCGATCTGTCACTACAGATTCTGGGAAGTGAGTTTCCATAAGCAACTCTAGGCTTTCATGTAGGTCGTTGGTACTGGTACCATCATCCTTTTTCAGTAGACCTAGGTGATTGTCTTTGTTTTTGGCAAGTATTTTATGTAGCCTAGCAGCCTGCGAGTAATCCTCGATCTCCTCACAGTAGGCTCTCCATGCCTCTCGTTGTCTCTGCCTGACTAGTTTTTTGAACTCTCTTTGATTGGTTCTGTATAGCTCCCAATCTGATTCAAGTTTTGTCATTTTCGCCTTGTTGAACGATGTCCTAGCTTGTTTCTTGAGGTCGGTCAGCGTCTGGCACCACCATTTAGTGGCTTCCCCAGGCTGCTGTTGTACGGCCTTCAAGGGACACGATGCTTCGTAAGCTTTTTTCATAGCGGTTTGAACAGTTTTAACATACTGCTCAATCTCTCCGTTGTTTTGTGGCACCCCATTGTGTACATCCCTCAGGTTCTCCCTGAGTTGACGTCGATATTCATCTCTGTCAGTGTCTCGGGGGTTCCTGAGGAGTTTTCTTGGTGCTTTGATTAATTTAATGCCGAATTCAATCCAGCGGTGGTCTGACATTGAAGCGGCGTCAGACACATGCCAGTCTTGGATCGAGTTGGATATACGGTTTGTAGCTAAGGTGATATCTACTATGGTTTGACTTCTAGAGTTAATAAATGTCGGTGTACAGCCTTGGTTAATTATATTAAGGTTATTACCGATTATATAGTCGTAAAGTGACTTACCTCTAACATTGTTGTCTTTGTTGCCCCAGGTTACATGGTGAGCATTGGCGTCACATCCCATGATTAGTTCCCATTTCTGGGTGAGGCAATGAGTTACCAGGTTCTCCATTTCCCTTGTCGGCGGTGGTGTTGCCTGGTCCTGGGGGAGATACACTGATGCTATTACGACTGTTGTTGGTTTGCCTGATATTGCACATTCCACCCTCACGGCCGTGAGATCAGAGGTTGAAAGGTGTTGTAATGGCTGGATTTTGATGTGCCGGGGGGCATAAATCGCTGTCCTCGGCGTCATTGTTGGTGAGCTGAAAATAACTCCGCTTAGTTTTGTTAAACCAGATATTTTAGATTTAACTATCCAGGGTTCTTGGATTAGAGCCAGTGTATCCTGCTCCACATCGAGTCGTCGGCACAATGTTGCCGTTGCCGCTCTACTGTGTTGCAGGTTACACTGGACTACTCTTACCTTGTTTGGCTCGTTCTGTGGCGAACGTTGTCGCTCTGCCGCAGACTGTGCATGTTGTGGTGGGCGCTGGCGCTCATCCACTGGTTGGTGCGGCGAGCGTGGCCGCTCTGCCGCTTGACTGGCTAAGGTTTTATTATCCATATGGGTATTTGTTGATTTCGTCCATCTGGTTCCCCACCCGCCACGGAGCCCTCTTTGCGGATGTCGCACGGCAAGCCCGTGCGATCACCAAGGATACCAGATGGATATAGCCCCCAGAGACAGGCAACGCTGTGAGAGGGTGGCGCAAACCTGACTGCCGAGGCGATCGACAGCCAGATCCACGGCCCCCTACGCGCCCCCTGCCGCCAGAGACTCACCCTGCCGGCCCTCTGACGGGACGACGCAGCCGGTTGATCAGGAGTGGGTTAGCTCCCGACCGCCCGTCTAGCCGAACTCCGGACCAAAGTGGCGTGTTGCAGGCACGGCCCACTCAACCACCAGGATTCCTTCATCCGACGACACGGGTCGCCACGCACGGCACAAACACGTGGGGGCTGGTTACTATGGGATGTCGCCCAAATTCCCATAGGCATCGTTAGAGGTACCCTAACCCTGGTACCATTCAGTCCTCGGCACGATGGCTTACACCTTGACTTGGGGGATGTTTTTCGAACCTCCCGGTCTAGATCCGCCGCCTTTTGTTTAAGCAGTGTCACCTCGTGCAGGGTGTGGTTCTTCACCACATGCTTACCAGCACCTCCGAAGGGGCATTGGTGAAGCTGGCGGACGGTCTTGGACGGTGATAGGCTAGGGCAAGAATGCTATATTCGCGTCAACCGTCCCTGGTGTGCGTCAACCCACCCCGGTAAACCCAATTAAGGGGGCCGAGTGAGCCGACGCACTCCTTGACATAGTATTTTTTAACCCCTCCACCACCACCACTACATTAGTAAAGGGGTTGATGAAATAAACTTGAGATGTTCACTTGAAATTTGGTACACGTATGTATTTTTTGTTGAAGGGGTGAAGGGGGGCTGTGTAACTGGGAAAAATCAGTAGGGCGAGCTAATAAGAATCCAGAAACTTCATATTTGGTGCATGTGCTAGAAACCAATGCAAAGCCTTACTTTTTAACATTGCAAATGTTTCAACAAATCGAAGATGTAAAGGTGATACGGGATCCAGAACGATTTGTGTCACGTTTGGAAATTCGGCTATTTTCTTGGAGACAAAAGCATTTTAACTTCTCGACGCTGATCGACGTCAAGCCTCGTTTCTGTAAAACTTGTGCATTTGATACATTTTGATATGAAAATTTATATTCTTGCAGTTTTACGTCTCGACGCCGACCGACGCCCAGCGTCGTTTTTGTATAACTTTTGTGTTTGATAGACTTTGATATCTAAATATACGTCCTTGCATTTTTACGTCTCTACGCCGACCGATGCCTAACGTCGTTATTGTAAAACTAGTGCATTTGATATCTAGATTCATATTCTTGCATTTTTACGCCTTTTAGTAAAACTTCTGAATTTGTTAAATTTTTATACTTAGATTCATATTCTTCCAGCTTTCTGTTTCAACGCCGGCTAACACCTAGCCTCGATTTTGTAAAATTGTGTATTTGATCAATTTTGATACCACAATTTATGTTCTTGCAATTTTACGTCTCGACGCTGACGCCTAACGTCGTTTTTGCAGAACTTGTATATTTGATACATTTTGATACCTAGATTCATATTGCTGCATTTTTACTTCTCGACACCTATCGACGCCTAGCATCGTTTTTGTAAAACTTGTGCATATCATAAATTTTGATACCTAGATTGATGTTCCGCATTTTTACGAAACCGATTTTTTTGTGGAATATTAATGTAAAGCCTACTATAATTACTCCAAGTTGTGTAATTTTTAAATTCTTTATCCGTGGCTTAATAAAAGTTTGAAGATTTCTAAAACTTTTCTTTATTTCTATCCACTGTACGTTTTGCAGATTTTGTAAATATCACGTCAGGCTTGAAAGTTAGCCAAGTTCATTTTCAGTGTCTAAATTGCATCTTCTGTAAATTTTTTTGACATCTGCCCCTAATATTATTAAAATTCTATGACCAATTATTTCCTCATTCTAAAGTGCAAATAGAGTCAATAAGTTTGCCTTTAAAGAGACTTAGAAGGAAAACTGGATGTGGAAATTCCTTAGGCAGCGGTTTTTGCACATTTATTTGAATCTCTAATTCAGAATAAACTGCTCCAAAATACCTGACAATTTATCTCTATTTTATTTCTGAACTCCACTCCACACGTTTTCAGTAGGCCATCATGTGCGAAGTAATTTTCAGTACAGGAAAATAATCCGTTTCTCTGATTGCATAACTGATAAAATGTGAACTCGATCTAAAAGAAACTGAGGAAGATACGAGGGTATGTAGGGGAGATGTGAAACACACTGTTTACTTACTTTTCACTACAAAAATAGAAGTCAATATGTTTCATATAGAAATAAAGGAGAAAAGAGGTATTGTAAAATATAAAAAATTGACAAAATGAGTGGACAAAAATACATCATTTCTAGCTTGAGATAGGTATCTAATCGGTATATCATAACTCCATTATTTTGCTTTGAAGGTAAATTCTTTATTTCTAAATTTCAAGGGTAAGCACTTTATTGTTGACAGTTACATTACAATATGTTATATTTAAGACATTTTCTTATAACTCGTAAAAAAATCAGAAAATTGAGAAATTGGAGTTGACTAACGCCGAGGGTAGACATACCGTAGGACGCTATTGAAGAAGAAAACGCAAAAAATCGGTTAAAACTCCGTTAAACTCGATAAAATTTGAATCATCGGTAGATAAAAAAATTCTGCGTAATGTGAAGTGTCATAATAGGAGTACATATCTAATTAATAATTGAAAATTACTGGTAAAATATTTGTTAATAAGATCAAAAATAAAGTAAACAAGTGCAGTGCCTTAGTTTGGCTGTCGACGGAAACAGTCCGATTTATATCTGAGGTCCCATTCAAGTGGTTGGTTATTGATAGAGAATGCCAAATGCTAGATGTCGTTTAAGTGTAAAGTAAGCGACACGTGTTTATAAAACAATAAAGACGTATTAGCTGTGTTGTGTTTTAAGACTAACAAAACTCCAACTAAAACTGTTTTTAGAATGTGTAGTGTGGGAATCCTACAGAGCAGAATGGGAAGCTGCCAACATATACACACACGGACGAAAAAGATAGGTTCTATTAGTTTATTAATCTTTATTAATTATTGAAACTAACTAAATTTCTTAAAATTAAGAATGTATTAAACTTAAGGCAGGTCCCACAACAGGAAGGTTTTGACTGGCAGCTGTCACAATATTTCAGAACCGCACTTAAAGATTTCATTTTAATTAAAAATTAACGCGTTTGACAGCCTGCCTACGCTTCCTTTCCCGGGATGGACCTCTTTCATCTCGTAGAAAGGTACACCACAACTATAACTAAATAAATATGCAATGCAATAAGCAGTAGAGCATGGGAAACAAGCAATTTAAAGCACCTCCTCTCATACCCTAAATCAAATGTACTTACATTTTGGAATGTCAGATGTCCAACTACAACAGGTGTGATAAATCCTACTTGTGCAACAAGTGTGCCAAGGAATCCAAGAATAACACCTAAAATAAAACAGTATACTTAAATATGAATTATAATCATCTGTAAATCAGTTGTGAATAATACTAATACTCCAGCCGACAAACGAATGGACACATGACGGACATTTTAAAAAGTGTTCAGAATTGCCTGATTAATATAATGATATGAAAATTTTTCTCTCCGAGAGATATACAGGGTGATCCAGAGTTAAAACGTCAAACGTTCGGGATTAACTTTTTGGTTAAAATCGAACTTTTTTCATTAATAAAGTTTCCTCCAAAAATGCACCGAGCTAGAGCAAAAAGGTAATAAAAAAATGCGGAGGGCGATTTGGACCGACAAAGCAACATTCACACGAGCTGTTATCTGTAATGAAAATAACACTCACATTTGGGAGCACGGAAATCCTCATACCGTACGAGATAGCCATTTTCAATATCAATTTACGTGCAACGTTCGGATGGGATTGTACAACAACTCACTTATTGTTCCAATTTTTCTGCCTCCACGCCTAAAGGGAACACCTTTTTTTGGAAAATTATTTTCAATCAATCTTAGTCGATATACCTATAAATAGTAAAGTAAACAGATGACTCCAATTAGATGGATGTCCAGTCCATTACATTCTACCAGTGCCACCGATAGTTGCACGACTATTTTCTGAGAAGATGAATTGGTCTCGATCGAGACTGCCCCAGCCTTTGGCCTGCGCGATCTCCGGACATTACTCCTGTGAATTTTTTGTGTGAGGTACGATGAAGGCCAAGGTTTATGTGGAGCCCGTCAACGACGAAGCTGCCCTCCAAGAAAGAATTGTTCAAGCAACCTGGGATTATAGTGATGTCAATGTTGTAACTACTCGGTATTAAATACCCGTATCTGTATAAACAGTACCTGGTACTTCCCTAGAAGTGAAGTGTTTGCACCGTTTGCGGCATTGTCTGCTTTGCAGATGCAGTTGGTGGTCGTTAACGGTAGTATAAGTAATGGATGAGAAACTATAGGAACAATATATGTTGTAGGTAAAGCGGTATTGGTACGATGTGTGTGCACGTGCGGGTATCCGACAACTTTAGATATTGTAATATTGTATGATTGGCACATCGAGTTATTGACGGTATTGACTGAATAACGTACCTAATCTAATAGTTTTATTCTTGGCTTTTAGGTGATAACAGAATATCAAATAATTTTAGTTATAATAAAATAAACGCAAGCGTCATAAATAAGAGGGATATGAAATTATAATCATAATACATCAATATAATTAACCTAAGATGAACAAAAAGTATTAACAAAAATAAATAAACAAAAGTTAAGAATATTCCTACAAACAAAATTAAAAAAAGAAGACACAATACCTAAACGTTTTTTTATAGTTTTACAAAAATTTATTGTAATTAAGGAATATCAGTTTATTTACATGCTTGGATTTAAGTCGATTACGCTGTTCTGTTACAATCTGGCTGGTTTTCGAAAAAATCCCCTAGAGCGGTTATGGTTCCTGCAGTATCATAGCATGAAATTAATATAATAGCACCGGTTCCAGATATAAAGTAACGGGTACTCATTGCAAAAGTACCGGGTACCCTAAATACTCAAATGTACCTATATTTGACGTCACTGTGGGGTTGTTCTAGCTTGGAGGGTGTGAATTTTTGGAAAAAGCCTTATAGGCGAAAAAGTCTTATTTTAACCTAAAAAGTCGATCCTGAACGTTTGGCGGTTTATCTCTGGGTCACGCTGTATATGATTTTACATATGTTCCGATCAAAGATTCATTTTATATAATATGCATAATTTCGATATAACTAATACTTAGCGAGATATAAGCAAGAAACTTAATTTGAGCACCATATTTCAAGATGGCGGCTCGAGCTCGACTGAGAGAAATGGGGACCTATTGTATGTTTAATATTACGCCTTAATTACGCCTTAATGAGCATCTTCTGAGAAGTTTCAAAACATCAATTTTTTCCATCTACTTTTCTCTGTGTGACTTGAGTATATGGATTATAGAAAACCGCTCTATCAATAATATCCCTAAGTCTACCCATGTAGTAACTGGTAACGTTACTACATTTTTTATATCAAGATACAACTACTCCGACAATTCGTAGATGTATTTTCGATATGTTCAATAAAGAGAATTTTTGAATTATATAAATACATTCCACAGATGTTACCGTTACAAACAAGTCTGTGGATGACAAATAGTAATCCAAAGTATGCTTTATTATAAATAATATGACGATGGTATTAGGAGAACACTGTGACTGGATTGAGTAATTTTTTGATTATTAACTTGAAAGATGAACAAATTTTCGTTGTAAATAATAATAATGGTAAGTATGTCTCTTAACTATGCTATTGAATCTCGGAATGATTTAGACTTTCTGGAACGCTCGCTCATCATTTCAGATTAAAGATCAGTGCTGTCATAATGTTATTAGGGAACCTAAGACCTATTCAACATTGCACCGTGCCAAGATTTTGGATAATCTGCCTTTACCAAAACCTTAAAACTCATTTTTATGAGGTGTACATTGGGTGTATCTGGGTTCATAAAATGAATACCTTTTTTTCACCGCCGCGCCATTTAGAATATAAAATATTTCAAGCTTCTAACAAAGTGTACATTGTTATCATATTTAATAATAGAATGAAATAGTAAATTTAATGAATTTAAAAGGAATTAGAATTGCACACACCAGCTTCACTGATTATGATGCAAGAGCCAGCCTGACACGTTTATAGATATATTATTGTTCCTTCGAGATTGGCAGACAAAGAAAATAATACGAGAAATTTTCTTAGTCGTGCAACTTTTCTTAATAACTCAAAATTATTTACAACTTTTAAAATGACGCCGAAATTTAAAAAAAAATCCTTATTTTAGGGATTGATAAGGGGTTGTACGTGATAGTTTATAGCAATTGCACGTCAAAGAGTGAAGCTCTTCAAGCATTTTAAGCCGAACCGCCTCAAAATTCGTTCAAAATTGAGCGAATTGCAGAATTAAAAAAAAAGTGTAGCAAAATCCCCCACTGTGTGGCGATTTGCGATTTGCGACATTTTTTACTGGTAGATCTCGAATGATTCATACAATTACTCGTGGGTTACTGAGACTCGTGGGTTACCTACCGAATAAATGATTCTCGATAGTTCAACATTCTAACAGATAATAAAAATAAAAGCACATGGGAGATTTTTTCCTTTCAAATATGTCAATTCACACTAACTTTATTCGCAGTTTTCGTTATTTATCACAGTTCATTTTTACATATAAAAAAAGGTGGTTTCATTACGACGTCACATTTAACTGATTTAAGACTACTAATATCTACAAAGACGCACTAGCTCAGTAGAACTACTTTATATATCTAATGCTTAAGGCAGCTTTTAATTATTTTTTGAATACAAGAATTTTTGTTTTGTTTAATTCCGGCTAATTTTTTTATTTACTCCGAGAAACGCTGGCTAAGTACAGCTAGCTGTATTGTAGAGGAAATGTGTTGACGTGAAAAGAGCTTTTACAATATATGTATATTGTGTAAGGTTAGAGCAAATTTAGGTCAAGTAGTCTTAGGCGTCAACATCCGTATTCAATGTAATATGTATGAGAAGGTTCTTGGCAATGAGAATATTCACGCACGTATTAAAATTTCATCAATCATGTGCCATTCGTCACATTAAACATGTTTTCTGCTAAATTACAAAAGAATATAAGTCGTGGGATACAAATTGTTTTAATTAAAAGACAAATAGGATTCAACTAATTTATTCCAGAATATTTTACAAAATTTAACAATTTTTGGTAAAAATTCTCACACACATGTAACAAATAATTTAATTTGAACTGAAAACTAAAACTAGTTTCTCAACACATTCTTCCAAATTTCTTACTATTAGCTGTTATCAATGGATTACGGATTTTTCTCATATTCATCTTTACTTTTTGTTATTTGTCTAGAATTTTTATTTTTAACCAAAACTTCAGATTCTGGTAGTTCATTTTGTTTTTCTGGCGAATTCCAAGGTTGCAATTCAGATTTGGCAAATATCGAGTAAAGTATGCCACTTGAGAACAAGAAGAATCCCGCTATCCAAAATACTTTCTGCCACTGACTGGAAGTTTGCTGGAAAAGAAATCATATTTTAGGTTTATTTTAATGCTGCGTGATAAGAATTTAAATAAAAATGGTAAAAATAATTATGTGCTCTGTTGAAATTGATAATCTTAACATCAACTTTGTGCCTATTTAATCAAATAGATATATTATAACCGGAATAATATTTCTACCAATCAGAGTATAGAAACTGTGCGGATATATTTTCATAATATGCTCTCGTCAAACATAAACAAAGTCTGTATGTGCAGGGTTATTCATTATACTTTGATCCCCCTTAACTCTGTTACTTTTGCGTTCTAAAGTAAGTTTAATCAGAAAGTCTTACCGCTGCATCTATATTATTTTAAATACAACTGATAAAAAATAGCCTGCGTACATGTGATATAAAAAATGAAGGTGATTTTCTTAATGGAACGCCCTCTTATGTTTATATTTTCTTTTAGGTCTCAAATATACACTGTTTTATTTTCCATGAGTATACCTCTTTATCTCTGGATTAAAAAAAATCAGTAAAGGTATTTACTCAGAACTTCCCTCTTTCTTTACACAGCGCGGTCACTTTCAAAAACTATTAATTATGAAACGACATATGAGAATAATAATTGGAATGTAGTTATCGCTATTATCACAAGGAAAACCTGATAATTTTTTTCAAAGAAATAGTGGTCAACCGACAACAAAAGTATGAAAGGTTTGCGTATATAACTTAACAAGTTACCACCATAGTTGAATTATTTTTTAGGATGACCACCCTGTACATTTTTCAATAAAACTATGAAAGGTGCCAATAGTGTTAGCTATATGTCAAATATTATTGCCATCTTTCACATTTTCAGATACACATCCACGTGGTGGAGTGGAAGTGTAGTAGTCGTAAAAAACATTTCAATGTTTCTTTAAAAATAGGTTTAGAATGTCGTGAAACTTGAAGATTTTAATGGAGCCCGCACAATTCTTATGTAAAAGTGGCTTGCTTTAAATTATTTTGGGCCCCTCATCAAATGTCTCAATGGGTCGGAGGACCCAAACCACCAAGGTTTCAAGATAGAGCTAGTTGAAATTGGGATTATGAGATATTGGTCGTACACCGAACATTATTCAAATGATGCCCTTGTTCTTGGGACTGGAGAGTTTTGGTTAGCCTACAGTGAGGAGAAACATGTCAATGATTATTCAGTGTCAGCGTTCCTCATTTCATCGGTTCCTCGACCATAAAATAGGCATTTCCAATGATTTCTTCGTGTTTTCTTGCGTTTCCTTTGAAATAAGTTTTCCATCGACTACATCTAATTGGATTTCGGATGTAGGTGTTTCTTGTGTGATCTCATTTTCGGCCTGACAGTTTTCATCGTCGGGTGGAAGAAAATTAATGTTTTCGAAAAAATCTGAAATAATTCAATGGTATGCATGAAGGTGAGAGAATTCGAATGATTTAATTTGAATTCATTTTTTGCAGATGTCCTAGAAGGTAGTTCGCAAGTTAAAAACAAAAAAAATAAATTAAGTGTTCGTAGCTGTTTTACGATAGATTTCATTTTTGTGTGAATATTGTCACTGTCAATACCTCATAATCTCAACTTGAACCGACTCTATTTTGGTGGTTTGGGACCTCCGACCTATTGAGACATTTGATCGCGGGCCCGAAATATAGAACATATCAAAAATCCAGCCAATTTAACGAAAGCCACATTTACATAAGGGATTGTGCGGGGTCCTTTGAGGGACTTATTTTTCATTATTAATTGCAGTTTACAAATTTCTTCATTGGCAGACCAACAGTTTTGTGTTTAGTTAAGTAGACAACGACGTACCACGGTTAAATTCATACCTAAACCTTTTAAATTGAATACAAATTTTGTGTATATTTTTAAAATGATAAAGGTTTGAATTTTCTGTAAGTAATCGAAAAAACTGAAATACTTATTTAGAACTAGGTGTCTATCGAAATCCTGTTCCATTTATAAGAAATATAACCATATTTTCCATTTTAGTATTTTATTAATCATTAATAATTTACATATTATAAGCTTAAAATAGGTTATTTCATGTTTACAATGTGAAATAAACAGCATTTTATAATTTATAGTATAAATACATAAAACGATGTTGCCAGATGGTATGGCTGGGGACTTATTCATAAAAGCTTATCAAAATTTATAGCTGCTATCAATCAAATATTTCTTATAATTTATATAGATTATCTTTCTTTTTTATACTAAGAGTATCCAGATAAGAGCTTTTTAGTCAGGTTTCAGCGGTGCGGAACTTAAATAATCTTTTTGGTTTACGTAGGAAAAAGAATTTATAAAAACCTACTTAATAATTGTCATATGATAAAACTGTGGTTTTCGAATATAGACATATATTTTATAAATATATAATTTTATGTAATCGACAGGTCAGGGGGCATAAAAATTTATTAAGGATTGTTAGGGTTTTTGTATGTATGTATTGTGTATTTTTGTGTATGTGTGTTGTCGGGGTAAGAAATATAACCAATTAACAGGCATATGGCTAAAATTCATCGCTATGTATCCATAATCTACATGCATTGTCTGCTTTAAAAAAAAGATAACGTTGTCAAGAAAAGACCCAAAAACAATGGCTATAAAAATGTTAAAAGATAAATTAACAAAAGTAAACAACGGAAGAGTATGCACAGCAAAGCAGGAGGGTCAATAAGGCCTGATTTCAGGCCACTCTTGATTTGAAAAAAGCTACTGGAAACTTAACTGTAAATATAAATATACATTTTAAAAAGATTCCAGACTAAACGAAGACATCCCACCCTCTCCAAGTAATTTTTACTCCTCCCACCCATTTTCATGTTTCTGCGCTTCTATGCTGGATTGTACTTTATCTATCACCTTAAATACACTCCCAAGTCCTTCTTATGGCTCGAAATACATTTGCTGTTACTGGCCTATCTCCACCACCATCACCTCCACGTTGCTGTTTCTGGGTAGCGCTAAGTGTAGATGCGGTCAGAACAAAGATTTAAATATATAATACAGATCGAACCCTAATAAAATGAAATCACTCGTACGGAGCGCTATAAGTGTAAGGTAAGCGGAGTAACAAGCAGCAGATGTATTTCGAGTCATGAGGACTCGGGAGCGTATTTAAGGTGGTGATAATAGGGCATTCTGTAAGTCGAACAGGAATACAAATTTTTTCCAGCCTAACGAGACTCTCTCCTCCTCCCGTTTTTGAGGATGCTGACCAAGATAGCGGTGGTTAATCTCTCTCCGAGGTCACTCCACCACCCAAAACGGCCAAAAACTACAACCGAAAGGAGTAAACCGCGTATCCGCCGTCTCCTACCAGCCAAACATGTGTTACCCTCGTTTTCGAGAAAGCTGAGCACGATGGTGATGTCAAGATCCCTTCTCGACCCCGCCAACCCCCCCAAACGGCCAAGAACCACCCCCGAAAGGGGTGAAATGCGGATAGGCCGTCTTCTTTGTGCTAAACCCATGTTATCCCTGTTTTCGAGGATGCTAAGCATGATGGTGGTGTCAAGACCTATCTCCGACCCCCGCCAACCCCCCTAACGGCCAAAAGCCACCCCCGAAATGAGTGAAACGCAGATAGGCCGTCTTGTCTCTGCTAAACCCGTGTTACCCCCCATTTTTGAGGATGCTGAGCATGAAAAAAATATTGCGACCTCTTCTCGCTCAGCAAATGGATAAAAATATAATTACACTCTTACTTCTTACTAGACGGGCAACATTATTATTATACTCGTACTTTTTTGATTTTTCATGGAATAATTTAATTCAAAAGTACGCGGGCTCGCAGCGGCGAAGTGTACACACAGAGATGTTATCTGGTGCACATCATCCCGCGCAGCATCTCCGCGTCGCCACTTTTACTGTAGCTGGCCCACGTGCTAGATTCCTTCTCCACTGGCATGAAAACAAGAACTCAGTTACTGTTAATGCCTACACGACTGACCTCGTGGAGAAGTTCCAACATCACCATCGATCTCAGCATCCTCGAAAACGTGGGGTAACACAAGTTTGGCTGGTAGGAGACGGCCTATTCGCGGTTTACACTTTTCGGGGGTGGTTTTCAGCCGTTTAGGGGTTGCAGGTGTCGAGAAGTGGTCTCGACAACACCATCGTGCTCAGCATACTCGAAAACGGGGGGTTTTCGTGGGTTTAGCCGAGAGAAGACGGCCTATCCGCGTTTCACCCCTTTAGGGGGTGGCTTATGGTTTCTTGGGGGGTTGGAGGGCGTCGAGGAGAGGTTTTGACATCACCATCGTGCTTAGCATCCTCGAAAACGGGGGTAACACAGATTTGGCTGGTAGTAGACAGCGGATACGCGGTTTACCACTTTCGGGGGTAGTTTTTGGCCGTTTGAGGGGTGGGGCGATCTCGGAGAGAGATTTAACCACTGCCATCGTATTCAACATCCTCGATAACGGGGGTAGGACATAGTCTCTTTAGGCTAGAAAAAATTCGTGTTTTTCGAGGTTCAATCCGACTCACAGAATGCACTATAAGGTACGATCAAACATAGAAGCGTAGAAACATGAAAATGGGTGGGAAGTGCGAAAATGACTTGGAGTAAGAGGGATGTCTCCGTTTAGGCTGCAATCTTTTTAATAAGTTTACAATAATATTTTTTCAAATTAAAGGGGGCCATAAATTGTTACTTCTAGGCCCAAGCTTAGCTATAAAGTTAGTAATAAGTTTAAGCATACATAGGAGATATGCCACAAACGTGTTCTTTTCTACAACCTTTAATTTAGCATCCCTACCACCGATAATAACAGTTGCTCATCATCATTATATTTTAACACGGTTTCATTAGCTTGGTCTGTAACTTTGCAACTTTGTATGTAAGGAAATCTTGAACTCAATGTTCACCTACTTCCAGATATTCTATTGACTTTAAATTTTGCATGTGTATAATATGGTCCACATGACATTGCAATTTGACATCTTTTATAGAAAAATCCGAGATGGTGTTTCCAAGAAGGGTGACAGTTTATTGTCATTTAATATCTAATTCTACTAAAAAATTGGTATTTGGAGATTTTCGGGGTCGCAAATTATAACTATGTGGCAACTTTTTTTAATGTGGATTTTAAGACTTGTTGTTCAAGGGTTAGAAGTTGAGTTCAGGTTCAAGAACAATATTTTGATACAATTAAAAAATCTGAACATGCGTGCATTATAAGCTTTTCAAATTATTTCGTTACCTCTAAGTGTCATTTTTAACATACCTAACCTAAATTTTGTAACAGGCATATAATTTTTCTTTTGCATCTTATTTCAATATAAAAATTAATAAATCGTTTTAGGTATTATTTTAGTAAATCAAATATTAATTGATCGTGGAAGGCATTACTATGTGGTAGTCATTATTACAGAAAACCAGCAAAGCACTAGTATGTTTTTTACCGCCATATTTACTCAAAGTAGAGATGGTTACATAATTACATTATTATCAAATAACGATTCAAAATAGAATGAAATTGCAGGTCTAGTATCTGCTTAAGTAGCTTTAGCATTTATATGATCGAAAAATACTTCCGTTCTTATTTCTAAAATTTACATTATTTCTGTGTTTGCAGTGTTTTACTTGTTTTCTGTGCAAGTATTAATTCCTCACAAAAAATTAGATTATGAATTTGACGCTTGTGTTATAGAAATCGTTGAATTTGTGTTTTGAACTATTTCAATAAATGAGATGACAATCGTCCATTATTTCCTATTTCTGAAAGATGTGCACTTTATTATAACAATATGTTTAATAAAAATAGGTACAACGTTAATATGCTACACACCTTGTAAAGTTTATGCTGGCGACCTGTTGGAAACATCGTCATCAAATAAAAATAAACATTGTGCTCTATTGAGATAACTCTGTATTGTTCTGAAATTCCAAAGACATTTAACGATAAAATTCAAGTAGATATAAGTTTTTCAAATGGAATCAAAACCCTGTACTATGAAATTAAGAACCAACTTTCCGTCCACCCAGTCAGAATTTATTTATGAATATGGAGATGAGCTTACATGTACTTTTAATTAATATTTCATTTATATTTTACTTACATTTTGGAAAGTAAGATGTCCAACGACAACAGGTGTAAGAAATCCTGCAGGTGCAGCAGCAGTATTGCACAATCCAAGAATTACACCTAAAATAAAATAATATATTTAAAAAATACACACCTATGTAGTTAAATGAATAAATGTTTCTTTCGTATCACTAAAAATAAATGAAATACTAGTTATTATAGGGGCACTTCAATTTTTTTGTGAGCTACAACTAAATTTCAGTGTCACTATTTTTCACAATTATTTTGATTTTAAATGAAAACACAATCCTGTTTCCAACAAATTCTTTAGCTTTTTTGCAATCACAGACATAATGGTGCCCTCTATATTTAGATGCGCAAGATCATTTAAAAAAATGTACATATTTTTTCCAAAACGATATCTGCGAGTAGTCCGTTTGACATTTTAGAAACGTCTTCTAAGAAGCTAGATTCCAGACGATTTGTTTATACCAGGTGTCCAGTTAGTGTTCCCTCGGAAGATTGTGCAGGAACGGCTAACTTTATAAAAAAACTTTCTTAACAAAAGTTTCAATGTTTCATCTCTACTACAACAAATTGTCAAATATCCTGTAACGAAAAAATTTTTTTTCGTTAAAGCATCCGTGCTACATAAATTTGAATTACCCTCGAAAATGCCGACGCGAAGTTAACAAGTGCGCATACGCGGTAGGGAAATGACTGAGGACATTTGAAATATCCATGCTACTTCACTTTCGCTTTTGACACTGGTGAGTTAAGATCGTTTACTTATTCTTTAACGGATTTTCACGTTTATTTCTTTAATCCTTTGATATTTTGAATATATTTGATTATTAAATGATGTCATATTATTGAGCTAATATTGCTGTATAGTTATTTTTGGGAATTAAAGGATATTCCGTGTAATAATAAATTTTTATTAACGCACATGTTTGTGCGATTTCCGCGTCCATTGGACACATGTTAAATCATTAATTATCGTGGCAATTTTGTATTTTGTGGTCGCTTGAGACACAATACCGTGGTGTTTTGTCATTATTTAGATTATTGTGGACGAGGATTAAACTCCGAAATTATTCAAGGGATAAATTAGAATCTTTGTTTCTTAATCGTGTGTAGACAATCTCATCTCATTAAAAGTGTGATGATGGTTGGTTATAAATCCCATTTACAACGCTCTTATGTCCAATAATAAAAGAAAAATGTATGTACGTCTGATTGTATTTTTATCACTTGTAAATCAAATGATTTTTGTTTAGTTTTAAATGGCATCAAAGAAATGTCTACTTAAGTACTTATTGTTTATTAGACGCTTGGGAGTATCAAAGACGTTTAAGTTAATAGCCAAATGTCGCAATCTCAAATCTCTTCAGACTTTACATTTTTAAATTTTTTTCCCTCCTTCAATTCTTTGAGACTTCCTACCACATATATGTTTTCTTTTTAAGCGGTGCTCGGGAATCTACAAAATATCACAATTAACCAGTATGTTACTGGTAAATAACCTCTACGACTGTGACTTTTACGTCAAAGGATCAGTTAAAGGTTGCTTTTTTTAAATAAACAACACAAATAAGTATAAAAACTTGAAATTAAATATTTCGCCGATGTTTCGGAAATCTATTCTGTTTCCTTTTTCAAGGCTTTTTTGAAAAATCTTTTTGCTGTGCATGATAAATACACAGCTCTAAGCTTTGTTATATTTAATATCCATAGATACTTACAATTTACCTAGAACTATTGATATAGTTAACAGTTTTTATATTAGTTTTTATACAATGTTTAGTTTGTGAAGTTCTTCTTTTAACATTGGCAACCCAGTTGTACAGACATCTACGGAACAATTCGACACGCATCTATCCTCCTTCAATAATATTACCGCGGATTCTTTAATTTTTATTTTTTGATTTCTGCCTCTTTTGTTAAAATTTTTGCCGAGTCACTACACCGCTGTATTTCCACCTTAAATGAAAACTGGTAACTTAACCCCCTGTGATATATGCAACCCATGTTACATTTGCGTATATCAGCCGTTGCATATACGCAGTCTCACTCGACCGCGACACCGCTGTACTTCCACCTTAAATGAAAACTGGTAACTTGACCCCCTGTGATATATGCAACCCATATTACATTTGTGTATATCAGCCTTTGCATATACGCAGTCTCACTCGACCGCGACACCGCTGTACTTCCACCTTAAATGAAAAGTCGTTTTGTCGCATTTAGTTAACCTCGTGTTAGTACAAGAGGTTAAGAGATAATTTTTTTTAGTTTGTTTTTCGGCAGATTAAACCCATAATTTTGTTCGCTATATTTGTTACAGTATTATTATTTAGCAGATAGTAATTCAGATATTTTCTCTCTAATTCTAACTAAATTTTGTTACCTTTATTCAAATTTTTGGTCATAACCAGTCAGCCATTTAATGAACGGCTAAAATTTCATGAGAGTAGAGTTTTCTCATTTATTAGTTTCATTTATTATATTAATCAGTAGCTTATTCATATATTTCAGAAGTAAAATGTTATCAATACTCAGGTTTTTTGTTAAAGTTCTAATACCTAGTTTGGTTTTGCAGTGACCTTCGTCACCATAGTTTTTTGTAGTTTTCTCGTATTTCTCTTTTCTTACAATTTAAAATTTTGTTCTATTATCAACTGGTTCTTTACATTACCCCTTTTTCATGTAAAATCCTAGACCAAACCATCCACCATTGAAGCAAGGCACAAGGCATAGATTAGATATTTGAAGATATCCTCAAAGTATTGGATATTATTCCGACGCAGCGTCTCCTGGAAATCAGCGTTGTCAGGACCTGAATATTACGTCCTCCTTCCTATGCCCAAATTTATGTGCAAAATTCAACTTTGGATCAGAAGAAAAATTCTAAACCAGTTGATCGTTTCTTATTGTAATTTCTTTGTTAATTTTCAAATTTAATTTTTTTAACTAAATTTTTGTCAACTAATTAAATCAAATTTCACTATAAATATTTTTAATAACTTGCAAAACGTTGTAAAATTTTCACTCTTTTATACTTATGGTAATATATTATTTGTTTTATATTTAAATTTGATTGTTTTTTCCCCCTGATAAAGTTTGCAAGAGTGTTATTTACTGAATACGCTGGCGCCCAAATTCTTTGTAGTTTATTTAAGTTTTGTTTTGTTATTAAATATTTTTAATAACTTGCAAAACGTTGTAAAATTTTCACTCTTTTATACTAATGGTAATATATTATTTGTTTTATATTTAAATTTGATTGTTTTCTCCCCCTGATAAAGTTTGCAAGAGTGTTACTTACTGAATACGCTGGCGCCCAAATTCTTTGTAGCTTATTTAAGTTTTGTTTGGTTAATTTGACAAGTAAATAATTGTTCAAAAAAATATATAACTCTTCTCGCCACCGAGTGACCCTTGACCAGCCCTGAGCTAACCGGTTGCTACTCTTTCATAGCTTTCTCAGCAGCCAGCTGAGAAGTTGTGGTTGCAATCCAAGGCATCAAAAAAAGTTAAAGAGTTACATAAGAAAGTTTGATTTTTTGAAATGGAACACCCAGTATCCTTTAGCGCCAGTTAAGCCTCCAAGGGTCCTGTATTAAACCCTTAAATATTTTGCCAGTCGAATGCAGCGTTGTCAAGTTATGACTTTTTCCCGTCTTTCTTGGCAATTTTCAAACATTTTTTTGACTGCCATATCTCCACAATTTATTAATTTTTTTTCTAAAAATGTAGGATATTGTTTGATAATGATGTATTTACTGAAAAACATTTTTGAAATAAATTATTATTATTCTACCGGATGTCCAAAATATTTAATTATATTTTTTGATATTTAAATATGATTTTCCTCAATGTTCTCTTGATGTTAATAAGCAATTTTCATCACGTTCACCAATAACGTACACCGTAGATATAAAATCTTGTTGACAATAATTATAGTTCATATTTTTAAGTATTACCTAACAATATTAATTCCACTTAATCACAATATTCTTAGTCACCTTACAGAAATGTCATAAAGTGAAAAACAAACGCAAGAAAAAAGACCAAAGTCATGCTAGATTTTAATGCCAAAATAAAAAGCACCTCAATTTGATCAAGCTTATTTGAAATAATCATATCTCAAAAACTGTTTAAAATAAAAATAAAGTGTATGACATGCCTTATTTATTCATGGAAAAAACTTATAGATATTCCATTTAAAAAAATTGAGAAAAAATAATAATTCAATATCAAGAAATATAAACAAACATTTTGGAAATCCGGTACAGTCTTAATTTATTTAAAAAATGTTTTTCAGTAAATACATTATAAAAGACATTCCACATTTTTAAAAACAATAATTTATAAATCGCGGAAACACGGCAGTCAAAAAATTTTTTGTAAATTGCCAAAAAATCATAACTTGGCAACGCTGCATCTTATTTGTCAAAATATTTCAGGGCGTAATACAGGAGTGTAATATAGCGTGTTCTATTTAAAAAAATCAAACCGTCTTGTGTAATTCGTTTTCGTGACACTTTGTATAATAGAAAATAATTGTTGTAGTTTGAAAGTTTTCTTAAAAAGTTAGCAGTTTTTGCACAATCTTCCGAGGGAGCACTAACTGGACACCCAGTACATGTAGAAAGATTAAGGTTATTGGTAGGTAGTAGGCACAGATCAATAAAAGACGTAGATAAAAAACACTGTAGAAATGGTATATTACTGTGTTTGGAGCCAAATTAAACAATAAAGTGATAAAAGGGGCAAGGAGGGGTTATGTTTATATTCGCCCATCTACAGGGGTGCATTGTTTGAAGAGGGTTAATTATGAGCTAAGGATTCTTATTCGTTTTTGATGCTTTGATACTTATGAAACATATTACATTAGGTATATTACAGAAATGTTTCTGATACATCTAAGATATTAAAATAAAAAATGAGAATGATGAAAGTCCGGGTGGTTCAAATTGCCCAATCATAAACCGAGGAAATGTAAATAAAATAATAAATACAATAAATAAGATTTTGGCTTCAAACATTACCTACTTATTGTTTTCAATATCTATGTTTATTTGTTGTTCTGTGGTAGTAGGCTATTCAGAATGACAACCAATAAAGTCTACTCGTACAAATCTTACGACTGTAGAAGCATAAAAGAAAAGCAAATAAGGTTAGAACATGTAAATGAACCAACTATTTGATGACAAGCTCTACCAAGGCAGAGTATGTAACACAAAACGGCATTAAATGTATTTACATACTGGTGTTTGAAGACAGATAAGTAGAAATTGCACCGAGAATAAAATCCAGCCCGTACTTTTAGCGCAAGATTTCTTTCTTTCACTATGTACTTATTTTCTTGTATAAATTGGAACACATTTTCAAATCGATGGAGAACCAAAATTGAGTGTTTGCTTATTTTGTAGTATTATCATGTCGCCTATTAAAATATAAAGGAAACTGATTTCATCAGATATGTATATACAAAATACAGTGAAATATATGTGCACGTAATCATAAAATTCCTTTAATGTCCACTCTTCTGAATTGAACACGTGGATAACGGCAGTAAATATTGCAGATAAGATGACGTTAAATATTGTTTTATATTTTGTATGTATCGTTAATGTTTTATATATTATAAATGTTTGTATGATTTATACGCTATTGAATATGTCCAAAAAAAAAGAGGAAGTAAGGAACAATTCTTTTAAATGGTTTTTATTGTTTCATCTGTTAGTTGGTCGCCTTTTAATGATGCTATTAAATTTAGGTAGCTACCTTGAACAAAACTGTTTTTATATAAAATATGAGCATAAACGAATCTGCAAAAAATGCAAAAATTGACATTTAAAAAAAAATTTTTTTGGAAAACCTTTGTTTTAAAATGCGCTTTCAAGTTATGAAAAAGCGGATAATCTACATTGAAAAATAAAAAAGCTATATTGTTGCATAATCGCGTAAAAAAAGGTCACTTTAAAGAAATCGTTATAAAATCGGTTAAAATCAATATTTTCTGAAAATTCCAACGGCATATTAAATTTAAACAGTTTTTTTAACCTTCTAGTCTGGTTTAGGCAGTTTCAATTATGTACAAAAGAAGAAGCGCGACTTGCAATTAAGGCTTGAGAAAAGAATCGATCGTCTACTACTTAACAAGAGAAAAACCGATCTTGCTAAAATTTCGAGCACTTTTTTATATCAGTATAAGCAACAATTCCTGAAAGTTTAAAGCCTCTAGGTGTTTCCGTTTCCGAGTTATTTAATGTCAAAAAGCACTCTTTCAACTTTGAACACTATTTGCAAATAAAGAAGACACTTAGCTACTTCAAGGTAGTTTCATTCTTTAGATAATTCAATAAGAAACAAGAACTAATAAGGTACATTTGGCGAAAAATTCGCAGGAGAGAGGATATAAAGCAAAACGTGAAAAAAGTATTTTTTAACTATTAATTTAAAAAATAAGCACACGGTTTACGAAGTACGCATGGTGATAATCGTGATTAGAAGCAAAAAACCGCTGCCTAAGGAATCACTACTTTCACATCCAGATTTTTCATTCAAGTCACTATAGGAAAGATCTTGCCTAGATTTGCTCTCTAATACGTGGAAATTATTGGTCATAAAATTTTAAAAATATTTGGGGTAGATGTTATAGAAAAATTTGAGGCGTTGGTTTCCACTATATACGATAAAAATGACGTTTCTAGTTTACCCTACTTATTTTCCCCTATTCACAACCTGCCACCTCCCACCCCTTCAATGGAATCATCTCAATCTGATGTCATTACAATACACAATAATTGTCCCAACTTTCAAGTGAATATCTAAATTCTATGTTATCAATCCCATTAATAATGGAGAGGAGATGGCGGGGTTTGTAAAATATTGGAAAGAAATCTGAGGTCTTGGTTTCTAGTACATACACCAAATCCCAAATTTCTGTACTCTTACCAGCTTGATTTATTTATTCTCCTCTATATACTCCTATTTAACCCCCAACACTTCAACAGTATCATCTCAAAATATAATCTAGTTCCAGATGTCATTATAATATATACGTCTACCATATTTCAAGTTAATATCTCAATTTTATTTTATCAACCACTTTAATAATGGATTAAGGGTGGTGGGTGGTTGAAAAATATTATTAAAAAATCTGAGACCTTGGCTTCTAGGACATACACCGAATCACCGAATATCAAGTTTCTGTACTCTTACCAGCTCGCTTACTTTTTTCCCTATTTACCTTTACTTACCCCCCCCCCCCTCCTTCAACGCAATCATGTCAAAATATAATTTAGTTTCAGATATCGATATAATACATATACGTGTACCAAATTTCAAGTGAAAATCTAAATTTAATTTTATCAACTATTTTAATAAGGAAGTGGTGATGGTGGGGGATTATAATTTTATTATATATTTTATTATAAAAAACCTGAGACATTCACTTCTAGTATATGCACCAAGTCCCAAATTTCTGTAGTCTTACTAGGTTACTTTACTTATTTTCCCCTATCTACTTGTATTTAACCTCTATTTAACCTCCAACCCTTCAACGGAATCATCTCAAAATATAATCTAGTTCCATATGTCGTTATGGTACACATGTGTACCAAATTTCAAGTGAATATCTCAATTTTATTTTATCAACCCCTTTAATAACGGAGTAGGGGTGGTATGGGGGTTGAAAAATATTATAAATATTTTGATATCTTGACTTCTAGTACATACACCGAATCTCAAGTTTCTGTACTCTTACCAGCTTGCTCTACTTATTTTGCGCTATTTACCCCTATTTAACCCCCAACCCTTCAACGGAATCATCTCAAAACATAATCTAGTTCCAGATGTCGCTATAATACATACGTGTACCAAATTTCAAATGAATATCTCAATTTTACTTTATCAACCCCTTTAATAATAGGGTTGAAAAATATTATAAATAATTTGATAACTTCGCTTCTAGTACACACACTGAATTTGAAGTTTCTGTACTCTTACCAGCTTGCTTTATATATTTTGCCCCATTTACCCCTATTTAACCCCCAATCCTTCAATTGAATCATCTCACCCGGTTTACGTTACATACAAATTAAATAGTCATAAATTGTTTAGTATTTGCTGCAAAAAGTAAATTATAAATATCGGAAATGGACTACCTGAGTTTCAACAATGCGCAAGAGTTCATATATAATAAATATTTTCTATGACGTATTTTGGGATTTTGATTATATTTATGTCTATACCCATAGCAATATTATACCATCTTAAACGACTAAAATGAAATAATAATATATGCTAATCATGACCTAATGATATATAAAAACGAAGTAGATAATGACATACAGGGCAGAGCTATCGCATGTTTTTGTAGTTAAGCGAGGTCTATTAATCAAGCTGAAAATAATTTTCTGTTATATTTAATTATGTTATTATGTAACTGGTCGTTACAAGTATGTAGTAATAGTGAATTATTGAATTATTTTTGTTTTTAGCAATAGCGAATTTTGTGAGTAGAAAAAGTCTATGCTTTGCTATGATGCGGCCGGGGAAAATGAACGTCAGACACCACGAACATATTTCTCAAGTGTGTTTTTCTAACAAACAAACCTTCTTGTCGGTTGTACAATATGTTTCATTCGAATATTTTACACCAAGAAGCACTGACACCTACTTGGACGAAATAAAATATCAGCTTTGTGTTTATTTTCAGTTTTATGTATAATTTGATCCTTTTGTACAGACTTGGCAATTTTCTATTAAAAGTGAATAACTGAATTTATGATAATCGAGATTGGAGGGATAAATGTGAATCTATTTTTTTTTCGTGGCATTGATTTTCGCATTACATACAAACTCAAAGATTGTATGCACATATTTTAAAAACATTCTGCGTAACTAGAAGTAATTAAGAAAACAGATTACATAACAAGGAGTTAATACTAGGTAGGTACGTCATTCTATATTCCTGGACCTCAACCAAATTGAGCATACATGATACATGCTGCATTGAAAATGAAATTGGCCACAGGCTCGAAAAAAAATTCTCCAAGAAGTGAACTCCAATGTCTTAAGAGATAGGTAATAGTTTCGTAGAAAGCATGCATAGAAATTTACTAAATTTCACAATCAAAATAAACATAAAATTTTAAATTGAAATAACATGTTTATTTTCAAACACTCGATGAAATATGCCTTCGTTGGTCATTGATTAACAATTTCTTTCAAATTTATTGGACAATGTGTTTTAAAAAATATCGAAGAAAAGTATGTAAATTTCATAGAACCTAAGTAAATAAATATATTACTAGCAAAAAGATGCTAGTAATTATTTCAACTTTTACTAGACTTATCATAGATAAGTACAAAAACATATATCATGAGAAAGAAATATGCACACAAGATATTTTTTTGTACTTATCTATGATAAGTCTTTAGTAAGAGATGAAATAATTACTAGCATCTTTTTGCTAGTAATATATTTATTTCCTTAGATCCAGTAGAAAGATGGAAAATTTTGTTTGGTCAAATTTAAAATTTCCACGTTTCATGACACTCTAAATCCATTTCATAAAAATAAATTTCAAAAAGAAAAATCGTTTGAAAATTTTTTTCTGCTTAAATTTAAAATTTCCAGATTCCATCGCATTCTAAACCTATTTCGGAAAAAAAATTCAATAGGAAAAATTTTTTGAATTTTTTTCTAATTACTAATACCTAGAATACCTAGGTGTAAACATAATTTTTTTCTCAAATTTAAAATTTTCATATTCTAACCTATTTAAAAAAAAACATAGTTCAAAACTTTTTTGAACATTTTTCACCATTAGAAAGATGTGATTTTTTTTTGCTCAATTTTTAAATTTCCACGTTTCATGACATTCTAAATCTATTTCATAAAAAAATTTTTCATAAAGAAAATATTGAAAATTTTGTCAAAGTAAAATAAAAAAAAAAAATTACAACTATGATAGAATATATAATGGAAAATTTTTTTTTGCTCAAATTTAAAGTTTCCACATTTCATGACATTCTAAACCTATTTCAGAAAAAACCGTTTAGAAAATTTTAAAAATATTTTGACCACTACTATAAAACAGACGATGGAAATAAATCTTTTTTCGCTCGAATTTCAAACTCCCACGTTTCATGACAGTCTAAGACTATTAAAAAAAAAAGAAAATTGAAATTTTTTCAACCACAGCTATGCATACGTCCACTCCACTGCGTGGATATGGAACTGAAAAAATGACACATGGCAATAATATTTTACATATAGTTAACGCACTTGGCAAGGAAGACATCTATTATAGTTTTCTTGAAAAGTATACAGGGTGGTCATCTTAAAAATAATTTAACCATGTTGTAAATTTGTAAAGGTATTTACGCAAGCCTTCCATATTTAGCTCTTTTTATTTAATACTAAATTTTTGCTATCGGATGACCACTCTGTATATTTTTTTGACCAAAATTTATCAGGTTTTCTTTGTAATAATACCTTCCGATTATTATTCTCATATGTGGTTTCGTAATCAATAATTTTTTAGAGTGACCGCCTGGTATAAATAAAGAGGGAAGTTCTGTGTAAACACCTTTCCCGATTTTTTGGTTTTGTTGAACAGTATAATTTAAAATTAAAAATAACCTTATCGTGGCAGTTACGCTGTACGTAATGCGCATATTTCTTTCTTATAATCAAATATTAATGGTGGCATATAGCAGGCAAGTATTTTGTTTAGAAAGATATATGTTTTTGTACTTATCTATGATGAGTTTTTAGTTGAGTTGAAATAATTACTAGCATCTTCTTGCTAGTAATATACAGGCTGTAATCAGTTTCATATCATTAAAAAAAACTGGTAATGGGGACCGACTAGACAAACAAAAAACCTTTAGGACTTTTCCCTCTAGGGGCACTTTGAAAAAAAAAAAAAAAAAACTGACCTAGGTCAACATTTTAAATATATTTTTTAATATTAATGTAAAAAATAATTGAGAACCACTGCTTTTCTTGGCCAATGGCATTGTAGTTCCCAAGTATACAACTTTTAAATTGCTATAAAAAAGTGCAGTCCTAGGCGTCACATGCGGTGTCAAAGCAAAGGCCTTGGATCATCGAGCGTCTTTGATGGACCGCCTCAACCGAACTGAGGCAATTATAAAGAGGTAAATAATTCGTTATCTTTTCCTGCACAACTGCAAGCAAATAATGGCCATAGAAGATTAAACAGAGCATTTCTTTACATGTGTGTCTTTTAATTTGGAACAAAATATTGGATTAATGTTTATAATTTAGAATATTTAAATGTGATTTATTAACGTTTGCAACATAAATGAGTGTCCTGGGTTAAAAGCTTACCACCTAAGTAAATTATTCCAAATCTCTGCATCTGCATCAATACGCAGTTCGTTACGTCGAATTAAGGACATACGTACTCCGTTCAACACTAAACAATAAACTGTCAACTAACGTTGTCAATAAAGAAAAATAAAAGAAAGGCTTGGTCCAAAATCCAAAACGGAATACAAAAAGAACGAACAAGTAAGTTGTGTCTGTACGTAATCAAGAATTTAACGACTTGAACGGTAAAGTCAATAAAATAAATCTTAACTATAAATACAGTGACCCGAAATTCAAAAATAACAGAAACAACGAACGGCGTGTGTACATAACGAAACACCCACAGTAACTAAAATATTGCACAAGGGAGAGTCAGAGTATAGTTTTCTTCAGATCAGATGTACACAAAACGTTGACGTCTTTCATCTACACAAATATTGAGTATCATAGGTAAAGACACGCGCGACGATCTAAACCTACATCAATATTCCAGCAGTTCTCAAAATACCAACATCAGTCAAAATATAGAGACATTTACTTTTCGACTTATTTCCGAATTCGATGTGCAAAAAATTTTATATGAAATCAAAACCAATGCCCTTGGTCACGATGGACTCAATATCAAAATATTATTAATGTGCTGTCCTTATATCCTGCCTTATATAACACGCATCATAAATTTTTGTTTAAAAAATAACGTTTTTCCAGATGGTTGGAAGCAAGCCCTTATACTGCCAATTCCAAAAAATAATAACCCCACTGAGTTTAAGGACCTACGACCAATAAGTATTTTACCAACATTGTCAAAAGTGTTAGAAAGGGAGGTAGAGTCGCAACTTCGTGGGCACGTGACAAAATTTAATTTACTGCCTGATATACAATCAGGGTTTCGCCCATTACACAGCTGTGAAACGGCTCTTTTGAACATTACGGACGATATATTGAGAGGGGCAGATGAGAAAAAAGCTACGGTATTGGTTCTCATTGATTTTTCAAAGGCATTTGACACTATAAATCATGAAATACTCTTAGCTGCACTAAAATTTATTGGTTTAAGTAATGAAACGGTTAACTTTTTTCGTAGCTATTTGACAGGTAGAACACAAAGAGTAAAAATTGAGGAGAATGTCTCTGCCCCTCTTAATGTATTGTGTGGTGTCCCGCAAGGATCGATATTGGGCCCCTTATTGTACACACTGTACACATCGGAGTTTCAGAAAGCTGTTACCCACTGTCAAATGCATTTATATGCGGATGACACACAACTGTACCTCTCTTTCGACCCAAGTGAGTATGTAGATGCAATGAATAAAATTAACCAAGACATCGGCTCGTTACTGGAAAAATCTAAATTTCACTCACTAAATATTAACGCCAACAAAACATCGGTTCTTGTATTCGGACAACCAAGTGTTAGATCCCAGTTAACGGGAAAAAATCAAATAAACGTGGAAGGACATAATATAAGCCCCACTGAAAAGACAAAGAATTTAGGGTTAATCTTTGACAGCTCACTAAGATTTAAACCTCATATAAATAATTGTATCCGATTAGCCTACATGAACCTTAAAATGATTTACAGTAATAGACATTGTCTTAATCAAAAAGTAAAAACAATTTTATGTGAATCATTAGTGTTATCCAGATTCAATTTTGCCGATACAATGTATGGTCCATGTATAGATGCGGAAAATGATCGCAGAATTCAAGTCATACAGAATTCTTGTTTAAGGCTAATTTTTGGAATACAGCGTAGACAGAATATTTCACATAAACTGCCCGAGATAGGGTGGCTTAACATGTCTGGACGACGCCTGCTTCATTCCGCTTGCCTATTTCATAAAATTGTAACCAACAAAATTCCTAAATATTTAAATAAAAAGATATCTTATCGAACGGACATACATAACATAAATATTCGTTTTAAAGGTACTCTTACTCCTCCCCTTCATCGTACTGAACTATTTAAACGTTCCTTCTCTTACCAAATAACTAAAATTTATAATTCAATACCATCTGTTATAAAAAGTAAGCCAATATCCGTATATAAAAATCATTATAAGAAATTTCTCCTAAATCAACAAACCGTAAATAAAACATCTGAGCTAAGGTAATCGACAGTAATCCTATATGCCTACCCATTGCACTTAAAGATAAAATGTTTCTAAAATTTGATTTTTTTTTCTAATATTGTAATTGTATGACAATTAATTTGCTACTACAAAATAATCGTTTACCGCTATCTTATTTACTAACGCTTAAGATTAAAAACAGGGGCATGCCTGTGCATAGCCATCTGATCTTCGGCGTTTTTTCTACTCATTTGATTTGTATTTCCTTTATTTAATTTATGTATCTGTAGTGGGAAAATAAAGACCATTTATTATTATTATTATTATTATTATTTTATCGAAAATTTGCGAAATTTTTGTTTATTTTTTTCTCCAAAACTATGAGCTTTAGACCCTATGTTATATAAGGTTTTTTTGTTTGTCTTGTCGTTCCCTACTACCAGTGTTTTTTAATGACATGAAACTAATTACACGCTGTATTTATTTTCTTAGGTTCTACTTTAGAATACTCTTACATTGTAGAGAATTTGCATTTGCATTTAATTATATTTTATGGTTATACCTGTATTGGAAATTTTCCGAAATCTATTTTGGATTATTCTGTTCGTTAGAACCATAAATAATTACTGTAGAAGTATTAGCCTGAGAAATGACTATTCAGTTCATTTTAAACTTTGAATGAAGCAGCACTGAAGAGTGTATCCTTGGTGTAGGATACCCAAACACGTGTATGTGAAAGTTTCTAAAGTTTTTTGGTAAGTGTTTTTGTCTTTAGTTGTTTTTTGGTTTTGCTGAACAGTATAATTTAAAATTAAAAATAACATTATTGTGACAGTTACGCTGTATGTAATGTGCATATTTTTTTCTTATAATCAAGTGTTGATTGTGGCATATAGCCGGTAAGTATTTTGTTTAGAAAGATATATGTTTTTGTACTTATCTGTGATAAGTAAGAGTTGACATAATTACTAGCATCTTTTTGCTCGTAATGTATTTATTTCCTTACGTTCTATTTCAGAGTACTCTTATATTTTAGGGAATTTTCAATTACATTTAATTATATTTAAATTTCACATATTTGAAATAATAATAATAGTAAATTGACTTTATTTTTGAAATTTAAAGATTTAAAAAACCGACTGAGTCTACCCAAGAAACCACTTCCAAGGATGCCACACATGTATAAATGAAGTAAAGATTTCTCAGGATATTGCATATACTGACGCCATGCTTAATTCATTCTATTGCAAAAGAATACTGAATTGGTATAAATTGCATGCGTATAGACAGCAATTAGAGTATAAAATGTAGAAGGTGGTGACAGACGAACTGATGCACAAGTTAAGACTATAGGATTGTGCAGAACTATAAACCCGAATAAAATAAAACAATACATGAAAAACGCTGAAAATTTTACTTTAATCAGTAGTAATCATATTCTATAAGAGCTGACGTCATCTTTTCCAAGATGACAATTTTCAAGGGCGTTATTCTACAGTACCTTGTTGTTTGTCCGTCGGTTTGTCTATATGTTCACATTTCTTGTACGCACGATAACTTAAGAATGAAAAGTCCGATTGGATTGAAATTTGGCCAGTAAGTTCATATTAGCTAGGGCGGGAACCCTATTTCTTTGAAAATCGATCAATAAATTTAAAAAAAATACTGTCTTATGATTTGCAATTAAACAGAAACTGTCTAAAAGTAATATTATTTACAAAGAAACTGCGAATAGTATTCTATAGATCGTGCAACAATTATATAAACGGTACAGTAAATCAGCGAAGAATATAATGGTGAGCTTTTATTTCACTACGTTCGAAGTTCTCCCCTGTATTTTCTGAGTTATGGAAATGTCCTGATCTACCGAGGTATTAGAAGTAATTATCCCTGTCATTTTCTGTCGTCCGTTTTCTTTTTTAATGTTCTCTTTAGGTTTATATTTAACACATATAGTGCCGCCCACCGTTGGTCATTCGTTTCACATGTCCACTGGTGACCATTTTTGTTTTCACTGCTGGGGACCATAATTATTTATCGATTTTTGTCTCGTTCAGGTTTACTTGTTTAGTAGATCTACTAGTATTATCCTTTCTAATAATTTATTTTTCTCTTGTGGCTCACTAATGGTCCTTTGGTCCCACAACGTACTTTTACATTCGGACACTGTTGACGTGGCTCAAAAGTTTTTAGTTTCAACCTCTATGCTACCACTATTTTACACGAACAAGAAAAAATCAACAATCTATTAAAAAAAAATAATTTCAGAAGTCCCAACACTTGGTCTGCCATATCCAAAAGGACAACTTCATGTTTTAAAGAAGTTGAAGGCCAGAAAAGAGTGACCACAAGATGGTGCAGTGTTTGCTATAAAAACTTGTTCAGGCATCTTGATTTTGGATATATTTGCAAAAACGCTAAAAAGTTAATACTATTTGTGAACAGTGCGATGTTTCCATGTGCTTGATAAGCTTTCAAAATCACGTGGGAGCATTAGATTGCTAACGACAATAAAATTTTGAGGAATAAAACTTTCAAATTTCGTTTTTTTGTTATTTTTGAAAAAAAAAAATTACATTATTTTCTATTGGTTCAATGTATTACTTCTAATCTATTTTATAAAGTAATGATTTTTGGTTCGTTTTAAAAGTAGTCCAAATAGGTATTTTTGTTTTGTATGTGAACGTTTCATTTTTCACTTCATTTTGTTCATTTATAACATTGTTATAACTTCATTGAATTTAGCATATGTACTAGAGCGAGCGTAGAGACGTCTGCATATACTCGTATTTCGATACGCAAATGCAGCAACGTCGGGCGCGGTTAGTACTTGGATGGGTGAGCCTCTCCAGGGAAACACAGCGTTCTCGCTCCGTCTTCTAACGGCTTGTATATCAGCGCATGCGTAGAAGGTATGTAAATTTAGGCGGGGGTTACATAGTGGATATACCATCCTTCGGAGGGGATGTAAAGCAGTCGGTCCCTTGTCTATTAAATGTTAGGCAAGTAAAAGATCCCTACTCTTCGATAGAGAAGAGGTTCGGCAAAATTTCCAGGTTGGGGGTAGCTCGTCTCCTGGCGTCGGTGATTGGCCTTGGTAGCGGAAATAGGCCGACGTTAAATAAGTGATTAAAAAAATAAAATAAAAATTCCACTGGTAATGGTTTATTTTATTTATATAGCCATTTAAATTACCTTCCAAACTGAGGCGCAATTACATCCTGGGAACAAGCATTGATATTGGCTATATAAAACTCATATGAATCGTTCCTACTGGTGTGCACGCGGGTCTGAAATAGAAAACGCGGTGTGTCCACGGGTGGTCACGTTGCCCCAATATGATGGGCATACAATGACCAGAGGTGACCATGTGGTTGTGCAGAGTAACAGAAATGATCACCGGTGGGCATGTGGCGCTATATGTGTTAAAGTTCAACGATTGGCTGGATGGTCTACGACCGAAAGCCAAAGACCAGATATACATTTGCACAACTTTTCTTCAACTATAAGTGAACCAAAACATGACATATTTTATTTGTGAGATAATTAGTAACTCCTGGGATGACATAACTACCTTATTTTGGAAAGATATATAATTCAGTTAAATACAACATTATTATACTCTTTGCAAATACAAAACGATGAGTATATTTCATTTGATCGATATATTTCTAAAACTGGTAAAATCGCTCGTAGAGCAAAAGATTTCATATCACTGTGTTAGTGATCGAATTCTGAACAACTCTCAAAATGTCCGCCCGTCTGTCTGTCCGTCCGTCACGTTTCTTGAAAGCACGATAACTTAAGAACAAAAGTCCGATTGTATTAAAATTTGGACAGTAAGTTAGTGTTAGCTAGGGAAGAACACTTTTGTTTTTAACAAAATTTATCAATAGCTAAGGTAGTTATTAGTTATTTAAATAAAAAAAGTTTGTAATTAAACAAAAACCGTCTAAAACTAATATTATTATTATTACGAAAAACTGTGAAGGGTATTCTATAGAATGTGCAACAATTATACAAAAAGTGCAGTAAATCGGCGAAGAGCATAATAGTTAGCTTGTTAGGTGTCTAGGTTCAATAATGATAAATTGCATCGCGATTAATCCTGATTATTATCATCCTACCATACAGATTATCAATTGAACATGTATCAGTGACTCTTCTAAATAATGCAATTAATATTGTCTTATCATAATAAACTTGTTATATGTCACAGGACACTTTACTGAGAAATAATTAACCAACTTCTGGATATACCAATGACTAAATTATTAAATTTTAACTATGCTACCCAATATTCGTTGGAAAAGTTGGGACCTTCCATACATTTTTCAGAAGAGTAAAAAGCCCTCCGCAGTATCACTGGAATATTAAACGTGCATTAATATACTTCAGTCTGGTTTTGCTGTAACAGACGGTTTACTTATGGTTCGGCAGAATTTGATCTATTAATTTTATATAAAACCGACCGGTTAATTAAACATAACTATTTATTTTCCTTCTTTATAAATATAATTAGGTAACTTTAAAAAATGTATTTTCGTTTCACGAGATTAATATAATAAATAAATATATACTTCGCACTAGATTGCAACTGGGATTTGTATTTATATTCTTCGCACAAAATAATAAATGATGTATCTAAATTACAAAGTAAAATATGGGTAAGTTGCTTTGCAGTATTTATATTCGAATGTAAATTTTTATTTATTCGAAATTATTCTCATACTTTTATATTATGGTAACCGTAAACTTTAAGCTCCTATCACACTTTCTGTAGGAAATGAATAATGGCTAAAAGTTATCCATTTAGAAAGGGTGTTTGAAACTCGAAAGAACACAATGTTCTAAAAGATTTACGTTAAGTAAAACTTAACTGAATTCAACAGAATAGCAAAATGTATAAGTTGATATCTACAGCCCATGTATGTTATTATTATAGACTTCGCAAATACAAAATGAAGATTAGGTATATTGCATTTGATCGGCACATTTCTAAAACCGGTAGTATCACTCGTAGAGAAATAATTTATATATTACTGTGTTTGTGATCGAATTCTGAACAACTTTCAAAATGTCCGTCCTTCCATCTGTCTGTCTATCTGTCTGCCTGTTCGTCGATTACGTTTCATGTAAGCACTAACTTAAAAATAAAAGTCCGATGTATTGATTGAAATTTGGACAGTATGTTAATATTCGCTAGCGGAAGCACTCTATTGTTTTTGAACAAAATCGATCAATAAATAGAAATATATTAATTATTGAAATTTAAAAAGTATGTATTTTTGTAGGTTTTATAATTAACCGAAAAATGTGGAAAACTAACATTATTTACAAAAAAAAAAACTGCGAAGAGTATTCTATAGAATGTGTAACAATTATTATATAAAAAGTGCAGTAAATTAGCGAAGAGTATAATTGTCAGCTTGTTTATTTTTACTTCCACATCCACGTAGTGGAGTCGAAGTAAGGTAATTGTAAAAAAAAATGTCAAAAATTATTTTTGTTTAAATTGGTTTAGAATGTCGAGAACGCCGAGATTTTAAATTTTAGTGAAAAAAAAATTTGTCTGTCGGTGTGGCTGTCGGTCTATCCGTCGATCTACCTGTCTGTCGGTATATCTGATATTGACTTGAAATATTATACAGGTGTGTAAGTACTATAACGAAATCTGGAACTGGATTGTTTTTTGAACTTATCCGGTTAAGGGAAAAATAAGTAAAGTAAGCTGGTAAGAGTACAAAAAATTGGGATTTAGTGTATATACTAGAAGTCAAGCCCAATGATTTTTTTGTTTAATATTTTCCATCCCACCCACCACCCCCCTCCATTATTAAATGGGTTGATAAAATTGTGATATTCACTTTGATATTTGGTACTAGAAGACAAGGCCCCAGATTTTTTTATAATATTTTCCACCCACCCATAAACTCCACTCCATTAAAAATGGAGTTGATAAAATAATATTGAGATACTCGCTTGAAATTTGGTATGCGTATGTATAGAGTGCAAATAAAGTCAAGAAGTTTTCCTTTAAATAGACTTGGATGGAAAATCTGGATGTGGAAGTAGTGATTTTTTAGGCAGTGGTTTTATAGAGTAAAATTGGTTTATGTATGTATAAGTTATGTCTTAGTACTTGGCATGCATTTTGCATGTTGAGTAATAGTGAAGTGCATTTAGACTATAGCTTTGGGGTGGAGAGGGAAGTGTTAAAATATGTTCTATGCAAATAGAACTAGAGATTTTCTGGAAAAGTGTTAAATATACAACTCAAAGTTTATTACCTTAAATTACCTTAAATGTGAGACAATTCCCAACTAATTTGATTAAATGCTGAACGAGATATGATTTTCTAAAAGTGTCTTAACCCCTTTCTATGAATCAAATTTTAACACGCATTAACTTAAGAAAATCGCTGCCTAAGGGACCACTATTTCCACATCCAAATTTCCCATCCAAATGCCTTTAATCGAAAACGTTTTGATACTACATTTGCACTCAAGCATATATGGAAATAATTACACATAGAACTTTAATAGCATAATACTTGAGATCGTCTGCATTACCAACGTCAGGTAATAGTGGGGTTGCTGCCAAAAACATTTTTGAGAATTTTCGTTCACGTTCTCACTAAATCACAATTTTATTTTGTTAAATCTTTTAATAATGGAGTGAGGACTTGGAAATGGTGGGGTGGTAGATGCCATAAGAAAAGTGACTCCTTGGCTATTAGTATATATACCAAATCCTAAGTTTCGGGACTCTTATTGGCTTGCTTTACTTATTTATCTCTACTTACCCCCAACCCTTCAACGGAATTAACTCTAAATATAATCTGGTTCCAAAAGTCATTGTAATACATACCTGCACCAGTTCTCAACTCAATATCTTAATTTGATTTTGTCAAAATTTGTTTTAAAAAATTGAGAACTTGGGCTATTATACACTAAATTTCAAGTTTCTGAACTATTTATTACCAGCTTGCTTTACTTATTTTCCTCCGATTTACCCCTAAGTCTTTCAACGGAGTATGTTCAGAATATAATCTAGTTCTAGATCTCGTTATTATACGTGCGTGTTCCAAATTTCATGTCAATATCTTAACCATTTCACAGTAATCGTGCGCCAAAAAAAATTGAAAATTACAGACCGGATATGGTAGTAATAAGGATCTACAAAAAATTTCCATCTTGCTATTGAAAAAATACGTACTTATTGAATTTGAAAATACAGATTTATGTCTTTAAATTGCGTTCCGACAAAAAACCGAAAATAGTCTATTTTTAATCATTAATAGATATTCTCTTCAACCTGGTTGTTGAAGAAAAATTATTGAATGTAGCAGGCATAATAATTATCCTAAAACCGTTTCTTGCATTTTTTTCATTTGACTCAAAATAATAGTCAAATAATTTGAAAAATAATGATTACACTTTCAAGCGCTATATATCACTATTCTAACTGAACTCAGGTTCTGTATGAAATAGCTGTTGCATAACCTAAGATACAGAGTGTAATCAGTTTCATGTCATTAAAAAAACTGGTAATACGGACCGGCTAGACAAACAGAAAACCTATATGACCTTTTTCTCTAGGGGCACTTTGAAAAAAACTGACCTGGGTTTACATTTTTAATGCTAAGGTAGGAAAGATTTGAGAACCACTGTTTTTCAGGGTTAATGGATGTTATAGTTCCGAATATTAGAAATAATAAAAAACTGTAATATCCGACTTGTGTTCCCGTCGGTAGAAGTGCGGCACTTTGATGGGGTTATTTGTATCGAACTTTTTATACCACTAATTATGAAAATGTAAATAATTTCTTCTCTTTCGGCACAACGCAAGCATTGCATGGCCGCAGGGGTTTAAGTAGGATTTGTTTACATGTGCTTTTTAATTTGGAACAAAGCTATTGTAGTTTTTATTGTCGTTTATAAGAATTTATAAAATTTAAAAGTGGTTTATTAACATTTGTAACATTGTGTTAAAAACTTAAAAAATTAGTAATTGTTTTATGAAATTGGAAAACGAACAGTTAGACGTCCGAGATATGATAACAGAATATACTTGTGTATTTTAAGTTAGGAAAAAATCTGATTTTTTTAACGAATTGAGCGCATAATTTTTCCCAATCAGGTATCGAAAACTAAAAATCAAGTCTTTGGTCTCTATGAAAATCAATGTAAACAATAATAAACAGATAAAAACAAGGCAACGCATACTAATAATAATAATCATACCTTTAATGCCCAATAAGTAACACCCAATAACTGAACAATTCTTTTGAATTTTTTACAAAAATTGTTCGAAATGACCTCCATCTCCACGTATACACATTTCGGTACGTCGAACTAATAACATATTTACTTCGTTCAACACATTTGGTACATTAGGATTATTTTTTATGGTTTCTATGCACATTAAAATACGTCGTTGCAATTGTTCTAAAGCTCTTCCGCACCAGTTGCATTTCCACCACTTTCTCCATGTACCAAGTCCATATCCGCGAGCTCTGGTTAAGTGTAATCTCCCGTAATGTCCAAAATCTGCGTTTTAAAACACCACACTAAACTGTGAATTAACGTTATCAATAAAGAAAACAAAAAGAAAAACTTGGTCCAAAACCCAAAAAGTAACACAAAAAGTCAATAAAATAAATCTTAGCAAAAGTGGCACAAAATTCAGAAAGAAAAGCAAGAGACAACCAAGGAACGGATACGTCGCGTCATGCGTATGTTCTTTACCAAGTAAGGACTAAACTGAAATTATTACTTGAGAATATTACAAGGGAGAGTATAGCACGCCTAATAGGATAATTGGCCGCGAAGAAGGAAAAAACATGACGATGTCCTCTATTGGTCGCTTTTAACTGCTTTGTCGGCATACTTAATAATAATAATAATAATAATAATAATAATAAAGCATTTATTATTTACCCAATTTGATAAATTTAACAATATAAATTATACATGTTTACACAACAGGTAAATAAAAGGCGAGTAGTTCAGTTTACTGACATGCCAGTAAACTGTTCTTCCACTATTGCCTATAAATAAGTAGAATGAGAAAGAGGCAAACTAGAGCTGAAGGAGGGAGGAGAGTAGGAAATGAGAGGAAGAGAAAGAAAAGAAATTAGAAAAAAAAATGAAACAAAGAAAATTAAAGAAGGAACAAAGTTTAAAAACAGAGAAATTACGGGAAAAGGTACTTATTTGCAGGAATGTCAGAGTATCTCGTGCGACAAGACGCGAGGCAATAAAATCTACCCTAATATGCCAGCAGTTCTCAAACTAGGTTATTATGTATTTTGGAAATTTTTGTTTATTTTTTTCTCCAAAACAATGAGCTTTAGACCCCATGTTATATAAGGTTTTTTTGTTTTTCTTGTCGTTCCCTACCACCAGTTTTTTTAATGACATGAAACTAATTACACCCTGTATAATTAATGGTTATTTTTCTATATTAAAATGTAGGTGTTTCAAAATTGTAGTTTTTTTAATTTTAAATTTTGCATGATTTTTATATTGAAGTTTTCTATACTGGATGCCCCATCGCATAGATTTATTTTCTGGGCTCTTTAATTATTAAAAATTCATTGAACATATAGCATGATCTTGGTCATTTTGACCATTTTAAATCCCTCATGTTGTATTTTAATTTATGAACTGTAGTTTAGTTGTTAAAGGTATTAAAAATACCTATACTATACTACTTGATTTATTGCATAATTTTGGTCTTAATTTCGGCCATTTTGGAGCCAAAAATTGTATTTATTAGTTTTTCGTTTTTAGATTCGTAGTTTGAATCCTCAAAAATTCATAGGAAAATAATATCTGGTCAAAATAACCTACATTTTTTGAATTATAACATTTTCAAAATAATTTTTGTTAGAAATTTGGTTTCATATAAGTTTTAGCCGACAAAATAAATTGGTAGAAAATTCACCCTTGATTATGGAAAGCCATTAAAAAATTCTTAGGGAAATTCCTCCAGGTCTAATCAATTCTATAATAATTTTTTCATTTAAGTGCACTTCACTATAAATTTAAATTTAATTTGCTACATACCACATGTCTAAATATGTTGCATTTCTTCATCCATAGTAACTACCACTTCCACCAAATTTCCACCAGGATCTAGTAATGTGTCTTCGGGAATTACAGGAGAATTACAAGAGCCTTAAAATATATTTTCATATGTAGTTTCCATAAATAACGAATACCAGATAGTTCAGTATATTGCCTATATTCATTTTTGATATTACCAGATAAAGCGCTTTAAGTTTGGCTCTTCATCTGTCGTTATATAGCCAATAGATTATTCCTACTCCATAACTTATACATATCTTTGTATTAACGTTTGCTTGGTAATCAATCATCTTCAATGCGCGTTACAGATCTACTTAGAATACGTCTTCACATCTCCGTTTTAAAACGTTTGTTGCAATTATGTCTCACCTTAAGGTTTTTCTGAGACAATATGATTTGTCGTGCACTGCAAATTTGCTATTTTTGCTTACATTCGACAATAAGTCTCTTGGTGCGATTACTTACTGTGGGTACTGGGACGATAACACCGCATATTAATTTGCGTCGAATTCTTCTGATTGCCAAAAATGAAATAGTTTATTAATAACGTATAAACAATAACATCACAATATACAAAAATTGTAAACGACACTATATTAAAATAAGTCTATATAAAACTTTTTGAATGTAGTAAATTTATTACAGATTATTGTTAGTTAAGTAAAATACAACACTCACCAAGTTGACTGGCTTCCGTAGTATATATTAACACTCACCAGAAGCATCTATTGGCTAAATAAATCTTTGAAGTTACAAAAAATGTATAAACTCTCGTCGATGACGTCAATCAATAAATGATCACAAACAGAGACACAGTTAATCACTAAACACAATTTGACAAAAAACATCGTTCTAATTTGCTCGCACTAAACTTCAATGAGGTCCAAGGCACTGTTTTAAAGCAATACTTAAAAACGATAAAATTAGAGTATAAAATATGAAATATACCTGTATATTGATTGGCTCGATATTCTACATACCCAATTCAACAATAATTGGGGTTCAATTACTAGCACATGCCTCGTTGTTTCGACAGACACTTCTGTCCCTTTTCTCACAGTTGAGATCTCTCTGTATCTATGAATAATTATCAAAAGTTAGTTTACATGCTAACTTAAAACTTAGGACATAAGGTAGAAAACTGTCTTCTGGAATGTACGTACGAAAATAGGCACTGATGATAAAAAGCCCTTAACTTTACTCTCTGGAAAGGTATATTTTCTTCTTAAATACCGACTAATATAGGAATTCATTTCATATTAAAAAGTTGTTGTGTTTTCCACAAAGCGTTAATCTTTGGTTAGTTCTGAAAGGGAAATTCTAAAAATTAATTAAAAAGTTTCCACGAAAGTTCAAACAGTCGAACGAAAGTGAGAGTACGCTGTTGGCTAAAGATACACAGTTCTTTGGTTCGTTAACAGCAGTTCAATTTTTGACTTAAAGTTAATTAAATCCCCTTGTATTAACATGTTAAACGTTAAATTAATTAGTTTTAAAATATACTGTAAGTGATAATGCCTAATAAAAGCAAGATTTATAAATAATTAACAAATATAACTTTAGGACAAAAAAATGTTCAGTTCGTACATTCATAATTATTAACAATTATTTACAATTAATTATCTACGGAGATTACATATCGCAGGTACTTACCTGTTTACTATACAGGGTGTAATTAGTTTCATGTCATTAAAAAAACTGGTGGTAGACAAGACAAACAAAAAAACCTTATATAAAATGGGGTCTAAAGCTCATAGTTTTGGAGAAAAAAAATAAATAAAAATTTCGCAAATTTTCAATAAAATTTTTTGAGAACTGCTGGAATATTAAGGTAGGTTTAGATCTAGATCTGATCTGAAGAAAACTATACCCTAACTCTTCCTTGTGCAATATTTTAGTTACTGTGGGTGTCTTGTTATGTACACACGTCCAACCCGCCGTTCGTTGTTATCGTTATTTTTGAATTTCGCGTCATTGTGTATTTATAGTTAAGATTTATTTTATTGATTTACCGTTCAAGTTGTCAAATTTTTGATTACGTACAGACCCAACTTACTTGTTAGTTCTTTTTGAATTCTTTTTTGGCTTTTGTAAGAAGTTTTTATTTTATATTTCTTTATTTACAACGTTAGTTGATAGTTTAGTGTTTAGTGTTGAACGAAATGCGTATGTTCTTAATTCGAAGTACCGAACTGTGTATTGATGCAGATGCAGAGATTTTGAATCATTTAGGTAGGTAGTAGGCTTTTAACCCAGGACACTCATTCATGTTAAAAATGTTAATAAACCACATTTAAATATTCTTAATTATAAACAATCCAATATTTTGTTCCAAATTAAAAAACACACATGTAAAGAAATGCTCTGTTTAAACCTCTATGGCCATTATTTGCTTGCAATTGTGCACGAAGAGAGAACAAATTATTTACCTCTCTATAATTGCCTCAGTTCAGTTGAGGCGGTCCATCAAAGGCGGTCGATGATCAAGTTCCTTGCTTTGATACCGCAGACCACCGCGTGTGCCGGCGAGAACTTTTTTATGACAATTTAAAAGTTGTATAATTGAGAACTAGAAATCCATTGACCAAGAAAAGCAGTGGTTCTCAATTGTTGCCTACCATAATATTAAACATGTTGACCTGGATCCGTTTTTTTTCAAAGTGCCCCTAGAGGGAAAAGTCATAAAGGTTTTTTGTTTGTCTAGTCGGTCCCCATTACCAGTTTTTTAATGACATGAAACTGATTACACCCTGTATAATACTTCTAAGAGAATAAAATTAATGAATAATATGTAAATGTGTCGATCATACACTTGTACTAAATGTTGAAAATGTAGAGAGCATTGTTTTAAAATTATATGTAAAATAAATAAATAATATTAGTAAGATTCACGCATCTGCTTGTTCTTGTTCTACTAATTTATTTTTACTTGGAAAATCAACATAACGCTCGAGTACTTCAGTTTTTGGTGGGTCTACACCAAATGGCCAAACTGATAATAAAACAAACTCTGTACGAGCTCTAGAAAATTGTTGAAGTGTTGAAACTTAGCAGAACATATTTCTGCTAAGTGCACCATAATCACAATAAAAGCTCCCATCCCTAACCTGACTTTTCCTTAAAGTTGAGGAAACCACCCTCATACTCGATTTACCTTATGTATCTAATTAAACATTCACATTTCGGCGAAAATACTTGTACAAAAGTGTCCCTTATATGCCAGGCGGTAAGTACTTATCTTTAACTCCTTTGGTGCGAGGCCAGGAATAACATATCAAAAATGTATAAACTGTAGTAGTAGGGAATTATCCTTAATTATGCAAATTAGGTACCAAAATCGGGGTTTTGAGATTCGGAGTAGTAGCCGCGCCAAGTCGCCAATGTTGTGCCCTTTGGGAACACGATAAAATGCCGAAATTTTCGACTTAATCGGACACTAGTCAAATTGGTGGGGCAAAAAGAATAAAGTGGTTGGATGTTTGTTATTTCTATTTGGTGGTGACCTCATTTTCGTTTGGTGAAAGGAGTATTGATAAATAACTTCATACGAGATATAGTCAACAAAATCATAATATAAATTCTGTCTGAAGCAAAACTGACAAACTGATAGCGTTTGTATCTGATTCCTTTTTTATCTTGGTCACACATGAGGGGAACCCTGAACTAGGATTTTAGCCTCATCGCTGCACGGAAATTTCGGTTATTTTTCAATAAGAAAAAGTTTTAATATTAATGACATGCCTGGTGTTGCTAAATGGGTGGATTCATTTATCGAACATGCAAAAATAAATGATCCAATTTGTTTATCGCGGCACGTCAGTATCCTTGTGTTTTAGTATTGAAAATACTACTGGGCGCATGATATAGGACCCATCTTACGAAAAACGTATCGAGAGCGACAGATCTGTCTAGGCCGCTGCGCCGACCTTGTAACCGTACCTTTCACTCAACGCCATGCTATTAGGGATATCACGTTTCAATAACAATCCAAGCAGTATCTCGAAACTAAAATATAAACATAAACACTCCTAAACTTAATGGTCTCTTGTGATACATGCCGATACTGCCATATCGTATGTCACTTAGTTTGCATAACTTGCCTTATTTCTTACAGAACACCGTCACTTTCAAATTAACATTAAAAAACAAAATAACCCAATGAAACATGGACTAGCTTAATTCGATCGTATGGACAAATATATTTAAAATTATGTAAATAAAATTATGAAACACATCTAAGTATGATATAAAAAAGTACAGTAGAAGAGCACTATACAGGGTGTTCTACAAGCTATATGGCAACATTTGACAGATGATAGCTGGCTTAATCTAAATTTTTTTTACCAATGAACATGGGTCCAAGACAATGAACCCAAGTGGTATTATTAAATTTGATAAAGGTTTTTATTTTTTTTTTCATTTTATCACTAATCGCTAATGGAAGCTAATGCAAATGCTGAAAATATCTATCATCCTAGCCATCCATCCTTGGACACCAAGAGCAGTATAGTTGCATCTGGTATTTTCAATACGCTTAAGATACTTGTGAAAGATGCAAGATCTGTGAATTTTTATTAGAGGTAATGTTAGACAATGTAGGAAAAATAATAACTGACATTTCCCGCCTCGCCCGCACCTCTAGTGGAGGCAAATTTCCAATTTTCCGTCACTTGGAAAATAATGTCATCTCGGTACGTCAGTTTCCCATATAATTACATGCTCTTGGTACCAGAGAACATAGGAAAAGAGGTAACTGACAATTTGCAGACGATTCGGACAACGAATGATAAAATGTGTCCGGCTTATCGTGCCTCAATTTCGAATTTCCTAATATCGATTTCATATTCGTAACCTGCTACTTCAACAACCCCTACGTATCGATTTTCAGCGGAATCAGACAATAAATGATAACAATCATCTGCCATTTTGGTGCCGCTATTTTGAATTTCTCATTTCGGATGTCATGTTCGTAATCAACTATGTCGAAAACCTGCGCATGCCGATTTTCAGCTTAGTAGGACGACAAATAAATAATTTATTTTAATTAAATTTCCGGTAATTTTTTCACATTCTGTATATGGTGCAAACGTGAGGATTTTTCAGGACACCCGGCCGATAATTTGAAAATTTAAAAACATGGATTTTTCAAACGTTCATAACTTAGTGAACACGTGGAATAGAAGGTCGCCCTAGGTCTCCATGGAAAGAGAAAGGTGGGCGTTTTATTCTGTTACCAAATCGCACTGAAGGAACCAGAAATACGGCTCGTCACGAACGAAGGAAAAGTGGCGTTTTTCGTAAAAATTGAAAAACAGATTATTCAAAAATTTATAATTAAATAAATAGGCCGGGTCTGAGGGCGCGCGACGTCTCTATGGAAAGATGAAGATTGGGGCTTTATTCTGATTTAAAATTGGACTAACAATATCGGATATTCGGTTCGGCAAGAGTGAAGGAAGAATGCCTCCCTTGGATCTATCAGAAAATGTTAAAATTTAACCTAAAAGTTAAAAAACCTAGAATTTCCAAACGTATGTAACTAAATAAATATTTCGAGTGGAGGCTCGTACTATGTCTCTATCGATAGAAGAAGATCGGCGATGTATCGACATCGTAGATTGCAGGGTCATAATCGAAAATTTAGCTCGAAACGAACGAACAAAAAAATCAGTATTTTCTGGCGTGTAGTGAATTTTGCGCAGAATGAAATCGTCTGAATATGAATCTTTACCCCTTTCGTGACACTTTGGGTCTTTACTGCAACGAAGAAAGTTGTTTAATTTGATTAGAACTAAACACTTTTCATGAATTTAGCCATTGCCGCGATTACACGAAATTTTGGTCCAGGGCTCACCTACTAACATGCATGATATTGTCATAAAATATCAACGAATAGCAGTTTTTTACAAATATAATTGAACGACTTGTATTATTTATGTAGTAAATTATTACCATGTAGCACAAGTCAGTTTGCAAAACTAAGCACCTGGTGCTCACAGAGAATTTTTCAACTTTGCGGCTCGGTAACTATTGGTCTGAGGAAAAAAATGTATATAACCTATTTTATAGAGAACTTGATTATCTTTAAACTTTAGATATTACCATTTGGGGCGTAAGATCAATAGAAAACGAGTCACTGTGCAAATACCCGACTTTTAAACTTAATTTGCATAGTTAAAGATAGTTCCGGAGCTTGTACATTTTGGCATGTTATTCCTGACCTCGAAACAAAGCTGTTAAAAAAACACTACTACCCGAATTAGTCAAAAAAATTGACATTTTGCCTCCTGCCTCATGTCGCCTGGACTATTATAAAATGTTATAGAAAAAATACCGTATTCGCAATTTTAAAAAAAAATATTTAGCAATATGGACATACTGAAAAATTATTTATAATTATTTTACAACTATAAAAAACATAAAATGGCATAATTGTTTTTAACCCCAAAGAGGAATGTAACATTTGAGGGATACAAATATAAAAATAAAAAATTGGAGGTCTCTTAAGGGTTGTAATGGGAAGTAGTTTTTGATGTCCCTCACAAGCACTTTTGGTTCATCTTGTTTTTGTATTACGAGGATATTACTTATTAACAAGATTCTGGGTCATTGGGTATAATTCAGTTATTGAATAAACTACAATTTTTTACTATTTCTTTAAAAAAATCTTGTTTATTTGACTTTCTCACCTAATAAGCTGTTTTGCTCTACAGATACACGTAGTACAGAATAATGTACACAATTTACTTCGTCTAGACGTATTTTCATTTACTATCTCGAGGTACTTAAACATATTTTGCGTATCTCGTCGTTCACTTAAAATATATCAGAAAATATAGAACGAAATATGCATTTTAAATGAAAACTTAACTAATTCTTTATTTCTCTTTTACTGAGAATTGATCGATAATATACATGACGTTAAATACAGTTTGTTATTAGTTTCTGTATGTAAAGAGATTTTAAATTGCAACTATCGCTATCTCATGCAACCTAACTGGTATGCATGTTTACCTCGTCAGTCGACAACTCTATATCCCTTTGATGTCTATTGCATCAATCAGTGTAGGCTCATGGCCTGCTTCAACGGCGTGACAGAAAAGAAGAATAAGAGCTCCAATATCTCTATCAATTATTATCGTCGCCAATCATCCCGTAAGAGTGCGAAGTAATTTCCTTATATCTAAGTCCAAGATACTTCTATATAATCTAAGTTCAAGATACTTCAGTCTACTAATATGCTTTCACTAATATTGATACCAACTTTCATCTTTTCTGCAACATCTGTATATCTTTCCTTTGAGTTCTTATTTTTTTGCAATAACCCATCTCCATAATCCTGAATCTTGATTTATATTTATTGTTTGTTTTCATGAAGGTCCGAATACATACTTCTGCTATTCTTCGTCTTCGTTATTTAGTTGTAGTTACTCCTTACAAGGAATTAGTCTACAGAACTTTGACGTCATTTAATTTAAATGTGGTATTGTTTCGGGCTACGTTACCTTTTACTTGAACCCATACGAATTCGATGGGGTTAAGTTCGCAGTGATAAGGTGGCCACCGAGGTATAGTTATTTGGTGAATGTTTACTGTTTTACCAATAACTTATTTTTGCCAATAATTCATTTCTTATCATATCCATTTGAAAAGCAATTTTAACTCGGATAATTATTGAATTATATCGGATTTGTGCTAGGTAGTCGCAGGAGTCCGCTCAATCTGCCTGAAATGGTAACTAGCATTGTCCATTACAATTACAGATCTCAGAGGAATATGATTGAACATTTGTGCAAAATACTTCTCGAAAGCATCTGCGTTCATATCTTTGTGACAACATATGGTCTGCTTAATTTAAACGTATTACAATTAGAAATATTAAATCTAACAAATTCTCCTTATAATTTTTATAAGTGTGAAAAGATATATGGTAGCACGCCCATATCCGGTTCTTATCTGAAAGTTTTTTACCCTTTTTTATTTTTGAGTGTGGAAATATGTATAATATCTGGTTGGAAAATCCCAGAATATGTTATCAAGTTAATTTGATATCAACGGTCAAAAAAATAAATACCTACATTCATACATAGATGTGAAGAAGAACTGTGGTACGCCTATGTTTGGCCTATGTCAGTGATATATTACCAGTGAACTCTAGAGTTCACTGTATATTACTCTCTCTCTCTCTCTCTCTCTTTTGCAAACAGACTATGGTGGTTTCCAAACTAGAATATATCTAGAATATGTAGGACATAGAGTAGGTCGATATACAATTTTGTAATTTTTTGCACTATTTAAAAAAATATCACTTTTTTGACGTTTATATACAATGTAAATTATTTCATCTAAATGTTTATGCCAATTTTGTCTAGAGAAATAAAGATTATTTGGTTGTTAAATAAACTAAATAAATTCAATGAATTGTGTGCAATAATTAATTTTTCATAAATACTTGTTTTACTTATATAAGAGGCAGCTTGATTCAAATTTATTTTTAGTATTAATAACTTTTTCAAATATAGGTAGATAGATAATACGTTTATTTAGCCTTTGGTTATATATTACAATATATAATTTACATTGCTGTTTTACGTTGGTGCCCTGCATTCACATGCATAACCACGAAACTAGAACTAAACTAAAAAACCACCTAAAACTAACTATACAAAAATATATAGTTAAAACAGATTAGTTCCACGTAAATCAATACCCAAACGGTTGTACTGAACCACTCCTTTATAGAAAATTGAACGGTGCATAGATGCATTATTAGCTTTTTTAATTATAAAATTATCGATTCCTCGGGTATCGTAATTATGCAAATTTCATAATTTTATTAAAATGTTTTTTAGGTAATCTGGAACTATGCCTTTATTAATTTTATGCATGAAAACTAAAACTTTATATTTAAAAAAATTTTATAAATTCATTCAATTTAAACATTTTGGCATATCGTTTATTCTAGTAAAAATATTGCATTTTAGTATAACTAGCATTGCTCTATTTTGCAACATTTGTAGTCGTTCTAGATCGTTCTGATTGGCTTTTTCTCCTTTAGTTTTGAAGATAATTGATTGAAATTCAGGATATACTACATACATAATAAGCGGCATCTTTTGCCATACAACTGATTTTTTTCTCACTTCTCACTCTGACACTAACGCTCCTCCCAATAATTGAAGGAGAGTAATTGATTACCGTCAACGGAGATTCGGAGAAAATGTAATTTCGACGAATGGTCCTGTAAGGTGGCCTCCAAGGTCATCTGATTTAACGCCCCTTGATTTCTTTGTTTGGGGTCATTTAAAAAATATTGTCTATGCAACCGCCGTTACAACCCGTGAAGACCTGGGGCTATGAGTAAGACGAGCAATTAATAATATAACGGCCCAATAATTGGCGAACGTTCTTCGAGAAACAGCTATGCGAGTTCAGAAGTGCATTGACGTTAATGGACGGCATTTTGGACAACTGTTGTAATGCTTTGTTTTAATTTTTTGTATTCCAAAACCACATTAATATGTGTAACAAGGTAATTAGAATAAAATTGCGTTTTCTTATTTTCTTTTAGTTATAATTCTGTGATATTTGATTTCTGAGACCAATGACAAGTTTACTTCTTGAATCTTGATTGGTAAAATATCTTTGAATGATCTGGATTTCTGCTGATGACTTATGAGCATACCTTTTCTTTTGTAATATTTAATTTTAATTTCTTTCCAGCCATTTAGAGACCAGCTCTAAATCGCAAGTTATTTTATCCACTAACTTTCTAGGATTAGTCTCGTCGATGAAGATTATAGTGTCATCAGCAAGTGGTATTTACAATGTTTAAAGATTTTAGATATATTATTGATATATATTATAAATAGTAATCTAACCATGTTCTCCTGAGGCACACATATATCAGTAGGTAGCTCACTTGAGACCATATGTTCACATTTCACCCAATGTCTCCTGTCCTTTAAGCAACATTCGAACCATTTCAATACCACACCATTAACACCATACTTACTCAGCTTATCTAATAAAATCTTCATTCAATCGTCTCAAATGCTCTTCAAATCTAAAAGAATTACTCCTGTCATGTTTCCCTTGTCCTTGGCTTCTTTCCACTCATTAATAACTTACTGCAACGCACTTTCACAACTAAAACCTTCTCTGAAGCCAGACTGATATCTACTAAGTATTTTTTATCCATTATAAAGTCTAGTAATTGCACATGTACTACTTTTCTAATATTTTTTCAAAAGCTGGTAACATATTTATATGTCTTCTGCCTTTATAGTTTTAGGCACTTCTCTTACAGAATTGATGGTCTATACTTTTAATCTACTTGGCACAATACCAAGCTCTAAAGAGTCGATAATAATGTGAATCGGTTGACTCGATAAGAGGTTGATATTATCTTTATAAAATGCCATATCAATTTCATCTGCACTACCTTTGTTAGCCAGGTCAAGTATTATTGTTTTTAATTCAGTTTTTGTCAATAAATTAAAACTTTGCATTTTTAATCCTTCTAATTCACCAAGTTCAAGCTGATAGTTGCTATGAGGTATACTATGCACTATATCGTTTATACTAGATACATAGAATTCATTCATTTTCAGGCAATAGATTTGGGTTTTTACATATTTTATTTTCAACTAGGATTTCTTTAAAGGGTTCGTCATATTTACCCGATATTAAGGATTTAAGCGATTGCCACATTGACAAATAAGTTAGTAATAATATATTAATATTAAATTGTTATTATATTCCTCTAATAAGTTAACCTCTAATTAGAAAGCCAATACATTTAGGGAATTTTTGTTTTGTACAATACCATCTGTGTATCTATATTTTGTTACCAAGTATCTTATGATCATTTTTGAAAGCCCTGTATTTAATCACTTACTGTTTCTAAAAAATATGGACAGAAGCTATTGCACCGATTACTTAGCGTATGATATTGTACCAAATATATTAATTATAGGCCGATAAACATAGCTCCGAGAGAAAACAGAAACCGATGAAGGAATCAGATATGAAAAAGCTCTTCTTATTATTAAATTTTTTTAAATTTAATTCGGCCGCATTATTGAAAGAATTATATCAACTCCACTAAGAATTCTACTCACTTTCGGTACTTACTTGCATAATTGGGACTGATATCCACTACGCTGGCTAAGGGTCCAGTTGAAACCGCACCATGCGAAGCTACGGCCAACGTCAGAAAAACTATGGCTGATGTATAATTGCATCCCGAGTAGGCCAAGGCTACCATAAACACTCCTTGTCCTATGCAGCCTGCAAATTAAACTTCGTCAATTCGAATATCTTGTGCGGAATATGATTTTGAATAAATGCATTTTAATTGCTCGGTATGAGAAAACAGACGCTGAGTGATGTTGAGTAGTCGTGAACTTTTCCATTTACGCAAATCGTGTTATGAATTTTCATTTTGATAAATTTTCAGGAAACGTCTATTACGAGGATTATTTTAGTTCGGAAAATAAAACAGCCTAGAACTGGCAATCACTTAACAAACTTTGTCTTTTAAAGGTTTCGCGCCTGCATTTTATTTAACTAATAGTACCCTGCAAGTTAATAAGAGGAAAAACGGACTATGAGGCGTCACATCTTATTCATTCCCTCTGAGTTCGTAAAAGATTGTAAGTTGATTAAAGGTCTAGATTCTTATAAAATTGTTTAAATCAGTTGATATCTACAGAATTATCAGAAGGTATAGGAAATTAACTACACTATAATAAATCATTTTTGAATTCACACAGTTTGTACCCATAAAATCATCTTATATGACAGGGGCATTTCCTAGGGGAATGAACCTTTAATGTGTATTATTACGAGTTATTCGATACCCGTGTCAATTTTGGAAGTAACTTCTACTAAAAATTCACATCCTCTGGTTTCACAGTTTTAGCAACTTGCTTATGCATTGTTCTGAAAACCCAAGAATTACCACACTTATTTATTTATTTATTTATTTGATACACAGGTTAAAAAACCCAATTACAGAATACATACATACATACATACATATACACACATAAATACATGAATACATCTGAATTCATCCAAGAGACAACTAACTAAACTAAACTTATATAATGCATTTTAGTATAAATATACATATACAATATACATACATAAAAAATATACAGCTTATGCAAGAAGTATAGTACACGGTGAGGGTAGTTGTGTCAACAACTTGACGTGGATATGCTGAATTAAATGCTAGTTTTAAGATATTTTGTATAGTTCTACAGGCATCTTCAGCTCAGTCACATTGAAAAAGACTGTTTAAAATTAAATATAGATAACAGAATTTTTCTGGACCTCCTGCCAGAGGCACGTCAGACATACACAATGTATATATGAGACAGTTACCATGCTCCTGAGGCGAGTTAAAATGGTGGTAGAGAGGTGAATTTTCAAAGAGGAATTTTAAAACTTAGTAACTAAAAATAAGGTAGCGGAAAACTAGTGGAAATTTTTTCATTGCTGTCACAGGAAAAGACGACAAATGAAAAACCTGCCTAGGATTTATAAGTTCGCACACTAGTAAAATTATATGGTTAAGTATCTTAACTTAAATCAAACCCAAGGAAAAAAGTGCAAAAAGAAAAGAATAAATAGGTAGAAGGGAAATAAAACAGCAATGTTGTATTATTCTGACAAGTTTAGAGAATAGGTGTGCTGTTCTGGTTAAAGAAGCTGTCAGAAAATGACCAACGTTTCATATAGTACTTCATGTATAATCCAAAATGCATTTTGCTCTTGTTATGTTGATTGTTAGTGGACCATTATGGTTATGTTGTTTGTTGTTTGGTAGTGGACCATAATGGTCCATTAACAAACAACATGGAGCATTTTTTCATTTTTTTTCAAATTGGAATAACTCTATTTCTTGAGCTGTTGACTTACAGGTGGAGTTAGGTAACTTTAGGTGAAATGTATCAGATGTCCAACTATTTAGAGCAATAAGAAATAAATACTATCTATAATTCGTGGGGAAAATATAGGCTTTATTTCAAAATGGAGGTAGGGTTTACTATCAAAACGGAATAATTTTTGTTTTCTGTCAAATGGGAATAATAATTATTGTAGTTCATGTGTTACGCTTACGTTTGTTTTGTTTGTATAAAATTACTCTCATTTAGTGACTTTTCTTTTGCAACAAAGCATTATGGATGATGAAGGAGGCATAATAGTGGGGGACAAAAAGTTGCACCATAGCAATGTTTTGTACGAAATTTTCTTCTACTTAAACTAATCTCTTGCTATTTCTTAATAGATACTCTTGTCATTACCCAAGTATGGAGGAATTGCCATGTAAACACAAGGAGAACACATGCTGAATTTTCAAGCAAAGACGTCGCCCCCAGGATCATTTGTTAGACCATCAAAAATGAAAGGGGCCTCACAAGTTCGATGTCTACTATAATACATGGTGCAACAGAAAACAAACACGAATCTGTAAACAATTTTTTATGGCAGTGTTTCCAGTTAAAAATAAACGACCATGGAGTATTGCAAAACAGGTAACAGCGGGTACCGGCATCAAAGAAACCAGAGGAGGTGACCGAAAAACCAGTAAATATGAAGTAAACAGAATAGAGGTGAAAAAGTTCATCAACTCTTCAAAACCTACTGAAGCCACTACGATAGAAAGAACTCGAGAAGACTATATTTGCCGTCTTGTTTGAATGTTGACAAATTGTGTAAAATCTATCATGGAAGGCTGATCAAGACAAAAAGGTGAACTATACATTTTTTTCGAAGGTGTTTAATAACTCTTCCAATATTGGGTTTGGTACACCTGCTATTGACGTTTGCAGTCTTTGCTGCCGGTTGAGAATTGCAGTGAAAGCAGCACAAGGTAAATAGAGAAACAACGATATATCACGGAATCAAGAGTCCATAAATAAGAGCCAAACAATTCAATATATTGATGAAGGAAACACCTGAATGCAGCTTTTCTATCTGTTTCCACATGCAACAGGTACAGCCCCTGAACAAATTATCCATACAGGAGGCCTTTTATTCCCACAAAATTTCATTTTTCAATATCTGCCTTGTGGATTTACAGGACAATAGGCCATATCTATAATCCTGGATGGAAAATCAAGAAAACTAGGCGATATTATAAGCTTTATAACATCAAATCATTTTTGTGAAACATGAAGAAAACGATTGGGATCGCAGGAATGAAAAGGACATTCATTCAAAAATCCGCAAATAGGTAGACTAATGAAAAGACTGTGCGATTTAAAATGGAACCATGTTATAAGAAAGATGATTTATCCAAAAGATATATTCCCATTCTCAAGAAAGGAAAGAAAGTGAATTGTTGCCAACTGAATGAAATTGCCACAAAATGCCACCAAAGAAAGTTAAAGCCTTTGCTCAACTCTTACAATGCAAATTGGACTGAGCTAGAAGAGTACCCCTGGTATAAAGAAATGTTATGTGATAGAAGAGAGGTTGCTGAGAATAACGTAGTTGGTCATTTTATGAAGAAAAGTTTCGCAACGGTTAACATTTTTTGCTATAGGATGTTGAATTTTTGTTTAATCGTTATTTTCTAATATATCAGAAAGTACTTTAGATATTATGTCCAATTTTGGTACATGTTAATAGGATATAAAATTACATATTTAAGTTAGAATAGTTATTTTATGGCTCCACCAGTAGCGTCCCTGCGAACATGTCCTCTGATATTTTTTACCAAAAAGGTGGTAAGCCACTAACATGTTTCCATGCGGATATTTTTCCTAATTAGCCTCGTCATTTCCACAAGAAAACGGTCTCTTATTTACCAGACGTACAGTTCTTGATTAAAACAATTAAATTCAAATTGAAACTAGTTATAATTTACAGTGATAATGACAAATTTTGTTTTATAAAAATTGTTGGAAATGGCCACCTTCACTTAATAGGCATGCTTCAGCTCGTTTTATCATCGAATTTATGCATTCGTTAAAATTTTCCCGGCGTATTCCGTATTGTTTCACACGAGGTAAATATTCGCTGTTTTAAATCTTCTAAAGTGTTAATCGAAGTTTTACACAATAGGGTTTTACACAAAAAGAAATCCAAAATATTGAGATCGAGGAATCTTGCTGGTCATTGCCCGAGGATCCCCACGATAATATACGTGATGCGTTGTCGCCATATCCGCATTCTATAATAATCATATTTCCTGAGATATTGAATAAAAACTGCGAAAAGATAAAATAAATTCAATGAAACACTATAAATCGAAGAAATAATAAGATGAGATGGTTTTGAACACCATCAACTTGCTTCATGTCAACAAATATTGTTTTAAAAATGATGTTCGTAAAAACGTTATTTATTCCAGGATAACTAGATTTATGTGTTCAAAAATTATTAGTCGATACTACTAAATTAAACTGATTGAATGTAATTGTTTCAATCAAGAACTTTGCATCTGACGAGAAAAACACGAGACCATTTTCATGTGTAAATGCCCAGGCTTATTAGGAAAAATATCCACAAGGAGAAATGTCAGTGGCGTATCACTTTTTTGGTAAAAATATCAGACGACGCCGGGACGCCACTGGTGGGGCGATAAAATATTTTTTCTAACTAAAATATGTAATTTTATGTCCTATTAACACGTACCAAAATTGGAAAAATACCGATTAAACAAAAATTCAACATCCTATAGCAAAAAATGTTAGCCGTTGTGGACATATGTTTATATGATTCTTCATAAAAAAAGGAATCACACTCTGAAATATTAGCACGTCATTAAGGAATATCCTGCTTACTTTCTTAAGACACACGCTGCGACATTACGCCACTAATGCACTACAGGACTGTGTCCGCGTAACCTCTCATAAGTTCTACCAGTTCAGACTGGACAATGGGGCAGCATTTTTTCACATGGAAATAAGTCACATTTAGAAGAAAATAAATAAAGCTTTGAAAGCCTTTAGCTTGGTTGAGGACTAGAATTCCTTAAAATTAATAATTTCATATTTTGACTAATTAGCTAGTGACTAAGAGTATCTTTGTCAAAAATGTCCGTAGGTTATAACTATTTCGGAATTTAAAATCTTCCTTTGGATTTATTCCCTTTTGCATGCGCAAGCCAAATCTATCTCTTTTTGATTCATGATAATTTGAATTTATTCCTCTGATAGAAAAAATTAAACACTAACTTTTTGCACAATTTTTATTTTAGAAAATACAAAACAAACTTCTAAAAGAATATTGGCACCAAACTAAAAAATACAAAAACACAATACTAACTTTTCTCCACTAGAAAAATTGCTACTTTGGTAAAAAACTAGATAGAAAATTTTAAGTAGAATGTTGGAGAAACATTCAACTATAACATAGGTTTCTCCTCGCTCAAGCATTCACAGTCAGAAACGAATTCTACTTTTTCGGATTCTACTACGTTATTCTCAGCAACCTCTCTTCTATCACATAACATTTTCTTATACCAGGAATACTCTTCTAGCTAGCTCAATCCAATTTGCATTGTAAGAGTCGAGCAAAGGCTTTAACGTTTTAACTTCCTTTGGTGGTATTTTGTGGCAAGGTATAATTTCACTCAGTTGGCAAGAATTCATTTTCTTTTCTTTTTTCGAGAATGGGAAGGTATGTTTTGGACAATTCATCATTCCTATAACATGGTTCCATTTTAAATCGCACAGTCTTTTCATTAGTCTTCCTATTTTCGGATTTTTGAGTGAATATCCTTTTCATTTCTACAATCCCATCGATTTCTTCATGTTTCCCAAAATTGATTTGATGCTATAAAGCTTGTAATCCTTGCCTAGTTTTCTTACAGTGCCATGCTCTTCATACAATTTCGCATAATCTGCCATGTGGAGGATAGTACTATGTTGGTCAGACATATTAGCAGGTCATTAAGGAAAATTGGCGTCATTATTTTACTTTCAGTGAAGTTATGTGTGAAGATTATTACCTTCAATTGGTAAATGTTCGTTTAAATTTCTCGCTTATTGTAATAATCTGTGGCAAGGGCCGTGCCCGCCTTCAGCGGAAAGCTTGCCACTGGTGCACTATGATTCAAGGGTTATGTGGTGCCCGTCAATGATGAAGCTGCCCTCGAGGAGAGGGCTGTTAGGGCAGCTCGGAGATCACACCACCAGAGTGACATACGGCTGCTTAAGCCGGCTCTACACTCGCGGCGCGAATGTCCGAGAAATGCGAAGGACGCGAGTGTCTGTAGATGGGTTTTGCGCCTGTTTACGGATCTTCGCGGTGGTTCCATTCGGAGTCGGTATTTTGTACCCGCGACAAAGGGTTCGTAATATCCATCACCTCTTCAAGACTGCGTAGCTGTTGAGTTAGAAAAGTATATTCGCCGCGTGAATTCACTCCGTGAATTTCGCGGGTATTCGCGCCGCGAGTGCAGAGCCGGTGTTAGACTGTCGTCCGTAAGTATGAGTTTTGCATTGAAAATAGTGGCAATCATTTCGAACAATTTTGGTGAATCTTCAAAGCTTCACCGTTTTGTAATAAATGCCACGAGATAATAAACATTCTTCAGTCTCTTTTCTATTTTGCTCTAGCTCTGAGGGGGCGTATTTTTGGAGTAAACTTTATTGATGAAAAGGTCTTATTTTAACCTGAAAAATCGATCCTGAACGTTTGGCGATTTAACTTTGTAACATCCTGTATATTTCGAGTGCCTCCTTTACTAAGACAAATCTAGATACTTTACACTTAACAGGGTAATTGCGGCAGTAAAAATCATCTTATAAATATGCATCTTAATTATTGCTGTAAACACAAGGAGAACTAATTTATTCGCATTTTCAAGTTAGTTCCCTGGTTTTCTTATATATTGTTATTCTCTATAATTGCGGCATTAATTCAAATATATACCGTAGTAAATTACGTGACTTACCAGAATGAAAAATAGTTTATTGCAAACTATATGCAGAATTAACAGCTGTGCAGTGTGCACGGCAGTGAGGTGAATAGGAAACAAAAAATTGAATTACGCTCTAAGTTTTGTTGCTGCGAATTCTAAACTGCTGATTTAGCATCTGCCGAAATGTGCCATAAGATCACCTGACGTAGTTTAAAATTTTAGTATCAAATTTGAAAGTACAAAAAATGCATATATTTAAAGTTACCCACTCACTGCATAAATATTTTAAAACTATTGAAATAATAAATCAAATTGTCAATAACTGACACTCCACTAGACAATCCACTCGATTGGAATAACTCAATTCTGATTAAACATGATGTGTTTTAGTAATGTTGATAGAATTAAATGACGTCAATTGGCGAATATTTAATTAAATATTAAATTCAAATCTAAATCTCTTTATACTACTCTACATTATGTTATAATACCGAGAAATACATTTATAGAAAAAATGAAAGTTAAAACTGTAGGTACACATCATTCTTGTGAAATATTGGCGTGATTGTAATGCTCATCTCTACATTGGCAAGTAGTCTTAGAATCAGAATTCAGAACCGACTATACCTACCTATTAAATTATTTTTAATAAGTAATAAAAATAGGGAAAAAGACAATTTTCTACAAAAAAGTATTCTTGCAAAAATCTGCATTGTTTTTGAGTTATTTTGAATAACTAAAGAATGAGCTTTTTCGGTTAGCTCTCAAAATCACACCCCGGAATTTGGTAGCACTTTGTGATTTTATCATTATTAGGTGTCAAACTAACATATTAAACAATGAAAAACCCTTTAATGCAATTGTTCCTTTCTACCCATTAATTTTTGACATATTTAATATCTTATATATTGGGTTCGATATTTGACACTTTTGCTTTAAAATCAGACCGCATGTCAAGCTGATTTCCACAATTGTTTTTCATAAAACACTTGGCTGAGAATGCTTGTTCACAGCGATATGTGGTTGCGAAAAGAAGGAGATGTTTCAGTGCGTTCTGGTCAAGACCTTTGTAGTCCTTATGAGCTTGATAAATGTTCTGAATAAAACAACAGTGTTTATTCTCATATTACAATATTGCTTTTTATTATCCTAGGAGGCTAGTATAAGCAAAAACATAATTTCCCAATTACAAATCGCGGACCACTTGATGAACGTCTGCGGATCCCCTGTTGGGAACCATTGATGTATACATTGAATCTTGACGCAATATTGTATAATGGGTTAATTAATTTTTATACTCCTAAACTTTCTGTACTCATTTAACGACATTGTAGGGGCAGTCTCTTCCATGTCCAAAAATCTGCATCCGCTTCTCACCAAAACAGCATAATTAGTCAACAACATGAAAATAAATGTATGCGGTTGTAACGAAGCAAATCTGTTGGCATCTGAGTTGTACTTTCCGTTATCACCGATTAGTCTCTAGTTGACATAACGTGATGACATTGTCGAAATCTAAATTATTGAACAGTAAAGGTTTGGCTCAGATATAGTCGTATCAGGGAGGTTCAAGCGCTTTGTATAACATTCCTTAAGCGATCTCTATTCTAGTTTCTTCAACATATTGAAAATTTTGAAAATTTCGCTAAATTTTACACGTTTAAACCGGATGATAGTTCGCGAACAAGCAACATAATGTAAATAAAAGAGCATAATGCTCTTCTGAATCAAACACGTTTTATCGTACGAGGCGCTGCCCAACTTCAGACAATAACTTTAGCCAATCATCTTCTAAGTGTACTATACAGTTATGGTTTCTTCATTTAACTGATCCTTGTGCTTGTTCGGTTGGGTTTCCAAAAAATAATTTTTCCATTTTTTATAGTATTAACAAAGCTAAAACATTACCAGGTGACAAAGTTTTAAGCAGAACTAATCTCTTCAGAAGGAAGCGCGTACTTTAATGTTTCCTTACCGCAGTGATACAAAATTAATAGTAAGATTAGGTACATTCTTTATTATTTTTGCCATTATGTAGTACAGTCATTTTTAAATAGTTTTTTAATTCGTGCGCGATGGTATTATTGTAATGATCTTTAAATACCTCAATCTATTTGAAGTGCATGTAAAATTTCTAATATATCATTGTACACAATATATACTTACAATATATACAATTTGGAACTCTCGTATGAGTCGTGCTTATAATTTTCATGTTATCTGAAGATATGAGAGTTCTAGCTAGCTGCTCGGCCTAACTTCGCCCTGGTCCATTAGCATCTGCGTTGCATTTTTACTTCCCTAGGTTACCAAAGGGAAGTATTTGCATTCGTGAAAATATCACCCTTCGAGATTTTTTAAAATTTCCATATTTCAGACTATGTAGGTTAAGACAAAGAAAGTCTAATTGACAAATTAATACATAACTGCATAAAAACCTAATATTTACGCAAATCAGTTAACTTTTCAATTTTCTCCGAAGTCCCCCGTAATACATACATAACCTTTCCATTTTTTGACTTATGTCTGCCACTTTCTATGGATTCTATACTAATATATTGTATTGTCATCGGTACTATATATGGACGCAATTTTAAGCCAATATATCAATTGGAAGTGGCTCATAATTGACAAAATTAGAAGTAAACTGACTGACGCTTGACTGACAAACAAATGAAGATGAATAAAAACTCGTAAAATCATTCTTATCTGTTATCATAACTGAAAGGATTTTGATATTAATCTAGCTCAATCATTGCCTACACCTTATACATATCTGACCTAATATCCGGCCATATTGTATCAGTATATTTTATTTGTTAAGTATTCCTAGAGACACTGTCGTCTGTCATAACATTTACTTAAAAAATAATATACGTTGTTCTAAGTTCTAAAGTGTTATGTTTAAATATTCTCTATGTAACTAACGTACAATATAGGGAAATGCTAACTGATGTATTCTACGAGTGTGTACTATGTGGTATATGTATACTTACAAACGGCAGTGGCCAACTTCCGTACATTTGACCTTGTCATTTTGTTTGATCTCAGCAAATAATCCCCTAGTTCAGAGAAAATAAATGCCCACAGCATTCGAAATAGATGTGGCATTCCTGAGAGCAATCCGGTCTAAAACAAATAGAAAAGACATAAAGAATCGGGTTTTTAAATTTTTGTGTCTAGTCGTGAGATAAGTTTGATTTAACTATTGTAAATAAGAATTATTTCCTTCATCGAACTGAAAATAGATGAGTAGATTCTTGTTTGATTGTTAGTGGCTTTTCATTTTACATTTTCTAGCTGTAAGTCGGTTATAATCATTTATGATACTGGAGTCACCGTGCAAATTCCTTACACATTTGTAAAGTATTTTTTAAATTCAGTCTAAAGCGTTACTACCAGGATAAATAATTACAAAGCCTGATATGACAGAATAAATATTGCAAAGGATACATGTATATGAATATAGTTAACCAGATATGTAATGCATTTACCGCAAATGAAAGTAGTAGATTGTTTACCTGACTCACCATTACAAGTCCTTTATCTGCTTTTAGTTCATTCTTAATAGTGCCGGCAGCGTAGCCGTAGGTTAAATGATATTTATTTACTTTTATCGACTAATTCATGGAGTTCGTTAAACTAACATTATTCATAACAAATAAATAATGTATAATAAATAAATAAATTACATCATGCCTATCAATTAATATAAAGTAGTAAAACAACATTTACAATAATTACAAAGTGATAACCTATAACAGCTACAGTTCGGCTCATCAATATTGAATTAACTCCTACCACGTAGATAACCCTAGGTTAAGTGCCATGTTTCGTATTTCAATGTCAAGTTAACTTAAAACCCCAAGTTAACTATCTCGTACTTAAGCGAGAAATATTACTTCGTTAATGAGAAAATCGTTTACAATAAAACACTAACCGATTACCTGAGGTACAAAAGAGGAACAATACCATTAACGGACATGAAGTTAATAATTCAAAAAAACCTAGTTACTAAAACGTCAGTTGCCAGCGACAATTCGAATGTGTTAAAGTTTACTAGGAAATTCAACGAGAATAAGCTAACTTTTAGTACAAAATCTCGAAAATACAAATATACCCAGTGACACTAATAATTACTACGCTGAAAGCATGACAATGTTAGACCATCGGAGATCAAATGAAGAGTGGCTTATTTTCTCAAAAAACTACTTGAATCTAATTCTTTGTGAAATAGGGCAGGTTAATTCCGAAATACTTCGACCAATGAATGCGGACAGGCCCTCTTCTAGAACTTAATTTTGACCCGGCAGTTTGCGTCCTCTACTGCACAATATGGGACAAAATAACTTTCCATAAATATCAAGCACTCAGTCGATCTGGCAATTGGTGTCATCTACAGTAAATGTGGCCAAAACAGCCTTCCCTAAATATAAAAGTTCTTAAAACAACAACTTAAAGTATTCTATATCTACAGCTATCTAATTTTCCCCAGTCATTGAAAATACCCTTTCTTTCGTCTAGATTTCTTCTGATTTTTATTAATTAAGGGAAAATCGACTGGTTACCTACCTAGTCAACAGTAGAGTTGGGATCCTGTACCAATTACAGCATTTATGAGTCTAACTGTGCGATAACTAATTTAATTATTCGCTTAATAGACGTTGAGTCACAGATATGTGCGGTTTCCATCCGCGGAAGTAAATGTGGCCTACCAATTTAGATTCGCCATGAAGGCAGCATGAATGTTTGGAATGATACTTTGTAAAATTTGGTACCTTAGTGGCGTTACAACCTCACAAAGATGGCCGCCGGGTGGAAATCGTAGTTTACCATTTTAAAGTATGGTTTCATTTGTAAGGAGTAAAAGTATCATAAAAATTTTGATTTAGCATAAAGCCAGGATCAATGTTTGGGATGACACTGTGTAAAAGTCGGTAGCTTAGTTATGTTACGACGTCACAAATATGGTCAACGAGCGAAAATCGTGTTATTCCATTCTAAGGTCAGGTTTTACTTGTAAGGAGTAAAAGTATCATACAAATGTCAATGAAACATAAAGGCAGGATCAATTTTTGGGATCATACTTTATAAAATTCATTAGCTTCGTGACGTTATGGCGTCACAAACATGGTCGCAGGCCAAATTCCGATTAGGTGTGTTGGCAAAAATTATAATAATAAAATATAATATTATAATAATTTAATAATATAACCTAACGTTCAATGTATTAGGAACAATGGAGTCTCTGAAGTGAAATCTCACACCAAAAAGAATTTGAAGCGGAAGTTGGAAAATTTTTATGGCTCCAAAATTCATTTCGTTTCTAGCGATAGTGGTCCCCTGTTAATGCTACTAAATAATATGTCAAGAGACAATTTAGTTTGAATGAATGACAATTTATCTGCAAAACTGAGAGCAATAGAAACGTGCCCTGATAATAATCTGATTACTACTGCATATCTTATCCATAATAAAATCCTGCAAGTTGAAAGAGGGAACGTAACGCAAAAGACTGTAGATCGAGAAGAGCAACACTTAGTAATTCCAAGAAAGATTGTTCCAAATGCATTTACACCCCTCGCATGGGATAATATCGATCATTTGGAAGAGACACTGTCAGGCGGTGGGACCACTCATCGAGTTAATGGGATTACAACACAGCCCATGCAGTCTGCTTTAGCAGAGAGTACAAATATACAAGAGCAAATAATTATCGAGAGAAAACAAAAACTGTGAACCATACCAACCCAAAGAGCTGCTTTACAACCTTACAACCCTGGCAGAATGGTCGGCCCTACTCATTGTAAACAGGAAGACGACCGAGATTTTTAAAACATAATCTTCAACTCCACAGTAACAAGCGTAAACGAGCTAAGGTACATTTTATTATGTGGCAAGCAAGATAACATGGAATATTACTCCATGTCAGAACACACTGCAAGAACATGTAACAAGTTCAGGTGTAAAAACATTTTGTGGATTATAATGCATTGTAATGATCCCAAACATCAAGTCTTCCCCAGTTGGACAGGGTGTAATATTAAACTGCGAAGGGGCATTGTAATAAATTCTACAGAAATTGGATACTTTCCAACCATTGCTGCTCCAGCAACGAGTCTTGCAACAGTTTACGAAATGTGTCGTTCCTTAGCCATAAAAGAAAGATTAGGGCTGGAATCTATTGCTGTAACATCTGACAAAGCGCTGTACGCCAAAGCAACAGATGTGTTGTGTTTGCTGGTGGAAATGTGTTTCTAGCATTACCCCGCTTACATGCCTTCACTGGCTGCGAGACAGTTTGTGCGTTTGCAGACAGTGGAAAGTCTACAGCATTCAAGCTCGTGCGTACATATAAGGAATTTCAAGCTGCCATGTCCACACTGAGAAATACTTTAGGTGTACCTGACGAAACATAGAAGGTTCTCGAGAGCTTCGTATGTCGGTTGTATAGTAACACGTCCACAGTAACAAGCGTAAACGACCTAAGGTACATTTTATTATGTGGCAAGCAAGGTAACATGGAATGGCACAATCTTACTCCATGTCAGAACACACTACAAGAACATGTAGCAAGAGCCAATTTTCAAACAGTGGTATGGAAGAAGGCACTAGATCCACAGCCAGACATTCCATCACCTGAAGGCCAAGGGTGGTCACTTCAAACAGGCAGTGACGGTAATACAATGTTACATATTGAGTGGATGAACTGTGCGCCAGCACCTCTTGCTCTTCTTGAATTAATGTCATGTTCCTACAAGAAAGATTGTGAGCCGAACACATGTTGCTGTATTAAAAATTCATTGAAATGCACGGATATGTATAGAATTCAGGTTTGCAGTAACTGTTCACAATCAGATTATGTTCTCGTAGCGTCATCCGACTCAAACACTGATTCAGGCGATGAGTAAATTATTCTTATAATAAGAAAATTGCATGCTCTGTACAATGTTTTACATAACAATAGTAATATAATGATGAATAATATGACGACATTGTATTTTCATTTTAAATCAAATTTCAGATTTATGTTTCAATTCAAATTTATAAAAACAGAATTAAGCGTCTTTAATAAATTATAAAGCAATACCATGAAAGTCGCCTGGTCGCCATCTTAGCTACCAAATTTTACAAAGTATCATCCCAAACATTGATTCTGGCTTTATGTTGGATTGAGATTTGTATGATACTTTTACTCCTTACAGGTAAAACCTGACCTTAGAATGGTATACTACGATTTTCGTCCGCCGGTGGTATTTGTGACGTCGTAACATAACTAAGCTACTGACTTTTATGCAGTATCATCCCAAATAATGATCCTGGCTTTATGCTAAATCAAAATTTTTATGAAACTTTTACTCCTTACAAATGAAGTCAGACTTTAGAATGGTAAACTACGACTTTCGCTCGGCGGCCATCTTTGTGACGTCGTAACGCCACTAAGCTACCGAATTTTACAAAGTATCATCACAAACATTCATGCTGCCTTCATGATGAATCTAAATTAGTAGGTTACATTTACTCCCCGGAAAGGAAACCAAACCGTCCATTTTCGACTACTTGGCTCAATGTCTATAAACGGTATCGGCGTTTTACCTCGTTTCCGCGTAAATAATTGATTTTGCAATTTTAACGCTGACCGAGCCAAACGTTCCCATGCTTTGGAGTTTACGGGGGGTCTAGTTTTCAGGTTGATCACTGGCAATAAAACACTTCCAATATAGAAGACATACTACAGAATACTTTATAGTTATTGCCGAAAAGTATTTGTATTTCACGCGAACAGTTGTTAAAAGTATAAACCTATACAAGCTTGTTTACTTCTAAAAATTCTCTAATATGGCCCTGAGGTGCTAACGAGTGCGTTTCGTGGTATTTTAATAACACCAAGTGTTGCTCAACAAGTTAGATTTTGAAATTGACATCTGTATTCTACGCCAAATCTCATATTTACGGTTTTCGATATTGTCCACAAGAGCACAAAGATCCTGACTTAGCTAGATACCTGCAAATACGAATCCCTCTTAGATAAAAGCAGAAACGATAACTGAAGGACAAGCTGGGAAAACATTCTTTTTGAATCGGAAAATATAAATAAAGTATATAACGATGATATAAGAATTCTTCTTTACAGGACACCTGTAATAAGGTAGGGTCATATACTATTTACAACAATAGTAGTAAGTAATTTTTACAAGTAGTTAGGATGAGTACTTCTAATTCCAGTCCAAAAACTTCTTTAATTAACGATTCTAAAAAATGAAATATACCAGATTGTTATTGCAAGTTTATTGCCAATGCTGCGAATAGCTTTTAAAAAGTAACTCTATAGGCGGAAAATGTATGGTAGTAGGATAATGAACGCAAACATTTAATACTGAAGTGAGAAATGGAGACAGGCATAAAAAATAATAATTTGCAGGTCAGCTGGCGTGGACAATATCTCGACCATTGCGTTTAGGCTGACGAAGAACAAGTAAGTATCCTTCAGATAATCTGCTATAAACTACAGCAAACAGGACTCTAACTTGATCACTTTCATAGATAAGAAATGGCAGATTGTTGCCAATCTGTATTCTGTCTCATATTTGCGATTGTCGGTATTGTAGACAAGGATTCTAATGTATAACATCTTATTTCATTACCCTTAACTGCTCTCAATAATACCGTCTTCCTAATACTAGTATATAAATAAAATATTTGTTTCCATGATATTTATAGTGTATTTATGCGTAACCCTGGGTTAAGCGTTATGTAGCATAATTCAATGTCGAGTTAGCGCGAAACCCTGAGTTAACTATTAGGGATACAATGTTATATTTTTGTAGTAATTTTATTTACTTCAAACGCTTTCAACGCAATGGATTATCACTATGAGACAAACGCTTACAAATTACTTCGAAGAATGGGATCGCAATGGTAGGTATTTTATAATTATTACCTTGCATTTTTTAAATATATCCATGTAATGTCTATTTTTGCTTTCTAGAAATGACTGCCGCTTGCCATTGAGCCAATCATTATAATTATTTTATATAAATGTTTCCATCACAAGTCAAAAACTTTTGAATAGTTAATTTATATTTATTACCACAAAACTATAAGAATAAACGTAGATTAGTCGTGCAAAATCCCGAAAATGTAAATGAAATCCATACTTCTCATGCCAACTTAATACGATATTTCATATACCTCGAGTTTGCTAACTCAAATGAAAAATGATATTGGAAAAACAGTTGTGGCGTAAACTCCAGCTTGAAGGTTAACTCGATATTGAAAAACTGACGGTAAAAGAGATTATCGTATGAACTGTAACAGGAACGCAAAGCAAGATATATATGAATTTGAAACTGCCGAAAAGTAAAATATGTCAGCTGAAACCTTGCATGTATAAGTACAAGTCAGGAAAAATCTGTAGATTCCAGATTTCCATCTTGTTTTGAAATCGGCAGACCTAATATGACGGTTAGAAAAAAACATCATATTCTCTTAAACTCTACCATTATTGGTTACATCAACAGGAGAGTGGACAATCTAGAATGATTAATATTTCAGGGAAAATCTGATAATAATCGGAGATGGGGCCTTCCAAACAATAGTTTGATGTCACTAGGGATGGGAAAGAACATTGGTAAGACCATATGTTTAACAAGTAATCCTGAAAAATGGCGTGATATTGTTAGACGTGTCATACAGTAAATAGAGAATGGCGCTTGGGTCACAAATCATTTATCAAGACGTCAAAAATAAAATATATGTCTGCGTGTATATACATGTCCTGTGTTAATAGATATAAAATGTATTTATTTGAAGATAACTTTCATATATCACATATAGCCCTATGTACTAGAAGAATTAATTAAATATTGTGCAATACTATTACCGCTCTAATATTCCATCCATGTATGAACTTGAAATAAGTCGGGGCATGTGTCATTAGAGTAAAAAGCCCCCAAACTCCTCCCCACTGAGCTAAGATATTCATCCACACTGTAACATTTGTCATAATTTTTATCCAAGGTACTGGAGCCTGTAACAGAATTAATTCCATTAATAAATTAGATTAGGAAGGCATTGCCTGAACGTTTGTTCTCAAGGACGTTCAGTTCGTGGAAAGGAAATAGACCACATTTATTTAGGCTCTTTAAAATAATTAGGTTCTTGTTCTTCTTAATAAAGAGCAGTAGTTTTTACTAGATAAGGGTGTTGTTGTCTGTGTATAATTAGGGTTTTCATACGTTCACTTTTACAGTGGACTGTATGTTACTGAAAACATGTTCGTATATCCGATCTATTTCTTTACAAGTGTTCGTCTTTTCTAGAAATTCTCTTTAGTTATATAGGTACAGTCGTGGACAAAATTACGGCATAATTCAAAATCTAATTAACTATTTTGAAATCTACTATTTTCTAAACCGTTAGTGCGATTTTAAAGATTTAAGTATTGTTTCACAGGTGAACACTTATGGAATGGAAAACCTTTATGATTTTAAGCAAAGACGATCTCTTTAAACATAAGGGGTAACAAAAAGGCTATATTCTTTTTCAAGAATTTAAAACATGCATCATGAGAGAATCAGCATCAGCAAAATTAAGGTACATTTTAGACCCAGTTGAGGCCTCACCTTTTTTTAACATTCTCGCATTTATTCTCTATGTTTTTGCTATTCAACCAATTTAAATTAAATCAATCTCACCATAGTAGCGCTAATAAGTCTAGTCAGTAGAGCAAAAAATAAGCGGCCTGCTCGTCAAATGCTAGTAGCCGTTATGTAATACTTAAGCGGTGCCTCACTCTACTATATAATCTCACATAATCTAGAGAAGTATTTTACGTTTTATCCACCTACTAGAGACGAAAACCACGACTAGGTCATTAAGTGTAATTAGGACAATTGACCGAATAGAATAAACGTTTGAATGTGGTGCCTTTATACCTAATAATTTGTTCAACTACTGGCGGAACTCTAATAAACAAACTTCACGAGGTTAAACTACGACAATCAATGGCGCCACATATATATTTACTGAAAAATATCGCAAATGCTGAATTATGCGCTAATTTGCCCGTTAGTGTAATTATAGAATGCCAAATGTTAACAGAAATATATTAATTTTATTCCATTTAGCACTAGGAAAAACTAACCAAAACTGCGGTACCTGTTCTAAAATTAGATAATAGCTGATTTGAGTATACAGGGTGAACTATTAATAATAGGCCTAGTGCAGGAGTAGATTCCTTAGGTCAGAATATGAGGATATGACCAAATATGCTCTAGTAATATGTTGCTGTGGAAAAAATGGTGTCAAAATTCAAATTATTTTTTCGTTTTTTTGCAATCACTTTCTCTTGACTGATCTTCACCAAGTTTGCTACATGAACTTTTTTTATTCTAGGGAACAATAATTTATGTAATACATCACGTTAGATCATAGAGGGCGTCGCGGGACCTGTATCTATAATGATTTTTTTCTATATTTTTTTTGGGACGAAACGTTGTGGTACTTCTGACCAGAAAATCTAAGGAGAGCGTCATTTCCACGTATAAACGGTGCACTTGATAGAACCTGATAACTCCAACCGTTTTCGAGGAAATTGCCGTTAAACATTTGTATAATTTTTTTGAAATTTAATGAAACAAAGTGTATTTATTGAAAAAAGTACAAAACGTAAGGGAAAACAAAATCGTAATAGCGTAAACTTATAAATCAAAAGACTGTGTGAAATAAGGATCTAATCTTATTAGAAGACCAATAAATAACATAAAAATTGACTTTTCATAAAAGATATTCTTACATTGAAAAATAAATTTTCCGGTCCTCTAATAAAATTGGCTGCGTTTTGTATTTTGTTCCACAGTTCTTCTCTTGAATTGATAGTATTTGCATAGACTAAGGACTTCATATGTCCCCACACATAATAATCCAAAGGATTATAATCGGGACTTCTTGGTGGCAAGCAAGCTCACTTCCTTGACCGATCCATCTGCGTAGAAAAGTCTCATCAAAATAATTCCTGACTTCAATGGAAAAGTGAGGAGGAGCTCCGCTCCATCTTGCATAAACCACATTCTGTTCCGTATGTCTAGTATGAAAGTATGTAGTATATCAGCAACGATATTTTGAAGAAAAAACACATAAGACTGTACCACATGAAACGTTAATCTTATATTCGTGCTGAAAATGACTTTCTTTAACGGCATGAGGATTTTCTACTTCCCAGTACCTAATGGGTCTTTTTCCAGTTAAAAAAGCCTCGGCGAGTAAAAGTTGCTTCGTCGCTAAATAAAATTTTCTTAACAAAATTTCGATCCCTGTTGTGTTTATTTAGAACAAATTGACAAAACTGTAGCCTTTGTGGAAGATCCCTTCGAAGTAAGTTTTGTACAGGAGCGAAGTGATATTGTAGAAGCGTTCTTTGCGCAAGACTCTTGGAACAGATTTTTCACTCACCTCTATTGCCGCTGATAAACGACTTGAGCTGACTTGAGGATCTTCATCCATATAAACTAAGTGCTAGTTCTTGATCTGGAGTAATTCGTCTCGGTCGTCCTACATCATTTTTATGGCGAAATGAACCCGTTTCTCCTAAATGGCGAAAATAACGTACATGAGAGAAACTAAGACGTAACCAAAACATACTTTTCAATAAATACACTTTGTTCCATTAAATTTCATTTATTCAAATGTTTAACGACAATTTCCTCGAAAACGGTTGGAGTTATCAAGTTGTACTAAGTGTACCTTTTGTACGTGGAAATGACGCCCTCATTCGATTTTCTGATCAGAAGTACCACAACGTTCCGTTCAAAAAAAAAACATGAAGAATTCATCATCAGATACAGGTCTTGCAGTACCCTCTATGATCTTGTTATTGAACCAAGTAAAACGATCCATTTGAAAAAATATCCAATTTACTATAAAAGTAAAATCAGACAAAAATCCCATGAAAAAATAATATTAAAACCATTAAAAAGACCTTTGGCCTAATATTAAATCAAAATCTACGTAAAAATTTTTTTACTAAAAATGACCAACATTTTTTTACCTCGAGAACGACGGTCAATTGCCTTTGGGCTCCGTCGTTCCAATTTTCAAAAGTACTCCAAAAATTTGGCTTAGTTTTTCGAAAGTACAACGAATAAAATCACATAAGACGGAAAACTGCTCCGCAAAACAAATTTTTCGGAAGTACGAATTTAATTTTTGAAAATCTCAAAAATTTATTTTTACATTACCATAACAAGACGCAATTAAAGCAAAAAATCGCTACTCGAGATGAATTTTTCGAAAGTGCCACGAATTTGGTGGTTCACAAGTTGAGATAGTCAGTCAGGATGTAGCGAGTAGCTATTTTAAACGTTAAAATTTAGGAACAAATCAATGGGACGGTTTTTCCAATAAAAACCAAAATCCTCATTTAATATTCCTCAAAGGGTTGGAGCATAATCCTAATACAAAACCCCAAAAACGTACAGAAAAATAGTCAAAGAATTCAAAGTCGGAGGGCCGATTCCGGCGAGTCGACGGGAAAAAAGTGTATTTGTGATCGATGCCGTTAGTACGTTTATAAAAGCAGGAAAACCATCGGACACATATAGATAGCTTCTTTAAGCATCTTGACATTCATTTCGATAATTTTAGTGCCAAATTCAAAGTGAATAATTTTCAAAAAGTTTTGCATACATTTTACAAATATTACTAATTGGGAGTCTGAATCTTTTTGTACAGTCGATTGTCATAGTTCTCTCGACGCTGGATGAGTTACACTCCTATGGGAGGTAATGGCTTGCCGAGTGGTGGTGCTCTTTGATGTTTGCCTTATATACATTAGCTAAGTATTGAATATTTATATTTTTTACATTTTATGAATTATTTCAATAAATGATAATATATTTTGAGTTTGATTTCTTATTGATCCACTAATTATAAGATTTGTGACCGACGGGCGATTCTGTGGCCTGAGTCTGACAATTACTTTCCGCGGTCACCTTTGATCCCGCCAAGTCTGTGTACTTGTCCGAATACTCATAGAATCCATCTACGGTCTTAATTATTAAGAAGTGTTTCTGAGAAAGTGCTAATTATAAGATATATTCATCAGGAGTGCAGTACCCGGTATAAGAGTTCGACGGAGAGAGCAGACTGTAGCAATCACAGTAAGTATAGTTTTGTCTATTCTCGTCTTGGGGAGTCTGAAGGATATCTTGAATCCCCCTTGTGAGTACAGTTTATCAGTATCGTAGCAGCGACACGGCTCCGGCCTAAGTTATATACAATTCTTGTCGTGTCCTTCAGACCAAACGATACTAGTTTCATCTACAATCTAACGTGATATAATACATAATTTATTGTTTCTTAGAATAAAAGAAGTTTCTCTAGCAAATTTGGCGAAGGTCACTTAAGAGGCTATTGAGCTATTGCAAAAAAACAAAGAAATGGTTTGAAATCTGACTCCCTGTATCTTTTTCCACAGCAACATTTTAATATTTGGTTATAGCCTCATATTTTGGCCCAGAGAATCTACCCCTACACTACGGCTTATTAATGGTTCGCCCTGTATAATTTTCAGTTAATGACGAAAGCTCTTTTAGCAACCGACACCCAAGAATTGAAATATTTTTAATGAATTGTATTTTATTTATCAGGAACTTCTGCAGCGGTAAAAAGGACGCTATCAGTTAGTTATGAATAACATTTGACGGTCTGGAAAAGTCAGATAGATGTTTCTACAGGAAGAGCGGTATTACGTATTAGAATTATATTATTACAAAAGAATGTCGAGCTTTTCACGATGAGATACTACCAATATGTTTTTTAAAATGTCATAATTTCAAAGAGGTATATCTCTGGTTTAAGCAAAAATAAGCCCAAATCTTGTCCTCTATTACTATTATTGAGGAAAAGCTGATAGTGCTAATATGGCCGTCCACATCTACATACGCAAATAAAGATTATCTGTGGTTACTTTATTATTTCTGAAAATATGGCAACCTTATGTATAATTTCTGAACAAATATGGTACCTGTGTTAAAAGATTGTTTTTAACAAATCGGAAATATTTCTCTTAGCGTTATTTCTAATTAAATTATCAACCAGTTCAAGCCTTGCTGCACTCAAACCAAGGAAATGAGTTTTCGTCACTTTTATAAACATAAACTTAAACACACCACATATATTAGACAACCTCAAAGTACAAAGCTTAAGCTCTCTGGAAAGTGGTATTATTATTTATCATTATTTGGTTGCAGTGAAGCTGATGTAAGTCTTGACTGTAAATTTCAAAACTGACATGGATACTTCGACATATTACAGACTTATTAATTTAAAAATATCACTTTTAACACTTGTATCATAAATTGCTTTTAAAAATTAATATTTACTGGAAATTTATTTTATTATTTTCGAATTTATTGGACATTCTTGTCACAGCTAAAGCATTTAGTATTTTTAATATTCATAGAATAGGTAGAGAGCCGGCTGCATAGATTTCCTATACATAAGATACATGAAAAGCTTTGTATGAGTGAGTAAGTACTACTACAGACGTACAGGGAACCAAGCAAATTTTGCCCGCGTCATGGAATTTTACCGGAAGTGACGTCAAAATGGGAGGATGCAGGCAAATAAGAAGAGGCAGCCTATTTTTATAATAACTAGAAGGCTTGTACTTTAACTTTAAAAAAAATAATGTATTCCATGACGTAAGAAAACAGAAAAAAAAACTTTAATCGAGGGTGTCTCAGGGTTGCGGGCAAATTAAGCCTGGCAGCCCACTACAATCTCATTGTATACATCAAAACCTACATTTTGACGCAAGTTGTGTTCATGTATTCGATGACACAAAAAATCGTGACCGAAAGTGACGTCAGAATTCCATGACGCGGGCAAAATGTACAAAAATGAAAAGTGGCTCCCTGTATGTCTGTGGTAGTACTTACTCACTCACATAAAGATTTTCGTGTATCTTATTCATAGGAAATCTACACAGCCGGCTCTCCACCTAGGTACTCACCTTATTTTTAGTAACACTTTCTCCTAAACTACTAGTAATGTATTCCTTTTCATTTGAGGAGATTCTGGGGTGCTCTGCTGGGCTATCATACACTAAGACCCACCATGCTATAAACCACAATGTTCCCATTACTCCACAGACATAAAATACCAGTTCCCATCCCCATCTATCTATGATAAAACCGCATACTGGATAGGTTAAAGCAGCCCCTACTGAACTACCTGTAAATTGGTAAGTAATTAATATTAGAAGAGAATCATTGACTGGAAACGTTCAGAGATTAAATAAAGGGCACATAGCAGAGATAATATATTATAGGCTCAGCAATTTATGCTTTTAATTTAATGATGTCGCGTTAAGTGTTAATGTTTCATGCATTATGTGTTGGTAACTAAACAATATTGTTTATATAAAATACACAATTGACAAATCAAATATATTTTCATTTCTGTATTATTCATTTAATACGGTTCCAAATAGTTCACACACCGAGAAGGATTCTAATTGCTTCCACGTCCACGTAGTGGAGTGGAAGTATAGTAATCGCAGAAATAATTTCATTTTTGTGTTGAAATAGGCTTAGATTATCGTAAAACGTCAAGACTTTAAATTTGAGCGAATAAAATGTATGTCTGTTTAAAAATGAATTATTGTTTGTTTGATTATAATTGTATTGAAACATATTCTTTATAGGGTTTTGCAAACAGCAGAAAAAATAACTATCTATAACTAATAGAAAAACTTTGTGTAAAAATATTAATGAAATCTTTGCATTCTTTCGATAACCTGAATTCTGGTTATGCTAGCAAATTAAAATCCTAAAATGAATTTGTCTAGTTTCTTATTTGACAATTCTCAATCTAACACTAGCATCCACATAGTCCGCTACGGCCATGCAGATTAAACTAGTATCTACATAACCCCCTACGATCATGAAAATTCAGTTAAAAATGAGAATAAAGGGCTAAAACGAATTTATTTATCTGCCTTGTCTTAAAAATTTTTCATTCTAATGGATCACATTTTCTTGAAATCTATCATTCTGTTTCTTGGATATGCTTAGCCTTTGAAACGCGTTTCGTCCTTTTTATCAGTCAATGTCAAATATAATTATTTCACACTTATTCATAGAAATTGTCTCCAGAATAAGGCGAAAGACATTATATAGGGGCAAATAAGGGAAAATAAAGAAAGCAAGCGACACGTGCTCAGGCGGGGGTGATAAAGGTGACCTTCTGGGACCCCAAACCTCATCCCCGGGAAGCAGGTGCCATCTCAAGTGGCAGTAATAAGCCGAGCACGGCAGACGCAGCGATGGAGGCGCTGTCGGGCTCGGAAGCAGTAGAGTAAGTAAAAAAAAAAAAATAAATAAATAATAAAAAATAAAAAAAAATGGAAATACTCCAAATCAATCTGCAACACAGTGAGCCGTCTTCCGCAATAGTGAGTCGACAGGCCGCTGGGGGACAGACACAAATAGCCCTGATTCAGGAGCCCTGGGTCCGCCATGGCTCCATTCGAGGTCTAGATAAGCGGCATGGGGTTATATACTCCGCCGCCCACAAAACACCGAGAGCATGCATTTATGTCTCGAAAGGAATTAAAGCCACAGCAATTCCCGAATTATGTTCCAGGGATGCTGTTGCTATCAAAGTGAGTCTTAGGGAGGAAACCGGCAGAGCAGAGATCGTTTTTGGCTCTGTCTACCTCCCCTACGACTCGCCAACACCACCACCCTCAGCCGAACTTGAGGAGCTGGTCCAATTTTGTACTGATAGGCGGCTGCCTCTTATCTTGGGATGTGACGCCAATGCTCACCACACCTGCTGGGGCAGCACAGGGGTCAACCCGAGAGGCAGCAGCCTACTACAGTACCTATACACTACCGATTTAGAGATAATAAATCGGGGAAATGCGCCCACCTTCGTCACTCAACGAAGGCAAGAGGTCATAGACGTCACGCTGGGAAACAGACTTGTGGTCCCACTGATTAAAAATTGGAATGTCTCGACGGAACCCTCACTATCGGATCACCGTCACATCAGGTTCAAACTAGACTCGGCTCTCTCCTCGGAAGAGAGCCGGTACAGGAACCCCAGAGATACCGACTGGGACGCCTACAGGCGAGCCCTCTCGGGAAAAATAACTAGGGTCATTATACCCAGGAACATTGAGGAAGTAGAATCCTCCACGAAACTTCTTAACGAAGCGATCACTGCCTCATATGAGAGCAGTTGTCCTCTAAAAAGAAGTAAAGGAAGAAGAAAAGTTCCCTGGTGGAACGGGGAACTTCAAAACCTGCGTAATGAGACACGCAAGCTCTTCAATGGGGCTATGCGCACTCAGCTCCCGGAGGACTGGGACAACTACAAACGGTCCCAGCGCCTCTACAAAAGCTGCATTCGCAGCAATAAGAGGGCAGCCTGGAGGAACTTCTGCGAAAGCATAGAAGTTCTTCCAGAAGCCGCCAGGCTCTGCAAAGCCCTCAAGAAAGACAAACCACCTCAAATAGTGAACTTGAGGCTTCCCTCGGGGGGGCTAACGGCCACCTCTGAGGAGCGCCTCAAGCATCTACTAGAAACACATTTCCCCGAATCCGTAGTGGAGACGGAGGACATGCCACCCCCTCGGCCCCCCCGCGCCGCTGTCACCACAGCGGATTGGAGGACAGCTTCGAGGGTGGTAACAGTGGAAAGAGTCAGGTGGGCTATTTCCACGTTTGACCCATTCAAAAGCCCGGGACCGGATGAAGTGTTCCCCGCACTTCTGCAAGAGGGGATGGAGACACTCATACGTCCGGTCTATCACTTGATGAGAACCTGTCTGGCCTTGTACGACACTGCCAAGTCCTACAGAGCAATCAGCCTTACATCCTTCCTACTCAAAACATTAGAGAGGTTGGTTGAAAGGTACATCAAAGACGGGGCACTGACCTCAGTGCCTCTGCACCCGTCACAACACGCCTACCAGGCCGGGAAGTCAGTGGAGACGGCCCTTCATCCGATCGTTTCGAGGATCGAGAAGGCGCTGCTCCACAAAGAACTTGCGGCCGGGGCTTTCCTAGACATCGAAGGAGCGTTTGACAATACCTCCTTCGATTCAATCTGCGCCGCCGCAGCCTATCATGGCATCGAGGACACCATCATCAGATGGTTGAGGGCCATGTTGGCGGGAAGGCAAATCACAGCTGCCAACGAGGAAGTGGCAGTAAAAGTTTCAGTGAGAAGAGGCTGCCCACAAGGTGGTGTCCTCTCTCCTCTGCTATGGAATCTCGTTCTCGATGGCCTATTACAGGAACTCGAGAAAGAGGATCTCTTTGCGCAGGGTTATGCGGATGACCTCGCAATCATCATCTCGGGAAAATTCCCAAATACGGTCAGCGGGCTCCTGCAAAGGGCCCTTCTGATCGTACAAAGATGGTGCAACGACCAGGGCCTTAGAGTTAACCCCTCCAAGGCGGAACTGGTCATTTTTACAAGGAGACGCAGGCTAGACGGCTTCGCCGCACCTGTGCTCTACAATACCACTCTAACGATCTCAAGGACAGTGAAGTATCTGGGGGTCACCTTGGATTCTAAGCTGACCTGGAAAGATCACATAGAGAGACAAATACAAAGAGCCACTACAACCCTCTGGGTATGTAGAAGAACCTTTGGTAAAACTTGTGGGTTAAACCCCAGGGTAACAATGTGGTACTATACTGTCATAGTTAGACCAATGATCACGTACGCCTCTGTCGTCTGGTGGCCTGCAGTAGCCGGGCGTAACATACGGCAGAAGCTGACACAACTCCAAAGACTTGCCTGTCTGGGAGTCACAGGAGCATTGCGCACAACCCCCACGGCAGCTCTGGAGGTCCTCCTGGACCTCGTGCCCCTTCACTTGGTGATTGTGGCCGAGGCTCGGAAAGCGGCCTACAGACTGAAATGTGGTGGTCAGTGGAAATTCGGAGGAGAACAATTAGGCCACACAAGGGCCCTATCTGATGCGATAGAGGCCCACCCACTCCTGGAGGCCAGGAGTGATGACGTCGTGCCTTCCTTCTCCTTCGCACAACCCTTTGAGGTGGTCATCCCCAAAAGGGAAGACTGGAACCCACTCGAGGGCACACTCGGGCCTGCCGATATCGTCTGGTTCACAGACGGATCGAGGCTAGAGGGAGGTACCGGAGCAGGGATATATGGAGAAAGGCCCAGGGCTGAGCTCTCTTATGCCCTGGGCAATTTCGCCACAGTATTCCAGACTGAGATCTTTGCTATCTTGGTCTGCGCACAGGAGAATATCCGTAGGGAATACTCCAACAAACACATACACATATGTAGTGACAGCCAAGCGGCCCTCAAGGCCCTTGCATCGGCAAGAACCAAATCAAAATTGGTTCAAAACTGTAAACAGGCTCTCTGCGAACTTGGCTCATCCAATTGGGTCAGGCTCCTCTGGGTGCCTGGACACAGCAACATTGAAGGTAACGAGCGGGCAGACGCTCTGGCAAGAGGAGGCTCTCGGAAGCCTCTACTGGGTCCGGAGCCGGCCCTAGGTTACCCTAGATCCAACGCCAGGAGGTCAATAAAGGACTGGGCCCGCTCCCAGTTCATTGACTACTGGACATCCCACCCAGGACTCCGGCAAGCGAAGCTCCTCATCTCAGGACCCTTGCCGGAGAGAACAAAACAAATCCTGCGACTAAGCAGGAGACAAGTCAGAGTCGTAATAGGTCTTTTGACCGGACACGGCTCTTTCAGAAAACACCTGCATACCATGGGGGTGGTGGACCACCCCGACTGCAGGTTTTGCGAGGACGAGGAAGAAACTTCTATCCACGTCCTGACTTCCTGCCCTAGGTTGATGAACCTGAGGTATAAACACCTCGGCATTGGCTTTCCAGTGCTGGAGGAAATAAGAAATGCCCCCATAAGCAGGATTCTGGCCTTCGGACTAGAATCTGGCCTGAGTGGGGGCTTTCAATAAATTCGTTAGCGGTTGCACAATGGGCCACTAGGCCTGAGTGCGGCGACCATTCCTCGCCCCGCTAGAAGAAGAAGAAGAAGAAGAGACACGTGATATGCATAGAAGAAATATGCTCATTTTTAATACCAGTTTTCCATCGTTGGGTGCATGATGTCCTCTCGTACCTTAGTTGAGAGGAAAAACGGTTCTGTTCGTTTACAGCTATTATCTCACATCGATCTGGTAGCCAATGAAAAGCCATTTCTTTATATCGTGGCACTAATTAAATACAACTTTTACTAATAACACTACTATATCGGCATTCGACAGCACGATCATACAGTTTTGTTGTTGTAAAACACTATATAGAGCTTATTGTCTGTAAAACGCATTGTGGCTATTGGCTTATGTTTTATATCGCGTAATATTTCTTCAAATAACAACAAAATTACATTCAATTAATTAAATTTAATAAAATTATTTATTTAACTGTCCTCTTTCTACAGTTGAGTTCATTAAGACAATAATTATATAACATGATGAAAGAACTTATGACCATGCGGAAAGCCTAAAGTTTATAGAATTTTGGCAATATCTAATTCGTTGATAAGCTTTAAAAACCTTTACGGATTAAAGAGTTTCTCGGAGCATATTTAGAAAATCGATGTTGAACTTTAACAAATCAAAAAAGCGGCCATTATACGTTATGTGTTGGAAAGCAGTCTTTAAGAAGTATTGTAAAATATTAAATTGTGAGTTTAATATTACGACAATTTCAACCACTAATGTCCTACAAATCTAGATCGATTTTAGCTTATTTGTATCAGTGGGTACTTCTCATTATCTGATACATCGTCACATTCAAATTTGTTTCATTTTGGAGACTTCAATAATGTGACAAATGTAATAAAAGGATTAAGAAATTATAATTATTTTAAATAAAATAGCACGTTTTGTACAAAGCGGGATGCCAGTTTAGGGGCTCTAAAAAGTCGTAAAATCGATGCGATATTAGAGAATTTTTAAAAATAAATAAGCTTGTATATACTTATAGTTTAACAATCGTTCGTGCCAACGACAAGAACGTTTTAGGCAATAACTATAAAATACTATGTATTAAATTTTCCAAATCAGACAAAGTTTTCTGCAAGTTAACAGCCCAAATAAGACCTTCAGGAACCAATAACTCCGAAGGCTGGGAAAGCTCAGTACCGTCATTGTCAAATTGTTTTATTAGAAATGTCACAAATGCTGGGTCAATTACTCGGGAATGAGGTAAAGCGACACCACTTAATCGAATATTTAAATTAGTTAAGGCACAGGTAGACTATTAAATGTTATAATTGATCCAAAGATTCTCAACCTTACTGTAAAATAGGGAACCAGTAGGTTTGTCTCTTAATGGTAAAAATTAGAAGGAATTTAAACACCACAAGGGTTTTTCACCTCATTGGAATAATTAGGTAGACTAAATTAAGTCGTTTTTAAAATCATGTTTTGTGTTTATGGGAAGCTCCTTTGGCCCCTATTGTACTGTACACAACGCCAGTCACCGGTCTAGTTAAGTACACTAAAGAGGGTCTGGATCGCATTCGTTGGTTTAAGTATTTACGCTTTATCCCGCTTTATTTCACAAAAATTAGACTCAAGTAATTTCGGGAGAATAAGTCACTTTTGGTTTAGGCTTCAGGGTGTTAGCATTGTCATACTTTCAACGTGGTAATTATTAGTGTCAGATGGGTACATTTGTGATTTTCGAGGTTTTGTCCTTAGAATTTAACTTAATGTCATTACATTTTAAAAGTAGTTTTATTTTTATTTTATTTTTACATACATTATCCAACAGGTCGAGAGACCCAATTACTGGACAGGACAAAGAAGATTACAAAAAAGGGAAAAAAGTAATATACAGTATGTCCACGGATGGGGTTTACAAGAGGTGTAATGGCTAAAATTTTGAACTTTACGAGAAAATGTTATTCCTTATAAAAGTTTTTGCTTGCCTAAAAAATAGTAATGACGTTGAGAAAAATTATATTTTTTATACGGGGTGATCAAAAATTACAAAAACTTAAAATTTCGTAAGAGTAACTGGTTCTATTTTTTATTTTGAAACAAAATGTGAGATAAAAAAGTTGTTTCAAATTATATGGTCTGTCCAAATCCAAAATTTCATTAATTTGTTTAAAAGTTTTTTGGCTTTTACTGGAAATGACAATATTACATGCATAAAGAAAGGTTTGCATCTATACGCCCCATTTAATTGTTAGGTGCGTTGTTACCTAGTTACGTCTCATATCATGACATATCTGCATTAAAAATTAATTTTTAAAATGTTAACTGTTGAGCAGAGAATTTTTTTAGTACAGTGTTATGGAGACGGTAAAAGTTCATACCGTTACGTTATTCAAAAATTCAGTGAGAGATTTCCCACTGTGTATGTTTCGAGAATGGCAGTTTATAAATTGGTAAAAATTTTAAAAAACCGGTTCGGTGCTTGACGTAAAGAAAAAGAAAAAAAATATGATCAAAATGACGCTGCCACATTATTAGTGTTGGCATCTGTTGCTGAAGAACCCAAACTTTCGTTGAGAAATCGAGCCCGGCATTTGGAGGTGGTTAAAAAAAGTTGCATTCAAAAAATTTTGAAAGAAAATAAAATTTTTCCATACAAACCACATTTTAACCATACCTTAAAAGAAGGAGATGAAGCAAAACGATTAGATTTCTGTTTATGGGTAGGAAATGAAATTTTAAGTGGCAACACAAATTTTTATAAATTTATTATGTTCTCCGACGAGTCAACTTTTTCTACAAATGGGACTGTAGCTTCACAACATGTAAGGTATTGGAGTGAGACCAACCCCGAATTTAGAATTTCTACCGGAAGGCGATATTTAAAAAAAAGTAAATGTTTGGTGCGCTATCTCATATCATGGCATAATAGGGCCATACTTTTTTGAAAATACGTGCAATAGTAATTCTTACTTACGCATGCTTAATACATTCTTTTCTGATCAATTAGAAGCCCTGCCGTTGGAGTATCGTAACAGAATGTATTTTCAGCAGAACGGATGTCCGGCACATCATGCCTGCATCGTACGTAATTGGCTTAATAGCAAATTTGGGCAAAGGTGGATTGGACGCAGCGGTCCAGTTCGGTGGCCCCCAAGAAGTCCAGATTTGACTATTGCGGATACATTTCTCTGGGGCCGTCTAAAACAAATTACATACCGAGAACCCATAGACAATGACGTTGAAGTTCTAAAGCAGCGCATTTCGGCAGCTGTGCAATCAATTTCCATTGAGGAAGTTAGAAGTAGTTTTCACAACATTCGAAAACGATTAGAAACATGCGTTCAATTTGGTGGAGGAATTTTTGAATAGTGATATTCAATAAAGTCAGAATCTTCAAATATGTATGGACTTTAATAAATTCAAAATTGTTTATCTAGTATTTATTTTCTTGTTCGAATGCAATTAGCTAAATATAAATTTGATAAAAACCTACAATTATTTTTTACTAAAAATTCACTAATTTCGGAAACATTGCAACATTTAAATGAAATTTTGGATTTGGACAGACCATATAATTTGAAACAACTTTTTTATCTCACATTTTGTTTCAAAATAAAAAATAGAACCAGTTTACTCTTACGAAATTTAAGGTTTTTGTAATTTTTGATCACCCCGTATAAAAAATATAATTTTTCTCAACGTCATTACTATTTTTTAGGCAAGCAAAAACTTTTATAAAGAATAACATTTTCTCGAAAAGTTAAAAATTTTAGCCATTACACCTCTTATAAACCCCATCCGCGGACATACTGTATATTTAGACACAAATATGTGCATACATGCACAAGCAAATCGATTAAGTAAAATATTAAAATAATTATAAAATCTGAGGAACACAATATACAATTGTTACAATAATGGATAATAATGACTTAATTATTATTAAAGATACATAATTTTAGAGAGGCAACGTTGCAGTTGAAAATATCTACGCGGCCGTGTATATCATTGTACGCAGTACACATACCTTGAAGTGGTGATTTTTTTTAAATATTTGTCCTGGGCGTGTTTATTTAAATAAATATGTTTGACGTGAAGCAATTCTGTGAACATGAAAAGGAAGCATATCAAGTACATAAGTGCTGTCGGTGATATTATGTATCAATCTGTAAAGAAAAATTAGATAAGAGACTTTACGGCGATCTTCTAACAATACTAATGAGAACCTCGATAATAGTTCAGACTGGGGAGTACCAATAGGCGGGTATGTTCCATAAACTTTAAATGAGGAGTACTCCAAAAACGTTGAATATTTTCTAAGTTATCTATATTATAAGTAATATGGTGACCAAATGATTGACCCATATTGCAAACTAGATCTCACAATAGAAAAATGCAGTAGTTTGAGACCGGAGGCGTTATTGAAATTAGAAGTACTCCTAATAAGGAATCCATAAGATTTATAGGACTTTTTGACAACTTGATTAATATGATGGGTAAATGACAGTTTTTCATCAAACACTACACCTAAATCAGTAAATGTCTCAGGTCTAGACAGTACCTTATTTTCCAGCGCATAATCATATTTTATGATATTCTGATTAGTTGTTACTGATAGAACATTATATTTTGACGAGTTGAGCAATAATTTGTTTCTTATACACCTCATTAATTTTGTCTACATTGTGTTGTAAAATCAAACAGTCGTCGATGCTCGAAATTCTACAGAAATTTCAGATCATCAGCATATAGAAGACAGTTCAGGACAGTAACATTGTCGTTAGTAAACATAATGAACAAAAGTGGACCTAGATTAAATCCCTGTGGGACGCCCGAGGTTGGTAAAACCTTGGCAGATCTATGGATACAGAATAAGAGAAATTGGGTTCCATTGTTTAGGTAAGCTGAAAAATAGTTAATGAAGTCATTTGAGAATCCGAAAACGTGTAATTCTTGCAAAAGAATACTATGGTTTAGTCTGTCAAGAGCCTTAGAAAAATCTGTATAGATTATGTCAACTTAACTACCACCATCAATTGCATCAGATAAATACTCAGTTAAATAGAATAAGTTGGTAACTGTAGATCGGCCTTTAAAGCCGTGTTGGAATTCAGATATTTGATGTTTAACGTGGCAAAATGTATGTTCATACAATAATATTTCGAGGACTTAGTTATTCAAAATTACCATGGGCCGGTAATTAGTTATTAAAGTTCTATCACCTTTCTTAAAGACGGGTATGATTTTGGACTGTTTCCAACATTGTGGAAATGTTGAAGATTGAAGAGATAGATTGAAAAGCATATATAATGGTTTGGCAAATACTGCTGCACAGTCACGTACTACGAAAGATGGAATATTATCAGGACCACTGGTTAGTTTCGGCTTTAACATATTTAGTGCCTCGAAAACCCCATCTTCTGTAAGATTACGAATATTTAGATGAGTTATTAAGGTCATTATGTTTGTCATCGACATTGCATTGTTCTAGAGTAGAATAGGATTGTTAAACATATTCAGCAAATGAGTTACTAATTATTTTAGGATCGGAAATGATATCATCGTTATACTTGAAATTTTTTTGTAGATTGGATGTATTTCTTTTGAAATTAGTATATCGCCAGAATTCTGAAGGACTCTGTGCAATATTTTCTTGTATATATTTGTTGTAATTTTTGTGTGCAGTTTCCATATCGGATTTTATTTTACGCCTTAAATCTTTAAACTTTTGGAGAGCTAGATTTATATAACCGCCATACTTTGTGCTTTTCTTTTATATTCTTTATAATTTCACCGTTAAACCAAGGAGGGTAACTTTGTTTAGGTATATGTTTCATGGGAACACAGATGCTTAATATGGGTTCTAATATTTCGTAGAATTTCTCACAAGCCGAGTGAACATCAGAGAATTCGGTTAATAAGTTAATAGTTTTCTTAAATATTATTATCTTTGTTTAAAATTTAAGTATTATTTTTCTGTGTTATATTCCTAAACCCTGTATATAAAAGTTGCATTTAACAAGAGGCTTTACTGAGATCTGGAAGTATCCCTATTTATTTATTTTATTATTATTTCTAGATTGTCATATACTTGAATCAATAATTTAGTGAGAGTTGTAGTAGTAGAATCTCATCTCAGATAATCGAATTGTGTGTTATTAATTATACTGAATTTATTAGAGAAATTGCATAATTTGTTTGACATATATTTTTCTAACACTTTGGAGTATGAATATAAAATAGTAATAGACTTACAATTTATAATTAACCCTTGTGATAATATTGTTAAAAGTAAGACAAAATACAAAATTTCCGTATTAAAGTCCCACTTCATAAATAATAAAAATGGCAATATACCTGCACCAATATGTTTATTAATAACATTACGAGATAAAAAGCTATCGATTAAATAATTTTTATTTCTTTTATCTTGACAGTGCAGTAATCTTGTATCTATTGCAAATCCCTATTACTTGTCTTCGTATAGTGGTAAGACAATGTTAAATGTTTTATAATATATAATTTAATGGCGATAATGTAAGTAATAACTCACTCACATGAAGTTTGCAGCGCGAGCCGTAGGCGAGAGCTGTAAATAATCAAGTACGTTATTGCCATTATCGTAAATTGAATACTATATTTTATCTACGATTATAACAATAAATATAATAATAGTTTGACAACGTCCAAACTATTCAAACGTGTCAAATCACCCTCCTCCCCTCAGTAGTAATGGACAATTATATTTTATTTTGTGCCTTACATCGATTGGATAGGCTAGGCATGAGATTAAAGGTGATTGGTGTAAAAATAAATCACTAGGGACTTATAACGATCACGTTATTTGTCTGTGAATACTTTTACATGTTCAAAAATAGTTGAGTAATTAATATTTAATCTAATATGAGTAGATACATACTGTTTATCTCGTATTAATTTGAAATTGTCTAATATAGCGTGGGGTTTACACAATAAGGATAAAGCTCTTGCAAAATATACAAAATATCGAAACTTTCACAATTAACTAAGTTAAGCTCAGAAGTTTGTTTAACATAATTTAAGAGTTTCTATGGAAAAGTCACCAATTCCAAGTTGTAACTTAATAAATTATATATTATTGGATAATTAAATTTTCCTAAACTCTGCTTTTACTTTTTTATAAACTTGTTAATGTATGTTATGTTGGAACAAATTTAGGTTATGGTAATTGGATTACAATACATTTAAAAGAAAAATTTTGGTTACAATTTTCACAAATACTAACAATTAATATTAACTATATGTTATAAAATCTTAAATGTAATATCTCAATTGACTTTAGAAGACAGTAACTTTATTTTCATTTTAGTTTGAAAGTTTAATTATATTTATAATAATACAGGTAATTACGTAAATTGCTACTGTGCCATTTGGTGTATATCTGGTTGCAGGATCAAATTAACGCGATAGAGTTAATAAACGGTGGGGTGATGCAACATGTTATTTAATTTAAATTATGATATTTCATAGGGAAATATAACACCCGTATTTAAAAAGACAAGATTTCACACACCTAGTCGTGACCTAATAGACCACAGCCTACTAATTGGTTCTTTTTTTTTGCTGATAAAGTTGATACCGCTGAAGGTTTATAGACATTTTACTTACACCTGCGGTGAGAAAATTCCAAAGAAATAATTTTATGAAAATTTTGAAACACACTTTTAATTTTTTTTAAATCGTAATATTTTGTTTTTGATTTACGTTGCTGTTTAGATATTGTGCTCGTCGAAGTTAAATTTTTATAGATATCTTGAATCATCGGCTTTATAGCTACAATTTTAAATGTTTTTTAATCATGATCTGTTCAGTACTTTTGGATTTTCTTCTTTGTTCACATATTTTCAAATATCTGCATTCTGATTTTAAAATTAACAGAAAATTGAACATTTTTGTGGAAATCTTGAATTAGCAGCTTTATATATGCACTTTTTACTTGATTGAGTCCTTTGATTCCGTTTACACTTATGTATTTTTATCCCCGACGGCACAGAGTGTGCCTGGGAGTAAGTTTGCACGCTTTTGCTTGTTTCTTACCTTCTATTTTTGTAATAGATAAGTCGATTTAGTTTTGGTATTTACAATGCGATTAGATATTTCTACAGAAGTATTTATAGATATCTTTGAAATATCAAAAAATTATCCAATCGCGCTGAAATTGAACTCAGATTTGTACTGTACCACTTCAAACACGAACACATAGTCAACAAATTATGACTGATATTCGCTCGACTTTTGTCGTTATGTTTGAAATGGACTTCACTCGTCCTCCATTTGATATTTTATAATGTGTTGATGAATCCTCCCCTACACACTTAAAAGTGAATTATTATTTGTTTGCTTATAATTGTATTGAAAAATATTCTTAATATGTATAGAGTATATAAACACCAATACTAGTTAACCAATAGATAGGTGAGGATCTGTTGTTTTTATCAATCAATTTCAAATATAATTATTTCATACTTGGTTTTGCATGAAACAACTTTATGAGTGGCTTTGTCTTTCTGATGAGCTCCAGAATAAGGGTGAAAAACGTTTCAAAGGCATTTCCAAGAAACAGAATGATAAATTTCATGAAAGTGTAATCCATTAGAACGAAAAATTTTTAAGACAAGGTAGGTAAATAAATTCGGTTTAGGCTTTTGTTATCATTTTTAACTGAATCTTCATGACCGTAGGGGGTTATGTAGATGCTAGTTCAATCTGCATGACCGTAGGGGACTGTGTGGATGCTAATGTTAGAATGAGAATTGTCAAATAAGAAATTAGACAAATTCATTTTAGGATTTCAATTTGCTAACATAACCAGAATTCAGGTTATTGAAAGAATGCAAAGATTTCATTAATATGTTTGCACATATTTTTTCTTTTGGTTCTCATAGATAGTTATTTTTGTCTGCTGCTCCCCTACATAAGTTAGAATATCGCGATTTAGATATGAGGATGGACCCACTTTTAGTTTCTTTAGATAGATCTATTTCAGGTTCAGATTCCTGGACATGGAATATATTTTTCGTGCAGTTTCCTTAATGTGTTTGTTGAATGTCAGTCGTTGGTTCAAATGTACTCAAAAATACTTCATGCACTTCCTAATTGGAATTTGGTTTCTCCTTACCAAATGTTCTCAACGAATCTGCGCGTGACTTTGACTGCACCTGATTTCTCAACGGCGTTGATCCGAACTTTTTACTGAAATATGGAAAGATTTTCGAGATCAATAATTTGAATAAACTAACTGCCTTTGGGGTAATATTTTACCAGATCTCGATTTTTGTATAATTAATGTGTAATATTTAACTGTATTGGAGATCGTCCTAGAAGTGATTATCTGACTCTAATAAGGAGAATATCCATCCATTCTAATATTTAACCGTCCATTTAAGAAAATTCACATATACCATGGAAATGAAGCATTTAACCTCAACATGAGACGCCGCCAAACCTTATGTGAGGCTGTGAAAACACAAAAAATACTTAGAATTGTCCAAAATATAAAATCCAATGGTTTTTCAACTTAGATATACATCTTTAGGAACATTTTGCACCGTCTCACATAAAAATCAGGTTGCGCGGAGTCCCATGTTGGGGTTTACGTCTTATTCCTACTTCACTTCCTCGACTATACATCATGTCAAGGAAACAGCTTAAAATTTTATTCTACAATTGTGTATTATCCCTACATACAAATCCGTACTCAAATTTTTTGAAAAAAGTTGAACCATCTCTAAGAAATGGTCTAAAAATTATTACGCAAAATTTCACCGTAGCGCATCGGTCGGTTAATTGAATCTTATTACCTAATATTGATTTTAAGGTCGATCTTCTTATTTATGCACTTTTACAACGCTCAATACCGATATTAGGTAACGTTCAACTAACCTAACGACATCGACATCGTAAAAAAAGTTCCAAATTTTTTTTCTTGAAATATGTTTAGAACGTCATGAAACGTCGAGAAATTTGGGCGAAAAAATGTTTTGTCTGTCGGTCTGTTTGTCGGTGTGTCAGTCTGTTGGTATGTCTGTCTGTAACTTTTTTTTTGTCCGCACGTCTACTTCGGAACGGTTTAAGATATTGACTTAAAACTTTCTACACGTATATATCGTAACGAGAGCTGGAACTGAATTATCTTTTGAACATATCTGGTGAAGGGTTGGAAGGTAAATAGGGGTAAATAGGGGGAAATAGGGGGAAATAAGTAAAGCGAGCTGGTAAGAGTACAGAAACTTGAAATTCGGTGTATATACTAGAAGCCAAGGCCTCCAAATTTTTATAATATTTTCCAACCCCCCACCGCCCTCCTCCACAACATTATTAAGGGGGTTGATAAAATAAAATTGAGATATTCACTTGAAATTTGGTATACGTATATATTATAATGACATCAGGAACTAGATTATATCTTGAGATTATTCCGTTGGAGGGTTGGGGGTTAAATAGGGGAAAATAAGTCAAACAAGCTGGTAAGACAGACACTTGAAATTCAGTGTATGTACTAGAATCCCTCAGGTTATTTTACAGTATTTTTCAATCCCCCCCCCCACCACCCCTACTCCATTATTAAAAGGGTTGATAAAATAAAATTGAGATATTCACTTGAAATTTGGTACACGTATGTATTATAACGACATCTGGAACTAGATTATATTTTGTGATGTTTTCGTTGAAGGGTTGGGGGTTAAATAGGGGTAAATAGGGGAAAATAAGTAAAGCCAGTCAGTAAGAGTAAGAAAATTTAACATTTGGTGTAGATGTAGTAGACGTCAAGGCCTCAAAATATTTTGTAATATTTTCCATCCCACCCTACTCCATTATTAAAGGAGTTGATAAAATAAAATGGAGATATTCATTTGAAACTTGGTATACGTATATATTATAATGACATCTGGAACTAGATTATATTTTTGGATTATTCCGTTGAAAAGTTGGGGGTTAAATAGGGGTAAATAGGGGGAAATAAGTAAAGCAAGCTAATTAGAGTACAGAAACTTGAAATTCGGTATATGTACTTGAAGCAAAGGCGTTAGATTTCTTTATAATATATTTCAACCCACCACTCCATTATTAAAGAGGGTGATAAAATAAAATTGAGGTATTCACTTGAAATTTGGTACATATCTGTATTATAACGATATCTGAAACTAGATTATATTTTGAGATGATTCCGTTGAAGAGGTAGGGATGTAAGTACATATAGGTAAATAGGAGAGAATGAGTAAAGGAAGCTGTGTAGTACAAATACTTGAGGTTTGGTGCGTACCTGTAATAAAAGCCAAGCTCTCAGATTTCTTTATAATATTTTTCAACTTCAATACTGTACAACTTGAAATTTGGTACACGTATGTATTTTTTGTTGAAGGGGTGGAGGGGGGTGTGTAATTGGGAAAAATCAGTAGAGCAAGCTAGTAAGAGTCCAGAACTTCATTTTTGGCGTATGTGCTAGAAACCAATGCATTCATTTTTAACATTGAAAATATTTAACAAATCGAAGATATAAATGGGAATACGGAAGTCCAGTAACGATTTGTGTAACGCTTGGAAATTCGGTTGCATTTTTGGACACGAACGCGTTCGGTGCTGTTACATCGCATACTTTTTGAAAGATCCAAGTTTGATTTTGAATTTGATACATTTTGATACCTAGAATCATATTCTTGCATTCTTACATTTCGACGCTGACCGACGCCTAGCGTCGTGTTTGTAAAACTTCTGTATTTGATAAATTTCGATATCTAAATATATGTTCTTGTATTTTCAGTGTTGACGCCGACCGACGCCTAGGGTCGCTGTTGCAAAACTCGTGTATTTGATAAATTTTGATACCTAGATTCTTATTCTTGCATTTTTACGTCTCGACGTTGGCCGATATCCAGCGTCGTTTTTGTAAAACTTGTGTGTGAAAAAATTTTATATCTAGATCTATGCTATTGCATTTTGACGTCTCGACGCCAACCCACGCCTAGCGTCGTTTTTGTAAAACTTGTGTATTTGATAAATTTTTATTCCTAGATTCATATTCTTGCATTTTTACGTCTCGCCGCCGACCGACGCCTAGCGTCGTTGTTGTAAAACTTCTGAATTTGATAAATTTTGATACCTAGATACATATTATTTCACTCTTTCGTTCTGACGCCGAGCGACGCCTAGCGTCGTCGTTGTAAAACTAGTGATTTGATAAGTTTTGATACCTAAATTTTTATTCTTGCATTTTTACTTCTCGACGTTGACTGATGCCTAGCTTGGTTTTTGTAAAACGTGTATTTGATAGATTTTGATTCCTAGATTCATATTCTTGCATTTCTATGCGTCGACGCCGACCAACCTAGCGTCGTTGTTGCAAAATTTCTGAATTTGATAAATTTTGATACCTAGTTTCATATTCTTCCATTTTTTCCTATCTACGCCACCGACGCCTAGCGTCGTTTTTCTAAAACTTCTGAATTTGATCAATTTTGATACCTAGATTCATATTCTTGTATATTTACATCTCGACGCCGACTGACGTCTAGCGTTGTTTTTGTAAAACTTGTGTGTTTGATAAATTTTGATACCTAGATTAATGTTCTCGCATTTTTACGAAACCCATTCTTTTGTGGAGTATTAATAGTATTAATGTTAATATAATATTAACCCTTTCTTTATTTCTATCCCCTGTGCATTTGGAGATTTTGTAAATATCATGTCAGGCTTGAAAGGTAGTCGAATTAATTTTCAATGTCTTAACAAAGTTTGCTAAATTGCAACTTCTGTACATTTCTTTATGACATCTGCCCCTAATATTATTAAAATTCTATGACCAATTATTTCCTCATACTAAAGTGAAAATATAGCCAATAAGTTTTACCTTTAAAGAGACTTGGAAGGAAAATCTAGATGTGAAAGTAGTGATTCCTTAGGCAGCGGTATTTTTAACGACCGTCTGTAAAGGCTTTAAACATATTTCTTCACTCTTTTTGGTGGCAAAAGATATGCAATCCCTATTAGATTTACTATTTTGAATGTTTAACTTTTTATATCAGGTTCAGTGTCAGCTACTCCAAAAACACCATTTTATCACAGTTTTATCCGTGGCTCCGGCACCTTCGCCATAACGTAGCATAATCTCGAATAGAAAATACTTTTTCCGATTCTTGCTCACCTTATCCTAAACATAATGTGATGAAACTAATAGGGACCACCACCGATCAATATTCTACAATTTCCAAAGCACAACAGAAATCGCTTAAACGATCCTAGAAAAAACAATGCCACATACTGGTTCCAATGGGGATTTCCTCCTTAAAAATATTTAAAGTTGTTTAAATAGGGTAAGTTACATGAGCATTTAAAGGACCATTTCAACTCCAGTATCGACGTCTATGACGAATTCATATTTAACATGAAGATTTATTTCAGAAAAGATATGAATCTACCAAGATGCCCTAAGATAAATTTTCTTAAACTGATAATGTAATTTTGTCGTCTTTTTCAATTAGATTTTCTTTAAAATTTTAAATCTTTAAAATTGTTAAAAACTATAACCTAAATGTCTCTTAAATGACAATATATTATGATTGTAGTATTCAATATTTTCTCAGTCACTTACAAACGTACTGATTTTAATTAGGATTACTTCCTCGCTTTCGAACAAATAACATTTCCTTTCCTCACTTCTTCACCAGGATATAATAACCGGAAGTATTTAATATTTAACATTTCTCCCTTCTATTTATTTTTCATAATTGAATATCTGTAAACGGAGATAATGTTTTAAATTACGGATGATTATTTATTATGCATTATACAGGGTGTTGCATCATGAGAGGGACATAGCTTAATAGGAGGTAGAGAACATCAGTGGTAACCGGAACCTCCCATAGAAATGTCTCATTGGGCCTTCACTACGAAATTACAGGGTGTTAAATAATTTTTGGCCAAACCTGTTTTTTGTCATAACTTTGACAGGAAATGAAATAACGGATTCATATTTGGTACGGCTAATGTACAAACGAGCCCCAAGAGGTACATGTATAAAAAAAAATATATCCAGGTCCGGACTCACTATAATTTATGTTTCTTCTTTGCATCAATAAAACATCACCCTGTATATATTTTTTTGAAATTTCGATACGATATTCGAAAAGAGCAAGAAAAAACAAACAAAATGGCCTATTTCATTTTTTTGTTACACCTTCGTGGTTATTTAAATACGTTGTTAAATGTGCAAGAAAATGGATTACAGAACCCTATTAAATGAGAGGCACGTGAAATAAATAGTTTTATAACTAAAATTTGCAAAAATTCTATTGAGCCTAGGTGGTCTGGGTGAATCCTAATTCCGGCACGTTTTAAAGGTCCATTTTGGTAAAAAAACTGTGGTCCTAATAAGTAATCGGGTATGAAATAACAAAATTTTTAATCAATCACAGTAGGCTTGTTCAAAGAATAAAAGTGACAGATAATTTAAACCATTTAGGCCTAAGCAACCAGTTACTTTGATCAAGAAAATCATCAACATTTTATACTTAATAAAAATTGGAAGAGAACAAACTAAAATCTAAATAAATAAAATATTTTCCATTCAATTAACAATAAATAACAAAACAATAACTAAATGTGTTTAAAAATAAAACGTAATTGACACTAAAGTAAATTTTCAAAATGTCCTCCCCCAAATTCTGTGCATTTTCTTGCGCGTTTAGAAAGGTCACCAATTGCTCGACGTATCATTTCTGGATTATTCCGTATTTCGTCGCAGGTTGTAACGATGCGCTGGATTAAATGTTGTCTACTTTCAATTTCAATGCTATAAACCTCGTTTTTTAAGTGGCCCCATAAAAAGTAATCACAAGGGTTACAATCAGGAGATCTTGGTGGCCATTCATGTGGACCCCCGCGTCCAATCCATCTATTAGGATACACATTGTTTAAGTGTTCTCTTACTTGAAGGTTAAAATGTGGTGGGGCCCCATCATGCTGAAACAACATGCCTCTTATACCGATATTTTCTAACATATTCGGTAAAATGTTTTGAAGAAAATCAAAGTAAATTTCACCATTCAATCTTTCTTCAAAAAAATGTGGCCCTATCAAATGTCTATTCACAAGTCCGACCCAAACATTTACAGAAAACCTGTGTTGCGAACGGCGTTGGCGTACCGCATGTGGGTTTTCCTGTGCCCATTTATGATTATTTCGTGAATTGTTTACTCCATCCCTTGTAAATTGTGCCTCATCCGTAAATAAGGTTCTGTAAATGACTGGGCGATGATTAGACAACCAACGACAAAATGCCAGGCGGGGGATATCGTCGCCTTGTTGAAGACGCTGTACCTGCTGGATATGATATGGATGGTAACGTTCTCTTTTTAGGGTTCTCCATACTCGCCAATGAGGAATACCAGTTACCAAACTGATTCGTCTAGTGCTCATATTTGGGTTTTCTTGAACTACGTTTATAATATTGTTTTGTTCCTGCACACCTTGTTGTAAAACACGCTCCACAACTGCAGAAGTTGGAAACTTTCCGTGTTGTCTTGCATACTGGAACACCGTACTAAAGGTTTTATGATTAGGGCATCGACGACCAGGAAAACGCAGCCGATATTCTCTTTCCGCCGACCTACCATTTCCATTACAGAAACCATAGATGAATATAATGTCAGCATATTCCCCGTTTGTAAATTTTACTGGCATAGTTAAAATATTTTCACAAGTTTTCACTAACGAAATGCGGATTATTGACACATTAAATTACTAACAAACAATTATTCAACTGTTTAGGAGATTTCTTTTATTTTATTATCTGTCACTTTGAACAAGCCTACTGTTATTGATTAAAAATTTTGTTATTTCATACCCGATTACTTATTAGGACCACAGTTTTTTACCAAAATGGACCTTTAAAACGTGCCGGAATTAGGATTCACCCAGACCACCTAGGCTCAATAGAATTTTTGCAAATTTTAGTTATAAAACTATTTATTTCACGTGCCTCTCATTTAATAGGGTTCTGTAATCCATTTTCTTGCACATTTAACAACGTATTTAAATAACCACGAAGGTGTAACAAAAAAATGAAATAGGCCATTTTGTTTGTTTTTTCTTGCTCTTTTCGAATATCGTATCGAAATTTCAAAAAAATATATACAGGGTGATGTTTTATTGATGCAAATAAGAAACATAAATTATAGTGAGTCCGGACCTGGATATATATTTTTTTATACATGTTCCTCTTGGGGCTCGTTTGTACATTAGCCGTACCAAATATGAATCCGTTATTTCATTTCCTGTCAAAGTTATGACAAAAAACAGGTTTGGCCAAAAATTATTTAACACCCTGTAATTTCGTAGTGAAGGCCCAATGAGACATTTCTATGGGAGGTTCCGGTTACCACTGATGTTCTCTACCTCCTATTAAGCTATGTCCCTCTCATGATGCAACACCCTGTATAAATCTACGCAGCGATGTTTACTTAGGCCAAAAATGTCCAAAACAATTCTTAGTTATTTCACTTCAGATTTTATTTGTGTATATTTTCCAAATACGTCGCAATATTTAAGATGAGAATAAAAGTTGTTGTGTGGTTGTATAAAATATGGACCAGTGCTAGGTTGGTATAATTATTTATTATACGTGAACTATTAATAAAATTTTATTCACAGTCATATAGTAACAATCAAATTGTCTTACATGTCAAAAGTTAGAAAGTATGACATTTCTAATTTGATTCGATAATGGGCTTATTCTCCATTTTTTTTATTTCATAAATCGAAAGTGCAAGTATAATAGTATATTATTCAACGAGCATATAATGATGGCTATTATTCACGACGGTGAAGTTTAAAACACGAGCCGCAGGCGAGTGTTTTAAATCACCAGAGTGAATAATAGCCATTATATGCGAGTAGAATACTATACTTTGTCCACGACTAATAAATATTTAATATTTACTTAATTCATCTTCATTTCATTTCTCCTATTTAAGGAAGATTCATATGTCATCATATATAATTTTTTCTATTTTTCGGGCAACAAGTTTAATGATGCGATTTTTGCAGCTTTCTTTATCTCTGGCGGTGCCAAAGAAATCTCATCTTCACTTCAGTATCCATTTATCTAATTATATTACTCTGCTTGAATACCTAATATGTAAAATTGTTGTAAATAACGTTGGCGTAGAAATCGCACAAATTTTGACGTTTCAAATCAATTACAGAATTTCGCTTTGACACATTGTCATGACTTACTAATAAAATAATAGTTTTTAGGCACGTAGATAAATGGCTTCAAAAACAATGTTGGGGATTGTAACATGTTGTTAATAGATGATGCTTTGAACTTACTAATGTAGTTTTTGAGTGTTCATTAAAGTACCTCTTCAGCATATACCATTTGAGTGCTTCCTAGGAAACTTAGAGAGACAACACTTGTTTTTGGTTGCTGCAATTTTGACATTTTAAATTTTTAGTAAAATGTCATTTCTTATAAACAACTGACTGTCCTCATTATTCACTGCAATCAGTGAATAATGAAATCATTATTCACTGTAGGGAATAATCGATAGCATTATCCTTGAAAAAACACATACATAATGAGTACATTATTTAATAGTCGTGGACAAAGTAATAAATCTGCAAAAAATCAGAATTTTTAAGTGTTTTCGAAGTATTGTTTGTTTTGCTTATTTCTTGACAGTAGGGGAGTACAATTTGGCGAAATGTCAAAAAAATTACAATTTTCTCTCGCTCCTCTCGGGACGAATTTTCGATTTTGACCATGCAATTTACGATTAGGATTCATCGCCGACCTTCTCCTTTCCGTAGAGACATAGAATGAACTTCCACTCGACGCATTTATTCAGTTACCAGCGTTTGAAAATTCCATGTTTTTCGACCTTTCAGGCTGAATTTGAAAGATCCCAGAAAGCTTCTTCTTACGTCACTTCCGTATAGTGACGTCACAAATGAGTGCTCGGTTTTTGCAACAATTACTAATTTCAACTCCTAATATCTCGAGAACGGAAAAAGTTAATAATACGAAATTTTAAGTGCATAATGAGAATATAGAGTACTATATGAAAAAGTATAAAAACCATATAAAAAGAATATCATGGAACAACCCCATTGAACTGAAATATGACATTTCGAGTTGGAAAGTGATATGTCGGGTTGGAAAGTATTATCTCGGATTGGAAAGTGGCCACTTAAATTCATTAAACTTTAGTAATATTACATTGAAGTAAATTCTGCTGTTGAAATTTAATTCATTATTTACATAAATAATAATAAAAAAATTAAAACAATGCATAATATTGAAAAATTCGTTACCCGAAGTAATTTTTATTAGTTTTTGTCAATTTTAAGCGGTTTCATAATAATAAACCATCAACATTACACCATTTTAAAGTAGACATTTAAACGGTTAAAATGAGCCCTGACAGAATATTTAAATCGAAAAAAACACCAATAAAGTTTTCCGTGGAAGATTTAATTTTTTTTTCGAAGAATGTAAATATCTCGGAAACTACTTGCTTCCCAGATTTAAAAAAAAACATGCTTATTCAATGCAAAAAATAGTAAATTTTTACCAGGTTTTATGTAAATTGAATTATTTTTAAGAGAAAAAAAATAAAAGGCCGAAGAAATCGGTTTTCCGCCATTTTCTCGGAAAATTTGAGGTTAGGTTGAAAAATACCTTATATGAAAATTTTATATCTTTTTATTAGCTACAAATTTTGTGAAGGTCATTCTCCGCTAGGGGGCACGTTTCGCCGAAAAGCGCAAGAAAACACTTTCAACTCCTAAGGAGCACCCCCATTCATTATAACCTTTACTACATTTTCCGGCTGGTCCTGGCCTGCCGTTTTTTTTTTAGCATACAAAATCCGCTTTGGCACCAGCCTACTGTAGTAACGCTCTATTTACGACACTAAAAACTATCGCTTTCGGTAAACTTGGTAACTCTTGGATTTTTTGCAGTTAAACTTTTTTTTTATTCACCATAGCTCGACAAGCTGATAAAACTTCGCCACGGATCATAATAGAGTCCTTTATCCCAATTTCTCATTCTGGAAATTTCACATCGTTGGCAATTTGTTTGAGGTTAGCATTGGCTTAGTTTGCCTGAATTATACATCTTTTACAGTTATATTCATAACGTATTATAATACTTAGTTTAAAATCACTCAGAGGAACTTAGTTTGTAGATGGGGATTCAAAGATTGTGTCAACCCATTATCATGGGTTCATCCTAATTGCCTGGAGGTTGACTATGTGAAACTATAGTTGCGGCACAGAAAATATGATTAGATGTGCTAGAATAGTTTTGTCCATTACACGGGACTCCTTTGTGGTGTATGATTGCAAAATTAATTTTATGGATGTACCTACGTCAACACTAAAAATCTGTAGAGATAATTATACAAAATAATGTCTCTGAATATTGTTGTAATAGTTGTAATAGAATATTAACATTTAGTTTTTCCACTAGTGGACAATCCCAACTAAACCAATATATGATAATTAATTATGGCGTTGTTCTTTGTTAATTATTTTTTAATATACAGGGTGTTTCAGGTATACGGTCATTAATTTCTAGAGGTTATTGTACATACAAAAATATGAGAAAATATTCATATAATCATGGGTCCGGAAGTCCCTCCTAAGGACGCAGCGGGCCTCTGAGGGGGCACCCAAAATTAGTGAAATTGTATTTATTATAATAACAATAATAATAAAATACTTTATTGATCATAAAAGCTAACAAAAAAAGCATTGCCAACTTATCTGACTAGTCAAAAGTATACAACACTGTAATTACCTATAAAGATAAATGATTAAAACACATATTTAAAATTAGTTTTAATTTAATAAGATACATATAAATAAGTAGTAATAAATAGTAATACATATGTATACAGCAAAGTTACAACTATTAATAATTCAAAAATTCATCCACACAATGAAATGAGTTTGATATGAGAAATTTATTTAATTTATATTTACAAGCACTGATATTGCCATTTGTTTAAAAAAAATACTTTTATTATACCATTTCACGCCAATATATGTAGGAAAATTTTGACCTATATTTCAGCCTAGAGAATGGGTGGTGCGTTGACCCATTATTGCATGTACAATTGTACAGTGAGAATACACATCATTATTCTTTCAGAAATGCTGTTCATTAGATCTAATGTACATAACTAGCTGAGAAATATATAAGCATGGTAATGTGAGAATTTCCTGATTTTTAATATTTGGTTTACAGCTAGATAAAGGATGAGCTCCAATAATACAACTTATTACCTTTCTTTTGAATTATAAATGCTTTCTCTAGGTGGCTTGACGAACCCCAAAAGAGCAGACCATATTGGAGGGTTGATTGCACAAGTCCACAATATAACATTTTCAAAATATTACTTGATACTGTATCTCTAAGCGTTTTAATTATGTAAGATATATTACTAAGTTTCGAGCAAACATTAATTATATGTACCTCCCATGTAAGTTTATGATCGATATCTATGCCAAGAAATTTTATTTCCTGAGCAGCTCGTATGGATTTACCGCAAAGTTTAATCAACGCATTGTTGTCAGAAGTAATATTTTTCTTTAAAAATTTCATGTACATCGTTTTATTTGGGTTCAACATTAGCCCATTGTCTGAACACGTTTACAATTTTTTGTGATGCAGTGTTACAGTTTTGAGCGACAGTATTAAGATTTATTTGATGAAGAAGAAGATTTGTATCATCTGCATAAAGGACAGTTTTATCGGAAGTGGTGCAACTATCTGTTAAAGTATTTATGAATATTATAAAAAACAAGGGACCCAAAGTAGATCTCTGTGGCACACGCAGTTCACTATTTCTTGCATCTGACTGAGCCTCCCCAATTTTTACAATTACACTCCTGTTATGCAAATATGAAGCAGCCCAACCACATGCAGTTCCACGTACTTCGATGCCATATAATCTATGCAGCAACAGCTGGTGTTCAACGGTATCAAAAGCGCGACAAATCACAAAATAGGGCAATCAAATGAGCTTTACTGTTAAGAGCCTAGCGTTTATAATAGATCAAAAATGGCTGTGTTGGTAGACCTTCCTGTTCTAAAACCGTGTTGACATGTTGTGCGGGATTTATTAAATTATATGGTGCAAGAAAATCTGTAAGTCGATTAGCATATGCAGACTCAAATATCTTTGCGATTTGACACAGTAGATGTATTGATCTATATTTAATGACGTCCTCTCTTGTCCCTTTATTTTTGTAAATTGGTATACACTTGGACATTTTTAACGCGTCTGGATATGTACCTGTGCTAAATGATTCATTTATCAGATATGATAAAGGTTCTGATATAATTTTTTTTATAGATTGTATACTCTTACCATAAATATCGTCAGCACCCGCTGTAGGCTTTAATGTGGTTTTGATTATTATATTCTCAATTTCATTTGTAGTTGTTAGTGTTAGATACAAACTGTGTCCATTATTTATTATTGTAATATTGTTGATGTTAGGTTTAGGACATGATTCTGTTAGGCTGCAAAAAATATACTAAATTCATCGACAATATATTGCGAATCATTAATTCGCTCGCCATTCTTTACCAAAGTTATAGGGAAATTTGGTTTAGAACTATGTTTACATTCATTAATTATTTTCCAACTCCCTCGCATAATATTGTCAGATTGAGTTATGCCATCATTATTTGTTATTCTCTTTAACAAACTAAGGAAAAATTACAAATTATTACTAAATTAGAGGACTCAACAGGTTTTAAAGATTAACAAATTAAATTAAATGTTCAAAATTCATTGGAAAATTTTTTGAATAGAAAATTCGATATCAACACCCAAAAATACATAAGGAATCGCCAAACCTGTTTAATATTTGTAGTATTTAATATATAAATCTACTGCAACTCACCTAAGTATGCTGTTACAAACTTGCTTCTTTCATTGGGAGGAATCCACCTTGCAGTCATATTGTGCATTGCTGGCCATGCAAATCCCTAAAAAATATTTTGTCTAGTTAACAGAAAAAATAAGACACATTTCCTTCTGAAAACAAAAGCAGTTGTAAGTAACTAGAAGTAAATACTAAAATCTTCACCGATTTATTAAAGTTTCTATACCGGGTGGCATAAAAGTGTGCAACAGCAGGAAAACTTGAAAAATACGAATCCTAGAAAAAAGCTTTAAATACAAAAGTTGTAGAAAATTTTCCTGATTATCTGAGTGGTGACCTTGGATTTAAACTTGGCCGTGACCTTCAGGGTCGTTTGAAGGTCAAGTCGATTTTTCAAATGGAATCTCCTACCTTTAGCCCCGGAAATGAAACGAGCGGAAAATTTTACGTTCAGAGATGGCCTTCGGCATTTACAAAATTATGGTGTAAAGATGACCTTTAGAGGTAAAGCTTTTGTATTTAAAGTTTTTTGTAGGATTCGTATTTTTCAAGTTTCCTGCTTTTACCCTACTTTTATGCCACCCGGTATAATCGTTGAACGTTCTGTATATTTGTTCTTGTAGAATATTATCAAAAGTCGCTACCGTCTTCACGCACATTATTTTATAAAAGAATTTAAAAGCTTTTATTCTCGAAGACTTTTTCACCTATTTCCGTGGCACATAATTCATTGTGGAAGTTTCTGTGACAAGATGATATACACACACTTAACATTTTATGTGCCTACTACAGTTATAGACATTTTATACTTTGATGCCCTTAGTAAGGATATTTTCTTGCTCCTATAATCACTCATTCATATTCGCTACACGCTACAACACACTTAGGTAATAAAATGAGTTTTTCTTATTTATGTCAAGTTTTATCTCACGTATATAGGTAATGCATAAAACTGCAATTATTTATATTGTCAAATTTGGCACCGCTCTCCTCTATCATTCAAAATAATTTTAACATATATGAGAATATTGTATTCAATTCTTGATTAACACTAATTTGTACATGCATAGGGAAAGTGAGTTAAGTGTCTTGAAACATATTCTTTATAGGATTTTGCAAACAGCAGAAAAAATAACTATCTATAACCAAAAGAAAAACTTTGTGTAAAAATGTTAATTAAATCTTTGCATTCTTTCGATAACCTGAATTCTGGTTCTGCTAGCAAATTAAAATCCTAAAACGAATTTGTCTAATTTCTTATTTGACAATTCGCATCTTAACACTAGCATCTCATTTTTAACTGAATCTTTATGATCGTAGGGAGTTATGTAAATACTAGTTTAATCTGCATGGCCATAGGGGACTGTGGGGATGCTAGTGTTAGAATGAAAATTGTCAAATAAGAAATTAGACAAATTCATTTTAGGATTTTAATTTGCTAGCATAACCAGAATTCAGGTTATCGAAAGAATGCAAAGATTTCATTAATATTTTTACACAATTTGTCTTTTAGTCATAGATAGTTATTTTTTCTGCTGTTTGCAAAATCCTATAAAGAATATGTTTCAATACAATTATAAGCAAACAAATAATAATTCTTTTTTAAACATGAGTTAAGTGTTGTTGCGAACAGACGCGTTTTTAAGATGCTCTCTAAAAAGCGGTAAAAACCCCGTTAAACTCGAAAAAATTTCAGCCACCGGTAGATTAAGAAATTCTGCGTGAAACGAAGCGCCCCAATAGAAATGAAGTTCATATGGAATTAATAATTACAAGATTTTCTAATAATATTAAATCAAATAAAGTAAACAAGCTCAAGTGAAGTGCAGTGTCCCTGCCTACACCCTAGACGACCCAACAAGATACTTTTTAAGTGGTTCATGGGCAATAATTAATAGCATAGTCAGTGTCAAAAAGGCCATATGTTTACAAAGCAATATAGCTGTGTTGTGACCTAAAGTTATTGTATACACTGGAAAGTTTTTAAATGGACAAAATCAACTCAACCTAAGAAAGAAAAGGAAACGAAATAAAATAAAACAGCAATCACAAGTCGCTGCAGAAAGACAGATAAGCTATAAATTAATTTATTCTATTTTATCTGATTTAATTGATATTCTATTCTATCTTTCTATCTGATCTTTACTATCTTAATTTTAACAGCTCGATTTATTGATTCAAAATATAATATTTTAATATTACTTTAGAAGGCGGAAATTAAAACCGATTGTCTCAAAGAAACGACATACAGGGTGAGCAAACCATTCCTTCGGATCTCCTTTTTTCTCATAACGAGCAAAAAAAATATTGTTACCGTAAGATAGGGCCTTTCCCTACAACTCCACTGTATATAGATATTTACCCGTGGAATGGTTAATAAATAAAAACGAAACAAAAAAATAAAAAAATTAAAGCTGCCAGATGCAGAAACAGAAGAAACAAACAAAACAAAAACAAATACACTTCCGATCCTATATTCCCACCCCATGCGGCTCTCGCTGCTGACAACAAGCATGTCCAATGTCCAACCCGGCGTATGCAGCCGGTCCGAAGGTATATAAAACATCCGAGATTTGGTTCCGGCACGCGGTTTGGCTGTCCATTGGGCGTGTTCGATGGACGACCAAGCTGCGTGTTGGAACGAACCTCCATGGATGCCCGAAATCGGCAGCAAAGCCCACCTTACGCCAGCAAATCAATCAATCAATCAACACTAATTTGTATATGCATACGTTGCTAGAAGTGTATCATCTCATTCTAGCGTAATTCAAACAGCTAGTTGTTTCACTTACAATTGGGATTTTTCATAATTGGCAGGGTCGAAACGGAACCCTATTGTCATTGCTCGACTGAATGTCCCTCCGTCTTAGCCAAAATTACGCTTTCACAGTGTATCATGTCTGGTTCGATCTAGGTAAATACTATTTTTTACAAGCTTTTATTCGACTATACAGATTTGTCAGTCAGGTATCAGTCAGGCCTCAGTTAGTCAGCTTGCTTCAAATTTTGCGAATCAATTTTGAACCACCATTAATTGATCCTTGAAATTTTGCCTTATAGTTAATTTTTTGCGATTACTGCGCCATCTGTAGTGAATCCAAAAAAATGTCCCAGACGAACCTTACGTATTTTCAGCCGTACAATCCGTTTCTTCAATAATAAATAGGGGTTCCTATTTAATTTTTCAAAGTTGCCCCCTCGCCCCTGTTGAGAGGGGTGAGGGAATCAACTTTGCTGTAATTGGATAGGTTTTCTTAAAATATTGAACACGTGTTTTTTGTTTTCCAAAAAGATTAGCAGTTTGCGATATATTTGACCGTTCCGGGAGTTTTTGGACACCCTGTATAAAATAGTACGTAGCTTCAATAATAAATAGGGGTTCCTATTTAATTTTTCAAAGTTGCCCCCTCGCCCCTGTTGAGAGGGGTGAGGGAATCAACTTTGGTGTAATTGGATAGGTTTTCTTAAAATATTGAACACGTGTTTTTTGTTTTCCAAAAAGATTAGGAGTTTGCGATATATTTGACCGTTCCGGGACTTTTCGGACACCCTGTATAAAATAGTACGTAGCCACTATAGATATTGTAATATATAGACTCGTGTAAAGCCATTGAAGAGTTTTTACTGTAAAGAGTTATCGCGAGCGTTTCTGCCAATCACATAACGAGTAAAGGTAGAGAGGACAGTATTACATTGACTAATGTTCCATTCATAGATATTATTCATGGTCCTAGTAGCTCCATCTTACGGTACTAAAATCATATATTAGACCGTGTGTACGCCAGTAAATGATTCAAGAATTATTGTTATGACTAAAGTGTTTATTAAAATATATGTGTCTATTTAATTCTTACTCTTATTTAAAACATTTTTAAAACAAGTTAATGTCAGTTAAATAAGCAGAAAATACTCTCCGAAAGGCCAAATAAGTGATATATGTATTGTAACATGTAGAAGTTGGTTTTAATTTTCCGAATTATTAACATGTTGCTTTCTGATAGGTTACCGTAAATACACGTTTACCTTATATATTCCCATAGCGAATGTATTTAACTTGTATCTATATTGGCAGGGTATGTCATTTGTGCCTACATATGTAATGATTCATTTGGCTGCTTGATAGATATTTCTATTTAATTTTAATTTCCGGAGCGATAATTTTGCAACTACTTTTTTAAGTCGTCGAAATGTGTTTAACTTATCTCTGTCTGAGATCTATTTTGCTCCGTCACGAAGTTGTTCTCATCTTAACTTATAAACTTTGCTCACTGATAGAGTCCCGGTGTGACGTCACGAACGTCTGAACTAAGATACCGTAGGCTCGCTGGCGCTTTCAAATGCATAGTGACGCCGCTTTGTTTTATATTTTACTTGAT